>CM051827.1:96509520-97154377 GCA_028451465.1 Erethizon dorsatum | reverse complement strand
TAGGAAGCATTTATTCGAAGCATTTTGTCAAAGCCTTTTAAAGTTCCCATTCCAAACTATCAAGGTAAAATGGAGACCTTTTAAGTTTTTTTAATCAGTATGTGTGAATGTACCTGAATAAAATGTACTTGAATAGAATGTACCTGCTTTTGAACACACAACTTTAGCTGGGATTTGAAGATGCCAGTTCAGTATGACTGTGTTTTGGGTGACTCACACAAGGCCTGTGTGAAAGTTGGATTAGTCTTGCAAGGGGCTGCCAAGACTGCTGCCCTTCATCTTCTTGGTGGAGGTTGCCTGTGCTTTTAGGCTGGCTGACAGACCTAGCTTCCTTCAGTCCGAGTGTATTCATTAGCATTTTCTTTAAGAGGTTAACTGTGGGAAGTCTCATTTCTACAGTTTTCCTCTGTCCGAGGTTGAGCGCTGCACTTTTCTAAAACTGAGGCTAGGGAAGGAGGCCAGCTTTCAAGAGCTCTCAGACTTGAAAGTCCTCTTTGGGGTGTCAGACCTTCCCAGATTGACTTGAGTTGAGATGAACAAGGCTTGACCCTTTAGAAGTTTGTAGTTATATGGGAACAATAAAACAGAAAGAGCTTTGGTCTTACGCTGAAGGGATGATGGTTAGGTAGAGGTGCCCAAACTGGGTTTGGAGGCGTTCTTGGAGAGAGTGGTTCATATGAGACCCCAGGAATAGTGATGTTAAGGAAGAGCATTTGAGCTGGGCCTACTTGAGCTCCTGAACAGGTTTAGGTGACAGACTGATTGTTGGTTTCTAGGTCCTCTGGGCTCTCGGGCATTGGGCCTGAAAAGGGCTGGGGTCCGCCGGGCCCTCCATGACCCCCTGGAAGAAGGTGCCTTGGTTCTGTATGAGCCTCCCCCATTGAGTGCCCATGACCAGCTGAAGCTCGACAAGTATGTGCACTGGTATATCTCCAGTGATTTTGGTCTTCTCAAATTGTTCATGCCTGGGAAAGTGGATGGTATTTTGGTATGATTTCTTTTTGGGATTGGAATAAGTTGTCAGAGAGAGGTCGTGATTACTGCACCATCCAGAGAGTAGTAGGTGGTTGGGAAAGGAGAGAGCCAGGGGAATCCTGTATGGTGCTGTCCAGTTAGCGGGGGTCTCTCGCTCCCTCCTGCCACGTTTACCTGGGAGGAGGAGTGATTGAGGCAAGGACACGGGGAACCCATCCTACTTCCCTAACTTTCTACCTTTCAGAGCAGGAACTTGCTCTGGTTTGGTTACTAGGCCAAGAAGTGCTCTCTTTGGGTCCTGTGGCTTCTGGGTCAGCAGACACAACATCCTGAGGGTGCACCCTTGCCTATGTCTGAGCCACCATGTTTTTTGTTGCGTTTTCTCAGGGAAAAACTCCCTGTCCATGTGGTTGTTGATCCTGTTCTCAGTAAGGTTTTGCGGCCTCATCAGAGAGAGGTAAATGAGGGGGTTTGGGTTTGAGCCTGGAGACCACCATCTATGGGGCCGAGGCACCGTAGGTGCCAGTGTGGACTGAACACTGTTATTTTCCAGGGAGTGAAGTTCCTGTGGGAATGTGTCACCAGTCGGCGCATCCCTGGCAGCCATGGCTGCATTATGGCTGATGAGATGGGCTTGGGAAAGACACTGCAGTGCATCACATTGATGTGGACACTTCTGCGCCAGAGTCCAGAGTGCAAGCCAGAAATTGACAAAGCAGTGGTGGTGTCGCCCTCTAGCCTGGTGAAGAACTGGTACAATGAGGTCGGGAAGTGGCTTGGAGGAAGGATCCAACCTCTGGCTATCGATGGAGGATCTAAGGATGAGATAGACCAAAAGCTGGGTATGGAACCTAAACAGAGACAGTTACACTCTTCCACCCGGCCTGCTTCTTGCTTCTTATGTGTATATTCATTTGTGGCCAGGGTTGAGGCCTGCCACGGGGGTAGAAGAGAATTCCCATTGAAAATAGTCAAAAGTTATTTGCAGGCTACATTAAAGAACTGTTATTTTAGTATTTTTCTTTAGGGCATTCTGGTCGGCTCCCTTGACAGCTTTTTCTGTTGTAGAAGGATTCATGAACCAGCGCGGAGCCAGAGTGCCTTCTCCCATCCTCATCATTTCCTATGAGACCTTCCGCCTTCATGTTGGAGTCCTTCAGAAAGGGAGTGTCGGACTGGTCATATGTGATGAGGTACGGGATGCTGAGCAGGCTGGGTAGTAGAAGACCCTGCCAGGTCTCCTCACTGAGCACTGCCATCCCAGGGCTGCACTAGTCTCTGAGGAGTGCTGAGGACAGAGGATGCTTCCTTGGAGGAGACAAGTGAGAGGGAGGGCCCGTGATACCCATCTGCCGCAAGAGGGGTTAAACTGCCTGGGACTCCAAGAAGAGTGAAGTGTTATGGCTGATTGGTTTTGTTGTCTCCAGAAAGTATTTTTAGACCAAAGGAGAATGGGGGAGATTTGAACGGGTGGAGAGACATGGCACAGTGTTTAAGGGAACCAGGTTCTATAGTTAGAGATCTTTATTCAGATCGTGGCTTTGCTACCTACCAGTAGTGTGACCTCACACTTTAGTTACTTAAACACCTGAGCCTCTTTTTCTGCATCAGAAAAATGAGGCAGTAATACCTGGCTGATAGGATTATTGTGGGGATTCAGTGAGGTAAGTGGAGGAAAGGCCTTTTCTCGGTGCCCGGTATGTCATAAGCCTTGGTAAATGTTAGTGCTGGTTTTTATTCTAGGCTGGGGAACTTTCATGAACAGAAGCATGGAGATAGAAAACCCTTGTAGTAGTTTGTTCCTTCTTTCTGAGTCTAAGGGAAATATGGCAGTAGTGACTTCCTGGCCTTTTCTAGTATATGTGAATAGTGGTAGAGGTGTTAGTACTGAGAGTGTGGGTGAGGGCTCCTACTATAGAGAACTTTCTAGGACTCCAGTGGACTTGGCTACCTGACGCTGCTGCTCCTTGTTTACACCTCATGGAGTACATCGCGTCACTTTGCACACTTCAGGGCTCTAGCAGAGAACTGATTGAAATACTTGGCCCAAAAAGCCAAGTTGAAAGACTGTTGATCAGCTCAGGGATCTGAGGGAATCTAGTGAGAGGACCGAGGAAGAAAGCTTACTTTTTTTTTTTTTTTTTTTTTTTTTTTTTTTGGGTACCGGGGGGTCGACCTCAGGACCTCGCGCGCCAGCAGGCGCCCGTGCCGCTGAGCGATATCACCGGCCCCTTTTTCGTATGTGGGATCCGGGAGTCAAACTCGGGCCCTCGCGCTTGCCGGGCAGGCGCTTAAGCCGCTGAGCCATCTCACCGGCCCGAAAGCTTACTTTTGAGTGCCATGCCTGCTAGTTGTGACCCATTCCTTAGTTGGGGTTTTGTCCTTACAAAAAGTTAATCATTGTCTACAAATTCTTAATTTCCTGATAGATTGTCCCTCCTGATAGGAATAAAGAATTTAGTGGGTTGAGATGAGATATGTGTATGACTGCCCTGTGCTTAGGACCTTGGCATCTGTTTTATCAGTATGATGGAGGGGTACTGTGCCAGGAGTCTAATCCAGGCCAGGGCATTGTGGGAGAGAGCAGGCTATAGCTATTGACCACTTAAGGACTGGGGAACATCTAGATTTTTTCTTTCTTTTTTTCTTTTTTTTTTTTTTTTTCTTTTGAGACAAGGTCTCACTATGTAGTCCAGGCTGGCTTTGAACTCACTATGTAGCCTAGGGTGGCCCAAACTCACAGCACTCCTCCTGCCTCAGCCTCCCAAATGCTGGGATTACAGGCATGTGCCACCATGCCCAGCTAGATTATTTCCTCTTTGTTGTTCCTTTTATCCTCCTCCCTCCTTGTGTGTATGTATTTTGTTTCAGTTTTGGTTTTGCTTTTTTGAGACAGGGTCTCACTGTGTAGTTCAGGCTGGCCTTGAACTCACTGTGTAGCCCACCCTGTCTTCAAACTTGGCAGTCCTCCTGCCTTAGTCTCCCAAGTGCTAGGATTACAAGTGTGTGCCACTATACCTGCTTGTCTTGCTTTATGGTACTCAGACAAAGGCATATATTTTGTTTTTTTAATTAAACCCAGGGCTTTTTTTTTCTTTTCTTTTTGAGACAGGGTTTCATTATGTAGTTCAGGCTGGCCTTGAACTTACTTTGTATCCCAGGCTGGCCTCGAACTTGCAGTGATCTTCCTGCCTCAGTCTTCTGAGTGCTAAACCCAGGGCTTTTGCACTGGGCTACATCCTGGCCCTTTTAAAATTTTTTTTTATTTTGATGCTGGGCATGGCAGCATAGGCCTGTAATCCCATCACTTGGGAGGCTGAGGTAGGAGGATCATCATGAGTTCGAGGCCAGCCTGGGCTATATAGTGAGTTACAGGCCAGTCTGAACTACACAGTGAGACCTTGCCTCAAAAAGCCATAAATAAATGAATAAATTTTTTTTAAATTTTGAAAGGTGGGCATCATGGAGTACTCCTGTAATCCCAGCACTTGAGAGACTGAGGCAGGAGGATTGCTGTGAGTTTGAGGCCAGCCTGGGCTACATAGCAAGACCCTGTCTCAAAAACCCAAAACAGGGGCCGGTGAGATGGCTCAGCGGAGTAAGCGCCTGCTTGGCAAGCGCGAGGGCCCGAGTTCAACTCCCGGAACCCACATACGAAGAAAGGGCCGGTGATATCGCTCAGCAGCACGGGCGCCTGCTGGCGTGTGAGGTCCTGAGGTCGACCCCTGGTACCCACAAAAAATATATATATTTTTTTTAGTTTGAGACAGTTTCTTGCTGAGCTGAGCAGGGCTGGCTTTGAACTTGCAATCCTGCCTTAGACTCTTGAGTGCTAGGGTCACAGTTGTGCACCATCATGCCCAGCTGGGGATTTTCTTCACAAGTTTCAAGTCTCATTTCCCTCTTCATGTCAGAAGTCTCAGCCCTCATTTTAGGGCTAGTACTTAGAGCCTCCAGTAATTTTTAAAAATTAAAATTGGGTCTGTGGATATAGCTCAGCGGCACAGTGCCTGTGTGGCAAGCGCGAGGTCCTGAGTTTGACTCCTGGTCTCCCCCCCACAAAAAAATTAAAATTGTAAGTTTATTGAATTCATTTTTTATTCAGCTAACATTCACTGAACAGTATTTTGTTTGTGACCTCTGTCTTAACTGTTGAAATTATAAAGCCAATCTGATACAGTCTCTGCTTTAAAAAGTCGATGCCTGGGGCCAGGGATTTAGCTCAGTGGCGCAGCACCTGCCTGGTAAGCGTGAGGTTCTGAGTTCGATTACTGGTACCTCCCCCCCAAAAAAAGTCTATGCCTATGATAGGTTGTGGAGAGTGTTACAGAACTTAGCTGGGACCTACCAGAGTGCCTTTTTGTTTGTGTTTTGCAGTACTGGGGATTGAACCTAGGCCTTGGCACTGACCTACATCCCCAGCTCTTTAAAGCTTTTTTGTTTTGAGGTAGGGTCTCACTAAGTTGCCCAGGCTGGGCTTGAACTTAAAATCTTCCTTCCTGACCCAGCTTCCCATAGTTGAGAAGTTTCGAATGCTGAGCTAATAGTCCTAAAGAGCTGGGGCTTGCTTGCCCATCCCTACAGGTGGGTGAGTCGCCAGAGGGCCTGCAGTAAGTTGTATTGTCAAAGGCTGACTGGAGGGAGCAAGGCTGACTTGTTAATTCTTTGGCTGGTGGCTGAGTGTGTGACTTGCCTAGTGTGGAGTGGGAATGAGGGTGGATCTAGAGAAGGCCCAGGCTTGATCTTGACTGTGTGGTTCTTAGAAAAAGAGGGAAGGTGGTAGGGAACCTTTACTATTTTCTTAAAAATAGCTTAAAAGAGAGATGTTATGGGGGTGTGTATTTGGTAGGGGAGGAGAAGGAGTGGGGAAGAGATGTGAAGGGAGGCTGTTTAGATAGGGTACCTATCTAGATTCTGGTGGAAGTAAGAGCCTTGCCGTGTCTGATGGCCCGAACAAAGCCCAGAGGCTAATACAGAAGAGACTCTGTTTAGAAAGTTCTTGACTGGTGGGAAGGACGACTCCTTGGAGACAAGGGGCTGGGACGTGACCACGTGATCTCTGTGGCTCTGGAGCTCCAGGACTCTGGAGGGTGGTAGGGGATGGAGAGAACCCTTGCTTCATGGATGTAGCAGTGATCTGCAAACTGAAGGTCTATGTTATTGAGCCTAATTCTCTCCAAGCAAAAGGGTGAATGAACTCTTATGCTACCCCCTGCCTAGTTCCTAAGACCTCAGGACCTGTACCATTTGTGACTCTTTCCTTCCTGTCTTCACTAGACTGCTGTCATTTAAGTATGTTACATCATATCCTGAGTAAAAATTAATTCTCTTGCAGGGACATAGGCTCAAGAACTCTGAGAATCAGACATATCAGGCCCTGGACAGCTTGAACACCAGCCGGCGGGTGCTCATATCTGGGACCCCCATCCAGAATGATCTGCTTGAATATTTCAGCTTGGTTCATTTTTGTTAACTCAGGCATCCTGGGTAAGATCCAGCTTTTTCTGCCACATAAGAAAGCAACTTTGCCTGGCCTTGTCCTAGGAGTGACTTTAGCTAAGGAGAGAGCTCTAGTTAGGTGTGGGCCACTGAACCTTCTTATAGGAAGTCTTCTCTTCTTAGGGAGTACAAAGCCATTGGCAGGCAGGCCTTAGCTCTGCAGAGTGACTCAGCAGGGCACACTTTGGCCATTTTCCTCCACAAAGGCAGTAGGCCTCTCACAGCCGAGTTCTCTCAGAAGAGCTTTATCCTCAGAGCAGACTGTCTCGAACAGTTTCTTTTTTTTTTTTTTTTAATCTTTTTTATTTTTATTTTTTCAGTACTGGGGATTAAATCCAGGGCCTTTGTACTAAGCTATAACCACCCCCCTTTAAAATTTTTAAAATTTTAGCTGGGCATGGTGGTACATGCCTGTGATCCCAGCACTCGGGAGGCTCAGGCAAGAGGATTGCCCTGAGTTTGAGGCTAGCCTAGGATACATAGTGGGTTCAAGGCCAGTCTGAACTACATAGTGATACCCTGTCTCAGTTTTCTTGAGTAGAATTGCTACATCGTATAACAAGTCTATTTAATTGAAGATGTTCATTGTTGAGGAAGTTCACTTCTAGTTTACTGAGGCCTTTTCATGAAAAAGTGTTCGAAGAGACTTTATCTTTTTACCTTTCACATTAAGTGTACAGTTTATCCTAGGTTTTTATATATGGTATCAGGTAGAGATGAAGATTCACCTTTTTCCATAAGAATATCTGGTTAACTGAGCACCATGTATTAAAGACTTCTTTATGTACTGCTTTGCAGTGCTACCGTCTTCATATCTCTAATGTCCGTCTCTGTGTTGCTGTACTTATGAACTCTATTCTGTTCCACTAATATTTGTCTCCTTATTTCAATACTTCACTACCGTATTATCAATGCTTTCGTTACCGTAGTTTTTTTTTGTGATGCTATGGATGGAACCCAGGGCCTCACACATGCCAGGCAAGTAGGTTACTACTGAGCTACATCCCCAGCCCAATAGGTTTTTTTCTTTTTGTCTTTTCAAAGACAGGGTTTCGGGCCGGTGAGATGGCTCAGCGGCGTAAGCACCTGCCTTGCAAGCGCGAGGGCCCGAGTTCGACTCCCGGATCCCACACACGAAAAAAGGGCCAGTGATATCGCTCAGCGGCACGGGTGCCTGTTGGCGCGCGAGGTCCTGAGGTCGACCCCCCCGGTACCCACAAAAAAAAAAAAAATCAAAGACAGGGTTTCACTTTGCAGGCCTTGAACTCTGCAGGGATCCTCTTACCTCAGCCTTCCAAGTACTAGGATTATAGGCATGTGCCACCACGCCCAGCCCCAATAATGTTTTGATAAATATTAATAGCAGTTTTCTTATTCCTTAACATTGTGCTGGATATTCTTAGCCCTTTGCATTCCTATGTAGATTTTGGAAGCATCAGTCTTCCCCACCAAAATAAAAACCCTAGTTGGATTCCTGTCCCTTCCATGCCCCCACCCCAAATGTTGGGGAAAGAACCAAGGGCCTTGTGGATGCTCAGAAAGTGCTCTACCACTGAGCCAAATCCCCAGCCTTAATTGGATTTTGATCAGGATGTATTGAATCCATAGATCGATTTTGAAATATCTAGCTTTTTTTTTTTTTTTTCTGAGGCAGGTTTTCTCTATGTAGTCCAGACTGGCCTTGAACTCATGACTATCCTCCTGCCTCAGCCTCCCAAGTGCTGGGACTACAGGTGTGCACCAGCATGCCTGGTTTAGATCTAGCATTTTTTATAATACATATAGAATCTTCTAGTCTATTAATATGACCCATCCTTTTATTTGCTTAGGTCATCTTTAATTCTTTCAGTCATCTTTCATGACTTTCTGTAGAGAAATATATCTTTCAGATTTTTTTCTAGGTATGTAATCTTTTTAATGAAGTTATATGCTATCTAAGTTTTTATTATTTTATAATTATTTGTTGCTAATAAATAGAATTATTTTGTATATTGACTGGGTATGTACCTGAAGACCTGGCTAAATTAATTGCTCTCCATAGTTTCTGTAGATTCTTGTGGATTTTTCTACATAGTCAGGCTGTCTTCCAATGACAGTTTACATCTTCCATTCTAATTCTTTTTTTTTTTTTTTTTTTTTTTGGTGGGTACCGGGGGTCAACCTCAGGACCTTGCGCGCCAGCAGGTGCCCGTGCCGCTGAGCGCTATCACTGGCCCTTTTTCGTATATGGGTATCGGTAGTCGAACTCAGAACCTCATGCTTTCCAGGCAGGCACTTATGCTGCTGAGCTATCTCACCGGCCTTCCATTCTAATTCTTAACTCTTCTTTTCTCTTTTTTTTTATATATTGGTTAGAGCCTTTTTACAGTACTGAATAGAAATGGTGACAAGTCAGGCGTGGTGGTGCATACCTATAATCCCAGCACTCAGGAGGCTGAGGCAGGAGGATTGCTGGAAGTTTGAGGCCAGCCTGGACTATATAGTGAGACCCTGTCTCAAAAAACTAAAAAAAAAAAAAAAGAGGAAAGAAAGCAACTTTCCATTAAGCGGTCACCTATATAGTCCAGGCGTTTGAACCCAGCCTGGGCAACTTAGTGAGATCCTGTCTCAAAATGAAAAATAAAAATGATTGTGGATGTGGCTTAGTGCAAAGGCCCTGGGTTCAATCCCCCAGTACTGGGTTAAAGTACTAGCCTGACAATTTTTGTCTTATATTTAGTGTAATTAATTGTATACTTGGGCTTTAATCTGTCATTTCACTGTGTAGCCCTCTAAGTCTTGTTATTTCTGATTTGTTAAATAGAAATAGGCTATATTTTGTTCAGCTTTGTTGTTCTTGGCAACAAGGTTAGTTTGTGGCATGGTAGTCTGCGATTTCTAGCAGTGGGGAAATAATTTCTTTTCACCTGCTTTAATTTTCCCTTTTCTCCTGTGTTCAGGGACTGCCCAGGAGTTCAAGAAGCATTTTGAGTTACCAATTTTGAAGAGTCGAGATGCGGCTGCCAGTGAGGCAGATAGGCAGCTAGGGGAGGAGCGACTGCAGGAGCTCATCAGCATTGTGAACAGGTAATGGCCCCAGGCCATCTAAGGGCAACACTTGGGGAGCTTGGTCTGTCTAGGGGGCTGTGTTTCTAAGGAGGGAGTAGAATCTTTTCCTTGGCTATGGCTATGAATGAATGGAGTCTTGCAGACCAAGTCCCTGCTTTTATTCTGGCCTAGACCCTCTGGTCTGGTTTTGGTTTGCTTACCGACCTGCTGAGGAAGCTCTTCCCTAAGGCAGCTGGGCTTCCTGAGTGAAATATCCCCTAGAGTATTGTTAGTGCTTCAGAAGCTTTCTGGCAGTTGGTCTCAGACCTTAAAGCACCATGCTTCCCTTCCCAGCCTCCATGGTTCTGTGACAGGTAAGGGTAAATCTCAAGGGTGGATACAGGTCCCAGGCTAAGAGGGCTTATTTTTCCATGGAGGTCACATAACCTAGGGGCAGGTGCATTTTGGATTCTTCTGTCGTAGGTATGCATACTTGATGGATTACATTCTTTTTTTGTTTGTTTTTTTGAGACAGGGTCTCACTATGTAGTTCAGACTGGCCTTGAACTCACTATGTAGCCCAGGCTGGCCTTGAACTCACGGTGATGCTCCTGCCTCAGCCTCCCGAGTGCTGGGATTACAGGCATGCGCCACCACGCCCTGCTTGACAGGTTACATTCTAGAGTCTTCCTGCCCTTCCCAACTGCCTGGCTATCTCTCCCTAGCTATTTTATTTTTTATTTTTATTAGTACATATTTGTATAATGATTCCATTTATCATGGTCCCACCAATTTTGGCAGGAAAGAGAGTCAGTGTGCTCTTAGGACCTGTATCAGGTGTCTCCTTATCTTTTCTGGTCTGCCCAAGAGGTAAGGGCTTAATCTCATTGAGCCTGGAGGTCATGTGGCAGCAGGTACAGTGGTGCCTCAGTTCATGAACTCAATTCTTTTTTTTTTTTTTTTGTGGGTACTGGGGGGTCGACCTCAGGACCTCGTGCGCCAACAGGCACCCGTGCCGCTGAGTGATATCACCGGCCCCCTTTTTTTGTGTGTGGGTTCCAGGAGTCAAACTCGGGCCGTCGCGCTTGCAAGGCAGGCGCTTACGCCGCTGAGCCATCTCACCAGCCCATGAACTCAATTCTTTCCGTGATTCTCGTTGTAAACTGAATTGGACAAGAACCAAATCTAATTCAGTGGTTAGGTTCAATGTTGACCTTATGGAAAATTTGATTCGGTTCTCATCCAACTGGGTTTGTGACCAGAGTCATAGAAAGAATTGTGTGTGAACCGAGGTACCACTGTATATGGATAAACGCAAGCAGAAACTCCCCTAAGATTTGGTGGTTTGCAGCTTGCTTTCCTTGACAGCTCCCAGATTGGGAGACCTCAATCTTCTTTCAAAGACCAGCCAACCTACTGAAGGGAAAAAGAGATACCACTCTATGCTAGGCTATTTGGAAGGTCTCTATTCCCATGAGTGAGACCCCAATATATAGATACCATTGGCATAGGGATGATGGGTTTGTGCTATTGTATACTATAAAAGAGAGCTAGTCTTGGTCGTTTGAGTGGTAGCTGTTATTTTAGTAGATAGCATGGTAGTTTTGCCACCCCTTGCCTTTTTATCCTGTTTTGCTGTAGGTGTCTGATACGGAGGACATCTGATATCCTTTCTAAATATCTGCCTGTGAAGATTGAGCAAGTGGTTTGTTGCAGGTACTGAACTCAGCGGACGGGTATGCAAATGAGTAGGTAAAAGCTTAGCCCCTGAAGCATGACTGGATCTCAGCATGCCCTCAGAGGGCAGAAATGTGGTCTAGCTTTTTCTACTGATCTAGCTGCCCTTTTTTAGGCTTACCCCACTTCAGACTGAGTTATACAAGAGGTTTCTGAGACAAGCCAAGCCAGCAGAAGAATTGCGTGAAGGCAAGATGAGTGTGTCTTCCCTTTCTTCCATCACCTCACTAAAGAAGCTTTGTAACCGTGAGTTGAGCCCATGCCCTGGTGTTCTCCATGAGAGTAAGGGGCTGTTGTAGGTGGTCCAGTAACCTTCACTGAAATTTGTCCAGAGACCTCATGGAGGCCACATGTGATTCTAATCCTCCTTAGGGTGTGAATCCTGCATTGTGATTCTGTATACTAGGCCCTTTTTGTGCTGGGGATTGAACCCAGGGCCTCGTTTATGCTAGGCAAGTGCTTGCTTCTGAGCTACATCCCCAGCCCTGAACTGTACCCTTTGCTTTGGAAATTTAGCTTATCCTCTCCCCAGCCTATGCTTGATGTTTGAGATGTACAGGACCATGTATGAATGCCTGCAAGCACATGTACTTAATAAAATGTTAGGCAAGAGGAAAAATAACAGACCTGCCTCTGCTGTAGCTCCCTTGTTGGGAGAACACACTAGTGCGTGAGATTGTCCATCCGTGGTTCCAGATGGCACTGACTGCACCCTGTGGGAACTTGGAAGGGTAGAATCTGAGTCTGGTGCAGGCATCTGGAGGGCTTTCTAGCATTGAAATGGAAACTTCAAGAGCAAAGTAGCTGGCGTTTTGGTGTGGTTTGATTTTTCAGATCCAGCTCTAATCTATGACAAGTGTGTAGAAGAGGAGGATGGCTTTGAGGGGGCCTTGGACATCTTTCCCCCTGGTTATAGTTCTAAGGCTCTAGAGCCACAGCTGTCAGGTGAGCTCTTTGCACCAGTGTATGGGCTCCTCTAGGAGAAAGGGGTGGAAGGGGGGCAGGAAGTTATTTTCATGCTATAGCTGTCTTGTCTCAAGGAAGGCTATCAAGACTAAGAGTCATGGGCCATTGAAACAGCCAGCTGGGGACTGATGGTTGCTGCTTTTCTCAGGTAAGATGTTGGTCCTTGATTACATTCTGGCGGTGACCCGAAGTCGCAGCAGTGACAAAGTAGTGCTGGTGTCCAATTACACCCAGACATTGGATCTCTTTGAGAAGCTCTGCCGAGCCCGAAGGTAGGAAAGAGCCTGACCAGGCCAGCAGAGAGATGTGCCTCCTCTGGTGCCCCTCTACGAAGATTAGGTATTCTGATTTATAATGTGGGCTGAGATGTGAGTACATGAAGGATTTACCTGAAGAGGTCTCTTTCCTTCTAAGATGGGACCTAGCTCCATCTCCCGGCAGGCTATCCATCGGTCCCTCGGGTACACCCCCTCCTTCTCAGGATAGAATCCTAGTCCCTAGCTCCCTTTGGGAGGGGCTCGGACTAGTAGGAGCATCCTCAAGCTTGATTAGTCTAGTCGCTTCAGCAGCACAGTCTCAGGGCTTCTGCTTTCTTCTTGGGTACTGATCTTTGGACCCCTCTTCAGGTACTTGTATGTACGCCTGGATGGCATGATGTCCATTAAGAAGCGAGCCAAGGTTGTAGAACGCTTCAATAGTCCATCGGTAAATGTGCAGCCTCTGTCCACACACCAGCAATACAGTAACATCAGGACTAAGGGTTGGTAGCAAAGTTGTAAGAGGGCTCTGCTTCAGGTTGTTTTTGTTTATTTGGGGCAGATGTGGTGGGGTTGGAAATGATTTTGTAGGTTGGGAAACTGGCTGGCAGGCATACTGGTAACCCTTACCATTGGTCTGGATATGAGAATAGAAGCATGAGAGGAGAGTTAGCTGTGCTGAGTAGTCTCACAGTTTTGGCTGTAAGAGGTTCTTTTTCCTGATTCTTTTCTTTCCAGAGCCCTGATTTTGTCTTCATGCTGAGCAGCAAGGCTGGGGGTTGTGGCCTCAATCTCATTGGGGCTAACCGGCTGGTCATGTTTGACCCTGACTGGAACCCAGCAAACGATGAACAAGCCATGGCCCGGGTTTGGCGCGATGGTCAAAAGAAGACCTGCTATATCTATCGCCTGCTGTCTGTGAGGATGGTGACAGTGGTCAGAGTTGGGGAGAGGTCATGGGACAAGAGCTTCAGGATCATGTTTTTTTTTTTTTTTTTTTTCTTTGTGGTGCTGGGGATCAAACCGAGGGCCTTGTGCATGCTAGGCAAGTACCATACTTCAGAGCTATGTTCCCAGCCCTTTTTAAGGCCATCTGGAATTGTTTGTTAGTTGCTTTCTTTGGCCCCTCTGCCTCTATCAGTAGCAACGTTATGGGTCTAGCCTTGAGCCCTTTATTCTTTTGTTCTCCCTCCCCTTTCCACCCTATTCCTCCAGTGCTTCTTACAGTGCTGTCCAGATGTTTGTTCAGTACATTCTTTTCACAGAGAACCTGTTCTTTTTTCATACCCAATTTCTGCTGCATCACTGGCATTACAACCTCATACTCCACGTTCCATGGGTCTAAGGAGTGGAAACAGCATCTTCTGCCATCACCGTAGTTCCATCTATCTCATAGTTCCTCTTTCTGTAGCTTATGTTGTCTGACTTGACTACTTTCTTTTCTTCTTTGCTGCAGTCATCTAACGTCTATTATGTTCCAATTAGCAATAAATCGTGCCTCAGATAAACCTCATTGGCTATGATACTGCCACTGTGCAAAGCTTCTGCTATGTTCCTAATTCATAATGATTTTGGACACTGGCTGTTTCCTTCCCAAATCCAGCAGTCATTCTGGCTGACCTTTAGGACCATGCAATTTTCCAGCACTCTGGCCTTCATGTTTCCTTGACTTTCTCTCTCATGACTTCAACTCCCCTATGCCAATACTCCTAAGTCCACACTATGTAATGTGTTAGTACCCAAAACTTTTAATAACTGTTATCCTACTCTCACATGCTATCCTTCAGGTTTCTGATACCTACAACATCTACTTTAATCTGGTGCCCCCAGAACCTCTCCCATCCCCCTTTGCCCCAGTCTAGCTTGGCTTCCTTTTTTATCTAGCATGAGCCTTACTATGCATCCCTTTGGCCACTCTGTTCCCAGTACCCTTCTACTTGAATCATTTCAGCTGTTCTTAGCTTCCACACCACCTAAAACTTGTATTTATAGAGTAGGCCCACTACAAATTTCATGCTCTCCCTTTTTAGTCTAGTCCTTATCTTCTTCCTTCAGCAACCACTCTAAGCCTTCACCTCTTCCCTCAAGTTTCCTACCTAACCCTGGCTTGTTCTTTTTAAGGGACTTCATCTTCTCCACAGAGAAAACATAGGTTACTAGGTGTGAATTCTCTCAGTCCCTTCCTGTCTTCTGTAAGTCTCCACAGCTGATCTCCCCTCCCCATTTCTAAGGATACCCTTCCTGTTTGAGGCTCACTCTTTCACCTCTGTTCTAAAGCCCTAGTACAGGCATATATTACCATACCTTGCTTCCACTTGGATTTCTTCTGAGCATTTTATGTTTCCCTTCTGGATTCTGAATAGATTCCCCTTCCGTTCATTTAATGGCAACATTAATGCACTTAACCCAAGCCTGGAAATCATCCTACTGGACTACTTTCTGCCTCTTAACCAGATTCCTACCACTTACAACTGATTTTTATCTTCCTGAAATTTCCTTAATCTAACCCTCCTCTCCATCACTTGGAAAGGTCACAGTCAGCTGTCACTTGGATATTTTAAGTAGCTAATTATTATTTTTTTTAATACTCAGTGACCTTGTGTCTTAACCCATTCTTCACATACTTCTAAAATAAGCTCTCCAAAAATTATAAATTTGCTCTTTATTGCTTCAAAGACAAAGTCCTCCAGCCTAGCATGCAAGGCTCTCCAATACAGCTTCCTCTTTCCAAGTCCTGCCTCCACTGTCCTCCACCTGTACTCAGCCTTAACACAGCTCTCCCTCCTTACTCTCACTGACTGCCTGAGAGTGTCTCTCTGTGTTGCCCATGCTGGCTTGAACTTCTGGGCCCAGATGACCCTCTGGGCTTGGCCTCCAAAGAAAGAACTTTTCATAATCTTTAATAGGCCCAGCTTGTACCTTTGTTTCTATACTGAGAATGTCTTTGCTCCTCTTTTCCTGTGCAACCTCTATCATTTTTCAAGATTCAGCTTAATGATAAATTTTTTTTTTTTTTTTTTTGTCTTTTTGAAACAAGGTTTTACCATGCATTTCAGGCTGAACTCACTTTGTACCCCAGGCTGGTCTTGAACTTGCAGCAATCCTCCTGCCTCAGCTTCCCCAGTGCTGGGATCACAGGTGTGCACCACCACACCCAGTCGCTTAAGGATAATCTTTTAAGCTTTTTAACATTATTCTACCATCCCTTTTGTGGTTGCTGTGTATCCTATACAGATCTCTTATCATTGTACAAATTTGTTTGTATGTCTATCCCTACCATTAGTCAAGGATTGGCATCATACCCAATTCTCTTGTTAGCACAGGGCCTGGAATAGACTAGATACCCAAATGATTACTGAATTAATGAGAGTTGGGCTTAATGTAGAGGTTGGAAGCCACTACAGGCAACCTCAGTTCACCCTAAAGGAACCACCCTAAAGGAACCTGCCAGGCCCTGAGACCCTTCATGGTACAGAAAATAGGCTGGGCCAGGTATGGTGGTGCACTCCTGTAATCCCAGCACCCGGGAGGCTGAGGCAGGAGGATTGCTGTGAGTTTAAGGCCAGCCTGAACTGCATAGCGAAACCCTCTCAAAAATAAGAAAAGAAAAGAAAATAGCCTATGTAGTGCACATGCATGAGTCATGGTCCTAGGAGGTACTCTGAGAAAATGAGGCATTGCTGAGTATTCCAGTATTTGTACTTTTCCTTTCATCTCTTGAGTGGCTATAGTTTCAACCCATGGGTTTCCCTGCCCCCTCTCTATGGGGATTACTGTGCTCTCAACCCTGTTCCCTCAGGCAGGAACCATCGAGGAGAAGATCTTCCAGCGGCAGAGCCACAAGAAGGCACTAAGCAGCTGTGTGGTCGACGAGGAGCAGGACGTAGAGCGGCACTTCTCTCTGGGCGAGCTGAAGGAGCTATTTACTCTGGATGAGACTAGCCGTAGTGATACACATGACAGGTCGGTGGTGTGCATTTACCATTGTCTCTGAGCCACCTGCACAGCACAGAAATATGTAGTGACCTCAGCTCTGTTCTCATTCAGGCTGCATTGCTGCCGATGTGTCAACAGCTGTCAGGTCAGGCCACCCCCTGATGGTTCTGACTGCACTTCAGACCTGGCTCAGTGGAACCACAGCACTGATAAGCGGGGTCTGCAGGATGAGGTACTCCAGACTGCCTGGAACGCTGCCTCCACAGCCATCACCTTCGTCTTCCACCAGCGTTCCCACGAAGAGCAGCGGGGGCTTCACTCATGACCAGTTGATCAAGGTGTAGCTGTTAGAGGAAGGATACAGGGAAAGGGGCTCCCTGTCCCCCCATACCCTGCTGAATGTTGTTCTCTGGGAGAAAAACATCAAGAAGGGCTGCATGATGTTTGCCCAAAATTTATTTTATAAGAAAAACTTTTGGTTAAAAAAAAGAAAGGAATAAAGGTATGAAAGGGACTGAGGCCTGAGAGCAGTGTGGTAAGCCCAGGAGGGAAGAGGCCTGGTAGTGGGCACTCTTACACTTCTCTAAAGCCTGGGTACCTGCTTGAGAGGCGGTGGGAACCCTAGGGCAAGGGGAGGGAGCTCTCCTCAGTGACAGTGACGACCACTGTGACCTCCTGGCCCAGGGTTCCCAGAGGACTGAGTAAGGGGCCCAAAGGCTCTAAACCCAGCTGTGGGAATGCCTTAGCTGGGCTACATCAAGGCCTCCAGGACCTCAGTGCAAGGGAGGATGGAAAAAGAGAAAAAAGGTGACAGAAAAAGACAGAATTGATGGTGGGGATTCTGGGCAGCCCATGCCTCAGCCACTATTAGTGAACATGGGCCTGTGAGGTATGGGCCCCATCACATGGTGCTGACGTAATCTGCGAAGGCCTGGGATGAGTCCCATGAGTCGCTAACCACGTGGCAGGTGGCCCGGAGCCGCCGGATGGCTTCCCTAGCTGTGACTGCATCCTGGTCCAGCCAGTTCTGGAAGAGGCGCAGGTGACCAAAGGCTCCACGGCCCCAGCGCTCCAGCCGCTTGGCAAACTCCAAAAGCCCATCTGGCTTGATGCAGTTGGAACTGGTAGAGATGAGATGGATTAGATATCCAGTAAGCAACTAATCCCTGGCCTATAGCCCCATGGTCCCATCCCCCCAATGTACCTGATGTCCAGTTGACAGAGAGAAGAGGAAGAATCCTCTGAAAAAACATCTGCCAGAGCCAGCAGGCCAGCATTTCCTGAAGAGAAGGGGAGAAGTGCCCATTACCTCCACCAAAGCATAGGGAACAAGGGCATCCCAATCCAACTCTGGCCAAGAAGCCCCAGCACACAAAGATCGGTATTCTAATTCCCATTTTCCCAGTGGAGAGGTCTGTGCCTCTACCCAGGGAGTTTCTAGGTCAAAGGCCTGGCTTCTTTCCCCCTCCTTCCCCAGGGTCCAGCTCCCACCCAGGCGGTTCCCAGGCAGCCGAAGGCCCTTCAGTGTGGAGTTGCCCTTCATAGCAGCCACCATCTCAGGCAGAAATTGGGCTGGGCGCTTCTCAAACAGACGGCAGAAGGAGAAGGTAATCTCTGTCAAGAGAAATTAAGAGCAAATTTGGATTGGCTGCGTTAGGACTGGTGTTGCCCCTCCTGCCCCAGGTGGCCCTAGCAAGGTATTGTGAACTTTTTAGACCCGGAAAGAAGGAATCTCACCAAGATTCTAAGCAAGGCGGGAACTAAATCAGGGCTCAAATGAAATTGAGCCTAAGCGTTACCCAGAGGATCTCTGCATGGATCCTCCATTCACTCTATCCACTGACCATTCTATGCAGTGATGGGGGTTAGAGAAGTCAGTGAGGGGAGCTCGGCACAACACATGTATTTTTACCCCCACTGCCATTTCTGCCAGCCCATGAAAGGTAAGAAAAATGTGGGGTGAAGTACTGTAAAAGTGGGTAATTTTCCATGCTTGTAGAGGAGCTGAGTTCCGGACTTTTAGAAGGAAGGTCATGTAGATTGTATGTCTTTTTTAGAGTTGAGGAACCATGGTGAAGAAAGGAACAGTGAGACAGCTCATTCAGTGAGACAGCAGTGGAGCCACAATGAAGACCCAGGAATGCCCAGGTTCGAGATGAGGAATTTACCTTGAAGAGTCAGGTTCTGTAGCAAAAAGAGCACCTCACTCTGACAGTCAGCCAGATTCATGTCATGGAAGCTCAGCCTCTTCAGGGCTAAGTTGTACTCTGGATAAGAGGCAGAGACCACGGGCCTTAGCTTTCCCAAGGAACACTGCTAGGTCCCCACCTGCCCTCTGTCACCATTCTGGCTGGATCCTACCTTTGAGTGTCTGCAACACAAGTCCAAAATCCTGGGGAGAGGCAAAGGTGGCACTGTCCAGGGATAGCTGCTGTAGAGAGCCTGAGGCCTTCAGAACAGAGCAGAGCAGTGGGGCTGGCTGGGCTCCTCGTGGAAATCCCATCTCCAACTGCTCCAGACAGTTTTCTGGATATGACAAGGAGAGAAGATTCCAGCTGGCTAGCTACCTCATGCCCAATAGCACGTTCCAATGTTGGCTTTAAGGGATAAGCTAAAAATAGTTTATTCATCCACTTGTCCTTGTCAGTTACTGTGCTTGGTTCTGGGAATACAGCACTAAATATGAGATTTGGTCCTTGTCCTCACAGAGGTTTCAGTCCAGGAAGACTAAATTACTCAGGTGTAGGCAAATAAAATAGAGTATATAAGCAGCATGGTGGGACAGGCGTACAGGAACGTATAGCAAGGGGATCTAATTTGGTGTAGGTTTAGATCCCTCTTCTGGAAACTAAACTGCCATGGTCACCCTCTAGGCTTACAGTGGTCTGGGCCTTATCCAGCCCAAGGTTATCATAAAGAACAGTAGCCTTTAAAGGGGAAAGAGATTCCAGAAGAGCCAGGAATGAGTCAAAGCAGACCTGGAGTGGAGATCCTTCCCCCTTCCCCATACCAGTGCACTTGCACATTTGTGTAGAGACACGTGTTTGTGTGTGTGTGTATACAGAGTGCTTCACCTGGTATCTCCTCATCTCCAATTATGTGGCTAGGAGGCCCAGCGTTCCCTGGCACAGCAGGGTTGTCCCGCTGACTTGGGTGGTCCACACGGATGGAGAGAACCCGCAGCAGCGGCAGGGCTCGCACGATGGCTCGTGTCAACTCCAGGATAGGCAGCGGTGAGAATAGATCACTGAGATGCAGGGCACGGAGGCGACATCCAGCCTGGCCTGACAGGGCCCTCAGGCTGTCCAGCAGGCGGAAGATGTTAGAGCCCAGGCCTGTGGCAGGAAAGATTAAATCGGTCATGTGGGTGTCAGCAGGGGTAACATTCAGAGACAACTTCAAATATTTCTATTGATTAGTCTTTAAAAATCTCGAGCTTTGGATCAGACTTTTTAAACTTTTCTCTAGATTATTCATCTATCTTGCTTTTTTCTCAGGTAACCAGCACACTCTGATACTCTGATGCCTACTGTATTAGGCTGTGCCCTCAAGAAGAATCAGGGCACAGTCCAAAGATAAAAGACATGGTAGGGCAGCACGTGGCTGTTGGGAGACGGACAGACCCAGAGAGCAGCACAGGTCTCCAGACCTCTGGGTTCTGTGTAGTGTCCTGAAAAAGCTGGATCTTAGGAGGATCATAAGTTTGAAACCAGCCTAGGCAACTTAGACCCTGACCAAAAAAGAAAAAAGCCAAGTGTGGTAGCACACGCCTGTAATTGCAGCCCTTGGGAGGCTGAGGCAGAAGGATCACTGTGAGTTTGAGGCTAGCCTGGGCTACATAGTGAATTCAAGACCAGCATGGACTACATTGTGAGACCCTGTACACCAAAAGAAAAAAAGGGGCATGGCTTTGTGGTAGAGCACACCTGGGTTCTATCCCCAGGACTGCAAGAAGCTGGACCTTGAAGGAAGGAAATTTTAAGAGGAAGACACAAATAAGGGTCACAACTGTAAGTGGAAGACATGAGTAGAAGGCTTCTCTCTAGATGGGGGCTTAGGAAACAGCTTCAGAGGGTAGGAGAGTGAAGCCCACATTGTGGAAAGTCCTTAAAAGTGAGGCTAAAGAGATGATTTAACCTACAAGTCATGGAGAGCACCTGTGAACTGCAAAGGAGTGTCAGTGACCTAGAGGGACTATGTTTCAAGATTCACTGGGTGGGAATGAAGCAGAAAAAAAACACATTTGGAGTGGGTGATGTAGCTTAGTGATAGAATACATGCAAGTGCAAGGCCCTGGAGTCAGTCCCCAGCACTGGTAAAAAACCCACATTCCACAGAATGAAGTAGGATCCAGAAACATATGACAGTTGCTTATTTGCCATAGGCAAATACCTTGGAACCTACTCCTTCCCTCATCTCTTCTTGGACCATGGGTACCTGTTCATTTATTCAACTAAAGTTTACCCAGGACCCACCAAATATGGTTTTTTGCTAGATACTAGTGAGCAGCACATAATGTTCTTGCCTGTATTACTTGATAAAAACATGATAGGAACCAGAGAGGCACGGTATAATGGAAGTACAAAAGATGACCACCTAACACCTAGTCTGGCTTGTGTCAGTAAAGGTTTCCCAGCTGCCCTAAAGAGTATAAAGGAGAATCACTAGCAGAAGAAATGACATATATAGAGGCCTGAAGGAGGAGTGGCAGGTTTTAAAAACTGAAAAATATTATGGTCAGTGTGTAAAATTTAAGAGGAAACATTCAACTTTATAGTATAGAGGGAAGCAGAAGGGAGAATATGAATGACCCTGTAAGTCAGCTAAGTGTAGTGAAGGAAGCCATGGAAAAGTTTTTGACTGGATGACCTGGTCAGTTCTGCATAGTTAAAAGAATGCTTGTGCTGTACTGCAGATGGAGTCAGGAGGAACTGTGGACATGGGTCGAGGTGAGGAGTACAGGTAGCCTGAATTAAGGATGTGGATATAGAGGAATAAATGGATCTGAAAAATATAAAAACATGACCTGGTGATTAAATAGATGTAGAAAAAGAATCTTGGTTTCTTTGGGCAACTGATTCAACTGTGATGTCACTGAAAACAAGAGCATCAGTAGAGTGAAGGTGTGTCCAGGCTGGACATGAGTCTGGGCAGCTTGTGAGTTAGGAAGGGGTAGTGTCTGGTAGTCAGCTGGATAAATGCATCAGGGGGTTCAGAAGAAACATCTGGGATAATGTCATAAAATGGAGAGTTTAACATAGTTGGCCACTGAAGCTATGGGTGAAATCCAGAAAGCTGTGTAAAGTGGGAGAGCTCTAAGGAACTGAGCTTAAGACATAAGTGAAGACGACAAGTGGTGACGCAGACCTATAATCCTAGCACTGGGAGGCTGAGGCAAGAGGATGGCTGCGAGTTGTAGGCCAGCCTGGACCACACAAGACCTTGTCTCAAAAAAGTAAAACAAAATAGGAAAGGAGATAAGTAATGTTAAAAAAGGAAGGAGAAAAAGATTTCTCACTAGTGAAAGTTTTTCACAAAGAAGACAGTAATAGCAAAGCTGCCAAGTTTGTGTAAAGTGATTTAAAAGTATATGTTGTCAGCCTGAACTACAGAGCGAGACATTGTCTCAAATATAAATATATATATATGTTGTACCTAGTAACAAGGAGGCTAGAGCAAGCTGCAAGTGAAGCAGATGTCTATAAATTTGAGAAAAACAGGAGAAAAAGGGGGACAATTAGTAAGGGATAGAGGGAGATGATGCTGGTTGTCTTTGGTGGAGACCTGATTTGATGTTACTTGTAGCACTGAGGATTGAACCCAGGGCCTTCACACTGACCTGCATCTCTACTCCCACTCTTTAAAATTAGTTTTGGCTGGGTGTAGTGGTAATTTCAGCACTCAGGAGGCTGAGGCAGGAGGATCGCCATGAGTTCCAGGCCAGCCTGGGTTACATAGTGAGTTTAAGGTCAACCTGAACTACATAGCAATTCTGTCTCAAAAAGGGTTTCACTGGGCCGGTGAGATGGCTCAGTGGCTTAAGCGCCTGCCTTGCAAGCGCGAGGGCCCGAGTTCGACTCCCGGATCCCACATACGAAAAAGGGGCCAGTGATATTGCTCAGCGGCACGGGTGCCTGTTGGCGTGCGAGGTCTTGAGGTCGACCCCCCGGTACCCACAAAAAAAAAAAAAAAAAGGGTTTCACTAAGTTGTACAGGCTGAAATCAAACTTGCAATACTCCTGCCTCAGCTTCCCAGAGTGCTAGAATTATAGGCATGTGCTTTCATGCTAAAATATCAAGAACACTTAAAATATGCCATATATACTTAGGAGTTCATAAAAGTAACTACTAAGGAGGTATGGATCTGGAGCACAAGTAGAAGAATTAGTCTTAGATAAGATGATCTCCATTGTGAAAGAAAGGATGAATGCAGAAGCAGGAGTGTTGATAGGCTGCTTAACAAGTTCAAGGAGTTCATATGTGATGACTTCTATTTTCCTTGTGAAGTAGGAGGTGAGGTCATTTGCTGAAAAAAGGGGATTAGAAGTGGCAGAGTAGGAATGGGAGCTGATGTTGCAAACACAGGTTGGTGACCCCAAGTGTATTATAGGCACTGTTTGCCCAGCTGTGTGATTTTCTGTAGCAGTACTTAGCAACTTAGGCAGATTGCTTGGGTTCACCTGAAATGAAGTTTTGCTAGCTGGGCACAAGCAGGTGGGAAAGAAAGACAGGCCTGTGTTACAAGTTGCAGGTCTGATTTTTTTTTTTAAAGTTCCATACCTCCATCTGGGCAGCTGTTTTGATGTGATAGTCTAGTGCAGTGATGAACCTTTTAGAGCTTTCAGTGACACAAACAGCCTTCTGTGGCACGTGTGCTGTAGGTTTGCTACCACTGGTCTAGTGGGATTTAACCTCAACCCTGGCTGGGTCTGCATACACGATACTGTCCCACTTACCCTTGAATTGTCTCTCCTGTAACTTATTTCACTGCCTCTGAGGAACCTCTGCTTCTACCAGTCTAGCCTACAGAACTCAAGTTCCTCTCCTGACACTGATGGCTGCTTTTTGTGAGCCTTCTGCCCTGCCCTATGAGGCACAGGACCACATCTCCAGCTTCCTGATCACAATCCCAGCTCCCCTCTCAGGACTGAATGCTGTTGGGAGATCCAAGCCCAATTCTGCCCCTCTAGGGTGCTCACCATTGTAGGAGAGAGTGAGGCTCTCCAGAGACACCCAGGAGCTCAGCAGGTGGCATAGTGTCAGAGCTGCCTCTGTGGAGAGGGGAACTGTGAATAGCTCCAAAGTGGAGATGCTGCGGAATCTTTGGGAGGCTTCCAGGGCTGGAAGCCCCAGGCAGCTGGGATCTGAACCATCCAGAGCTCCACAAGCCACTTCCCCGATCTCCATCTCTTCACCATCCTCCTTTTCACCAGCCACAATAAAAACAAAGTCATACAGGTCTTCAGACTCTGCACCAGATCCCTGACGGACACGAGGACCCTTCTTCCCTGCAGCTCGTTTGAAACGCTTTAAGGGCTTAGATTGTGGGGCTGAGTTAGCTGGAGCCCTTTTGGATGAGAATGTGGAAGAGGAGGCAGAGGCAGAAGAGGTGGCAGCCAGAGTAGAAGGTGGGTGCTTGGTACCAGAAGCTTCGTGGGAAGTGGCTGGAGGGTGCAGCCCTCTCTTAGGGTCTGTCCCGCTTGCTGTCAGACTCTCATGTGTGCTCCGGCGTGTCACTCGAGTGGCGGGTGCCACTCTGGGCATCTGTTTGGTTTCGCTCTTCCTCCGGGTAGCCATCAGGGCTGCAGCACAGCGCTCGGCAGCATCCCGGCGAGGCCGGCGTGAGCCCAGCAGCAGTGACCCTTCATCTCGGGATGTGGCCCGGCCTCGGGAAGCTTCTCCACAGAGGCGGCAGGGCGGCCCACCAGGGCCTGGCTGCCAGAAGCCAGCGCTCATGGTAAGGATAAGGATGAAAAGGGCTGACTCAGGCACAGGCCAGGAATACAGCGACACTTGGCTGACAGCGCCATGGTGAATGAGCTGATGCAACAGCTGCCGCAGTGACTGCTGAGCAGCCACATCAGAGAACAGCAGGTGGCGGAACTTGAGGGTGTGCAGGGAACTGGCCAGGGTCTCCAGAACCCTGCGGTTGGGCTCAGCCACCAACTCGGTTGCACCCTGCAGCATGTTGCAGATGGTGAGTTGCCGGACATGACGGGAGCTATGCAGAAGAGGTGAGAAGCGCTGGTCGCAAAGGCGCCTGTCAGAAGACACATCAATGGTACCTCGTAGAACATGGGAAAAAAAGGCTTCCATAAACTTGGCTCGCCAACAGGTCACGCTCTGAAAGCAAAGAACATGCCAGACAGCTATAATGCTCCATTTCCTTTGTCCCCTTTCCTCTGTACCAGTAGGAAGCTATTTACTGAGCACTCATGGCCAGGCAACATTCTAAATTATGCAAATTCATTTAATCCTTACATCTTTGAGTGTATATTACTGTTAGTCCTATTTTATAGGTAAGAAAATAGGTACCCAAGCTGGTGAGTAAAAAACATTTGTTTAGCTTTCCTTTCTGTAGGACAACACTACATTGTGCCTGCCTGAGAAACATGGCAGAATTTGTATTCTATGTATATCAAGTGCAGAATTTTAGTTTTGATGGCTTCTGAAGAGTGGAACCTTTCTTTTTTCTCTTTTCTCCCCCATCCCCCAGTGCTGGGAGTTGAGCTCTGGGCCTTAGAACGCTAGGCAAGCACTCTACCACTAAACCATACCCCCAGACCAAGAATCACTTTCTCATTCTCAGTGTTCTCAAACTTTTTAATCAATTGACAAATTTGAAAATTGACAAATTTGAATTTGAAAAAAGACAATGAGGTTATCACATAGGTAAATGGTAATCAAGATTTGAACCCAGGAAATCTAGCTCAAGACCATTCTTTTGCCATAGTCTCTCACAACTGAGTCGCTGCTGTAAATTCTGTATTTTTTCCAGAACCTGATCTTAACTTTTCAGCCCCTTAAGACCTCACACAGTACTACTTCTTAGCTTCCTGATTGTTCTATGTCCCCTTTTCTTCTCCTCATACTACTCTGTACAAGCCCACTGAAGTTCTCCTTGTAAAATGCTCCTTTCATTAAATTATTCTGCTTTAAATACCCTATGTCTCCCCACAGTCCAGAGTTAGCTTGAATTTCTTCCACTTAGCAGCACAGTCTTTCCACAAGATGACCTCTGCTACCTGAGAAGCACCTCCCTGAGGTTGAGGGGAGACCTCTGCACTAAGCCACATCCTCAGCCTTTTTGTTGTTTGACACAGTCTCCCTGAGCAGTTCAGGCTGAACTTGACATAGCCCAGGCCAGCTTGACACTGTAGCAATCCTTATGCCTCAGCCTCCTGAGTGCTTGATTACAGGCGTGTGCTACTACACTCAGACTTTTTTGGTTCTGAGACACTTGTCTCACTAAGTTGCCCAGGTCAGGCTGGAATTTGTGATCCTTCTAAGCCACAGGCGTGTGCCACCACACCTGGCTATTTCCCACATGTTGATCATGGGAATGCTTTGATCTGGCCAAATTCGTCATCTCACTGACCCAAACCTTTCTTCTGTCCTTTCATACATCTGCTAGCAATGGTTTCTGCTGGTGGACTAAGTAGATTTCCTAAAGAGTCACACAGACTGTTTCTTGTTGGGATTTCTCTGACACTGTATTCAAGTCTAAGATGTTGATACACTATTCCATGGTGTTTGCTCTCTGCCTATGTACATGTCTTCTAACTATTAGGAATCCTGGGGAGCATGAACCAAATCTTAGATTTGTTTTCTCTAAGGTAAGTTATGATGTCATCACTCCTGATTATGTTTAGAACTCTGAATGCAGTGGATTTTCAACCTTTACTGCACATAACAATTTCCTGGAGAGCTTTTTTTTTTTTTAAAGGAAGGAGGTTTGTTTTTGGTTTTTGTGTTTTGTTTTTTCAGACAGGGTCTCACTGTGTAGTTCAGGCTGGCCTTGAACTTAGCAATCCTGCCTCAGCCTCTTGAGTGCGTGTGCCACTATGCCCAGCTTAAAACCACCCTTTAGTCCTCATCATCTAAGGTACGATAGGAGATGTCAATATAGGTCCCAGCTCTGCACTGTGCTTTGGACCGCTTTCCTTCTGTAAGGTGTGGTTACTATCACCTACTTGACAGAATTGTTGCAAATATCAAATAAACACAAGATAAAACACTTAATTTTTTTTGTTTTTTTGAAAGTCTC
This sequence comes from Erethizon dorsatum, assembly GCA_028451465.1. Classification (NCBI taxonomy): domain Eukaryota; kingdom Metazoa; phylum Chordata; class Mammalia; order Rodentia; family Erethizontidae; genus Erethizon; species Erethizon dorsatum. The sequence continues at coordinate 97,127,713 of CM051827.1, read as the reverse complement.
GGGGCCAGTGAGATGGCTCAGCGGTGTAAGCGCCTGCCTGGCAAGCACGAGGGCCCAAGTTCGACTCCCGGAACCCACATACGGAAAAAGGGCCAGTGATATTGCTCAGCAGCACGGGCGCCTGCTGGCACACAAGGTCCTGAGGTCGACCCCCGGAACCCACACACACACAAAAAAAAGTCTCACTATGTAGCCCACTGGCCTCAAACTTGAAGCAGTTCCCCCCTCAGCCTCCTGAGTGCTGGGATTATAGGCAGCACCATCATTCCCAGCTATACCTGAGGGTCTTAGGAGTTGGCTCTTACCCTCCTCAGGCAAAAGTAGCATTCCCTCTGCCCTAGCTATTTCCCTAGCCTCTGCCTGCTGTGATAGTAATTAGAAAAAACACTTTCATGCTTGGACTACCTGCATGGCAGCAGCAGAGAAGGGCCTAGCTCCCCAGCAAGAGGCCATTAGGGAAGCAGGAAAAAATAGCTTGCACTCGACTCTGCTCAGCATTTTGCAGTGCTAGGAGTTTAACCCAGGGCCTTCTGGGTGCCAGGCAAGTGCTCTACATCCCCAGCTCCTCTGTTCAGTTTTGTTTTTCTGAGACAGGGTCACACTATGTAGTTCACACTGGCCTTGAACTCACTACATAGCCCAAGCTGGCCTTAAACTGGCAATCTTCCTGCCTCAGCCTCTCAAGTGCTGGGGTTACAGGTGTGTACCACATCTGGCTCTTTGTTCAATTTTGAGTGCAGGCAGAAGGTATACCTGTCTTAGGTCATACCTCCAGTACCTCTGCTTACAGATATGTTGGCCACATACACATTCTTGAAAAGTACTTGCAGATAATGCTACCAAGGCTTCAACTAAACAAATGAGTTAGACAATTATAAAATCTGGGCCTAGGGCCAGTGAGATGGCTCAGCAGCATAAGCGCCTGCCTGGCAAGCGCAAGGTCCCGAGTTCGACTCCTGGTACACACATACGAAAAAAGGGCTGGTGATATCGCTCAGCGGCACGAGCGCCTACTGGCATGCGAGGTCCTGAATTCAACTCCCGGTACCCACCCACACACAAAAAAATCTGGACCTAAAACCTGGACAAGGCTATAAACTAAGATAGTGTGGTTTCTACATAAAATGCATGGGGGGAACATAGGTTAGATAAATAAATACTGGATTTTCCTACACATGTTAATGAAGACAATGGGAGAGAATGTTTTAAGTTGAATGCTCCAGTGTGGCAATGACAGTGAGCAGCATGCCACGATAACCAGGAATGTGTGCTCCAGAGCCAGGCTGCTCTCATTTGAGTCCTGGGTCTGCATTTCACTAACTGTAACCATAGGCAGGTCGCTTACCTCTTTGCCTCAGTTTCACCTATAAAGTGGAAGCAATAACAAGAGCAATACCAAGGTGTTGTGAAGTTATGACAGCCAAGTCAATGGCTTCTTCCTTGTGAATTTTTGTACAGTGGACAACGGTGATTTTTTTTTTTTTTTTTTTTTTTTTGGTGGTACTGGCAATTGAACCAGAGCCTTCACACTGAGCTACATCCCTAGCCCTTTTTATTTTAAGACAAGGTCTAAATTGCCCAGGTTGGGCTCAAATTTGTGATGCTCCTGCCTCAGGCTTCCAGAGTACTGGGATTACAGGCCTGCCCTACCAACAGAGGGCTGCAGAGTGATTTAAGCACTTTGTTTTTCATAAAGATAGGGGAAATGAGACACTGCCAATGTTGGTGGGCAAGTGATATTTGCCCACCAACACCATCCTTGGCCCAACTTCAGTGGGTGGCAGTTCCGGAAGAGGTGGGGCAAAGGCAAGTGTGTGTACACGCTAGGGAGGGTGAGATGGTTCTTTCTGAGACAGGATCTTGCTGTGTTGCCCAAGCTGGTCTTGAACGTGTGGGCTCAAGTGATCCTCCTGCATCAGCTACAGGCTTGTGCCACCATACCTGGCTAGACACTTGATTATACCAACTTATTAGAGCCAGAAAATATTCACAAACTATATATTGAACATTGTTTTTCTGATAACAGAAATACTGTGTTCAGGAAGATAAAGCAAACCAAAACTCACATGTAAACCAACACTGGAGTATGTATGTATACGTACATGTGAATAGCTGTATATATTTGTTTTTGCAACATGGACACAATTTTGAACAATTTCAAAGGCTGGTTTTTTTAACATACCACCATGATTTAAGTGTTTTTGTTTTTTTGAGACTGGCCTATAATTTTATTATTTTGAAAATATACCACATTACCATATTAACAATCCCCCATTATTGTACATTAATTATTTCTGGCCTGTTGATATTAAACTTTGCTATAATAAACATCTAGAAATATTTTTCATGAATATCTCAATTTTGTGTTTTTGGTTTTGGTCTCACTATATATAGAGTCCAGGCTGACCTCGAGCTTGCTATGTAGCTCCTGGCTGGCTTCATACTCAAGATCTTTCTGCTTCAACCTTCTGAGTGCATGTGCCACCATACTTGGCTTCAATTTTTTATTTCCCCCCTGGGGATTAAACCCAGAGCTTTAAAAATTTTTGTTTGTTTTACTGGTTTTTTGTTTTTTTTGAGACAAAGTCTTCCTCTGTTGTCAGGGCTGGTCTTGAACTCACTATGTAGTACAGGCTACCCCTGAACTCTCAGTGATCCTCCTGCCTCAGCCTCCTGAGTTCTGGGATTACAGGTACGCACCACCACGCCTGGCCAAAATTGAACATTTTTCAATTTATTGGAGATTTTTGTATATTTGTGATTTGTCCTAATCTTTATTTAATTTTATGGGAATGGTCATCTTTTTCTTATTCTTTGTATCCTTTTGTATTGCAAATGTTTTCTCCCAGCATATATATCTTTGTTGTTTTTTTGAGAGAGGGTCTTGCTTTGTAGTTCAGCCTGGGCTTGAACTTGCAGCCATCTTATTGCCTTGGCCTCCTGTATATATCTTTTTAAATTTTTATAGTTAAATAAGCACATATGTGCTTTTTCTTTTTTCTTTACAGTGCTGGGGATAGAACTCAGGGCCTTCTGCATGATATGTAAATGCTCTACCACTGAACTAAACTTTTAGCCCCCAATTTTCTTTTTTGGTTTGCTCATTAGTAATTAGCACTCTCTCCATCCTGAGATTAGCTATCAAGTCACTTTTATTCTCTTTTAGTTGTTTTGTACTTTTACTTTTTACAATTTAATCTTTTATCCATATAGAAATTGCTTGAGCATATTGTAAATAAAGCTCTAACTTAGTTTTTCCAAAATGGTTAACCAATTGCTATAGAACCATTTATTAAATCATCCTTCACTTCCCCAATGTTTTGTCACCAGAATACCTATTGTATTATATAAAACTCTTACATACACAGTACCACAATGTTTGAAATAGTCTTGCTTTATAAGCAGTATCTCTTGGACCTAGCATAGTGCCTGGAAATAAGCAGGAATTCCATAAATGGGTTTTTTCCCCTCTTTTCTTTTGTGGTCCTGGGGATGGAACCTAGGGTCTCATGCATGCTAGGCAAGTGTTCTATCACTATGCTATACACAAAGCCCCTCAATAAATACTTTTGAATTGTGAGATGAAGGTGGTTATATTGCAAAAGTGGGAAGCAAAAGAAAACAACTGGAGTAGATAAAGTTCTAAGTCAGGACCTCTACCTGAATGACTGTTTCACCACCAAATGTTCTGAAATGCTTTGAACTAAGATAACAAGATAGCAAAATTTTGTTCAGAAAGCTTGAGATAATGTTGGATCAAGAAAGCTTTCTCCAAGAGACAGATACTACAATTTTCGTCACCTGCTGGTCAACCATGCTGATTGTGAAATACTGGAACAAAGTGAATCTGATGTTTCTTTAAAGATGGAAGAGGGCCGGTGAGATGGCTCAGTGGCGTAAGCGCCTGCCTGGCAAGCGTGAGGGCCCGAGTTGGACTCCCGGAACCCACATACGAAAAAAGGGCCGGTGATATCGCTCAGCAGCACGGGCGCCTGCTGGCACACGAGGTCCTGAGGTTGACCCCTGGTACCCACAAAAAAAAAAAAAAAAAAAAAAAAGATGGAAGAAAGCTGTTACTCTTTTCTAATATTCTTGCACCCAGTTTTCCTCATAAGACCTAATATCTGAGGATTTTGTTGCGCCTCAGTGTCCTCCTCCTGAACACCAAGGGCTACAGTCGAGATTTGGAAGTGGAAAAGCTGAAGGATATGGGACCGAATGTTACTAAACCCATTGTATCACCAGAATTAAATCTCCAGTTAAATTTTTCTTTTCTTCTTCTTTGTTCACTTGGCCTCATTTACCTTATAAAGCCTAGCTCAAGTATACTTCCTAAAACAGACTTTCTTGCTCCCTTCTCCCTCCATTTACCTCTATCACACCACTTATCCTATCATCACTGAAAATCTATTTGTAGATTTCCTCATTAAATTGGTAAGTTGTTAAGATTAGGGAGTGTGAGAAAAAAATTAGGGAGTATGTATGTACTTCAGATATCTGGGATAAAACCTGGTATGTGGTTTTAGGTAATGTTTATTGAACTAAATCTGTTCTGTCACCCTATTATGGAGTAGCTAAAGAAATTCTGCTAAAATAAGAGCTCCAGTGATTTATATTTGAATTAGTGACTAGTAGAATCTTATGGCGAAAAGGAGCCCTAACATCATCCTCCAGCCCCTTTTACAATGCTGAATTCCCTGTATAACACCCTTTTATCAAGTAGTTATTCACTCTTTTTGAACACTTGGTAATGAATGGGAAGCATGTTACCTCTGGAATTAGCCTGTTTCATCACCAACAATCATAGAGTTTAAAAGTTTTACCTTTAGTTTGGCAAAAATGTATCCTCCTTTTGCTTCCACCCAGAACAAGTCTATGAATCCCTCTTTCACTTGACAACCATTCATCTATTTCAAGGCAGTTCATGTTTCCCAAGTCATCTCTTTTTCAGGAATAACATCTTGTCTTCCAAATGTGACTCATGTGATGTGGCTTTGACTTCTTTCTCCATATTCCAGGGGTAGATAGCCTGACCACTGCAGAGCCAGGCGGAACTATTGTCCCTCTTGTCTTTCAGCTTATATTATATTAGTTCATATAGCTTAGGTTCTCACTATGTAGTTTAGGCTGGCCTTGAACTCACTAGGTAGCCCAGGCTGGCCTGGAACTCACAGTGATCCTCCTACATCACCCTCCCAAGTGCTGGGATTACAAGTGTGCGCCACCACCCCACGCCTAAATCTTTTTTATATAAGCTGCTGCTAAAATGGACCCCCTTACCCATAGGCCATGCAATTCAAAATTTTTTTTGCACTCAGTGAAGAGTTGGTTTATTCTGTTAATTTCTCTTTGTTAAGATTTGAGCACTGCTCCAACTCTGTCAAGAATTCTAGGAATTCTGGCTGTGCTATTCACTGTGATCATACTGTTCTCTGTTTTGTATCCCCTGAAAATATGGTGAGCAAACAAGTCAGTTACAAATGCCAAATGGGCCAGAACCTCATCACAACACATCTAAGCCCTCCTCCCAAATCCGTTCCATTCCTGCTCCTGTATCTTACCAGTTCCCAGCTTGTGTTTGTGTGTTATTCCTGCTTTCACTATGCAAGATTAGGCTAGAGTTCTACCTGGTACCTTAAACTTACTTCCAAACTGGAAGGTCTTGTCTTCATCAGCTCATCCCAGAGTCGGCGCCAGATAGCCTGAGTGGAGAGGCCTGTAAGGGAGAATATTACACTTACTTGGCTGCTTGATGGCCATCATAAGTGAAGTACATCAGCCTTTCATCTTGTCTTCTGGCCTCACAGGAACAATGTGGGCAGAATTAAGAGTCCCAGCTCTAAAGACAGACTGCATGGGTTTGAACATCAGCAAACCTATACTCTAATCTCGGACAAGTTAAATAATTGCTCTGTATTTCAGTTTCATCTGTAAAATGTAGTTAATAATAACTATCTCTTAGGGTGGTTGGAAAGATTAAATGAGTTTATAAATTTCTCTGGGTAAATATCCAGGACAATGCTTAGCACATCAGGGTTAGATAAATTTCAGCTATAACAGATTTTCCAAAGAGAGTGAAGAGAAGTAGGTTGGTAAAACAAAAAAACAAGATTCATAAGATCTGGGTTCTAGTTTTGGCTTTGCTATTAATCATGGTGTGCCTATTTTTCAGAATAATAAGGATCGTGGGCTGGGAATATAGCTCAGCAGCACAGCGCCTGCCTGGCAAGTGCAAGGTCCTGAGTTCAATTCCCAGTACCAAAATAATAATAATAATAATAATAATAATAATCGTATCTTGCTTGGTGTTTCACAGAACACTGTAGGGAATCATATAACAAAGTAGGTATGAGGATACTTTTTGAAAAGCAGGAAGTCCTATGGGGGCATCAAGTGTAATATTTACCTGAAGAACATCATGGTGCCTTCCTCACAATCATCGAGAGACAGAAAGACACTCACCTTTCTTGAGAGCAGTTTCCTCAATCCTCTCCAAGTAATATATATTGAGCAGAGGTAAGATGCTTTGGAGTATTGGGCCTGGGAGGGCTACAAAAACCAAAACACGAAGTTTACTTTTCCCCCCAAGGGTTCCAAGAATTACATACTCTACTGGAAAGGAAAATAGAAGGGTATATTTCTCATTTGACAAATGTAACCTAGAGAAGCTAACCTAAATCTGTTCCAAACTTTGGTCTACTTTAGCTACTGGGTAGCTGGAATTTCAAGGGTATGGGTGAGACAATCCCACAAAATGAGCTGACATGCTCATAACAAACCATTCTCCATTAAAAAGGTCCTACTAAATATGTGTGATAAAAGCATCTTAAAAATCCACCCTACTAACTTCAGCTCTCTTTTGTCTTCTATAGTTAAACTAAACTTTTTCATTTACCTAACATATCATGCTTCTTTCTGCCTTTGTCATGCTGTTCTCTAGAATGGTAATGTTCTTGTCACTTTCAGCAGGTCAACTACTCATCTTTCAACTTTTTATTAAGCCTTTCTGAATTCCTTTCCCATCTTCCAGACTGACTGTGTGACTGCTTGGTCTAAGCCCACAGGAGATCTTTCTCCCCTGTCTCTTCTCAATCTGGGTGGAGGCTCAGCCAGCAATAATGGTAGAGGTGTGTACTGCAGTGATGGTGGTGGTAGGGGTGAGGTGAAGAGCCAATAGAGAAAGAAGTTCCTCCAGAGCCTTACCCTCTTTTCCTCCAATTTGCTCTCCTCAGTTTAGACAGCCACAGGAATTCTCATCCCCTACTACCTACAAACTGCTCTTACTGTCGCCATTTTTTTTTTTTTTGAGATAGGGTCTCGCTTTGTAGTTCAGCACCACCACACCTGGTCCCCTCTATTCTTTTTAGACGGGTTTTTCTCTGCTTTTTCCCAGCCTATACCTTTCTTTAGTGCTTCTTCCTCCGAACTGGAGGCCATACCCAGCCCTATCCCCTTCTAGCTGGGAGTAGCATCACAGAAGCTCCAGGTGGATATAGCTAGACGCCCCCTGCCTTCCGCATTCCCAGAACTTTTCTGAGCTCCTGCTCAACTCCACTGACTTTTCTCCCATTCCTCACGAATCAGCTCTCCTATTCCAAATGTTGGCACAAGGCCTCCATAATCCCTTCCCCACTTCTAATAGTCCCCTGTCCCCCACTAGTCCAAGGGCTTGGGCCTCCTCAGTATTGGCGGTCCTCACCTACCACCCACAACCAGTGCCTGCTAGATGACTCTCCAAGGCCTTGAGGCTTATCCTGGAGCCTCAATCCTCCAAACTGCAGGGCCTTTTCCACACACCACCTTGTGATGGTGTACAGTAATGCAAACCCCCACCCTGGGGCAGCAAGCTTTCACTCTTGACCTGCCCGGGGGCCTTGTCTAGGCAAAGACTCAGCCTGCCACCCTCACCCCTAGGCCTCCTGCTGGAACTCCCCTCCCCCGACTCCAAGGCCCAAAGCCTCCCGTCCTGCCACCTTCCTCCTCCGGCGGCTTCTCCCATGGGGCCTGGCCTGCGATCTCGCCCCACTTCAGCCTGGCTCTGAACCCCACCCCCTCACACCACCAGTCTGTCAGGCCTGGGGCCTCCTCGTCCCCGGTGCGGCCAGGCCTGCGTCGCAGAGTCCTCACTTTGCCCTTTCTCTCTGGACCGCAGTCCTCACACCGCCGGCCCATTTCCCCCCTCAGCTGCCAGGCCGCAGCCGACAGGACCCACGCCACAGCCCGGCCTTCCCGTGCCCATCGGCTGCAGGCCTCCCCTCCCTGGCCTGCCGCCGGCCTCCCGACCCACAGCCCAGCTATTGCCCTCGCCCTTGACGGCCGCTCGCCTGAGCTGTTCGGCCCGACCGCCCTCGAGCCCGAACCCCCATTTGCTCCCGTTCTGACCGAGGCCTCCTCGCAGCCACGCGCCCCTCCCACTCCGGCCGGTCCGTCCCGGACCCCCGGCGCCGTCGCCCCGTCTGGGGCCTCCCGGGCCCAGCCGCCGGCCCGTGATGCGGGCCTTCCGCGCTGCCGAACCGCTCCAGGTCCCTGCACCTGCTTACTGCACTTCATCGCCGCTCGGGCCCAGCCGAGCGGCCTCCGGCGCTCGCCGCCCTGCCGGTCGGTCAGTGGCCCGCACAGCTGGGCAGCGAGGCCCAGGTCGTCAGACAGGCCGCGGGCCGCGAGCCTTTCGGCCTCCCCTCCAGCTCCTTGCCTCGCTCTCCATCCGCTGCCCCGCCTCCGCCCGGCGACTTGTTCTCCGGAGCCCCAGCACCGCCGGGTGTCCAGCGGACACGGGAGGCCCCGGGCGATCCGTCAGCTTAGGTGGCCCGGGCCCGGCCTCCTTGCCTCGGGCCGGGCCTGCCAACCTCGGTCCCTACCCCCGGCAGCCGGGCCATCCCTGCCTGTCACTTCCACATCCGAGACGCTGCAGCCCGGCCCAGCCGAGTGTCAGTTCGGTACCCGCGGCTCCGGCCCACCACCCCGGCCTCGGTCGCCCGGGCCCTGCCAGCTGCACCCCAGACCGGGCCTCCTGGCCTCATCCCCCGGACCCCCCGGCCGGGCCGCGGTGCGAGTCCACTTGCTCATCTGGGCTTAGTCTTTACTCTGTCCAGCACTGACAGTCACAGAATTCATGCTCCGACCCAACAATTCGGCTTCCAGTGCCCCGGGCTGGGCCTTGCCCCGGGCCTCTCGGCCTCGCCCCCCGAGCCCCCCGGCTGCTGGGCCGCCCCCGCTCGTTGCCAGAGGTAGCCCCTCACCCCGCGACTTACCCCACACCCCGCTCTCCAGAACCCCCATATGGGCGCTCACCGCCCGCCCGCACAGCTCGAACAGGGCGGGGGGAGCGCTGGGGCCCGAGGCCGAGCTCTTCGCTGGCGCCGCCTCCCGGGACGTGGCCTCCATGGTCGTTGCCGCCGCTACCTCACAGAACCAGCAACTCCGGGCGCGCCAGGCCTCGGGCGCCGCCATCTTGGGGAGGTGCGCGAGCCCGAAGGTGGCGCTTGCGGACCGCCATCTTGAAAAGGTCAGCAGTTAGGACGGCTCCATAAGCGATATGGGGAAGTATGGGAAGTGTCCTAAAGGACTTTTAAATACATTAACATATTTTTCAAGTCTCTAAGGTGCTAATATTTTAAATATAATCTCAGGTCAGTATACTTGTGTCTGGAGTGACTAGAGAAACGTTTCTTAGCAAAATCTCCGCAGATGCAAATACAAGTTCCCCCTACCTCCTGCCTTTAGCGAGTAGTACATGCCAATCCGACGGGGTGTTCGAGGACTGCGACTAGAATGCCGCACTTCCGGCTAGGTCGCCGGATATCCGCCAAGTGACCCTTACTAGTCCTTCTTGATCCTGAAGTGGAATAGGTGCCGCTGTTGCTAGCGTTGAGTCCAGAAACGTGGCCGGACATGGGACTGGAAGACGACCAAAAGATGCTGACTGGATCCGGAGATCCTAAAGAGGTAAGGGCAGGCATCGATCCAATCCTGTTCGCTGCCCTGAGGCCCAGGACGAACGCGCCGACACATGCCCCTGGGCCCTCCCGATCTGGGATTGTGGCCTGGGGTTACCTGGGTCGGGAGAGCTGTTTCCCGCTACCCTTCTCCAGAATTGGTCCAGTGACTTTGGGGAGGTAGGCAAGTAGTAATTCTCTGGGCCTCGGTTTCCCCATTCTGTGAATGCGGTGGAGGTTTAAGGAAAGCGAAAATGCTGTACCGACTAACCTTTGGTACGAGTGGTACAGTGTATGTGTTTTCAGTTAGGTGTTCTGAGGCCTGGTTTGAGAGGTTTGTGGCGCAAACCAAAGTTAGTCCTTGGCCCAGCTCAGCTCAGGAATCACACATCTGTGGAGGTTATCGAGTGCTTTATGTATACTAATTCACTTAATCTACACGATATTCCTGTGAGGTATTGGGTACTATTATTTTTGCATTCTTACAGTTGAGGCAACAAGCATAGAGAGGTTAAATATCTGAGCACTCATAGGTCACAAAATGGTGTGGCCCAGGCAGCGTAGTTCTCAGGACTCTTACGGTGCTACACAGCCCTCAAAGCCACTAGTTTTTCGTTTACAGTCTTATTTCCTATGTATTCATTTGTCCTCTCCTCACTTCATGGCAGCCATTCTGGGCTTATGAGTTGAGAGTAGTTGGAAAGTTACTTATCCCTTAATTTTTCCTGATCTTATGTAAGTTTTCAAAAAGAAGTGGAGTCAGTCGCAGAAAGTTCAACAAAGGCCTACCACAGCAGAAACACAGACAGAAAATAAGCAGTCAATTTTAAAATTAAGAGAACCGGGGTATTTCCCGAAGGACCCATAATTCTTGAGGATTACGTCTTTTCATTCATTGTGACCTTGGTTTTTCTCATTGGTTGGAAATTTCACATCCTTCTTCTGGGAGGCTGAGGCAGGAGGATCACCAAGCATTTGAGCCCAGCCTTTTATTTGGATTTATGACACAAAATGATCAGTTTTGTAGTATTGCTAGTAGGGAAATGATATACAGGATACTAATTTCTGGTTTTTTGCCTCAGGCAGAATGTGAGTTTAGTTTCTGGTTTTTTTGGGGGAGGTGGGTGTTGGACTGAACCCAGGGCCTCAAACATGCTAAGCACATGCTTTACCACTGAGTTGTGTTCCAAGTCCTGCTTATAGTGTTTTTGGGAAAACATTTTCAGTACAAAAGACAGGTTGTCTAACAAAACTAGAATTTACATTCTTTTTTTTTTTTTTTTTTTTTTTTGTGGGTACCGAGGGTCGACCTCAGGACCTCACTCACCAGCAGGCACTCATGCCGCTGAGCGATATCACTGGCCCTTTTTTTGTATGTGGGTACCAGGAGTCGAACTCAGGACCTCACGCTTGCCAGGCAGGCACTTATGCCGCTGAGCCATCTCACCGGCCCGAACTCCTTCTTTTTATTTCATTATATATCTTTTCTTTCTCTTCCCCGAAATGAGACACCTGCATGCATAGGCAAGCAAACACCTTATTTCTGATGGATTGTTGAGATACTGATCAGGGTTCCTATGCCCCATATTTAAGCCTATGCTGATGCTCCTATGGGGGATTTTTTTTATACTGCTCCCTGTGGAAGAAAGATGACTGAATTTGAGGTTGTGCACTTGAATCATAAGTAAATATGTAGGGTCTGATGTTTTCAAGCGCATGAGTGGAGTTGTGTAGAGACCTTTCTTATACTTACTCATGTATTGATCTACAAGCCAGAAAGCAGTGTTACAATGATCTTTACATTTGATCTTGGCCAAAAGCCCAAGAAATAATTATAACCATCTTTAGTTAAGCTCTGGCTAAAGAAGAGTTTAGGTCTAGCCATTTTCATATTGCAATTTCCAGTTCAGAGTCTAGAAAAAAATCATTTTTTTTCCTCTCAACTTGGTTTGGGAAATAAAGGCTAAATTTAGCTATTTCTAGCAATACCGGACTTAACTAAGGTCTAGATAGAATACTTTAAGCTCTGTAGGTCCCATATAAATATCCAATAGCTTGAATTTATATGAGAAAATGTCTAACTACTGTTTGTTATACCTAAACCAAGATTACTCCTTTAAACCCTCCAAGCATAACAGAGGGTGCCACATATACACCCCTTACTTTTCTACCGTAAATTTTTACTTCAGTGTGATAAATTTTTACTTCAGTGTAATAGTAGCCAGCTGTGCGTCTCAGTACCTTTGCCTGAGGGATGCAGGAAGCAACCTTTGTGTTTACCCACTTGCTACAAAAAGGCATGGTGTATGCACCTGTACAAAGGTGTCAAACCAGGGTTTACACCCACATTGTCTTCTGTGGAACAGTTTTTGTGTATGTTTACCTGAGCATCACAGAGGGTCCATTTCACCCACACCATTCCAGGATTTGTTAAAAAAAAAAAGTTTTCTTTTGATTTTTCTGGTAGAAGTAGCCCAGTTCAGTGGCACATGAAAAACTAGATTTGCAAGTTTTGGAGGAGGTCAAAAGTGAATCATCATCAGATTACTCATGCATGGATGACAAAGATGATCCATTGTGGTAAAATGCATGTTTTCATAACAGAAGAGTGGTGAGGGTAGATGATGATGATGATGATGATGATGATGATGACAACAACTTTGACCTTGGCCATGTGAGCCAAAGTTCAGTGATAGTGAAATGGAGCAAGAATCGACTGATACAGACACAGGGAATGCAGATCTCCTTGATTCAGATGATGAAGAAAACAGCAACGTGAGTACATATTTGACTAGTCAAAATGTTGTGAAATGGCCACACAACCAAATGGAAGGATCCAGTGTTAGAACGAGGTCCAAAAATATAATGAGGATCTTGGCAGGGGTGAAAGGTATTGGACAGAATGCCTGCACTGCTATTCAGTGTTGGAAATTATAACAGACAAAAATGCTACAAGGTGCTGTGAAATACACAAAGGCTGAAATGCAAGTAAAACATTCTGGATACAGCAATAGCCATATTAAAAAATATATTAATTATGACAACTCACTAGCTGAACTGAAAGCATTCATAGGTCTGCTATACTTAGCAGGGATTGCTCATGGTGGTTGCAGGAATGTGAAAGACTTATGGGAAAGCAGTGGGTCAAAATATGGCATAAAAATCTATGCCCTTGCCTGAAATCCCAGCACTTGGGAGGCTGAGGCAGGAGGATCACTGAGTTCCAGGCCAGCCTGAACTGCATAGTGAAACTGTCTCAAAGAGACCAAAAAAAAAAAAAAAAAAAAAAAATTACACCCTTGTAGATGCAAAAACTTATTATGCTTTTAATTTAGACATTTATCCTGGAATTCAGACATCAGTTCATTATTTGTATAGTAATAAACCGAAAGATGTTGAGAGAACAGATTTGTTGCCCATCTCCCAAACTAATTGGAATGTGACATTCGAAAGTTGGTTTACCAGTTTCCAATTGATGTTACATTTGACCAGCACAGGAACTGTATGCAGGAACAAAGCAGAAATTCCAGATGAAATATGACAATTTCAAAACAGAGAATTGTATAGTACAAACTTTGGATTTCAGAAAGATTTACATTGGCCTTGTATATGGCAAAGAAAAACAAACTGGTACTGCTGATGTCCACAAGGGAATTATCGATAGGGAAACCTCTGCAAAACGGAAGCCTGAGATGGAAGCTTTCTACAACAACACCAAAGCTGGAGTAGATGTTGCTGATGAGTTATGCAGCAACTATGATGTCACTTGAAACACGAAGCCTTGGCCAATGTTTGTGTTTTACTCGATCCTAAACATTTGTGGCATAGTTTGATAGTTTACAAAGAAAATAACAAGTGCAAAATATTACAGAGAAGTTTTCTTAGAGGACTGGGACTGGAACTCATAAGAGATCATTTACAGCAGAGGAAAAACTATACAAAAAAATTGTGGACCTCATTGGTGAGCTGACAGGTGAACAGGCAGGTGCAGCATCCCAAATACCTACTATGACAACAGGAAAACCTAAAAGAGATCAACTGTGCCCTATAAGAAAGGACAGGAAAACAAAACATACATGCTGTTAGTGTAGGCGATACTTGTGTATGGAACATGCGATTTTCATTTGGGTGTGACAATTGAAGCAAAGATTATTTCTGTGGTAGACTTTTGTGTTTACATTGTAGTTTACATAAGTTTTTATTTCTGATGATATCTTAGATTTTGTAAGCAAGTACACAGCTGATGTGAAAATGTTGATGCCTATTCTAAGCACTCATTCTACATTTGGTATTTTATTGATATCTTATTTCCCTACTAAGTGCATGTTGTACAACATAGTGGGAAGGTCCTGAGAGAACAGGAAGAGAAGAGAGGTGGTAAGAGTGGCCTGCACATAGGAAAGGAAAGCTAAGCACGTGTTGTCAGTGTAAGCAAGATGTGTGCGTGGAAAGTGCAGTTGTCGTGTGTGAAGACTGCCTTGGTGTGACAGTTGAAGCAAAGATTATTTCTGTGGTAGACTTTTGTTTCTGTTTACATTGCAGGTCACATAGGTTTTTATTTCTGATGTTATCTCTTAGGTTTTGTAAGCAAGCAGGGGGATTGCTGAAAGTTCCAGGCAGCCTGGACTACAGAGTGAGACCCTGTCTCAAAAAAACCCAAAAAGGGGGCCGGTGAGATGGCTCAGCGGCTTAAGCGCCTGCCCGGCAAGCGCGAGGGCCCGAGTTCGACTCCCGGAACCCACATACGAAAAAGGGGCCGGTGATATCGCTCAGCGGCACGGGTGCCTGTTGGCGCGCAAGGTCCTGAGGTCGACCCCCCGGTACCCAAAAAAAAAAAAAAAAAAAAAAAAAAAAAAAAACCCAAAAAAATGTTGATGTGTATTTTAAGCACTCAGTACACATTTAATACTTTATTTTACTTTAGTATTTATTTATTTATCTTTATTTATTTATTTATTTTTTTTGAGACAAGGTCTTGCTATGTAGTTCAGGCTAACTTTGAACTCATTATGTAGCCCAGGATGGCCTTGAACCTGCTGTGAACCTCCTGTGAACCTCCTGTCTCAGCCTTCCAAGTGCTGTGATTACAGTTGTGTGCCACTATGCCCAGCTTTGATATTTATTTTATTGATATCTTATTTTCTTCTTATTTAGGTGTTACAATTGAAGTAAAGATTTTTTTTGTTGTTGCTGGCCAGGCAAGGTGGCACATGCCCGTAATCCCAGCACTCGGGAAGCTGAGGCAGGAGGATTGCCGTGAGTTCTAGGCCAGCCTGGACTACATAGTGAGCTCAAGGCCAGCCTGAACTACATAGCAAGACTCTGCCCCCCCAAAAAAGAATTTTTTTGTTGAGTGCTTATTGGTATTTTTATTGTAGCTCATATAAGAGTTTATTTCTGATGTTGTCTTTTAGGTTTTGTAACCAAGTACACAGCCGATGTGAAAATGTTTATTCTAAACATGCAATATGTGACAGACATGGAAACCAATGCCTTTGAAAGAAGGATTTACTACTTAGAGCTTCTGAGAGTATGCCACACAGTGCAGGACTATGTGGGGAAGTGAGCAGAAGAAGTCAGGGAAGGTATAGCTCATAGTCTCGGTTTCTGTGGAAAGAAATGGCTGAAGCAGGGTAGGCAAGCTTGGTCAAATTTAGGATTGGATAGTTTGAGTAATCTGGTAAGCTTTGGGCTATAGGGCGCGTCCATAGTTTTTCTGTGTTCATCCCTGGGGTCGTTTAGGCAAAGGGAAATATGAGCTTGGTATATTACGAGACTTACCTAAAAGAAGTGGTTGGCTATATGGGCTTTGGATTGATTGCGCTGCATGTGAAAGGTGGGCTCCCAGGCAAGTTGTGTGCTATATCTGATAGCTAGCCCTGTAGGAGTAGCTCCAAGATGAGTATGGCTACTAAGATGTCAAATGTCATAGAATACAGAAAATAAAACATGATTAATATAACATCTTTTCTCAATATTTGTAATGTGGGGCCAGTGAGATGGCTCAGCGGCTTAAGCGCCTGCCCGGCAAGCGCGAGGGCCCAAGTTCAACTCCCAGAACCCACATACGAAAAAGGGGCCGGTGATATCGCTCAGCGGCACGGGCGCCTGCTGGCGCGCGAGGTCCTGAGGTCGACCCCCCGGTACCCACAAAAAAATACATATATATATATTTGTAATGTATGATTGGAGAAATGTATGTCATAGAACTGCTGCTGACATTAATTTTGTTTTCCTTTTGTAGGAAGAAGAGGAGGAGGAGGAGGAGGAGGAATTAGTGGTAAGAGCTGTCTTAGGCTTGAAATACTCAATGAAAGCAAGAATTTTGAGCTTCATGAAACTAAGAGCATCTTAAGGAGTCTTTATTTGACACCTTCAGGAAATGAGAGTGGGATGAGCTTTTAATACTTTTTACCTGGGCATAGTGGTTCACACCTTTACAGCAGTCAGAAGTCTGAGGCAGGAGGATCACTGAGACTTTAAAGCCAGCCTCAGCTCCATACCAAGACCCTGTCTCAAAAACAAAAAAACAAAAACTTCCCATGCAGTGAAATGTTTGGGTGTGAGAGTCTGGAAAGCTGCCTCACTTCTGGGTTTGAGACTTCTTCAGCGTACCAGGGCACAGAGAGCATCTAGAGGGCCTGGCATTCCTTCATCTGCTATTTTTGGTTTAAGGGAGAACTCAGACTGGCACAGTATCACACACCTGTAATTTCAGCTACTTGTGAGGCTGAGATAGGAGAATAGCAAGTTGGAGGCCAGCTTGGGCAACTTACCAAGACCTTGTCTCAAAAAAGGGCTGGGTATGTAGCTTAGTGGTAGAATGCTTGCCTAGCCAGTACCACCAAAAAGAAAAACAGAGAAGTAATTCTGGAAGGAACATTTTCTAGATGGTCCTTCTCAGCACTGCCTTTCTAGCGGGGCAGCTGGAGTACATAGACCTAGTTTTCAGACAAGGGAAATTGAAGTTTTAAGACATGATGTATTCCATAATGCTTTGTTAACAAATAAGGCCTCTGATAGCTCTCCTTCAAGTTTGGCCAGGTTTCCTTTACCACCTTGTTTTTCAGATAGGACTGAGGCGTTTAGTGTACACTGGCAACCTTGGAAGGCAGGAATGTGAAACCTTTCCATACTTCTTAGCATCAGAATTGAATGGGAGACCCCACTCTGCCATTTCTGGTGTTAGTGTGGCTCTGCCTGCTGGCTTTCTGCATGGTAATTCAGAAGTAGCACCTTGGTTTGGAGATTGTATTAATCGAAACAAGACTGGTGGGTCTTCCCTAAAGCCTCCATTTTGTTCCTTTTGTTTATGGTTCAGGATCCCCTAACAACAGTGAGAGAACAATGTGAACAGCTAGAGAAATGTGTGAAGGCACGAGAGCGGCTAGAGCTCTGTGATGAACGCGTGTCTTCCCGATCACAGACAGAAGAGGATTGCACGGAGGAGCTCTTTGACTTCTTGCATGCCAGGGACCACTGCGTAAGTCAGTCCAAAGTTGGATAGTGAAAGCTTACAGTGGCCAGAGAATACTTGGTGCTGGCAGTCTTTCCATGCTGAGGTGGGCCCATCAACAAGCATTAACTGTGGACTCATCATGTCAGGAATAGCATTTTACATAAATAATCTTGTCTAATCTTTGCCACTTCCACTGGAGGTAGGTATCATTATGATACCACTTTATAGATAGAAACAGATTCAGAGGGGGCCAGTGAGATGGCTCAGCGGCGTAAGCGCCTGCCTGGCAAGTGCGAGGGCCCAAGTTCGACTCCCGGAACCCACATATGAAAAAAAAAAAGGGCCGGTGATATCGCTCAGTGGCACGGGTGCCTGCTGGCACGCGAGGTCCTGAGGTCGACCCCCGGCATCCACAAAAAAAAAAAAAAAAAGAAAGAAACAGATTCAGAAAAAAAAGACATCATGACTTGCACTGCTAAATAGGGAAGCTGGCTTTTGTTCCCTTTTTATTGTGTAGTGCTCAGGATCAAACCAGGGCCTTAGGCTATGCAAACACAGTGTGTCTTTACATAGTTGTCCACAAAGTTTATTTTTTTAAAAAATAGTGCTTAACTCACATAGTACAAATTACACATAGGCAAAGTTTGATAGAGTTGCTTCTGTTGAAACTGATCAGGAACCAAGCATGGTGGCACATGCCTATAATCCTACTACTCAGGAGGCTGAAGTAGGAGAATCCTAAGTTTGAGACTCTATCTCAAAATTTTAAAAAGGAGGGACTGGGCATGTAGCTCAGCATTCCCTGAGTTCAGTCCCTGGAACTGCAAAACAACAACAGCAAAAGAAACCAATCGGGTAGCCAGTAAGTACATGAAAAGATAGGGTGTAGTCAGTGGCAGAGTACAGGCCTAGCATATGAAAATCCCTGGGTTCAGTCCCCAGTGCCAAAAAAAAAAAGTGCAACATCATTACCCATCAGCAAAGGCAAATCATGTCAAGAGAGCATGTGACCTAGGCATGGTGGTGCACGCTTGTAATCCGAGCACTCAGGAGGCTGAGGCAGGAGGATCGCTGCGTGAGTTCAAGACCAGCCTGAACTGCATAGTGAGACACTATCTCAGAAAAAAGAGAGCATGTATGAATTTCTGGGTTTGATTCTAAGCAACACACACACACACACACACACACACACACACACACACACACACAAAGCAACAAATAAGTATTGGAGAGAATGTGGAGAAATTGGAAACCACATATACTGCTGGTGGGAATATAAATTGGTACAGCCACTGTGAAAAACAGTTTGGCACTTCCCCAAAAGTTTAAGTATGTACAGATTTAACATGTGACCATCCATTTTTTATTATATACCCAAAAATAGGGAATAAAGATTCAAACAAATCCCTATTCATAGCAGTATTAGTCATAACAGCTAGTAGGTAGAAACAGCCCAAGTATCCATCAAGGGATGAATGGATAAACAAAATGTACTATATACATACAATGGGATAGTCTTCAGCCTTAATTTAAAAAAAAAAAAAAAAGGAAACTGACACATGCTACAACGGATAATTGTTGAGGACATGCTGAATGAAATAAATCACAAAGCACAAATATTGTATCATTGCACGAGGTATCTGGAGTAGCCACATTCAGGGGGATAGAAGGTAGACTTGTAGTCAGGAGCTGGAGGGAGAGGAAATGGAGAGCTATAGGTTAATGAGTCAGGAGTTTCAGTTTGGAAAAATGAAAAGGTTTTAGAAATTGATAGTTGCAGAATAATGTGCATACTTAATGCCACAGAAATGGCGTTATAAAATGATTAAGGTGGTAAATTCAGTGTATATTTTACCACTTTTTGTGGTGGTGTTGGTGGTGCTAGGTATTGAACCCTGGGCCTTGTACATACTAGGCAAGTGTTCTACCACTAAGCTACATCCCCACCCCTCATAATTTAAATAAAAAAGAAGTACTAGCCCTGTGGTGGCAGACACCTGTAATCCCACCACTGTGAGAGGCTGAGGCAGGAGGATTTCAAGTTTGAGCCCAGCCAAGGTGGGCAATTTAGTGACTTAGCGAAACCCTCTCTCAAAATAAAAAATAGGGCCAGTGATATAGCTCAGTGGCATAAGTGCCTGCCTGGCAAGTGCAAGGTCCTGAGTTCGACTCCCGGTACCCACATTAAAAAAAAAAAAAGGGTCTGTAAATACAGCTCATTGTGAAGGTCCTGGGTTGAATCCCCAGTATAACTGTACAGTAAAAACAAAAAACGTGGGGCCGGTGAGATGGCTCAGCGGCGTAAGCGCCTGCCTTGCAAGCGCGAGGGCCCGAGTTCGACTCCCGGAACCCACATACGAAAAAAGGGGCCGGTGATATCGCTCAGTGGCACGGGTGCCTGTTGGCGCGCGAGGTCCTGAGGTCGTCCCCCTGGTACCCACAAAAAAAAAAAAAAAAAACGTTATGCTATGTGGTAAGTGAGATAAGCCAGACACAGTCATACTATAGGATTCTAGTATTTATATGAAAGGTCTAAAATAGGCCAGTCACCCTTATTACATCCCCTCCTGATATTTACTGCCTCCCACTTTATAATCATTCAGCAAATATTTTTAAACACTTTTATGAGCTAAACCAGGGCTTAGGATACGGAAGTGAGATAACCATAGTCCCTTCCTTTACCGAGTATGGACCAGCATAAAAGACAGAAGTAGAAGAATTATTAAACTGTGGTAAGTCTTTCAGGTGTAACTTCAGGATGACATTCACTGACACCCTGACTCCCTTCATGCCCTCCCGCATTTTATTTTCCATCTAACATTTACCACTATCAGAAGTGACCTTATTTTTATTGCTTCTTGGCCTTTTGGCTAAGATTAAGTATAGTATCTGTACATACCGGTTTTGATATCTGACACATCTTCTATTTCAAAGACAATAGATTAAATGGAGTTTTGGACCAAGGAGATGGAATAGGAGCTTACCCCATCCACTTCGTACATTGACCTGGTATTACATTACCTCCAGGAATGGTGCACCATACTTCACCCCCAAAGAAAAGAGATTACCTTATTTATGTGTTTGTTATATTTCTCTTACTAATTGCTAAGTTCTATAAGCAACAGAGATGTCTTATTTATAGTTATAATTCTCAGCTCTTAAGAATAGTACCTGGTGTAGAGTAGGACTTCCGTAAGTAGTAATATGGTTTTGTTGTTGTTGTTGTTGTTTGGGTTTTTTTTTGAGATAGGGTCTTGCTATGTAGTGCAGGCTGGCTTTGAATTCGCTTATGTAGCCCAGGGTAGCATCGAGCTCTTGGTGATCCTCCTGTCTCAGTCTCCTGAGTGCTGGATTACAGGCATGCACTACCATGCCTGGCATTTTTTTTTTTTTGGTACCGGGAATCGAACTCAGGACCTTGCGCTTGCCAGGCAGGTGCTGTGCCAGTGAGCTATATCCCCGGCCCATGCCTGGCGTATTTAATTAATGTGTAATATTAAGCTGTGTGTGGAAATGCACACCTGTAATCCTCTGGGAGGCTGAGCAGGACAATTGCAACTTCCAGTCCAGCCTGGTCAATTTAGGGAGACCTTGTGTCAAAATAAAAAAGGTCTAGAGATGTAGCATAGTGTGAAGGCCTTTGGTTCAATCCCCAGTAGTGCCAAGAAAAACTTTTTACTTTTTTTTTTTCCTTCAGTACTAGGAATTGAACTCAGGACCTTGCACTTGAAAAACTTTTTTTTAATTAAAAAAATGTAATATTGATAACACTGTGATAAGAGGTACAAGTTTTTGTGGGGAAGATAAGGGACAGATTTGTGTTGCGATAGGGGCTTATTTAGGGAAGGCTTACAGGAAATGTAAGTTTTAAATGAATAAAAGATGAAAACAGTGGGAGAGTTTCAGGTAGAACGGATAGATTTAGGTAACTGAGGGGCGTTCTCTGAGGCTCAAATGCAGAAAGGCTGTGGTGGGAAAGGACCCAGTACTGTTGTAGGTCTGTGATTGATGGGTTGATTTTTTTTGTTTTTTGGGGGTTTTGTTTTGTTTTGTTTTGTTTTGAGACAGGGTCTTGCTGTGTAGCTCAGGCTGGCCTTGAACTATGTAGTTCAGGCTGGCTTCGAACTCACCCTCCTGAGTGCTGGGATTACAGGTGTGTGCCACCACTCCTGGCTGGATTGATTTTTGAGACAGGAGGTAATGTAGTTCAAGCTGGCCTTGAACTCATTGTGTCGCTCAGGCTGGCCTCCAACTCTCAGTGATCCTCCTGCCTCAGCCCCCAAGTGCACCACCACACTTGGCAACTGTTGTAGGTTACGAAGAACCTTGTAATCCATGACATGAAAGCTACCAATTGATGACATTCTGTTGTTTTTTTTTTTCCCCCATCTAGGTGGCCCACAAACTCTTTAATAGCTTGAAATAAGTGTGCAGACTCATTCAGCCTTCATCACCTGGATATCAAGCTATTTCCTTGTAGTTTTGAACATGCCATTTGTTTCTAATTTGTGAACCTCGTGGATTTGGGTTTAGGCAAGTAGCTTAATATAATTAGCAGTGATTCCATCTTAATAAAATCCTATGACCTACAGTGCTGCCTCCTGACCTTTTTATTAATTTAGAGCCCTCTTTCTCTCCCTCCCTCCCTCCCTCCCTCCCTTCGTTCAGTTTTCTTTTTTCTTTTCTTCCTTTATTTTTTTTTTTTGTGGGTACCAGGGGTCAACCTCAGGACCTCGCACGCCAGCAGGTGCCCGTGCCGCTGAGCGATATCACCGGCCCTTTTTTCGTATGTGGGTTCCGGGAGTCGAACTCGGGCCCTCGCGCTTGCCAGGCAGGTGCTTAACGCCGCTGAGCCATCTCACCAGCCCTCTTTTCTTCCTTTCTCTTTCCTTTTTTTCTTTCTTCCTTCCTTCTCTTCTTTCTTTTTGCAGTGTTAGGAATTTTTACTTTTTTTTTTTTTTTGCAGTGTGAGGATCAAACCTCACATAGTTTGGCAACTATGTTACTGAGCTACACCCCAGCTCCTAATTTAGATACTTTTTCTGGTACTGGGATTGAACTCCCGGTGTTCTACCACTGAGCTGTATCCCCAGCCCTTTTTATTTTGAGACAGGGTCTTGCTAGTTGCCAAGGTGGGATTCAAATTTATGATCTTCCTGTCTCAGCTTCCCTCAGTGCTAGGATTACAGGCATGTAGCACCTCCCCAGTAAGACTGCTTTTTAAAAGTGTAGTGAGGAAAGCATAGGGTTATGGGAAGAGGGCTACTGGAATCTGAGCAGATGAGAAGTGCCTAGGTAGGTGGTGATAGCAGTGCAAGATTGGTTACGATAAATAAATATAATGAGGATAATGGGAACTAGCAATCAGAATGAAGTTACAAATAAGGAAAAAGAATACAATGGACCCTATGGTATTAGGCTATTGGTGTGAACTAAGTAAATACAGATTTATTTACTAAGTAAGTAAAGATGCCAGTATGTGTACATGTAAGAATACATGCATTTCTTAACTGTCCACAGAATGCTTCATTATCTAAAAGGAATCAAAGCTTCTTGGAGAAATGAGGGCTGAGACAAGGAAAGTATGAGATGATTCTGGAATATTTTGTGGAAGGAAGTGCTTTAAGAACAACAGGGAAGGGCTGGTGAGATAGCGGCATAAGCGCCTGCCTGGCAAGCGCGAGGTCCTGAGTTCAACTCCCGGTACCCACATACAAGAAAAGGGCCGGTGATATCACTCAGCACGGGCGCCTGCTGGCATGCGAGGTCCTGAGTTCGACCCCCGATATCCACAAAAAAAAAAAAAGAACAGGGAAGCCAGGCATGGTGGCACACATCTGTAATCCTAGCACTTAGGAGACTGACGCAGGATTGCTGCCAGTTCGAGGCCAGCGTGAACTACATAGCGAGATCCTGTCTCAAGAAAAAAAAAAAAAAGAGGAAGTCTTTGTGTACTGCACCCTTGTAATCTGCGTACTCCAAAAGCTGAGGCAGGAGGATCACCACAAATTCAATGCCAGCCTGAACTACGTAGCAAGACTTAGTCCCAAAAAAGAACAATAGGGAAGAACATGTCGAAAGTACAGAAAAAGGGCCGGGGATATAGCTCAGCGGTACAGCACTTGCTCTGCAAGCACGAAGTCATGAGTTTGATTACCGTGCCCCCAAGAAAAGTACAGAAGAAAACACTAGCAAAATATTGGACCAGTTGAGTATTAAACCCTGTCTCAAACAACCAAAAAACCCCCCTAAATAAATAATGATTGCCAGGCATGGTGGTGCATGCCTATGATCCCAGCACTTGGGAGGCTGAGGCAGAAGGATTGCCTCAAGCTCAAGGCCAGCCTGAACTACATTGTTAAGACCCTGTCTCAACCATATAAAGAAAAAGAATACTAGATTTTACTCACAGAATAAAATAGGAATCCATTAATCCATAATGCAAATAAATGAATTAGCTGAAAGTTTGATGAAGAGGATACTACGTAATTATAAAAGGAGAAAGTACACTGGAGAAACCTAGCAAATAAGCTTAGGTGAAAGCTTGTATCACCCATGGGACAGATAGCTATGACATCCAGAGGTGGCACTGAGAATGCAGTATTGTGATTGTTGCAAAATACATAATCTGGCTGGGGATACAACTGTGTGATAGGGTGCCTGCCTACCATGATCAAAGCTCTGTGTTCAATCCCAAATACCTGCTGGGTATGGTGGTGCACGCCTATGATCCCAGCACCCAGGAGGCTGAGACAGGAGGATAGTTGCAAGTTCAAGGCCAGCCTGTGATACAAAGTGACCCTGTCTCAAAAAAAAAAAAAAACCCAATACCTTGAAAAAAAAATTAGACAATGATATTCTACAAAATCAAGCATTTTACAGAATTCTTGACTTATCAAGGTTAAAATCATGGAAAGACTGAAAAGCCAGGAAGAGTGGCATAAGCCTGTAATCCTAACTAGGAGGGCTGAGGCAAGAGGATCACAAGTTCAAGGCCAACCTGGACAATTTAGAAACTTAGCAAGACACTTTCAAAAAAATTTTAAAGGGACTGGAGGTATAGCTCAGTGTGAAGGCCCCTGGGTTCAATCCTCAGTACCACCAAAAACGTCCGTATGTAACAGAGGGTAACTTCAGCCTTAAAACAACCAGGACTATGAACTGCCCACATTCCTGCATTGTGTGAACCTGGCATATTGTCCCACAAAAACAGTAAGTGGTGATGAGGCTCATAGTACTGCTAGTAATGTGTGTTGCTCAAGAGATAAGGAAGCTTAGCATCCACATCATGTTCAATCCACAGCGCACAACACAGAAAATCATTTCCTGTACTAGGGGTAGGGTACCCAAAACACTGCATTGTGCTAGCCAGTAGCCGTATGTGGCTGTTGAGCAACTGAAATGTGATAATGTGACTGAGGTACTGAATTAAATTTTATTTAATTTTAAGTCACATTCAAATATCAATGTGTATTTATTGGTTACCATATTAGAAGATAGAGGTCTAGCAGTTGCAAATCCGACCACTTAAGTGGTAACTGATAGAAGCGAGACATAGGAATTAGGAAAGTGCTTCTGGGGGCCGGTGAGATAGCTCAGTGGCATAAGCGCCTGCCTGGCAAGCGTGAGGTCCTGAGTTTGACTCCCGGAACCCAGATAAAGGACAAAAAGGGGCCGGTGATATCGCTCAGCAGCACAAGCGCTTGCTGGCAAGCACGAGGTCCTAAGGTCGACTCCTGGCACCCACATTAAAAAAAAAAAAAAAGAAAAGTGCTTCTGTACTCCAGCCAGCTGTTTCTACATGGGAATGCAGACCTGGTGTTATCAGATCTTTTGGTAAGGAACCAGAAATCCAAATTGTGAAATATCTAAAAAAAAAATTTTTTTTTTTTGAGACAAGAAGGTCTTGCTATGTAATCCAGCCTGGCCTTGAACTCATGATCCTCCTGCCTCAGCCTCTTAAATACTGGGATTACAGGTATGTGTAACCTGGCCCAGCCTTCAATTTTTAAATGAGGGCAAGTAACTTTTTTTTTTTTTTTTTTTTTTTGAGACAGGGTCTCACTATGTAGCTCAGGCTGAGTGCTGGGATTTCAGGTGTGCACCACCACACCTAGCTGAGGGCAAGTAATTTTGAAAGCATGCAGGCCAAATACATTTATCTGTGGATTTGTCATACTAGTTTGCAACCTCTGCTTGCATATGAGAGTACAGTATTTTGTCATAGTTCTATTAATGTTCATCTCTGTCCAATTTATAAATTTTATCGTAGGTATCTATGATGTATAGGAAAAATATAGCATGGACAAAGTGGACACTATTGTCTTACTTTCTTGTTGCTGGGACAAAATACCCAACACCCAGAAGTTAACGGAGGAAAGGTTTATCTTAGCTCACAGTCTATAGGGGTTTTAGTCCATAGTCTACTGGCTCCAACACAGTGGCGTGGCAGAGGGACATGGCAGAGGAGAAACAGTTCACAGTGTTCAGGTTCAGTCTTCCTTCTTTCCCTTTTTATTCTATCCAGGCTGCAAGCCTATTGGTTGGTGCCATCCACACCCAGGGCAGGTCTTTCCTCTTCAGTAAATCCATCACCCAAACCCAGAACTATACTAAACCAATCAGTGGACTAATCCAATATCACACACCCCTACTCCCAAAAGCACTACCTACGAACACATGAGGTTTTGCGGGCACATCTAGATATTAGCCATAACAACTATCCAAGGTTTCAGGCATCCACTGGGGTTGTTGGAATGTGTTACCTGTGGATAAGGGAGGACTACTGTGCTCAACGTGATTGTAGCAGTCTAAGCACGTGATATAAATGAGGTAGTGGCTGTGTTAAAACAGTATTTCAAAAGTAGTCTCGGGCTGGTGAGATGGCTCAGCGGCTTAAGCGCCTGCCCGGCAAGCGCGAGGGCCCGAGTTCGACTCCCGGAACCCACATACGGAAAAGGGGCCGGTGATATCGCTCAGCGGCACGGGCGCCTGCTGGCGCGCGAGGTCCTGAGGTCGACCCCCGGTACCCACAAAAAAAAAAAAAAAAAACAAAAGTAGTCTCTAGGCTGAATTTGGCTTGTGGCTGTATTTTGCTGACTGCCAGACCCCTCCCATAGATTTTTTTTTTTTTTTTTTTTTTTTTGTGTGGGTACCGGGGGGTCGACCTCAGGACCTCGTGCGCCAGCAGGCGCCCGTGCCGCTGAGCGATATCACCGGCCCCTTTTTCGTATGTGGGTTCCGGGAGTCGAACTCGGGCCCTCGCGTTTGCCGGGCAGGCGCTTAAGCCGCTGAGCCATCTCACCGGCCCTTTTTTTTTTTTTTGAGACAAGGTCTAAGTAGCCTCAAATTCACAGCGATTCTCCTGTCTCACCTTAGCCTCCCACAGGTATGTGCCTCCATGCTTGGCTACTGCCACGTCCTGCGCAGCTCTTAAAGTTCCCTGGGGGAAGGACAGTGAGAGGATGGAGAAATAAAAGAGACAAAAAGCTGAGGTCAGGTGAAGCCATCTTTCCTGATGGGAGGAAAGGAACACTAAACCAAAGCAGTGCGTTTATTTATACATTTAGCAAGTTGGTGTCAGGTGACACCCCTTTTCCTAGCAACCTATTGCTCAGATTGCCTTGGGGCTAAATGTTCTGTGGGCTGGAACATCTTGTTTACATAGCCCACCTCACCTGCCACTCTTTGTTGCTTCTTTGTTGCTCTTTGTTCTCTGGCCCCTCTCATCTCTGGGAGAGGTGCAGCATGGTGGGCACGTGTGATCAATTTCCAGCTTTAGCTGCTCCCCACATCTCCCCCTTTTCTGTTTTGTAGTTGTAAGCTCTGGGTGGCCAGCCCAAGTTGGAGGAGCTATGTTTATAGGAATCTGCAGACAGCTTTTTTGTGGTTATACTTTTTTGCTGCATGTTCAAGACAAGTTAAAGTGAGACCTATATTAAATAATTTTTGTTAGGAATCAAGGTCAGTTAAGTCCCTTTAGGAACTACCTTGGAACCATGTACAGCACCTCTTTGTTCTTTTCTCAGTGTCAGCCATCTGGATGAGTCATGGCCATTGCTTGACCAAGTTGCTTTCTGTGAAAGCTTGGGACATTTTTTTCTCCTAGTGATACTCCTCAGGCACACTTTACATCATAAATCACTTTTCTCTGTGGTCCTATAATCTCCTTGGTCAGAAGACCAGGGACTCACCGAGTTATGGGATGTCACAGCAAAGGTTTTCTTATGTCCTGGGTCTTTATTGACCTTGAAGGGCTGGAGCCAAAATATTGGCTATCCTCTTAGCCCATCTTTCTAATTTTTTGGTCTCTAAACTTCAGTTGTTGAACATCCATAAGAGAAGATTAATGACATTACATTGTAATGAAGGCAGTGAGCTTAATATTACTTTTTTTATCTAAATATCAGGTACCTTAGAACATAAGATAAAACCATTATTTTCTAATAACCATGGATATTTTAATATTTGAATCCCTGTGGAATTTTAACTGTTATATATTTTACACAGAAAATTAGAAATCAAAATCATACATAATATTGTAATGTGACAATTATGACATTTTATCAACACACCTGAATTTTTATTTTGGCATAAAATACCTCTTTTTAGTCAGTCATCCCTATTTAATATATAAAAGGCTTTTACCTAACTCGACCTTTAGTGGGATGTACACCACATAAGTTTTGTTAGAGGCAGAGGTCTGAATCTGAAAGAAAAGTCTATCACCATAAACAGTCCTTATTTTACACTTTGGAAGACCCACACATCTGCAGGCATGAATATATTCAATATACTACAAAACAATAACAATTGGCATAGCCATGTGAAAAACCTTTGTACAAGATCATCTTTAAATCAAAAATCTTATTGTCTAGAAAAATAATCTTTTGACAATGACCAATGTAAGCACATCACAATAATATATTTTAATAGCATTTATTGGGGTGTCTCCCAATAAGGCTATGGAGATCATTGAGGCTTTTTATTAATGAAAAAAGGCTGAGATAATTTCTCAGGCAGCTGCTCCTTTATTCACCAAAGGGAAACTTGACCAATAATTTTCCAAGCCCAAAAGGGTTCCTTAATTACCTTAGCAAATTTCTGATGACCTCTGAGGAAATGAAATTTGATATCATTTTGACCAGTGGGCAACCCAGGTAAAAGCATGCTTTTTAAATCTGTAAATGAATTTAAATTTTGAACAAATGATCCAAAAATGCAAAAGAAAAAAGGAAAAGAGAAAAAATTATTGAGCTCAAATAATGAAACAGCTGTTAACTGATTGGACAAATGGACAAACATGCACAGACGATCTGTACAGATTGGACAAACGGACATACACAGACAGTCTGCCTACAAAATCAGAGTGCACGCAAATATTTTTGACCAAATTGAATGATAATAACTTACAATTTTAGAAGCTTATAAGTAAACGAGTCAGATTTTTTGTAGGTCAATTAGAGATCTCTTAAGAATTTAGAAGGAATAGAATCTTTTATCTATAATCGATATATAATTTATTTTGTCTTAAGAATACTGGTAACTTTTGTGTATCCATTTTTTATGTAACTTTTGGCCTTGTTATCTCCAAGCACTCTACCACCTACTCAAACCTTTGATTCCCATTTTTGGTTGCCATCAGCTGGGCATTCTGGGTCAGTTCCTTCAATTTGGCCCCAGGTCAGGTCTAGCCCCATCCTTGTCTCTCAGTTGTGGCATGATCTCTGAGTCATCACTGTCATAGGACCAAGTATCAGCTTCTTGAAAGGTGGTATCAATTCCTTCTGCAGGCCTGGGTCCATGATACAGCCAGACAGCACGCTCTGGTGCCCAGATAGGCCGTTTAGCATTCTCTGGAAAGACACAAGCATACCCTCGACCCCAAATTAGCACTGGGCTGGGTCCCTTCCATTGTCCAGTATGAAGCTCTTTCCAAAGAACCCTTCCTAGCTTTTTTTTTTTTTAACCTGATTGAATTGTCTCTCTGCTGCTGTAGTTCCATTCTTAGTAGGATTTAAAAAGTTAACAGTATATACTGCCAAGTGAAGTCTATTATGAGGTGTAAATTTTGTAGGGAAAGATTCCCCTCTGTTTTTGTAATTAAATTTTGAGTATACGGTGAGCACATTCAACAATTTCTTCACCTTGAGGGTTATAAGGAATTCCCGTGCTAAGGGAAATATGAAAAGTTTTACAGAATGTTTGGAAGGCAGCACTTGTATAGGCTGGGCCACTGTCAGTCTTTTGTGTATAAGAAAAACCCATATCCTGTATTTGCACACCTGAGGCTCCCACTCGCTGTTCCTGCCTCTGGCTGCATCTCCCGCCCTGTTGCCT
The DNA here is from genome assembly GCA_028451465.1 of Erethizon dorsatum. Classification (NCBI taxonomy): domain Eukaryota; kingdom Metazoa; phylum Chordata; class Mammalia; order Rodentia; family Erethizontidae; genus Erethizon; species Erethizon dorsatum. The sequence goes on along the minus strand of CM051827.1, from coordinate 97,097,980 downwards.
CGGGGCTGTGGGTGAGCACCCCTGCTGGCAGTGGCTCACTGTCCTGAGAGAAGGACCATTTTCCCTCAGCCTCGCCGTTTGACACCAATGCTTTGGTGGCAGTGACTGGGGGGGGTCCGTGCCCGCCTCCCTGCCAGGGATGGGCTCCATCGCCAGTTCAGATTCACCAGCACCCACCTCCCCGGAGGATGCCACAGTCGTTGCCTCTGCAGCCACGGCCACCATTTTTTTTTTTTTTTTTTTGGCTTTTCCCTCCTCTGATTTGGGCTGTTGTGGCTCCCATGGCTCCAAGCCCAGCGTGGGGTGCTAGGGGCTGTGGGCGTGCCTGGGGCATCCCAGCTGAGTCAGCCCAAGGCCGGAGAGTGGGGCCCTCTCTCTGCTCAGCCGGAGCTGTGCTGCACTGAGCCGGCTGGGCGAGCGGCCAGATCCGCACACAATTCAAAATTTCCTTTCCACAACAAATAATCTCCTAGATTTAAACACGCTTTAGCTATTCCTTTCCAGTCATTTGGGGCCATAACCTGTTGTCCTATAAGTTCTATTAAACCTAAGGTAAAAGGGGCCATAGGACCATAAATAGCAGTAGCTTGTTTTACCTTTTTTAAGATCTTAAAAGGTACAGCTTCATGAAGATGTATAATTTGTCCCAGATTATAGGGGACTTGAAGTTTAGCAACAGGGTAAATAAGTTGAAAACCCTCCATGGACTCCCTCACCTGTCTGGCTTCTTTTAGTGCCAATTGCAAGGGAGAGAGAGGGCACAGCTCTGCTCCCTGAGAGGCACAAGTTCCAACCTGTGATGCAGCAATTTCTCTGAGCTGAAAAGGCAGGAATTGCTGTTTGTGGCTCAGTTAAGGTTATCGGGATGGCTGTTATTTCACCATCTTTTTCCTGCTTGGGACTTGATTTTAAAATAGTGCCCTGAGACAAATCTTTTGTGGTCATCCCAACAAACTTACAATCATTAAGACACTCTTTAACCAGAATCCACAAAAGTAAAGCAAATACAGGAATCAAAATTACAACAAACAATTCCACATACATTTGTGGCTCTTGAGAATTTGCCTGCCCCATGTTCAACAACCGACAAATTCAATACACCTCTTTCCTCTTTGCCTCCCGTGAGCCTGTTGGTTTTGTTTGTTTTGGTATTGGGAATCGAACTCAGGACCTTGCACTTGCCAGGAAGGCTCTGTGCCGCTGAGCTGTATCACCTGGCCCTAGTGAGCCCACTTTTCTCTCTCTGGCCCTAGTGAGCCTGTTTCTCTCTTGCCCCAAGTTTAACACCTGATGATATAATGCACTTCTCCCCCTTTTGCATGCACAATGAGAAGTGTCCCCTTACCCACTATCTCTTCTTACCCCGGTCCCTGTTCAGGCGCCATATGCCGTGTCCTGCACAGCTCTTAAAGTTCCCAGGGGGAAGGATGGGCAAGAGAATGGAGAAATGAGGAAAACAGACAAAAAGCTGAGGTCAGGTGGAACCCTTTCTCCTAATGGGAGGAAAGGAACGCTCAACTGAAGCAGTGCATTTATTTATACATTTAGCAAGTTGGTGTCACGTGACACTCCTTTTCCTAGCAACCCATTGCTTGGATTGCCTTGGGGCTAGGTGTTCTCTAGGCTGGAACATCTTGTTTAGGTAGCCCACCTCGGTCTGCTGCTCTTTGTTGCTTTTTTGTTGCTCTTTGTTCTCTGGCCCACCTGTCTCACCAGTCTTCCCCAGGGAGGTGGAGCAGGAGCGCACATGTGATCAATTTCCAGCTTCAGCCCCTCCCCACAGGCTACCATAGTTTTTTTATTTTTGTTTTTTTGTTTTTTGTTTTTGAGCCAATGTCTTGCTCTGTAGTTCAGGCTGCCCTCAAGCTTCAGCCTCCTGAGTGTTTGGACCGCAAGTGTACGTCACCATGCCTGGCTACTATAGATATGAAAAAGGTAATAATGAGCCAGGCAGTGTAGCACACACCTGTCATTATAGCTACTTGGGAGGCTGAGGCAGGAAGATCTCAAATTCAAGGTAACCTAACAACATTAAAAAAAAAAAAAAAGGTTTGAAATGTAGCTCAGAGGCAGAGCAAGACCAAGGCCCCAGATTTAATACTTAGTACTCTTACCAGGTATCTCCTTCTAAAAGTGGCTCACCAAATAAACATTACTAGGTTTGGTGATGCCAGTATTTCCTTCTGGAGTTGGATTCCAGGTTCTTCCTGTCTTGAACAAAGAGAATTGAACAAAACAAGTAAAAAGTGGTGACAAAGTTTATTTGAAAAAGTAAAAGTGAAGACTGAGGGGGAAAACTGGCTCTGCAGAGTGAGCTTGGGCTAAGCAAAAGAGGAAAAGCAAGATAAAAGTACACCCTGGACATCAGGTCCAGGCCATCCTATTGAAATCCTGCTCAAGTTCTTGGGAATGTGTTCCAGGATCTTGTAATTAACAGGTCATGCCTGCTTCCCCAGCCAGCTTTGCTATGCCCCAATCTCCTGTGTCATTATTCCCCCACTGTGAGCAAACACACACACACAACTGAGGATGTAGCTTAGTGGTAGAGCTTTTTCCTAGCATGTGTGAGATGTGTGAGGCCCTGGGTTCCATCCCCAGTACTGCAAAAAGGTGGTGGTAGTGGTAATGGTAATGAAATATTCTGAAATGTTGTTGGGGGTATTTTTTTTTTTTTTCCCCAGCACTGGGGATGGAACCTAGGATCTCATCCATGATAGGCAAGTGCTCTACCACGGACCTACATCCCTAGCCCAATAATAGAATATTTTGAACACCTTCACGTGAAGACAACAACTTAAATGAAAATGGACAAATTCTTTAAAAGACTAAAATTCGGCCGAGGATATAGCTCAGTGGCACAGCGCTTGCCTGGCAAGTGCAAGGTCATGAGTTCGATTCCCGGTACCAAAAATAAGTAAATAAAAATAAAAGACTAAAATTGTCAGAAGTCATACAGGAAGAATTAGAACGTTCAGAAAGCCTGATTATTTTTCAACCTCAACCCTACCGACATGTTGGGTTAGATAATTCTTTGTTGTTGGGGAAAGGTGTCCTATAGTATCCATGGCCTCTCCCCACTAAAGGACAGAAGCACCAAGCAGTTTTAACAACTTTAGATGTCTCCAGATGTTACCAAATGCCCTGAGAGAGGTATGAAATCACCTGTGGTTGAGAACCACTGCCCCATGTCAACTGAAGAAGTTGAATTAATACTTAAAAACTGGCCATTCCTTCGTGCCCTCTTCCTCCCTGCCCCAGGAAAAGAAACAAAACAAAACACCTATCTCCAGGCCCACATGGCTTTATTGTTGATTTCTAACAATTATTTGAGGAAGAAATAATGCCAGTCTTACACAGATTCTTTCAGAACAGAAGCAAAATGACACTTCCCGAACTCATTTTATGAGGCTGTTACCTAGTAACAAAATCAAAGATAATACAAGAAAAGAAAACTGCAGGCCAGTATCACTTATGAACACAGATGCAAGAGGTGGGCATGGTGGCGCATGCCTGTAATCCCAGCACTCCAGGAGCTGAGGCAGGAGGATCACCTCTGAGGCCAGCCTGGGGTACATGGTGAGTTCGAGTCCTGCCTGAACTATATTGTGAGACCCTGTCTCAAAAAACCAACAAAACAAACCCCAAACCAAAAAGCAAAAGCAAATAAAAGACCTCTCAGATGCAAGAATCCAGCAATATATAAAAATAATGTATCATGGCCTGGCACAGTGGCACATACCTGTAATCCTGGTACTCTGGGAGGCTGAGGCAGAGAGGTTGCAAGCTTGCCTAGGCAATGTAGCAAAGCCCTGTCTCAAAAAATAAAAAGGGCTGGGGATATAGCTCAGTGGTAGAGTACCCTTAGGTTTCATTCCTAGTACCGCCAAAAGAATCATGAATTCATGTGTTTTTTATGTTGTTTGTTTTCAGTACTAGAGATTAAACTCGGCCTTTACACTGACCCACCTTTTATATTGCTGAGATTACAGGCATATGTCACCATGCCTGGCAATGTTAGGAAACTTAAGCTCACAATGATGGGTATAAATTTTTCAAAGTCCTAATTTTTGTTTGAAAGTTTAAGTTTCATCACTGGCAACAAATATTGTCAATTATTTTCCTTGAGGTAACCCGGCCTTTTTTATTTTTATTTATTTATTTAAAATTTATTTATTTATTTATTTATTTTTTGTGTGGGTACTGGGGGGTCGACCTCAGGACCTCGAGCGCCAGCAGGTGCCTGTGCCGCTGAGCGATATCACCGGCCTCTTTCTTGTATGTGGGTTCCAGGAGTCGAACTCGGGCCCTCGCGTTTGCCGGGCAGGCGCTTAAGCCGCTGAGCCATCTCACCGGCCCCTTATTTTATTTTTTTGAGACAAGGTCTTGCCTTATAGTTCAGGCTGGCCTTGAACTTACTATGTACCCCAGGCTGGCCTCGAACTTGGCAGCTATCCTCCTGCCTCAACCTCCCAAGTGTAGAGATTACAAGCATGTACTACCAAGTCCAGTGCCCTGCCTTTTTTTTAATTTCTGAGAGAGGGTCTCACTAAGTTACTACATTGCCCAGGCTAGTCTCGAACTTGCGAATCTCCTGTTTTAGCCTCCCATAGTTCTGGGATTATGAGCCTGGCTAGTGTGTTTTCCATGGGAATGTAATGTGATTCATCACTAAAAAATAAACTGTGGTGTTTAAAATGGAATTTCAACTTGATTGGCTTTGGGATCTCTACTGGGGGCTGATGGGGCACTTTTCTGTATGTCTGGGTGGGTTACCGAGGTATAAGCCCTCGCCCCTTCTTCTCTTGCATTCTTCCCCTGCTCTGCTTCCCAGACACATGAACTAAACAGGTTTCCACCATGACGTCTCTGCCCTGGAACCAGCTGATCACAGACTGAACTGTAAGCAAATGAAATTTCTCCTCCTTTTAATTGTAGGTGTTGGGTTTTATGTATCAGTGACAAGAAAGCTGGTTATTACAAAAACCAATATGAATCAAAATATTAACAGTATAAGGAAAAACTATATGATTGTCTCAATAACTGAGCAAAAACATTTAAAGAAAAACATCATTCATGATTTTTAAAAATATCAGTAAACTAGAAAAAGAGGGGAACTTCCTCAGCCTAGTAAAGGTCATCTACACACACATAACTACAACTATCTTATGTAATGGTGAAATGAAATACTGAATGTTTTCCCCTGGGAATGAGAACAAGGTAAGAATGTCTGCTATGACCACTTGTATTCAACAGTGTACTAAAAAGCTGGGCATGGTGGCACACGCCTATAATCCCAGCATTCTCAGGAGGCTGAGGCAGGAGGATTGCTGTGAGTTCGAGGCCAGCCTGGGCTACATGGTGAGACCCTGTATCAAAAAAACAAACAAAAAAAATCCAGTGTACTAAAAGTCCTAGCCAGTGGAATAAAGCAAAAAAAGTTATATGGATGGTATGGTGATTCACACCTGTAATCCCAGCACTCAGGAGGAGTGAGGCAGGAGGACTGCTGTGAGTTTGAGGCCAGCTTGGGCTACATAGTGAGTTCAAGGCCAGCCTGGACTACACGGAGAAACTCTATCTAAAAAAAAAAAAAAAAAGTTACACGGAAAAGAAAGAAGTAAAAGTGTCTTAAAAGCGTCTTTATATACAAAAGACACAAACATATGCATAAGAAAACCTGGAGATTTCCAAAAAAAGTTACCAAAAGTAATAATCAAAAATTTTTTGTTTGTTTGTTTTGGTACTGGGAATTGAACTCGAGACCTTGCACTTACCAGGCAGGCGCTGTGCCGCTGAGCTATATCCCTGGCCCAATAATCAAATTTAGCAAGGTAAATACAAAATTGATTGTATTTTAAAGTACTAGAATTTTTTGAAAAAGGAATAAAGTGAACCTATTACCTCAAGGAAAATAATTGACAATATTTGTTGCCAGTGATGAAACTTAAACTTTCAAACAAAAATTAGGACTTTGAAAAATTTATACCCATCATTGTGAGCTTAAGTTTCCTAACATTGCCAGGCATGGTGACATATGCCTGTAATCTCAGCATTCTGGGAGGCTGAGGCAGGAGGATCACAAGTTGAAGGATAGCCTGGGCAACTTAGCAACTTAATGAGACCTGTTTCAAAAATCATACCTTGGTACTCAACTGTTTTGAAACATGTTGAATTTGGTACTTGATGCATTTTGATGTGAACACTGTGTTCTTGTACTTGTCATTTGTGACCTGCAAGCTAGAACTTGTCAATTGTCTATAATTCGGTGCTCTTTCCAACCAAAACAATTTGTTTGCTTCTTGTTGTGGTTTGATACTTGTTGCATCTTCCCAAACCAATTAATGACAAGTACTCAGGTGCCACTATAAAAAGGGAAAAAGTTTCCTAACATTTAAATACTTTTGTGATAAGATCAGTAGTGATACTAACAAGTGGCTTTTTTGTTCTTCTTGTTGTTGTTTGAGACAGGATTTCACTATGCAGTTCAGGCAGGCCTTGAACTCCCTTTGTAGCCCAGGCTAGGCTCAAACTCTCAGCGATGCTCCTACCTCAGCCTCCTAAGTGCTGGGATTACAGGTGTGCGCCACCATGCCCGGCAACAAGTGCTTTTTGTTGTTGTTGTTGAGTACTGAGTATTGAACCCAGGGACTCTGCACTGAGCTACATCCCCATCTCTTTTCTTTTTTCGGGGGGGGTGTCATTAAACTGCTAACTTGCCCAGTCTAAGCTGGACTTCATTTTATTTGTTTTTTTAAGATAGGTTCTGGCCTCAGACTTGCAGAGATCATCCTGCCTCAGCCTCCCGAGTGCTGAGATTACAGGCATGTGCCACGACTGACTCATTTTTAATTTTTAATCCAGCACCTATTAATAGACAAATTTTTTTTTTTTTTTTTTTTTTTTTTTTTTTTGGGTACCGGGGGGACGACCTCAGGACCTCGCGCACCAACAGGCACCCGTGCTGCTGAGCGATATCACCGGCCCCTTTTTCGTATGTGGGTTCCGGGAGTCGAACTCGGGCCTTCGCGCTTGCAAGGCAGGCGCTTAAGCCGCTGAGCCGTCTCACCGGCCCGACAAATATTTTTAATTAGTTTTATTGGTACATTTTAGATATACATAATGATCACATTCATTATAGGGAATTTGTACCTGTACATGATATATCTTGCTTCTTTTCCCATTCCCCTCCCCTCCCTTCAACACCTCTTTCCCTTATTTACAAAAGCTTTGTTTCCATTTTTTCCTTCTTTTTTTTCTTGTCCTGCCCTTCCTTTTCCCCTCCCCTCTCCCTTGTTCCCCATTCCATGTGAACATTTTCTTCCCATTTCCCAATATCTATTATACATTTTGGTCCTTATTTACACTTTTGGTTTCTCACACCAGAGAAACAATGCAGTATTTAAACATATGTGTCTGATTTATTTCACTTAAGAGTGGTGATAGCGGAATCCTTGTCTTTTTCCTGATTTTAGAGTGAATGCTTTCAGTTTTTTCATTTAGAATGATATTGGCTATTGGTTTGTCATAGATGCCTTTTATCCAATTGAGATAAAGACCATCTATTCCAATTTTCTGTAGGTTTTTTTTTTTCATCATGAATGAGTGTTGGACTTTGTCAAACGCCTTTTCTGCATCTATTGAGATGATCACATGGTTTTTGTCCCTGGCTCAGTTAATATGGTGTATTACATTTATTAATTTGCATATGTTGAACCATCCCTGAACCCCTGGGATGAATCCTACTTGGTCATGGTGTATAATTTTTTTTTTAAATAGAAAAAATTATTGGAGAATAGGAATGGGGAATAGGAATAAATATAAATAAATAAATAAATAAATAAATAAATAAATAAATAAAAGAGGATAGTTAGTAACCTACGGGTGGTGTAGTACAAACTATTTCACTAATTATTATTCTGTGCTGAGGATTGAACCCAGGGCTTTGTTATGTCTGGCAGGACTGTCTCTGAGGAGGGAGTAGCTAGGAGTCCCCTGTAACGACTCTCTGCCCCTCTCTGGGTCCTTCCCCTTACTCCAGTGAAGAATGGGAAAGTGGGGCTCTTAGTGAGAAATGGGAGAGTGAAGACTAGTATAGTGCAAAGCAAAAGGTTATTTAAAGTGTGGCAACTACAGAGAAAGCAGAAGGAGAGCTATCTTAGCAGCAGAGTGGTGCTGCAAGATAGGGGGCAACCCACTTGGGATGACCCAGTGAGTATGAGATGTGTCCAGACTTATAGGGGCAAACTGTTTTGTTGATTGGTGTGGGCTAGGCCAATCAGGGTCTTAGTCTTTGTTTCTGGGAAGGGGACAAGTTCAGTTGGGAATTTTTTAAGCATGCATTAAGTATGAGTAACATTTTCATAAATAATACAGCAGGGTACAGTTTTTCAAGGACATGTCTTAGTTACTTTTCCCATTGCTGAAACAAAATACTCCAACACCCAAAGTTAAAGGGGGAAACTATGAGTTTAGCTCATAGTTTGTTGAGGTTTCAATCCAAGATAGGCTGGCTCCAAGGCAGGGTGGCTTTGCAGAGGAGAACAGTTGATGGCAGCCAGAAGGTAGCAAAGCAGCAAGGGACAACCACAGCTCTTTCTGCCCCTTTTATTTTACTTAGGGCAGGTAGCACTCACACCCTTAATCCTAGTGTGCTTGAGCCTAGCTTTGCACCATGAATCAATCCCAGCGTCACAAACTCTAGATCCAGCCACCTCTGAAAAAGCCCCTCCTCTGACTGCATGAGGTTTTGGGGGGACATCTAGACACAAGCCATAACAATACATGATAAGCATGTGATGATCTTATAATCATCAGGCACAGATAAGCAAGGGATCATGCTTATTTTACAATGTTACTCATCTGGGTTTTGTCCTGGGTTTTTATGTCCCTCTGCCCCTACAGCTTCACACAGGCACATCAGGCCTGACCTGAGAAAGACCTTTCCAATAAAACATGCTGCCCTCTACAAACAATAATTGATGGCCACAAAGAAATTTAGTACTAGACTTGCAGTCTCGCTGATGCCAGAAGACTCAGCTTTATACGCACACCTTGTGCTGATTGTCCTTACAGCTTTGACCTCAAACATCCCATCCAGATCCTTTGGGACTACAACTCTCAACCCCAAACCCTATATATACTTAGCCTCCCCTCCAGATATTTGCTGATATCACTCCGATTTCAGCCTGTCTGTACCAAGACGGAATTAAATCTAGTCTTTCCTAGTCTCGGTCTCCAGGTGTTTCCTCACCCCCGTTAATTAACAAGGCTAAGTATGTACTCTTACCACTGGGCTACACCCCCCTACCCCTATGCATCTTTAGATAGGGCCAATCAGTCCTATAATTTTCTCAATTAGAAGTAGAATCCATATCCTTCTCTTCATCCTCACTGCCACAAGAATCCAGACCATTATCTTCTCACATCTGATCTTCCAGCCTAACTGCTACCTACTCAGATCATCAACTGTCAGATGATCATTTCTTTTTTTTTTTGTGGGTACCGGGGGGTCAAACTCAGGACCTCACACGCCAGCAGGCGCCCATGCCGCTGATTGATATCACGGGCCCTTTTTTTGTATGTGGGTACCGAGAGTCGAACTCAGGACCTCGTGCTTGCCAGGCAGGCACTTATGCCACTGAGCTATCACACCAGCCCAGATGATCATTTTTTTTTTTTGTGGGTACTGGGGATCGACTTCAGGACCTCACGCGCCAGCAGGCGCTGGTGCCACTGAGCGATATCACCGGCCCTTTTTCGTATGTGGGTTCCGGGAGTCGAACTCGGGCCCTCGCTTGCCAGGCAGGCGCTTACGCTGCTGAGCCATCTCACCAGCCCCAGATGATCATTTCTGAAAACACTTATGTTAACATCCCAATGGTGGTGACAAGTGTCCTGGGGCCTACAACATACATAATTTGAGAGGCTCTTTCAGAAAGATAATACAAAATGAAGTAGTGTACCTTGAAAGGGGCCGTGTGAAAGTTAAGCTTCCTTAGCTTCACTGCAAATTCGCCTCTGCCCACAAGTCTGGTCAAATTTTCTCATACCTCAGTATCTTAATGTGTGCCACTTCCTTCTATTTTAAGAATGGAGTTACCAAGTGGCAAGCTTGTGGAGATTTATCGGCAGAGATTAGAGGGCAATTAGTGGCCTCTGCCTAAGCTCATGCTGCCTGTCACATAATTAGACTCAGTTAGCCTTGACTGTCTGCGTTCAGCTGCAGTTTCTAGCTAACGTGCTAGGTCAGCCTGACTGAGTCCAGTTGTAATGTCTGTTTTCCTCCCCACAAGGATATGTTTATAGTTTTTGTGGGGGACCACCTGGATGGCTGTCCTTGAGAGAAGAGCAACTATCTCCACCTTGGCTGAACCTGGCCCTAATTCCACCTATTGATATGTACAGAGCTGGCTAGGACTTTTCCTTATCTCTTTAATTGGCTTTAGGCAATGCAAATAGGTCCAGCCGAGGTCCTGATGTGTAGTCTTTTAAGCAAAGCGACAGGCTTGTGTTTCCCCGCCCTTTGCTCCCAATACATGGTTGAGCCTGGCGGGATGGAGAGCCGTGCTCCACGCTGTCGGCTGGGATCGAGCCTCGAGAAAGAGGCTATGACTTCCCAGGGCATAAAAGATTATACATCAGAGCTGAAGCACCGACCCCAAAACATTAGATGCTATCTTGAATTGTGTTATGCAGATTACTCCTTCTGCATATACTTCCCTCTGCATTTGCAAAGGTGATCTTTAGGCCTAGCCCAGCTCACGAGACTCACGTACTTCCCGAGACTCACGTAATTCCCGCCACTCTCACAGTCACTCATCCCCGAGCCACTCCCCTCCTTCAGAATTAATAAAACCTGGGTTCGGCCCTGGGTCGTGGCCTTTGTCCCAGTAGCCACCATCTTGGCGGGACTTAGGACCCCTTGGCTCCCCACAACTATAAATATGCCTTAGTGTCTTTATTCTCGCCGTGGGTTGCATTGGATGTGGTAGATTGGAATTAACTCGGTAGAATTCCAATAACTTCCTTTTGGATTTACAAATCTAACTTCCTGGACCGTGACGAGGACCAGGAAGGGCTCTCTATAGTTTTCCCACTTGCTTCAAGGACTTTGGGGCTGGAGCATACTAGCCTGCCCAAAGACACATTAAACTTTACCTGCTCAGCTCAAACCCCCCCCTTTCCTTCCCAGAATGTTATAAACAATTCCTTATAAATAAGATTACTTAAAATGGGGCCAGTGAGATGGCTCAGCGGCTTAAGCGCCTGCCCGGCAAGCGCGAGGGCCCGAGTTCGACTCCCAGAACCCACATACAAAAAAGGGGCCGGTGATATCGCTCAGCGGCACGGGCGCCTGCTGGCTCGCGAGGTCCTGAGGTCGACCCCCCGGTACCCACACACACAAAAAAATTACTTAAAATAAGCCTACCTGGCAACCTATGATTTCATTCATGTAAGCAATCACATAATAACCTACAATCAGCTTGTACTTCCTGCTTGCTAAAATGTATTTAAACTAAACTCTAAACTGACTCAGGGCTAGTGATTTGGACTTGGTTCCCACTAGCCTACTAGCGTCACAATAAAGTTGCCTTCCAGCCTCCTTGGTGCAGAGCGTTTTTCTTTCCTTCCTGGTTTTTCTTCCGCAACACTACAAGATCTATTTTTTCTTAATTAGCTCCCTCAATACTGAATTACCATCTCCCAGTACTCTCCCCCTGGAAAAGCGGCCTTTTAAGAGACCCTCACGCTGCTCTAAGCACCTAGGAGCCAGCGCTGGGCGCCGGACCATTCCTTTCCCGGCCCCCCCAGGGAGCTCTGGCGGGGCGTGGTTGCACCGGGTGTATAGAACTGGGCGGGACCCGGGGAGCGCTTCAGAGACGCAATTCCCTCCTCCTTTCCCCTCCCCCTTTCCCGTGCACCTCCTTCAAACCGGCGCGCGCACCTCCGCGGAACCTCCGGGGCTTCGGCTGAGGTTCCTGCCGGAATTACCCGGCGGCGCACTCTGACATGGCTGCGCCGATACTGAGGGGTGTCCGTGAGCTGATGAAGCTTGTGGACTTCGCGCCCGTCCCGCGGAGACATCGACATAAGAAGAAATGGGTAAGGTCTGGTCAGCCGCGTAGGTGGGAAAGTCTTCCTCCCCTTACATTTCCCCTGCTTCCTCAGTAGCGTCCATTACTTCTGCCCGGTTAGAGCGCCTCGGCATCTTTACTCGCGCCCCCCAGGGAGCGTCACAGATTTAGGCCTGCAGGTCACCGCGCCGTCTGCGCTTTAACTTGTCACATGTCTCGGTCTCCTTTTCCTGAAACGTTTGCCACCTCCTGACTCCGCCCCCTTAAGTGACGTCATCGTTCGCCCCATTCTTTCCGTTAAGTCACCACCTCCTCCTGGTGCTTACCTTTCCCTTAGCCCCCACCACCCCGTCCTGCCTCCCCTCCCTTTCCCTCCCTCTCCCCTTCCCTCCCTTTCCTTTCCTCCCCTTTTGTCCTACCCTGGTCCGCCATGACTTCTCCTTTTCTCAAACTTTCAGCCCAGTTGCCTGCACCCCTTGGACAGTGTCATAGCGACGACCCCTTCTCTCCTCCTCCGCCTTGTGGAAAAGGATTCAGCCCCGTCCTCACCCTCGAGCTGGGGAAAGGTTACAGCGACCACCCTGCCCATACTGTCAACCCTTCCCCAAAGACAGGCAAAAAGTGCAATGACCTCCCTCACCCCAGAGACCCTTCGTCTTGCCTCACGGGCAAGTCCCCCAGTGTACCTCGAAGGATCCCCGCCCCACCCCCACCAGCTCCTTCCTCACTCCCACAGAGTTCTTTTGAACCCTGTTCTCCCACACTCCTTGGAAGGCCCTGTTGCCATGGGCCCAGACTCTCTGGTTCATCCCCTACAAGCCCTTGTATTGATCGGTTAGGCTTTCTGGGGCCACCCCCTCACCGTCAGCGGAGCCCTTATTGCAGTTTGGCCGGTACCCCAAGAATGCAGCGTCCTTGTCCTTCAAGCTCGCTCTTTGACCAGCGCACTTACCTTTATTACTGTAGTCCGGTGACCGTCACACCCCTCGCTCAGCCTCCGGGAACCAGCCCGGTGACCTCCCCTCAGCTCATTCACATACCCTTGGAAACTGGCCCCATAATTTCACCTCATCTCACTCCGGAGTCGGAGGGAACTTGTCCCATGATTTCGCCTCCTCTTATTCATAGGACCCTAGGAACTGTACTTTCAGTTTCACCTCCACTTGCTCATCGGCCCATGGAAACTAGACCTATAGTTTCCACAACCCTTTCTCATGGGCCTGTGATCTCCCCTCTGGTCTCTCACTGGTCCTCAGGGAGGAGTTATAATGATCCTCCCCCTCCTCCTCCTTCAGCATCTCCCCGACCTGACAGCCTTTGCCATGACCACCATAAGCCTTCAGACTCTTGTGAACCCAAATCACAGCTTGATGTGCCCCCTGGCAAAAATTGTGGCTCCTCACTTCCTTCTCAGGCGGGCATCTCTGGCTCTCCAAGCTCACCTCAGGAGGGTTCTTTTCATTACTCCCATATTTCCTCAGAGGCCCACATATCTGCCCCTGGGAGCCCTTACTGTGCCATCCGCCTACCCACTGAGAATACTGGTTCTTCTTGCTCACCCCAGTTCCAGGCTCCCAAGAAGCCTTGCTTTGAGTCCCTTCTTTCCTGGGGGACTGGTGGAAGCTCTTACCTCCTCCTAACCCCCGGCACCAAGGTTTCTGGTGCCCCCTGTCCTTCAGAACCACCTCTTTCCCACTGTCCTTATTCTGACCTCTACTTCCCTTCACCCCTGGGCAACCAATTTATAGCTCCACCACAGACAGTCCCCCGAAGAAGTTATAATGAACCCCCTTTCCCTACTCCAGTTTCCCCCCACATGAAGTCCCCCAAATCCTCAGAGGTAAGACAGCCATGTACATCCCACAAGTGTCGCTCCCTAGTGAACACTGCCCAACACACTCCTGGCCAGCCCAAGCCCCCTGAGTCCTGCACCTCTCCTCTGCCTCCCCACCAGCCCTCTGGCCTCTCTGGTGGTTCTTGTATGGAGTCATCCATCACAGCGCCTTCAAATTGCTGCACCAAAGAACTTCCCCCAGGTACTCCCTTACCCAGTGTGGTGCCTGGAGTCATCAAAACGGTTTTCCCTACTTCTCATCCTCTCTGCGTTCCTTGTGATCCTATCTTACCCAATAGTTATGCTAAGAACAGTCCCCATGGAGCCTCCTTGGTATCCCCGTGCAATACCCATATGTATTCCGTGGTTCCCCCCACCTGTAATCCCTGTCCACCCTCTAGTTCCCTCACTCATTCTACAGGGCCCCCTCAGTGTCATAACCAGCCTGTAGTACCCCCCTGTGGTACCTATGGTGCTCCCAGGGGCCCACCTCTACTCCCTTGCAAACCTGTGATGCCTCCTTGTTCTACCCACATCTATTCTTTTATCCCTCTGAGGACACCCTTTGACCCCCAGTGTTTACCCATTGTCCCCCGAGTTCGGCCCTGCCCTGATAATATGCCCTGTGGCCTTCATACCTACTCTGTGGCCTCTCAAGGCCCCTGCAAAGAGTCCCCACAGATCCCCTATAGCTGCCCTTTGCCTTCACCCAAAAGCTCTATCTGTAGCACTAATGTGAGCTGTAGTTCAACCATTGTGAGTGAATGTCGGAGTAGTGACAGCCAGACCAAGAGCAGCCGCCAAAGCAAAAGTCGGAGCCAAAGCAGAAGTCCCCGCCGTAGCAGAAGTCAGAGCCGGAGCAAGAGTTCTCATAGCCGCAGTAGGAGCAGGAGCAGTAGTCCTCACCAGGTCGTAATTCAGGACCGGAAAGAGAGTCCTCGTAGTGGCAGAAGTCGGAAGCGGAGCAAGAGTCCCCGTGGTGGTAAAAGCCAGGGCAAGAGCAAGAGTCCTCGTTATGGCAGGAGTTGGAAGCGGAGCAAGAGTCCCCGCACTGGCAAAAGTCATGGTCGGAGCAAGAGTCCCCAAAATAAGAAGAAATGAGAGCAGAAATTCTGACCAGACCAAAAATCTAGGCCAGAGCAAAAGTACAGAGAGTAACAAGGCTGCTAATAGTAGCAGGCATTCCAGCTGTGGCAACCAAGACCAAATTGTGAACTACAGTACTCATGTGAAGTCTTCATTTCCCTTTTAATCTACATTTGTGCTCTTCGGGCCTGACTCATGTGCCTCACCACTATACCTATAGCAGTCATTCTAGAAGTTCTTGTTTTGGTTCACACCTCAAGACTTTTGAGCCCTCCTTATTCTTTATCTTACTCCTGGGGCCTGGGAACTCTCCCAGAATAACCCTCAACCCTATGATTCTGAGCATTATGTTGCTACTCACTGTATGATCTTAGGTAAGTTACCCTCATCTCTCCATCAAATATGCAGGTTTTTCTTTTGTTTGTTTTTGTATCCTACTGAGCACTTTTCTTGTAGTGTTCACATAAGCTAGTAGACACAAACAGTTTTTGGAAAATAGAAGGGCTATTCAGAGGCAGAGGTTTTTTTTTTTGTTTTTTTTTTTTGTTTTTTAAGCCTAAAGCTCTCCCAGGGCTTCTGTAGTCTCTTCCAGCCTTCTGCAGGTTCTCCTCTGGAGTCTTCTCTTTGAGTTTCCATTCTCTTAAATTCCTCTGAACTCCAAGCCTCCCTCCCTGCCTTTCACAGTGCTGGGGGTAAAACCCAGGGCATCACTTATGCTAGGCAAGTGCTCTAACACTGATTGACACCCCAGTCCAAGATTTTCCTTCCTGATGGGCTCCTTCCCACCCACACACATAGTTACTGTAAGAGGTCCACCTTCCTTTCACAATCCTGAGATGGAAAGGCCAGCTTCTCATTACTCCCCCCCTCCATTTATTTGTTTGTTTGTTTGGTTTTGATTTTTTTTTTTTTATGGGTACCAGGGGTCAACCTCAGGACCTCGCACGCCAGCAGGTGCCCGTGCCACTGAGCGATATCACCGGCCCCTTTTTTTGTATGTGGGTTCCAGGAATTGAACTTGGGCCCTCGCGCTTGCCAGGCAGGCGCTTACGCCACTGAGCCATCTCACCGGCCCTGGTTTTGATTTTTTTTTTTTTTTTTTTTTTTTGTGGGTACTGGGGGGTCGACCTCAGGACCTCGTGCGCCAGGAGGCGCCCGTGCCACTGAGCGATATCACCGGCCCCTTTTTCGTATGTGGGTTCTGGGAGTCGAACTCGGGTCCTCGCGCTTGCCGGGCAGGCGCTTAAGCCGCTGAGCCATCTCACCGGCCCCTGGTTTTGATTTTTTGAGACAAGGTCTTTTAATTCAGGTTGGCCTTGAACTCACTATGTAGTCCAGGCTAGCCTCAAACTCATGGTGATCCTTCTGCCTCAGTCTCCCGAGTGCTGGGATCACAGGCGTGTGCTGCCACACCTGGACCTCCTCCTTACTTTTCTCTACCACGCTTCTGTGGCAGGCAGAGGCAGAATACAAAGGCAGGAGTGGACATTAGCTGGTTCTGAGTTTGCCCCTGGGCTCTGAGGTTTTGGAGGTCAGAGGCAAGAGTGGGAAGATCAGTGAGCCTGCCCTTTCTCTTTTAGGCTGCCACAGAACCCAAATTCCCTGCCCGTCGACTGGCTCTGCAGAATTTTGACATGACCTACAGTGTGCAGTTTGGGGATCTTTGGCCATCTATCCGAATCAGTCTCCTCTCAGAGCAGAAGTATGGTGCGCTGGTCAATAATTTTGCTGCTTGGGATCATGTGAGTGCTAAGCTGGAGCAGCTGAGTGCCAAGGACTTTGTGAGTGATGCCATCTCCCACTGGGAACCAGAAGCTCAGAGTGGCCACTCTGCAACCCCATCCCCAGCCTACAGTCCAAACCTTCGATGCTTCACTTTTGCCAGAGGGGATGTCAGTCGCTTCCCTCCTGCCAGGTAGGATCTAGAGCCATGGCTGGGGCTGTCCTGAGTGCTTGCTAGAAGTAGACTGAAGAGACCTAGCTCCTGGTCTTTGTAATAAGGATAATGGTTAATATTTCTGGTGTGCTTCTGCAGGCTAGGCATTTATCCAAGTGCTGTACCTGTGTTATCTCATTTTCTGTCAACAGCCAGATGAAGTAGGTAATATTATGCTCCTCTTTCACATTTGAGGAAACTGAGGTGCAGAGAAGCTAAGGTACTTGCTTTGAGTTGTTCAGGTAGTGGTGCAGCTAGTATTTAGACCCAGGTGGTTGGCCCTAGAACCTGGGCTTTGAAGCTCAGTGTTAATTGTAGGATGTGGGAATTGATTTTTTTTTTTTTTTTTTTTTTGTGAGACAGGGTCTCGCTATGTAGCTCAGGCTGGCCTTGAACTCATGGCAATACACCTGCCTCATCTCTCGAGTACTGGATTACAGGCATGAGCCACCATGCCCGGCTTGATTTTTTATTTTATTTTTTGTAGTAGTGGAGATTGAACCCAGGGCCTTCACACTGAGTTTATCCCCAGCCCTTTTTATTTTTATTATTATTTTTTGTTTTTTTGTTTTTTTTTTTTTTTTGAACTGGGAATTGAACTCAGGACCTCACATTTGCCAGGCAGGTGCCTTGCTGCTGAGCTATATCCCCAACCCCCCTTTTTATTTTTTGAGACAAGGTCTGGCTTAGTTGCCCAGGCTGGGCTCAAACTTTTATTCTCTTGCCTCATCCTCCCATAGTACTGGGATTATAGATACACACCACTGAACTCAACTGGGAATTGACTTTGACGGCTTCATTGATTCATTTGACAAATATTTATTGTCTTATCAAATGCCAGGCATTTAAGGGCCTGGGTTAATAGTATATAGACTCTCATAGAGCTTCTAGTCCAATGAGGAAACCAGATATTAAAAAATGATTTACAGTTATGGTAAGTGCTACAAAGGAAAATATAAAATGCCATGAGCTGTTATAATTACTAGGAGATTTAACCCAGGTTTTTCTTTTTTTTTTTTTTTTTTTTTATGTGGGTACTGGGGGTCGACCTCAGGACCTCACACGCCAGCAGGCGCCTGTGCCTCTGAGCAATGTCACCGGCCCTTTTTTCACATGTGGGTTCTGGGAGTTGAACTCGGGCCCTCGCGTTTGCCAGGCAGGCGCTTATGCCGCTGAGCCATCTCACCGACCCTCTTTTTCTTTTTTGAACCCAGTTTTTTCTGAGGATGTGAATTTTGTGTGTGTGTGTGTGTATTTTTTAGACAGGGTCTCACTGTGTAGTTCAGGCTGGCCTCGAACTCAGGGTGATTCTCCTGCCTTAGCCTCTCAGGTGCTGGGATGACAAGTGTGTACCACCACACCTGACTGGCTGTCTGGCTGGCTTTCTTCTTTCCTTCCTTCTCTCTCCCTCTTTCTTTCTTTCTTTCTTTTTTTTTTTTTTTTTTTGAGACAGAGTCTTGGTATATAGTTCAGGCTGGCCTTGACCTCACCGTGTAGCTCAAGGCTATCCTCCTGCCTCAGCCTCCCGAGTGCTGGATTACAGGCATGTGCCACCACACCCAGCTTTTTTTTTTATTTCTTTCTGTCTTTCATATCTTT
Organism: Erethizon dorsatum; assembly: GCA_028451465.1. Taxonomy (NCBI): domain Eukaryota; kingdom Metazoa; phylum Chordata; class Mammalia; order Rodentia; family Erethizontidae; genus Erethizon; species Erethizon dorsatum. Next base: position 97,079,451 of record CM051827.1, on the reverse strand, counting down.
CTTTCTTTGACATTTAAGGTAAGACCCAAATACTGAAGTAAAGCTGATGTTATGGGACTGGGATCAGAGTAAGAGGCTGAATATAAATGGGAGACTACTGTAGCAGGCAGGAGCCAGATTAGGAAGGTCTGATAAATCATGTGAAACTCTAGGACTTTTTCTCTGAGAGTAAGAGGAAGCCTGAAAGGTTTTAAGTTGGGGAATGACATGACCAGATTTGAATTTTTAAAATATTACTCTGGGTGTGCAAAACAGATCGTGGAAAGATAGGAATGGAAATGAGGATATAAATTAGGAGGATTTTACAGCTGTCCTCGTTATTGGCCTGAGGAAGGAATGAAAGATGAAGCTGGAAAAGTATATGGAAAGGCTGTGTGTGGGAATCTTGGATGCCAGGAGCTTACACATCGGGGGGGAAGGGATTTCTCTGGTGACTCTGAGTTGCTCTTAGGTAGCTGGGGTTGCCAGGGCAGAATGGCTTTAGGCCATGTGTCCTTTAGTACATATTGCTGTAATTGCCAAGATTTGTTGTAGAGAACCACCAAAAAGGTCGTTCTAGGGGGCCGGTGAGATGGCTCAGCAGCGTAAACGCCTGCCTTGCAAGCGCGAGGGCCCGAGTTCGACTCCCGGAACCCACATACGAAAAAGGGGCCGGTGATATCGCTCAGTGGCACGGGCGCCTGCTGGCGCGCGAGGTCCTGAGGTTGACCCCCCGGTACCCACAAAAAAAAAAAAAAAAGGTCGTTCTAAGCAAATAAAAGGCAGTAATGCACAGTGTTATCAGCATAAACTTTGGAGTCAGGCAAACTTAGATTTGGATATTATCTTTACCACCTGTTGGACGTGTGGCATTGCATACTGGGCCTTGGTTTCCTTATCTGAAGATAATAGTAGGTAGATAATAATACTATTATTTGGAAGGTAATAGTAGTGATAGCTAATAGTATAGCTTATTATGTATCAGCTACGGTTCTAAGCACTTTATTTTATTTTTTGGTTTTTTGAAACAGGGTTTTGCTATGTATGTAGCCCAGACTGGTGATCCTTCTGCCTCAGCTTCCTGACTGCTGGGATTACAGGTGTGCACCACCGTACCTGGCCCTTTAATTCTCATAGTAAGCCTATCTTACAAGTACTCTTTTTTTTTGGTGGGTACCAGGGGTCAACCTCAGGACCTTGTGCGCCAGCAGGCGCCCGTGCCACTGAGCGATATCACCTGCCGCTTTTTCATATGTGGGTTCCGGGAGTCGAACTCAGGACCTCACGCTTGTCAGGCAGGCTCTTACGCTGCTGAGCCATCTCACCGGCCCCTTACAAATACTCTTATTGCAGGTGGAAAAAACTAAGGCGTAGAGAAATTGAGTAATTTGCTGAAAGTCATACAGCTGATGAATGACTGGATTGAGTTTGAGATTCAAGCAGTGGGGCTCTGGAACCTGGGTTTACCTGTTTCATTATTCTATGGCACAGATTAAATGAAATTATGGCCAGGTGTGGTACATGTCTGTAATCCTAGCACTCAGGAGGGTCGCCGTGAGTTCGAGGCCAGCCTGGGCTACATAGCTATACCCTGTCTCAAAAAAACAAAAAACAAACAAACAAAAAGAAATTATGTATATTAAACATGTAGTGTAGTGCTTGTAATATAGCACTCATCAGTAGCACCTTTTACAATCAATGGTATTTTCATCAAAGTTATGCTTAGGAAGCTTCCTTTAGTCGCTGTGTAGGTACAGATAGATGGTACCAAGATTAGAGACCAATGCTGAGGTACTGGCTTTAGGTAGAACCACAAAGTAAGAACCATGTGGTCTTCTAAGTTGCTTGAGGTGCTCGACACTGATTCCAGGGGTTCCTACTCAGGAGGGTTACCCTGAGAGAGTGAGGAAAGTGAGCAATGATGGCAAATTTGTGGAGGTGGCTTGTCCTTTCCCCAAAACTCCCAGATGTGTGATTTTTTTCCCTTTTATCTTGATGGACTCCCTGTAGAGTCAGAGGGATCTTAACTTCTCAGGGATGTATGCAGAGACTCCAGGAACCCTCTGAAATTGTTTGAAATTGTTTGTGTTTTTTTCAGGAAGACTAGCTTTTAGCGGATTCTCAAAAACTGTGAGCCAAAAAAGTTTAAGGAGGGACAGAAGAAAGAGACTTGATGAGGATGGCTTTTATGGCCTAGTGTGGTATGGTAACAGTCCTGTGCCTTCCTCAGATTTTGCAGTGCTTTTGTTATTCTTTGTGAGGCATGAGGCACAGATACTCTAAGTGTGATTTGACTTTGAAAATATCCTAGCTAGGCATGGTGACACATGCCTGTAATTGCAGCGCTTGAGAGGCAGAGGCAGGAGGATTGCCCTGAGTTCTAGCCAGTGAGACCTTGTCTCAAAAGACCAAAAAAAAAAAGAAAGAAAGAAAAGAAATTACGCTATCACAACCTGAGCCTATTGGTGAATGCTTGGGATGTTGCAGCCTGGGCACTGGCCATTGTAGCTTTTGTAATTGACCATGAGTGGCACTGTGTCTTATCACATCCTTTTCCCAGACCCTCTGTCCTCCCTGTCAGAGTTTCTGTGTCCTTGATCTGTTCCCAAGGCTGAGCTATCTCAGGCAGTGGAAACGCTGCTCATCACCACCTGGTCTTAAGACAATTATCCTACAAGTAGGAAGTTGTTCTGTGACAGTTAGGCCCTTATTGATCATCCCTCCCTTTCTGCCCACACTTCCTACCTGGTATCTCTGTCTGTAGCTTACATAGCTTTCTAAAACTCAGATCTGTCTAGTTGGGTAATTTTCCTTAAAAACTTTTGGTCCAGACTCCATAGTATACAGTTTAAGACCTCAGTCTGCTTTCCAGCCTCAATCCTAACACATCTTGTATTTCTGCCACACCAGATTTCTTACTGACATTCTGACAGAAGGTATGAATTTGTGTGTTTCTGTGCCTGGCTTTTTCTTTTTTCTTCTGATTAGAATGTTCATCTTTTTTTACTTACGAAGGCCTGTGTTTCCTTCCCCTCTCTGAATCTGTAAAGCACTTTGTATCTCATTATGTAACCCAATAAAACTGAGTTCCTACTTTGTGCCAGCCACTGTTTCAGGAGTTGGGGATATTATAATGAGCAGAGCAGATAAAATCCCTCCTGTCATGGCGTTAACATTCTAATAGGCCAAGACAGAGGAACAAAAAACACAAACATCTGTACATGAAATGTGAATAACAAGTGCTTTAAATACAAATAATGCAGGTAGAGAGATAGCAGGTAATGGGAATAGGGACTATTATTTTAGATAGAATAGTCAGGGAATGCCAGTGTTCCGTGAGGTAACTTTTGAGAAGAGACCTGAGAGAAGTGAGGAAGCACATAGGGATGTTGGAAGGAAGAGTGTTGCAGGCAGAAGGCACAGGAGCGCAAGACCTGAGACAGAAATAGCAAGGTGCTGGTGTGGCTAGATTAAATTGATTTTTTTTTTTTTTTTTTTTGGTGGTATGAGGATTGAATCCAGGGCCTTTACACTGAGCTATGTCCTCACGCCTTTTTTATTTTTTATTTTGCAACAGGGTCTCGCTAAGTTGCTAAGTTGCCCAGGCTAACCTCAAACTTGCAATCCTTTTCCCTGATCCTCTCAGAGTACTGGGATTACAGGCATGTGCCACAATACCCAGCTTGATCTGTCTTAAAAGGTTCACCCAGGACGCTGCATAGATGAGTGAATGAGGGAGAGAATAATTGAATGTGAGTCTGAGAAATTAGTTTTTTGCTGAGTGGAGCTCAGTAGCCCCTGAGAGCATGGACTTGGTGGCATTGACTCCTGGTGAGTGTCCTGACCTGGAGTTTAACATTAAAGTGGTCTCTTTTGCAGACTTGGCAACCTGGGTGTTATGGACTACTACCTGATGGATGCTGCCTCCTTGCTACCTGTCCTGGCTCTTGGCCTTCACCCCGGGGACACTGTGCTTGATCTCTGTGCAGCCCCTGGGGGAAAGACACTGGCGTTACTTCAGACTCTCTGTTGCCGTAAGTCAGGGCATGGATGTTTTGAGCAGGGATGGCTCCCCACCTTACCTAGTCACACTGAATATAGTGAGCTTTCTGGTCCCAGGTCAGAGAGGAAATAGTTCTTGCTGGCTAAGTTGTGTATGTATTTTGTTTGCAGTTACTGCCTCTGTTTTGCTGTCAGCTGGTCAAGGAACATTGCTAAGCAAGGCCTCTGAAGGCAAATTAAAGCAAAACTCCAATTCATCACGAGACCCTTTCATTCTGTTGCATGTGTGTGCTTTGTCTCTAAGATTAAGTCTTACTTCCTTGGCCTGCCAGCTAAAACAGTAAGATTTGGTTGAAGCCCCACTTATAGGTTTATATATCACTCTTCCCCAGGCTTTATGTGCTTCAGCCACACCATGCTCCTCTCTATTGGCTGAATAAGGCTTTGCTCCTGTTATAGTCTCTGTAGAATCCCCCCAGCCCACCCGACCTGGGTTGTCTAAATCCTTTGAGCTTTCTAGCCTCAGCTCCAGGGTGCCACCACCAGGAAGTCTTTTCTCAGGCCCATTCAGAAATGACCCCTCTTTCTTCTGTGCTCCCACGTCATGAGCATCACCCTTGCAACTATTAACCTGTTAGCTTTACCTCAGAGCTTTACTGGATGTGGCTCCTTCCCTCTTCAAGATTATGAATTTCGGGCCGGTGAGATGGCTCAGCAGCTTAAGCGCCTGCCCGGCAAGCGCGAGGGCCCGAGTTCGACTCCCGGAACCCACATACGAAAAAGGGGCCGGTGATATCGCTCAGCGGCACGGGCGCCTGCTGGCGTGCGAGGTCCTGAGGTTGACCCCCCGGTACCCACAAAAAAAAAAAAAAAAAAAAAGATTATGAATTTCTAAGCTGGGTGTGGTGGTGCATGTCTGTAATCTCAGCACTTGGGAGGCAGAGGCAGGAGGATTCCCTAAAGTTTGCAGCCAGCCTGCACTACATAGTGAGTTCAAATCCATCCTGAACTATGTACTAAGACCCTGTCTCAAAAAAAAAAAAAAAAAAAAAAAAGGTTATAAATTTCTTGGGGACAGCTCAGGTATTTTTTTTCCCCATTATTGGGGATTGAACTCAGAGCTATCCATGTGCTAGGCAAGCACTTTACGACTGAGCTACAGCCCCAGTCTCAACCCGTCTTATTTATCTCAGTTGGTGAGCCCTGGCCTTCTGCACTGCAAGTGCTCACTGTAGCCATCTACTGGCCAACGTCTTGCCTTAAAACACTGTACACAGTTTTTTAAAAGCACACAGTTTTTTTTCCTTGGGGATCTAAGAAGTAGCACAAAGGGCTGTGATTTTCACATCCAACCTGGAGCTCTGCCAGGTTTCTCTTACCATGTGCTTGAGCCTTTGTGTTGGCCCTGAATCCTATTCCAGTTCTTGTCAGCCAGCTTGCACAGTTCGAGTTAGCCTCCAGCCTCATCATAGGCCCATGGCTGATTCAGAGAGCTATCATATTTAGTCTCAGACTTCTACAAGTCCAGAGGGAGAGGAGAAAAGATGTGAACAACCCATGAAGGAGAGCCCAGCATGTGTGCTGGGCTGTGCTGATCTGCCTGAGTGCTGTAGGATCCTTCCAAAGGGAGACAAGGGTAAGGTTACTTGGAATGGGAGAAACTTGAACTAAGAGGAGAGAAAAGGGCAAAGGAGATAGAATTGAGAGTTGCTGAGTTACCAGCACCTCTCCTTCATCCCAACTCTTCACCCAAGTGACTGACTTCCTAATCCCAGGAAGACAGGATCACAAAATTTTAATGCAAGAAGGGAACTTAAGAGTTTACCTGGGCCGGTGAGATGGCTCAGCGGCATAAGCTCCTGCCTGGCAAGCACGAGGTCCTGAGTTCGACCCCCGGTACCCACATTTAAAAAAAAAAAAAAGAGTTTACCTGGTCCAGCCCTCCTATTTTATAAAGGGGGAAACAACTCTGGTGAGATTATAAAACTTAAATTTTACAAGAGCTGGAAGTAGAGCCAGAAGTAGAAGTAGTTGGAAGTAGAGCCTCTCTTTTCTTTTCTTCTGAAAATTCCTCTAGAGCAGAGAATCTGATTTTTACATTGTTGAATGCCTTCAAAAATTGGGACATTTCTAGCTGGGCATGGTGACACACACCTGTAATCCCAGCACTCTGGAAAGCTGAGGCAGAATGATTACAAGTTCAGGTTCAGCCCAGTCAATTTAGCAATTTAATGAGTTCTTATCTCAAAATAAAAATTTAAAAAAGGTGGATATGTACCTTAGTGCAAAGGCTCGGTTCAATCCTCAGTACTGGAAAAAAAAGAAAAAAGAAAGAAAATTGGGACATTTCTCTGCAGGGACACTAAACTGGTTCGTGTTACATAAGGTGTATGTGTACTGTCCAGTTCCCACCTCTCCTGTTGCCTCTTGATTCAGACTGAGTATCCACTGTGAGATATTTCTTGAATTCATGTCTGTTGAAAAATACAAAATGAAGCTGGGTGCATGCCTTTAGGAGGCTGAGGCAGGAGAATTACAAATTCAAACCCATGGGCAGTTTAGCAAGACATTGTCTCAAAATAAAAATAAAAAGGGCAGGGCCGGTGAGATGGCTCAGCGGCGTAAGCGCCTGCCTGGCAAGCGCGAGGTCTTGAGTTCAACTCCCGGAACCCACATACGGAAAAAAAAAAAGGGGGGCCGGTGATATCGCTCAGTGGCACGGGCGCCTGCTGATGCGCGAGGTCCTGAGGTCGACCCCCGGTATCCACAAAAAAAAAAAAAAAAAGGCTAGGGATATAGCTCAGTGCAAAGGCCCTGAGTTTAATCCTGAACGCTGCAAAAAAGAGACAGCAGAATGTTTCAGGAATAGTGAGTTCACCAGGAGTGGTGGCTAATGCCTATGATCCCAACAGTCAGAAGGCTGATGCAGGAGAATTGCTGCAAGTTCGAAGCCAGCCTGGGCTACGTAGTGAGTTCAAGCCCAGCTTGAATTACAGAGAAAGACTGTCTCAAAAAAAAAAAAAAAAAAAAAGAATAGTGGGTTTCTGGGTGCGTTAGCTTGCACCTGTAGTCCCAGCTACTCAGGATGCTGAGATAGGAAGATCACTTGAGCCCAGAGGTTTGAAGCCAGCCTGGTCCTGTTTCAAAAAAAAGTTGTGCATAGTGGTACACACCTGTAATTCTAGCACTTGGGAGGCTGAGGCAGGAGAGTCACCCGGAGTTTAAGACCAGCCTGAATTATATAGTGAGACCCTGTCTCAAAAAGCCAAGGGCCCGTGATATAACTCAGCGGCACAGCGCCTGCCTGGCAAGCACAAGGTCCTGAGTTTGATTCCTAGCACCCAAAAAAAAAAAAAAAGCCAAAACCCAGCCAGGGATATAGCTCAGCAGCACAGAGCGTGCCTGGCAAGCACAAGGTTGTGAGTTTGATTCCCAGTACCCAAAAAACAAACAAACAAACAAAAAAGAGCCAAAACCCAAGAAACAAAAGGGTAGAAGAGAGCATATTTCCTTAGAAATAAATATTCTTATTTGGCCTCCTTTATTTACGTAGCTTTTCTTGGCCAGCAGGTGCTGGTGGATGTGCCCTGTAGGTGTCTGTCCTGACAAACCTGCTCTCCAGAGAGTTGATTTGGTGCCATGTACATAATAAAAATCCCTACCCATTGGGTCTGCATTGACTGGCTGTGCCTGAGAATTAATGTGAGTCTCCATCAGCACCATTGATGGTGGGGTGTTTTATTGGACTATGGGTTCTGAAATCAATCTTTCTTTCTTTCTTTCTTTTTCTGTATTGGGGATTGAACTCAGGGCCTTGTGTATGCTAGGCAAGCACTCTACCACTGAACTACAACCCCAGCCCTAATATTTTTATTTCCACAGGCAACCTTGCTGCCAACGATCTCTCCACTTCTCGGACAGGTAGACTACAGAAGGTCCTTCAAAGCTATGTGCCTCAAGAGATCAGGGAAAGGAATCAAGTTCGAGTTACTTCCTGGGATGGAAGGAAGTGGGGAGAACTGGAAGGGGACACTTATGACCGAGTGAGTAATTCTTGACTTAGGACATCCATTTCAAATTTCTTTTTTGTTTTGTTTTGTTTTTTTGAGACAGGGTCTCACTGTGTAGTTCAGGCTGGCCTTGAACTCACTGTGTAGCCCAGGCTGGCCTCAAATATGTGGCAATCCTCCTGCCTCAGCCTCCCAAGTGCTGGGATTACAAGTGTGTGCCACCATGCCCAACCACCCCTACTTTTTACTTTTTCTGTATTTCCATCCTTTATTTTTACGATTCTATCTGAATATTTTATTTTTATTTTTTTTTTTATTTATTTATTTTTGAGACGGGGTCTTGCCGTGTAGTTCAGACTAGTCTTAAACTCACCATGTAGCCCAGGCTGGCCTTGAACTCACTGTGATCCCCCTGCCTCAGCCTCCTAGGTGCTGGGATTACAGGTGTGCACCACCATGCCTGGCTGAATATTTTATTTTATCTTATTTATTTATTTATTTATTGGTACTGGGAATTGAACTCAGGACCACATGCTTGCCAGGCAGGCACCGTGCTGCTGAGCTATATCTCTGGCCCTGAATATTTTATTTTTATCTAATTCACTAGCCCCTATTTTTTTAGTCTTCTGTATTTCTATTTTTTTCTCATAATTCAATCTGAATATTTTATTTTCGTCTAATTCACTAGTCTTTTCTTCAATTCTGTCTAATATGCGATTAAATATATCTATTGCATTCTTAGTTTCAGTTATTGTATTTTACAGTTTTAGGATTTCTGATTCTTTTTTTAAATTTCCAGTTTTGTAGAAACTGTTTTTCAGTCTAACTTTTTAATATATTAATTGTGACTTTTTGAAACACTTATTTCTGATAATTTCAGTATTCAGTCTTATATGAATCTGCTTCTGCTATCATATTTTTGTGTGTATATGTGGTGCTAAAGATTGAACCGAGGGCCTCATGCATACTGAACACATGTTCTACCACTGAGTGACACTTCTGTTACCAGGTAGCTCCTTTTAAAAGTGGCTTGCCAAATAAACGTTACTGGGTTTTGGATTGCTCGGCTACCCTTCTGGAGTTAGATTGCAGGTTCTTCTCGTCTCAAACAAAGAACTGAATGAAATGAGCAAAAATCAGTGGCAAAGTTTATTGAAAAAGTAAAAGTGGGGGCTGGTGAGATGGCTCAGCGGTTTAAGTGCCTGCCTGGCAAGCGCGAGGGCCCGAGTTCGACTCCCGGAACCCACATACAAAAAAAGGGCCAGTGATATCACTCAGTGGCATGGGCGCCCGCTGGCGCGCGAGGTCATGAGGTCGACCCCCGGTACCCACAAAAAAAAAAAAAGTAAAAGTGAAGAGTGAGGGAGGAACTGGCTCTGTAGAGTAAGCTTGGGCCAAGTAAAAGGGGAAAAAACAAGATAAAAACTACACCCTGGAGGAAGCAGGGTGGGCTGTCTGGGAGGAAAGCCATGATAGCAAGCTCTTCTTGTGGTGCCTCTCCTTTATGCTGTCCAAATCTCAGGGAGACCCATGGGAACTTCTCTATACCAGTCCTGAGAGGTGGTGCTAGGTTAGGGTTAGAGCAGGTCTGCTTTCTCCAGGGTGTACCTTTTATCTTTTTTTCCCTCTTTTACTCAGCCCAAGCTCACTCTGCAGAACCAGTTTCTCTCTCTTCACTTCTACTTTTTCAAATAAACTTTGCCACTGTTTTTTGCTCATTTTGCTCAACTCTTTGTTTGAGACAAAAAGAACCAGAAATCTAACTCCAGAAGGAGAGACAAGCAACCCAAACCTGGTAACATTTATTTGGCAAGCCACTTTTAGAAGGAGCTACCTGATAACACTTCTGGTTCACTGTGTCTCTCTCTCTCTCTTTTTTTTCTTTTTTTTATCTTTTTGAGACAGGGTTTCACTATGCAGTTCAAACTGGCCTTGAATTTACTTTGTAGCCCAGGCTGGTCTCGAACTCACAGCGATCCTCCTGCCTCAGCCTCCCGAGTGCTGGGATTACAGGCGTGCACCACCACACCCAGGTCTCTCTCTCTTTTTTTATTTTTTATTTTTATTTTATTTTTTTTTGTGAGTACCGGGGGTCGACCTCAGGACCTTGCGCACCAGCAGACACCCGTGCTGCTGAGCGATATCACTGGCCCTTTTTTCATATGTGGGTTCCAGGAGTCAAACTCGGGCCCTCGCGCTTGCCAGGCAGGTGCTTACGCTGCTGAGCCATCTCACCGGCCCTCTCTCTCTTTTTTTAATGGTAGCAAAGTTTTATTAAAGATAGAAAAAGAAACAGGCTCTGCAGAGTGAGTTTGAGCCTAGTAAAAGTGCACCCTGCAGTGTGCAAGAGGGAACACAGTGGCAGGAACTCAGTGGGCACTGTCCTTTGTGTATTGCCCATGCCCCAGGCTGACATCTAGTCTAAGCCATCGTATCAAAAACCTACTCAAATTCTCATGAGAAATTCACGAGCACAGCTTTGGGAAATATTCTACATATGCGTCCTGGGATCTTGTCATGCCTCCTTTCCCAGCCAGTTTTAGTCATGCCCTTCCTTCCTGTCTCATTTCCCCCTGACAGACACATATCCCCATAATTCTTTATACAGTGCTGAATGAGTAGAAGTCTCTGTCTTCTATAGCTTCTTCCAGTTGGAAGGGGCTGTAGACCACAGCTACTGGGAATTATGTCCTCTCCTGTCTTGGGGTGTTGTGGCTCACTGGCTGGGTTGAAGAGAAAAACTGTTAAAAGTCAATGAGATGGGATCTCATCTTGTTAAAAAGCTTTTGCACAGCAAGAGAAACCACCAACAGAGTGAAGAGACAACCCACAACGTGGGAAAAAATGTTTGCCAGCTATTCCTCAGACAAAGGATTACTATCGAGAACACACAAAGAACTCAAAAAAATCAGACCTCCCAAATTTAAAGACCCAATCCAAAAATGGGCATCTGAGATGAATACACACTTCTCAGATGAAGAAATACAAATGGCAAATAAATATATGAAAAAATGTTCAACATCACTAGTCATTCAAGAGATGCAAATGAAAACAACACTGAGATTCCATCTCACCCCAGAAAGAATGGCTATCATCAAGAAATCAACTAATAACAAATGCTGGAGGGGCTGTGGGGAAAAAGGAACCCTTCTCCACTGTTGGTGGGAGTGTCGACTGGTGCAGCCACTGTGGAAATCCATGTGGAGATTCCTCAAAAGACTAGGATTGGAGGTCCCATTTGACCCAGCTACTCCCCTTTGGGTATCTTCCCAGAAGAATTAAAAACATGGTACCACAGCGATATATGTGCACCCATGTTTATACCAACACAATTTGTAATAGCTAGATTATGGAAAACAACCCAAATGCCCATTAACCGAGGAATGGATAAAAAAGATGTGGTATTTTTATACAATGGAGTACTTACTACTCAGCCATAAAGAAAGATAAACTGGAAACTTTTATAGGTAAATGGATGCAACTCGAGAAAATACTCACAAGCAAAATAAACCAGATGCACATTTGTAAACATCGTATTGTCTCCCTAGTATGAAAATGCAGTTTCACTGTGACTATTCCATTCCTTAGTCTTCTATTTTTACCTAGCTTTTACATGGCTTAATCTTATACTGAGTAATGTTTTTCTCCAAAAGGTATTTGTACATTCTCTAATGCTTGAGTTTGTTAATACATGAGAATGTTTACTTGTTGTCTTTAAAAAAAATAAATTAATTAATTTTAAAAAAAGCCAATGAGAAAAGAATTAGTAACTGTTGAGCTGTCTGTTCAGCGGGAGAAAGAAAATAATTTTACTGTTATGTTGGGGATGTAGAACCCAAATATGAGGAGCTGGTCAGATTTTCATGATTCTTGTGAAGGACAAAGTATGGCAAAGAGAGAGATTAGATAAATTATCGAGAGCCTAAGAGCCATCACCTTAGCAAGATTACCCATTTAATGGATCTAATTAAAAACAGGACCCTCAATATAGGAGCCTACTTAAGCTGTGGTGAGTTAGGGTCATTAGTGACTCTACTCATCTGCACCTGGAGCAATACTGGAGCCTTGCTTTCTGAAGAGAAGCCTTTGGTGTTTCAGAGGTTCTCAGGAAAGGCTTTCTTCTTAGTCCTGTGAAAATTCTAGTGACCGTTTTCCATATAGGATTTTTATAGCTTGTCACTGCATCCCTTGAGGAAGGACCAGAATGGTTTCTCAGGAATTAGGAATAAGGCCAGGGTCTTGAGGGGCTGTAGGGCCACACTACTTAAGCAGGGTGGGGCCACTTGAAAAACAGTATCTCTTGAATTTACCCCATAGTAAAAACTTTGGTACTTTGTGTAAGGCAGTAGAGATGGAAACCTCTTTTTTTTTTTTGAGACAGGGTCTCCCCCATTAGATCATGCTGGGTTTGAGCTCACTATGTAGCTCAGGCTGGCCTTGAACTCCTGGCGATCCTCCTGCCTCAGCCTCCTGAGGAAACCTGGGAGAAACCTCTTTTTTTTTTTTTTTTTTGTGGGTACCGGGGTGTCGACCTCAGGACCTCACGTGCCAGGAGGCGCCCGTGCCGCTGAGCGATATCACCGGCCCCTTTTTCGTATGTGGGATCCGGGAGTCGAACTCGGGCCCTCGCGCTTGCCGGGCAGGCGCTTAAGCCACTGAGCCATCTCACCGGCCCCGAAACCTCTTTTTTAAAGCAAAAAAAAAAAAACCTTTAAAAATCCTTAAAATGACTTACAGTTACTTGAATTAAGCTTTAGTGGATGGTTTTTTGTTCTGCTTAGGCCGGCAGGCATATGTTTCTAAATTACCTGCATTTTGTTAGAAGAAACAAGGAAGGGAAACAAACATGGTGGAACCCATTGGCTGATCCAAAATGGGTGACCAGGCCTATGAAGATGGCAACCCTAAAGAAACAGCCATCTAGGGCCGGTGAGATGGCTCAGCGGCGTAAGTACCTGCCTGGCAAGCGCGAGGTCCTGAGTTCGACTCCTGGTACCCACATACGAAAAAAGGGCCGGTGATATCGCTCAGCAGCATGGGCGCCTGCTGGCATGCGAGGTCCTGAGTTCGACCCCTGGTATCCACAAAAAAGAAAAAGAAACAGCCATCTAGGGGGAAAGTGCAGAGACTTTGAACACAAAGAGGAGTCAACTGGGGTAGATGGCTACTCAGGCAGGCTACCGAGTTACCAACAGCTGTTTTTCCCCAAAAGAGTGAGAAAACTGAGCAAAGTATCACGGAGAACAGAAACATGGGGTCAAAAAGGCATACTAAATTCTAGGTCACACACATGGCACCTGAATGAGCTGTTCTGCAGCTGGGTTAATGACAGGCTTACTAGCTGTTCTTTACTGACTTGTACCTGCAGTGATTGACCAAAAGTTGGAAAGAGAAGAAAAGGGGAGATAAACTTCCACCCGGCCTGTAGGCCTCCTACAGCTAGAAGAAAAACACACAGGTCGTGCATCCTCCACCCCACCCAACACACACACAGATGGAAAAGCAGGAAACAGTTCTCTGTGCCATGAGAAGAGTCTCCTGAGTCCCCCGGCCTAGGGGGGAGAGACAGGAAAAGGGAAAAAAAAAAAAAAAAAAAAAAACCTTCATGGAATTTTAGAGAAAAACAAAAATTGTGGCCAAAAGGGCCTTACCTGCTGCTCTTGGCTGGCTAAACCAAATATGTTACCAGGTTTTAAGGTGCTGGTCTCCTTCTGGATGTGGTTTCTAGGTTCTTTCTGTCCTGAGGAAAGACTAGGTCAAGGCAAGCACAAATGGTAGCAAAGTCTTATTAAAGGTAGGAAAAACAGGCTCTGCAGAGTGAGTTTGGGCCAAGTAAAAGGAAAAGAAGTGCACCCTATAGCGTGAGGGTGGGACACTATGCAAGAGCGCACACAGTGGCCTCTTGGGTTTTTGTTTTTGTTTTTTGAGACAGTCTTGCTATATAATACAGGCTGGCCTTGAATTCACTTTGTAGCTCAGTGGCTTCAAACTTGTGGCAGTATGCCTGCCTCAGGCTCCCAGGTTCCCAGGTGCTAGGCTTACAGGCATGTGCCACCATGCCCAGTTTCTCTTCGTTTTTTGGTGATTTGAATTTTATCTTCTGGTACGTTAGTAATTTTTAATTTTGATTGCCAACGCCGTGTATAAAGAATTGTAAGGATAATCTTGAGCCCGTAGGTGCTGCTAGTTTCCTTTAAAAAGATTTTGATTTGCTTCAGGGCAACACTTAACAGTAAGGCATATCATCTTAATTCACCCAGAGTGTAAGTGATTCAAGGTTGGTCTTTTTTTTTTTTTTTTTTTTTTTGTGGGTACCGGGGGTCGACCTCAGGACCTCGCGCGCCAGCAGGCACCCGTGCCGCTGAGCGATATCACCGGCCCTTTTTTCGTATCTGGGTTCTGGGAGTCGAACTCAGGCCCTCGCGCTTGCCAGGCAGGCGCTTATGCCTGCTGAGCCATCTCACTGGCCCCTCAAGGTTGGTCTTTGTGAAGGCTGTTCTTTTTCCAGCTTTCCTCTGTATCTAGGGTGTTAAATTTCAGGGGCCAACTCAAAGCAGAAGGTATCTGTTTACTAGCATGCTCTTTGAAGATTTGGCTTTGGTATGGGTTTCCATTCCAGTTTCTCACCTCACATGGGAAATGCTCTGTGTTTTGTCCTGCTAGGCTTTTAGTTAATAGCAATTAATAAAAACCATAAACCGGGCCGGTGAGATGGCTCAGCGGTTTAAGCGCCTGCCTTGCAAGCGCGAGGGCCCGAGTTCGACTCCCAGAACCCACATACAAAAAAGGGGCCGGTGATATCGCTCAGCGGCACGGGCGCCTGCTGGCGCGCGAGGTCCTGAGGTCGACCCCCCGGTACCCACAAAAAAATAAAAAAAATAAAAAAATAAAAAATAAAATAAAAACCATAAACCATTAGCTGGGCGTGCTAGCACATGTCCATAATCCCAGCACTGTAGTAGAATGAGGAAGGAGGATAGCGGACGGCAGTCTAGGCTGGATAGTTTAGTGACTTAGCAAGACCCAATCTCAAAATTAAAAAAGGGCTGGAGATGTTGCCCAGTACGAAGGCTCTGTGTTCAGTCCCCAGCACTGTATTCAAAACAAAACAACTCCAGAAGCCGTTAACTTTAGCTCTTACATGCCTCCTTGGATTTATTTTCCTGTCTTTTTTTTTCCTTCTGGAGGTTTCTGTAATCTTTGAGTGCTACATTTGAATGTATTCTTAAAATACATTTTACCCAGCCTTTTAAAGTTTTATATTGTAACAGTTTTTAGTATATCTAATTTACTATATTAATAGAAACAAAAGGTATTAAATTCTTCTATGAGATGGTTTCTAGAACATCACAGTGGTCCTTCTGTGGACATCTCCATTAATTAGTATTTCATTTTTCCTGTGAAGGGCAGCCTCATCATAGTTCAGTATGGCCTGACTAGAATACGAGGTGATCATTTTTCTTACTCTGTATGCACTGTATCTACCAAGGCAGCTGGGAACACATCAGAATGTTGAACATTGGGTCATTTTTTAATTTGGTTAGAATTTCTGCATGACTACAACAGATCTTTTCCAAAGATGATTTTACTTTTTCAACCAAAAAAAATTTTTTAATTTTTGTTTTTCTTTAGCGCCTAGTACACAGTAGGCTCTTAGTAATGCATGAGTGACTTTATATTTCTTACTTTAAAACATTTTCATATTAGATCTGACTTTTTTTAATTTAATTTTGAATCCAGATCTTATTCTATGTTGTCTGTAAATTGAGCATTGTATCATCTGTGAACTGGATGTTTTCATCCAAGGAGGTAAGGACACAGCCCTGAAGCACTCTCAGTTGATATTAGTTCTTTAATTTTATATTTATTTGAGTGTTGGTTTGGGCTTTTTGACCATTCACAAATATTGCTAAGTATACTATTTTCCCACTCACTGTTTCAGTTGTCTAAAAGGCTAAAGTGAGAAGCTTTGTCAGGTTCTCTGAAATGGAGGGATGGGCAGAGGGAACATTCCATGAACCTTCTAGACCAAGGGTCTAAGACAGCTGTGGCCTCAGTAGGAAAAGCCTTTAAGGAGCTTTAATGCTTCACCCTTTACCTCGGAGCAGGTGCTGGTAGATGTGCCCTGTACCACAGACCGACACTCACTCTATGAGGAAGAGAATAACATTTTTCAACGGTCAAGGAAGAAGGAGCGACAGATGTTACCTATGCTGCAGGTGCAGCTGCTCGCGTGAGTGATAGATTTACAAAAACTGAGGATTTGTTCCGGAGTGCCCTAGGAGTCTGGCCATTTGGGAGATTGTAGGGGCCAGAAGCTTTTGCCAAGACCATAACCCATGGAAGAGTCTTATGACTGAAGATTTGCCTGGAGGAGACATGTGATGGTCCTTCTCTGGAACATTAAAAACCCTGTCTGGGGCCAGTGAGATGGCTCAGCGGCGTAAGCGCCTGCCTTGCAAGCGCGAGGGCCCGAGTTCGACTCCTGGATCCCACATACGAAAAAGGGGCCGGTGATATCGCTCAGTGGCACGGGCGCCTGCTGGCGCGCGAGGTCCTGAGGTTGACCCCCCGGTACCCACAAAAAAAAAAACCCTGTCTGGTAGGACATATCAGGGTGCCCTGCACAGATTACTAATGCTGTTTTGCCCTCAGTACCAGTGACTTGCATATTTGAAAAATAGTGATTGCCAGACTCAGTGGTGTGTACTTGTAATCTCTGCTACTTGCAAGGCTGGGAAGGAGGATCACATGAGCTTAGGAGTTTGGGGCTGGCCTGGATTCTAGCCTGCCTGGACAAAGTAGTGAGACCGCTTCTTAAAAAAAAAAAAAAAAAAGATCCAGGTGTGGTGGCACAAGCCTGTAATCTCAGCACTTGGGAGGCTGGGGCAGGATGATCACCATGAATTCAAGGCCATCCTGGGCTACATAGTGAGACCCTCTCTCAAAAAAAAAAAAGGAGGAAAGAAAAGCTGGGCATGGTGGTGCACACCTGTAATCCCAGCACTCAGGGGAGGCTGGGGCAGGAGGATCGCCACAAGTTCAAGGCCATCCTGGACTACATAGTGACACCTTTTCTTTTTTTTTTTTTTTTTTTTTTTTTTGTGGGTACCGGGGGGTCGACCTCAGGACCTCGCGCGCCAGCAGGCGCCCGTGCCGCTGAGCGATATCACCGGCCCCTTTTTTCGTATGTGGGATCCGGGAGTCGAACTCGGGCCCTCGCGCTTGCCCGGCAGGCGCTTAAGCCGCTGAGCCATCTCACCAGCCCAGTGACACCTTTTCTTAAACAAAACAAAATGAAAGGAGGGAGGGAGGGAAAGAGAAAGGAAAAGAAAGGAAAAAAAATGAACTACTGAGGGCTGGAGTAAGGAGTCAGTGTATCACCAGCTTCAGGGTTTAGTCCATAACCAGAGTCGGGATACAAAGGAATGCTTCCTAGAGGAGAGTTCATGCAATAAGGTTGGATTGCTCTCTGCCTTGAAAATAAGTTTTCAGGCAGTGTCATCATAGAAGGGACTTAAGATGCTATCTAATTCAGCTACCCATTGTGTAGTAGACTACCTACCTTTGTTTGTAGCTCTTTAGTTGCTTCTGCTGGGAAGCTCACTAGTCATTGTTTCTTTCTCTTTCTATTTTCAGGGCTGGACTTCTTGCCACCAGACCGGGAGGCCATGTTGTCTATTCCACCTGCTCACTCTCACATTTACAGAATGAGTATGTGGTGCAAGGCACCATCGAGCTTCTGGCCAACCAATACAGCATCAAGGTTCAGGTGGAAGACCTGTCTCACTTCCGAAAGCTTTTCATGGATACATTCTGTTTCTTTCAATCCTGCCAGGTTGGCGAGCTGGTATTGCCAAACCTGATGGCCAATTTTGGGCCTATGTACTTCTGTAAACTGCATAGGCTAACATAGCATCACCCTGTTCCTGAAGTAGGAAGACAAAGGGTATATTCTGTTGGAGGTCCCAGAAACCAAGGCCATTGGCAGACATACACTCTGGGTCTTGCCTCCATCTTCTTCCAGTTTTTCTGAAGACAGTTTTAAGCAGTAGGAAGTAGGAGTTTGTATGTCCTGATGTCCAATTGTGGAGCATCAGCAGGTTTCTAGCTCACTTATACCTCCGCCTCATCTCCACATCTGTGCTAAAGTTTCCTACCCCTTTTGAGGGTTAGAAGGAGGAACCAGTGAGCAGGCCCACACTATAAGCTGTAAACCTGGGAAGAAGCAGTTAACCAATAAAATTGTTGAAGCTCCATAGATTTGGGGCTATTGTTGGGGGCTTCATGTCAGTCCAGGTACTGTTATAGTTCCGTTTGTTCCCAGCTGCAGCTGCTAAATACTAGCTCCAAGGTGCCTAAGCCCAGGACCTCAGCCTGGTTACAAGCCTCTGGTTATAGATCCCCTCTAACACTTGAGGTAAGTTCCACTTGATTAGCTGACAGGGCCAGCAAGCCTCCCTAGGTTCCCCATATGGGTCATTATCTTATTTGAAGAGCAAGTAACTAAATATGTTAAGCTGGTATATGATAACTTCTTACTCATATTGAGAAAGCTCTGCTGAGCTGAGTAATTCTTTTTTTTTTTTTTTTGTGGGTACCGGGGGGTCGACCTCAGGACCTCACGCGCCAGCAGGTGCCCGTGCCGCTGAGCGATATCACCGGCCCCTTTTTCATATGTGGGTTCCGGGAGTCGAACTCGGGCCCTCGCGCTTGCAAGGCAGGCGCTTAAGCCACTGAGCCATCTCACCGGCCCTGAGCTGAGTAATTCTGCCCATTCCTTCTGCTATCAGTGACATTGCTGTGTAGCTGGAGAAGTTGCTTCTGCTATAGGGATGTCATACTCTTTTGTGGGTTTCTTCCTTTGTTCCTTCATCTAGCAGTAAGCATTCCATGAGCTCCTGTAGGACAAGGAGCTAGGGAGCTGTTAGAGCATTTGGGAACTCACCTCCTTTTGCTTTTGTACCTAGGAATCTCCTAGTGTTTCGTGGTAATAGGGATTGAACCCAGGGCCTTGTGCAGTTTTTGTTCTTATTTCTTTTTTTTTGTGGGTACCGGGGGTCAACCTCAGGACCTCGCATGCCAGCAGGCGCCTGTGCCACTGAGCAATATCACTGGCCCCTTTTTCGTATGTGGGTACCGGGAGTCGAACTCAGGACCTCGCGCCTGCCAGGCAGGCGCTTAACGCCACAGAGCTATCTCACCAGCCCTTTGTTCTTGTTTCTAATCTGTGACTGAGCTCTGGTGCCTGTCCCTTGGCCTACCTCCAAATCCCTCAGCGCTCTTCCCAGCATCACCAGGCTTCACTTCACACAATTTGTGTTTGAAGGCAGTGTTACATAATTTACTGGGCACGTGATGGTTGTGTAGTTGTTTTTGTAACATTAGCCTGAAAAACATAACCTTTATGGCATGGATATTAAAACCTGGTTATGGTCATTGAGCGTGGTGGTGAACACCTGTAATCCCAGCACACGGGAGGCTGAGGCAGGAGGATCACCCCGAGTTCAAAGCCAGCCTGGGCTTCATGGTGAGTTCAAGGCCAGCCTGAACTACATAGCAAGACCATGTATCAAAAACAAAACAAAACAAACTGGGCTGGGGATATAGCTCAGCGGCACAAGCGCCTGCCTGGCAAGCGCAAGGCTCTGAGTTTGATTCCTGGTACCAAAAAAAAAGAAAAACAGGGCTGGTGAGATGGCTCAGCGGCATAAGCGCCTGCCTGGCAAGCACGAGAGCCCGAGTTTGACTTCCGGAACCCACATACGAAGAAAGGGCCGGTGATATCGCTCAGCGGCACCAGCACCTGCTGGCGTGTGAGGTCCTGAGGTTGACCCCCGGTACCCACAAAAAAAAAAAAGAACAAACAAAACTTGCTCATGGTCACTGGATATTTTTTATTAATTTTTTTTTTCCTGAAAAAGTAGCCCTGTACAGGCAGTGTTATATAATTTTAGGATATCTGAATATTTCTTGGCTCTTCCCACTTTCCCTATCCCTCCACTTTCTCTTTTTTCTATTCCTTTTGTCCTTTATGCCTTTCCTGCTAATTCTTATTTGGCTCTTAGAGGTGTCAGTTGAGAAGCTCTTTAGCTGAAGTTAAACTTTATTTTTTTCTTGGGATTTGCATTATAGCTGAGGGCCCTGCATGGCCTTCCAGACTCCAGATGAAGTGAAGGTAGAAAGATAGACCTAGGGAGCTTTGCTGGTGCTCTGAGTAGGACCCTAACCAGCCTCTATGCTTATGGTCCCTTCCTGCTGTTTATTAATTAATTATTAATTTTTTTAATATGCAGGTACTGGGAGTCGAACTCAGGACCTCGCGCTTGCCAGGCAGGTGCTTATGCCGCTGACCTATATCACTGGCCCAAATTTTGGTTTTTTGAGACAGGGTCTTGCTATGTAGTTCAGGTTGGCCTTGAATTCACTATGTAGCCCAGGCTGGCCTCAAACTCTCAGCAATCCTCCCGCCTCAGCCCCGAGTGCTAGGATTATGGCTGTGTGCCACCATGCCCAGCCCTGCCTGCTATTTATTCTGTATACAGTATTTGCTAAGGCTGAGAGGACTCTGCTGTCTGGGTTTCTGCCCTTGGCCTCTTGGATATCCAGCCTAATGCTGATTGAATTCTGAAGAGCACTAATTCAAAAGGCGGTGATTTCCTACCCCTGGAGTCACAGTCTAACTGGGGACAGACAGACTGGTAAGAAAAGCAGACAACTACTTTGAAAAATAGTTTATCTCCTATAATAGAATATTTACTTACCCTATATCCCAGTTACTCCAATACTAGGGATAAATCCTAGAGAAACTCATATATGTACGACAGAACACATGTAAAGAATATTCATAGCAGCCCTATTCACAAAAGCAGAAAAGTCTAGAAACAGTCCAGATGCTCATGAGCCAGAGAATGGATGAATAAACTTGAATATTCATATAGTGGAATATTATACAATTGTTAAAACAAATGAACTAGGGGCCGGTGAGATGGCTCAGCGGTGTAAGCACCTGCCTGGCAAGCGCGAGGGCCTGAGTTTGACTCCCGGAACCCACACAGAAAAAAGGGCCGGTGATATCGCTCAGCGGTACGGGCGCCTGCTGGCGCATGAGGTCCTAAGGTTGACCCCCGGTACCCACACACACACACAAAAAAAATGAACTACACTGATGCATAGTAATATGGATGAATTTTAGCAATAAAATATTAAGTGAGCTGGCCATGGTGGGATGCAGCTGTAATTCCAGCACTTGGGAGGCAGAGGCAGGAGGATCACTATGAGTTCAAGACCAGCCTTTTTTTTTAAGACACGGTCTCACTGTGTAGCCTAGACTGGCCTCAAACTTGCGGTGATCGTTTATTATTATTACTTCATATATTGTGTAATCCATCAGTTTTATTGTTTTGTTTTGAGGGTACTGGAGATTGAACCCAGGGCCTTGCACTGAGCTGTATCCCTAGCCATTTTTTATTTTGAGTCAGGTTCTTACTAAATTGCCTAGGCTGGGCTCAAACTTGTGATCCTCCTGCCTCAGCCTCCCAGAGTAATGGGATTACAGGTGTCTGCCACCATCCCTGACTTCCATCAGTTTTCAATGTGCTGTTTATTGAAGTTTTGTTTGTTTATTTTTTTTTGGTCAGTGCTAGAGATTGAATGTAGGGTCTTGTGCATCCTAAGCAAGTGCTCTAGCACTAAACTACATTCTCAGCTGTTTAATGAGTTTTGATAATTGTATATAATAGTATACCCATGATCACCATCAAAATGTAGAAATTTCTTCCATCTCCTAAAATACTTCCTTGTGTATCTTTGCATTCATTCCCTTCTATTCCAAATCCCAGGTAAACACTGATTTTCTGTGACTATATTTTGCCTTTTCTAGAATTTCATGTTGTGGAAGATAGTTGATTTACAGCTGCATTGCCAAAACTTCTATTTATCTTTGGGACACTGATGCCTAGTTTTTCACTCTTGTACAAAATAAGGGTATTGGGATATATAATGTCTGTTTAGACTCTGACAGTCCTCTGGTAACCTCCAGGATCACTTTCCTTAATGATAGTTTGCAGCTGGTCTAACTGGTTATGAGTGTGTGGCTTGATTTCATGGTCAGAGTAGCATGAAAAGCCTCCTGGGAACTTCTGATTTGAGTTTTCCCAGAGCCAGGGTTCTTCACACAGATCACAGTGATTCAGCCAAAGACCCTTCTCAGTGCAGTCCCCATGTGAATAAGGCCCACTGGGATCTTGTATGTGGTTGTCGCTTGGATTCCTGACGCCAGCCTGCCCAGTTTTTATATTGCTGCCCTGTGTCCTTTGCGTTTCCGTTAAAGGCTGAGGTGACTATACTCTGTGGGAGCTGGTGAATCCTTTCAAATACCTGACCTTGGGAAATGAAACGTACAGTATAATCTTTTGTGTTGGACTTCTTCAACTTAGTTCTGTATAATGCTTTTGAGAAATACTATTGATGGTTTGTTCTTTTTTATTGCTGATTTGTGTTCCGTAGATATAGAAAAACCACAAAGTGGCTGTAGCATTTTGCATCCCTCTCACTAATGTATGAGAGAGTTCCAACTTCTCCATATCCTTGCCATTACTTTGCATTGTCATCTTAAACTTTATTTTGGCTTGATGAGGTGGCTCGTGCCTGTAATCCCAGCTACTTAGGAGGCTGAGGCAGAAAAATCACAAGTTAAACTTACTCTCTTTGTTTCTTTTCTTTTCCTTCCTTTCCCTTTCCTTTCCTTTCCTTTCCTTTCCTTTCCTTTCTCTCTCTCTCTCTCTCTTTTTCTCTTTCTTTTTGTTCTTTCTTTCTTTCTTTCTTTCTTTCTTTCTTTCTTTCTTTCTTTCTTTCTTTCTTTCTTTCGTGGTACTGGGGATTGAACTCAGGGCCTTGTGCATGCTAGGCAAGCACTGTATCACTGAGCTACATCCCCAGCCCAAACATTTTTAAAAACTTATAAAAGCTTTGGCCCACTGGACCCAGTGGCATACCCTATAATTCCAGGTACTTGGGAGGCTAAGATAGGAGGATTGTAAGTTTGAGGCCAGCCTGGACAACTTAGTGAGTCCCTGTCTTATAATAAAAAGGGCTTGGGATGTAGCTCAGTGGTAGGGTGTTTGCTTAGCATGTTTAAGGGCCTGGGTCCAATTTCCAGTACCATCTCTCCCCTGCAAAAAAGCTTTGGCCCATCTCGGGGGAAAAAAAAAAAAAAAAAAAAAAAAAAAGATCACTATAGCTATTTATACATCATTCAGGGATTTGGGTATTCCCCCCCAAAAAAAATTTAAATAAATAAATACATAAATATTTTTGCAGTGCTAAGGATTGAACCTAAGGCCTCATACTTGCTAGGCAAGCAGTCTACCACTGAGCTGTACTCCAACCCTCTAAATCATATCTATAAACACCTAGTTAAAAACCTTTGAATTATAATGTCTCAGATTTGAGGAGCTTGGCTGGAAGAAAGGCAAGAGGAGCCCTCAGTGGCCAACTCTAATCACCAGTTTTCCCGCTTTTCAACCTGTTGCTCTTCTCTCATGCATTCCTCATCTCCAGACATCAGCACCATCTACCGTGCTGCCCAAGCCAGAAACTGCAGTTACCCTTAATACATAACTAATGATAGCAATGGCAGTAGTCACCAGTGTGTTTTGAACATTTACCTGAGCCAGGAGCATGCTATGAAAACATTGGTTTACATAATTTGTTTTTTATCCTCACAAAACCCTAGGAGATGCTCCTTTTTAGTTTGATTTTAATAAGGGAAGATGCTTAGAGCACTTAGTCTTAGCTAAGTAATTTCTGCTACCCTATGAAGAAGCCTGGGTCATCCAGCTGGGGGGCATCTTGGACCTTCCAACCTGGGGACAGCAGTCAGATGGCCCCAACTGTGTGAATGATGCCCATCAAGACCAGCCTAAATTGCTGACCCCAGAACTTTGAGCAAATAAAATGGTGACCATTGTAACCCACTCAGTTTTGAGAATAAATCAGTCTAATGAAATTATTAGCATTTGTCAGTAAGTTCTGTAACTGACATGTTAAAAACCCAGACTTAGGGCTGATAATGAACTCAGAGGTAGAGTGCATGCTTGACGTGCATGAGGCCTTTGGTTCCATGTGGGGGACCACCTGGACCGCTGTCCTTGAGAAGAGCAACTATCTCCATCTTGGCTGAACCTGGCCCTAATTCCACCTATTGATATGTACAGAGCTGGCTAGGACTTTTCCTTATCTCTTTTTTTTTTTCTTTTTGTGGGTACCGGGGGGTCGACCTCAGGACCTCGCGTGCCAACAGGCACCCGTGCCGCTGAGTGATATCACCGGCCCCTTTTTCGTATGTGGGTTCCGGGAGTCGAACTCGGGCCCTCGCGCTTGCAAGGCAGGCGCTTACGCTGCTGAGCCATCTCACCGGCCCTTCCTTATCTCTTTAATTGGCTTTAGGCAATGCAAATCGGTCCGGCCGAGGTACTGATATGTAGTCTTTGAACCAAGGGGACAGGCCTGTGTTTCCCCGCCCCTTTGCTCCCAATACATGGTTGAGCCTGGCGGGATGGAGAGCCGTGCTCCACGCTGTCGGCTGGGATCGAGCCTCAAGAGGCTCTGACTTCCCAGGGCATAAAAGATTACACATCAGAGCTGAAGCACTGACCCCATAACATTAGATACTATCTTGAATTGTGTTATGCAGATTACTCCTTTTGCATATCCTTTCCTCTGCATTTGCAAAGGTGATTTCAGGCCTAGCCCAGCTCATGAGACTCCCGTACTTCCCTTCCCGCCACTCACAGTCACTCATCCCTGCGCCACTCCCCTCCTTCAGAATTAACAAAACCCGGGTTCGGCCCTGGGTCGAGGCCTTTGTCCCAGTAGCCACCATCTTGGCTGGACTTAGGACTGTAAGAGAAATTTTCCCTTCTGGGAATGCACGGTCCATGCTGTCCCCCTCCTCCCAAGGTTCCGGGAATTGAGCTGTTACAATTTAAAGCTGCCTAAGTTAGATAAGAGTGAGAACAGAGCAACCAGGGATCTGGGCTAAAAGATAAAAACTTCATGGCTAAAGAATTTACAAAGTATCCCTTTCCTAAACACCTGCTGCCCATATTAGGAAACATCCTCCGCCGCTGTTGTCGGCCAGCCTAAAAACTCCCGTATGAGTGTCTTCTCCCAATGAATGTAAAAAGCTGTTTAAACTAACCAATGCTATCTGCGTTTGTAACCGCGCTTGCAAAGACCCCTCCTCCCTTTGTTCTATAGACATATAAGCCCTACACAGACAAACCTCGTGGCCCACTGTTCCTGCGTGTTCAGTGAGCCCCACGCATGCTTGGATAATAAAACCCCTTGCCCTTTGCATGAGAGAATGCTTCTTGGAGTCTTCCTTCACGCAGCGGGCATCTCGACCCTAACAAGGACCCCCTTGGCTCCCCACAACTATAAATATGCCTTAGTGTCTTTATTCTCGCCATGGGTTGCACTAGAAGTGGTAGATTGGAATTAACTCGCTAGAATTCCAATAACTTTTCCATGGGATTACAAATATAAACTTCCCAGACCGTGACGAGGACCGGGAGGGCTCACTATAGTTCCATCCCTAGTACCACCATAGGCAAGCCCCCCTAATCTGACAGTGGTGTTGATCTGTTTATAACCCTCGTTCTCAGTGTTGCCTCTGGGACTGGGTCCACACTCTGCTCTGCACCTGGGTTGGTTTGTCCTTGCCACCCCGTACTCCTCCCTTTCCTCACAGACTCCATGTCCCTTTCAGGTATAACCTGACTGATCCTCTGAGGTGTGACACGTTGTCTTCTCTGTCCTGCGCCCTTTTTCTTCTCTTGCTCAAAGAGCAAGTCTGTACCTCCAAAAAGTCATTCCAGATTATCTAAAGCAGACTGAGCTATTCCATCTTCTGTATATATTATGGGTACAGCACTTCCATCTTTACTTTTTCTCCTTTACCCTATTCCCAGACTAGGAATTGTTTAGGGCAGGAAGCTAGTGTTTATCTTTGCATCCTCTAGGCCCCAAGCAGAAATATGCGTGTCTTATATTATGTAATCAGTACATGGTTGAGTGTCTCTTATGTGCTAGGCCTAATCCTAGATATTAGTATGGTCATGGGATGGCCAATCTAGAAGGCAAGATAATTACAAATAAATTATAAGTAATTACAGTGAATTTCAAGTAAATTACAAGTGAGCAAAGTCCCGAGAAAAGAGTAGAGTAGATATGGCTGGGGGACTTAACCTACCCTGGAGGAAGAGATTTTTAAATCTGAGGATGCAGAGGAGACAAGTTAGGCAGTGGAGAGGTGTGGGGTGCTCTGGCAGGGGGAACAGGTTGTGTGAATGGGACGCTCCTAAGGCAGGCATGTATTCCAGGACCTGAACGAGGACCAGAACGCTGCAACAGAGAGAAGGGAATGGTTGTGAAATGCAAGGCTGGGTAAGCCAACTACATGAGGCCTTATAGGCCACATAAAAAGAATGAGTATTTTGTTTAGAGTAATTGAAAGCCAGTGCAAGAGTTTTAAGCTGGAAAAAGAGCTGATCAGGTTTCATGGGCCTCCCACTAGGAATATGATTATTAATAGCATTTGCTGAATGAGGAAATAACTGCCTCAACATACAATGCTTCTGAAGGTCAGTCCACTCCTTAAGATCACTCCTCACCTTAGCTGCTAAACTTAAGCTTCTCAAACCATATTTTAAAGTGACATTTTAGGAGGCATATTGGTAAACTCGGTTATAGCCTAAGGAGGGTGAGCAGGATGGAGAGGAAACAGAGTGTCCCAAGTAGGCGGAACACCTGGGGAATTGGCAGTGTTATACATGAGGACAGACTTAGGGAAGAGAGATGCCATCTCCAAATAGAACTATTTTTGTTTTGGAGACACGGTCTTGCTATGTAGCCCAGGCTGGCCTTGGAACTTGTGATCCTCCTGCCTTAGCGCATCCCAAGTGGGATATAGGCATATACTATCAATGCCTGGCCAGATAATAGTGTTTTTGAGACAGGGAGGGAAGATGTGTTTTGAATGTCCCCTGGGGCAGAGCTGGGGCCTGGAGAAGGAAGTGGTAGTGAGTCAGATTGCAGGTCCATCTTTTCCTCCCACCTCAACTCCTTTTTTTTTTTTTTTTTTTTTTTTGTGGGTACCAGGGGGACGACCTCAGGACCTCGCGCGCCAACAGGCACCCGTGCCACTGAGCGATATCACCGGCCCCTTTTTCGTATGTGGGTTCCGGGAGTCGAACTCGGGCCCTCGCGCTTGCAAGGCAGGCGCTTACGCCGCTGAGCCATCTCACCGGCCCTTTTTTTTTTTTTTTTTTTGAGGCTGGCCTCAAACTCATGGTAACCTTCCTGCTTCAGCCTCCCAAGTGCTGGCATGAGCCACCATGTCTGGCATAATTTTTTTTTTTTTAAAGAGCTGGATTGTAGGGCTGGTGAGATAGCTCAGTGGCATAAGCACCTGCCCAGCAAGCACAAGGTCCTGAGTTCGACTCCCGGAACCCACATAAAGGAAAAAAGGGCCGGTGATATTGCTCAGTGGTACAAGTGCCTGCTGGCAAGCGTAAGGTCCTGAGGTCGACCCCTGGTACCCACATCAAAAAAAAAATGGATTGTAGGTCAATGCCAAGGCCTGGGTTTAATCCCCAGTACTGGGGGAAGGAGATGAGAAAGTATTATGAATAACTTCTTGCCAACTACTATGGTCTCAGTGTGTCCCCCCCACCCAAGAGCATATGTGGAAATGCAATCCTCAATGCAACAGTCATGGGAAATGGGGCCTAATGGGAAGCATTTGGGTCACAAGGGCCCCACCCTTATGGATGGATCAGTGCCTACTTAAAGAGCTTGAAGGGTTCAAGTTTGAAATCTTGCTTTCTCTCACCATAAAAACTGACTCACTGGCCAGACGTGGTGGTGCATGCCTTTAATCCCAGCATTCAGGAGGCTGAGGCAGGAGGATTGCTGTGAGTTCGAGGCCAGCCTGGGTTACAAAGTGAGTTCAAGGCCAGCCTGAACTCCATGGCGAAACCCCGTCTCAAAAAGACAAAAAACAACATAAAAAACACAACTGCTCACTGACTCAAGATGTAGTAGAATATGTAATAGTACCTCCTAACTGAGATAATAAATCAGATGGTCATTTTAAGCTGGTTGTGATGGCACATGCCTGTAATCTCAGCACTCTGGGAGATTGAGGCAGGAGGATTGCATGTTCAAGCCCAGCCTGGGCAATTAAAGGACTTAGACCCTCTCATAAAAAGAGGGTTGTGCGAAAGGGCCTGGGTTCAATTCCCAGTAATACACAGACACACACACACACACACGTCTCCTTAAAAAGAAAATAGAGGGTTAGGAGTGTAGCTCAGTGGTAGATGATATGCTTAGCATGTATGAGGCCAGGATTTGATCCCTAACAACCACAAAAAGAAGGGAACCATGAGGTAGGATCACTGCAGTTGGAGCCCAGCTTGAGTTACATAGTGAGTTCAAGCCCAGCCTGAACTACATAGCAACACCCTGTCTCACCCCTCACCCCCAAAAAGAGAAAGGAGCCAGTGGTGGTGCATGTCTATGATCCTAGCACTTGAGAAGCTGAGGCAGTACGGGTCCCAAGTTGAACAAAACTTGGGCTATGTAACAAGTTCAAGGCCATTCTGGACTATATAGTAAAACTCTGTCTTAAAATAAGACATGGATAGAGAGGAAGGGAGGGAAGATCAGAGTGTATTACGCACAGGAAAGGTAAATATTATTGGGCTTTACACATGCTGGATAAGTGTTCTACTGTGCTGAAGCTTAGTGTAGCGGTGTGCCCCCAGTCCATGAGGAAATACTATTTTTTGAAGCATTTGCTTCCGTGTGTTTGTAGTGTTAGATTTAAATTACTGTAACAAATACTGAGATAAATCAACTTAAGAAGAGGAAAGATTTATTTTGGAGGTTTTAGTCCACAACCAGTTGGCCCCATTGGTTTGGGCTTGTGGGAGACAGCACATCGTGGGAATATGTGGTGAAGCAGACTATTCAGGACTTAAAAATGAGGAAGAGGATGTCCCCAAGGTCCCATGACTCCCTTCAAAGGCGTGACCCCAGTGACTGAAGACTTCCCATAGTGCACACATCTTAAAAGTTTCTGTGACCTCCCAAAATTCCAAGCTGGAAACCAAGTTACATGGGCTTTTGGTGAACATTCCAGATCGAAAGTACAGCATGTGTGTATATGCATGCTTATTAGGCCTTAATTTGAAATATATTCTTACTGTGAATCATGGTATTAATAAAAAGTATAAAAACTACTTTAAACTGGGCATGGTAGTGCACACCTGTAATCCCAGCAGTTGGGAGGCTGAGGCAGGAGGATTGCCTAAAGTTTGAGGCCAGTCTGTGCTACATAGTAAGTTTTTTGCGGGGAGGGTTGTTTTTGAGACAGGTTCTTGCTCTATAGTTCGGGCTGGCTTTGAACTCACTATGTTGCCCAGGCTGTCTTTGAACGCATGGCACTCCTGCTGCAGCCTCTCAATTGCTGGGATTACAGATGTGCAGCACCACACCCAACTACATAGTGAGTTTGAAGCCAGTCTCAGCTACGTACTAAGACCCTGACTCAAGCCCAAAAAACTACTTTAATTACAGTGGTCTGGAAAGAAATGAGAGCCCTACTCATTAAGTGTGCCAGACGGCTATTTGCATGGGTCCCAGAGACTTCTGCTGCCTAGCACTCTGCTTCTGTGAGGTACACTTCCCATGAGTGGGGCTGGACCTGGTGACTTGCTTCTACAAACAGTATAGCAAGCGATGGGCCAGCATGTCCATGATGAGGTTGGAAGACTGTGTCTTCTACTGTCCCTACTGGGATTTTCTTTCTGCCTGTGTGCTTGCCCTGCTGGAGCTACCTGCAAAGATCTGAGTGAGCCTCCAGCTAACATCAAGGAACTTAGGACCTGAGTCCCAAAACCCTCAAGGAACTGAATCCTACCAACAGCGGTGTGAGCTTGGAAGGGGATCTTTCTGCAGTTGTGCCTTGAGGTAACTAACTGCAGCCCTAGTTGACATCTTTTTTATTCTTTCATATTTTTCAGTTTATTGGTTCATTATTTTAAGTTGAGATAAACTTTAAATTTACAAGCTAATAGTTTATCAAACAATATAAATTCTTTGTTTACCTCAAAATGTAATACTAATTCCATAGAAAATTTTTAATACACAGACACAGGGGAAAAGTACACAAAAACTATCAGCATCAAAAATTCAACACAAGGGCCGGTGAGATGGCTCAGCGGCTTAAGCGCCTGCCTGGCAAGCGCGAGGGCCCGAGTTCGACTCCCGGATCCCACATACGAAAAAGGGGCCGGTGATATCGCTCAGCAGCACGGGCGCCTGCTGGCGCGCGAGGTCCTGAGGTCGACCCCCCCGGTACCCACAAAAAAAAAAAAAAAAAAAAAAAATTCAACACAAGGGCCGGTGAGATGGCTCAGCGGCGTAAGCGCCTGCCTTGCAAGTGCGAGGGCCCAAGTTCGACTCCCAGAACCCACATACGAAAAAGGGGCCGGTGATATCGCTCAGCGGCACGGGTGCCTGTTGGCGCGTGAGGTCCTGAGGTCGACCCCCCGGTACCCACAAAAAAAAAAAAAATTCACGAATTTTAAAAATTTTGCGATCTCTGGTTTCCATAACAGAAGTGACATTTTTAACATTTGGTAGCTTCATGAAATAACATTAATCTAAATAAATCACTTTCTTTTTTTTTTTTGGAACTGGGAACCGAACTCGGGACCTTGCGCTTGCCAGGCTGGCACCGTGCCGCTGAGCTAAATCCCTAGCCCCCTATAAATCACTTTCTTAACACGCATTCTCTCAAACACTTTCTATTTTCACCGTTTGTTTTGTTTTTGTTTTTTGAGACAGAGTATTGCTATGTAGTTCAGGCTGGCCTCGAACTCATGGTGATCCTCCTTGCCTCAGCCTCCTAAGTGCTGAGATTACAAGTGTCGCATCTGGGATGCACACCGCTGTTCCACAGCCTACTGGGATTGTAAACTCAGCACCAGTAACGAATTAAATGAATGAAGTTTAAAAGGGAAGACACTTTATTTGTAGGAAGGAAAAATCAGAAGACTGCTGCCCTGTGAGAGGTGGGCAGGGGGTTGATATGGATGGCAGTGGGGCTTTTTGTCTTCCGCTTCCTTTTATCAAGTGATAGGGACCCTTCCCCCTGGAGCTTGTCACAACCTGATCAGCTGTCAGGGTAGGTCACAGGCCCCAAGACCCTAACCTGGGCACTACTGCCTACATGTACATTCCTAGGTGGGCTTTGTTTGATTTCTCCCTGCCCGTTTGTCCTTGTCAGGGACTATGTCTGGGGCTTATAGTGGGAGGTTAGGAGGAGCCTTACACATGAGGTCAAGTTAGTGATTAAGTAAAGGGTTGTGTGTATTATCTAGTACAGTAATATAATGACCCTAGAGCCCAACAGTGGAAAAAAAATTATATGCATAGGTGTGTGTATTTTTATATACTAAATAAGTTTCCTTTTAATGGCCACCCTTTGTCTCCTTTGCATTTTATTGGAGGGGTGAGGGGTGGCTAACTTAGTAAAGGCACCTGGCTTCCTCCTGCTCTGTTTATCAGCTCTCTTCCTTATCCTCTTAATTGCTCCCTCTCTCAAAGTTTTAACTCTTTCTAGTCAGGATTAGCCAGAAAACCTAATGAGGTTCTTATTTTACTCTTTCCCTGCCTACAGACTCCTTTCCCCTGTGTAGGCGTCTGTTACCGTACACAGCTTTTTTTGTTTTTTGAGACAGGGTCTCACTATGTAGTTCAGGCTGGTCTTGAGCTCACTATGTAGTCCAGGCTGGCCTCAAATTCACAGTGATCTCCTGCCTCAGCTCCTGGGATTACAGGTGTGCACCACCATGCCCAGCTCTATTTTCCCAACGTTTGTTTTAGCTTAACCGCATGGAGACTATTTATCAATACTTCAGGTTTTTTTTTTTTTTTTTTTATAATATACTTCAGGTTTTTCTTTTAAATTTTTAAACATAAAGAATTATTTCTAGGCCAGTGAGATGTCTCAGTGGCATAAGCACCTGCCCAGCAAGCACGAGGTCCTGAGTTCGACTCCTGGTACCCACATAAAGGAAAAAGGGCCGGTGATATCACTCAGCGGCACAAGCGCTTGCCAGGCAAACACAAGGTCCTGAGGTCGACTCCCGGTACCAACATAAAAAAAAAAAAGAATTATTTCTAAAAATAAAGTCTATAATTTGGACTTGTCCTAAGCAAAAGTTTTAATCTCTTAACAGTTAAAACACAAGTTAGAGGGCCGGTGAGATGGCTCAGCAGCTTAAGCGCCTGCCCGGCAAGCGCGAGGGCCCGAGTTCGACTCCCAGATCCCACATACGAAAAAGGGGCCGGTGATATCGCTCAGCGGCACGGGTGCCTGCTGGCGCGCGAGGTCCTGAGGTCGACCCCCCGGTACCCACAAACAAAAAACAAAAAACAAAAACACAAGTTAGAAAGTTTGCTGACAGTTTGTGTCAGATGTATATCAGATGTAAGTCGCCTCTATACAGTCCTGTCTCTCAGAGGTGGAGGGCACAGGCTCCCAGAAATACAAGGAACAGGGACTCCATCAGACCTTTTTGGCTTTTGGGGATCAAACCCATGTTCTTGCACATGTCAGGCAAGTGGTCTACCACTGAGCTACACCTCCAGCTCTTAACTGACATCTTGATTGCTGCCTAGTGAGAGACTCTAAAGCAGATAACCCCATTACACCATGCCCAGATTCCCATTCTACCAATATTATGAGACAGTAAATTATCTTGTTTTAAGCTGCTAAGTTTTGGGTAACTTATTATACAACAGTAGGAAAACAATGTGGTGAGTTATTATACTCTGGTGATTTTTAGGCTTTAGAAGTTGGAGTAGACATTGTGGGTTTAACAACCAATAGTCTGGGTGGAAGGTAGCATACCCTTTGCCCCAGGAGTGGGCTCTAACTGGTCTAATCCTATCAAGGTAAACCCATCCTGCTAGCCACAGCGATTAATTCGTGGGATCAGAGAAAAACTTGGAACTTCTGCTCAAGGGTTGTGGGAAGTAATGCTTTCTCCTGGCTAAGGAGATGGAAGCATGTGTGAAGCACTGCTGCTTGGCAGTCACGAGAAAAATCAGCTGGAGGGTGAAGCTGGGGCACCCGCAGGAAGGCAAAAACCAAGATTACTGCAGAGAATCATTGCCAGTGCCCTGGTCAAACTCTAAGCTCATTTTCATGGTGGTCTTTTCCATTTTGGCCAATTATCTTTATTGTTTAAGATAAACAATAAAGCTGCTAATATACACAGCTTTTTTTGTTTTTTTGAGGTTGGGCTTTTTGTTACTTAAACCTGAAAGCAAGTTAACTAACAGGGACGTATTGATCCAAGACCCAGAATTCAGTGTTCTTCAAAGCATGGAGAAGAAGAATCATGGGGCAGGGCAGGGGCATACTTGTAATCCCACCATTCAGGAAGCTGAGGCAGGAGGATTGCTGCAAGTCTGAGGCCAGCCTGTGCTACAAGTGAGTTCTAGACCAGCCTGAACTACATAGCAAGACCCTGTCACAAAAACCAAAAATACTGCTCTCTCCAGCTAGGTATTTATGGTGCACACCTGTTATCCCAGGACTCTGGGATGCTGAGGCAGGAGTATTGTGAGTTTGACCCCAGCCTGGGCAGTTTAGCAATTTAGCAAGACTCTTGTCTCAAAAATTTAAAAGGTCTGGAGATGTAGCAGTGTAAAGGCACTGGGTTCAATCCCAATGTTATGGTTTGTATCTAGATGTCACCTCAAAGCCTCACGCACTCATAGGTGGGGCTTTTTGAGGTTGGCTGGATCTAGGGTTTGTGATACTGGAATTAAGGGTGTGTAGTAGTAAAGTAGTCCTCTGATTGGTTTAGCATAGTTCTGGGTGTGGATAATGGAAAGCCCCACCCTGTGTGTGGGTGGTACCACCCAAAAGGCTTGGTAGCCTGGATGGGATAAAATGGAAAAGGATGTTACTGCTAGTTGCCTCCTGCCCACTGTGCCATGGACTGTTTCTCCTCTGCAATGCCCCTCTGCCATGCCACACTGCCTTGGAACCAGTCAACTATGGACTGAAACCTCTACAGACTGTGAACTGAAATGAACCTTTCCTCCTTTAACTTTGGGTGCCAGGTGGTAAGGATTCACACTGGACAAGTCATCATGTCCATCTGTACTAAGCTGCAGGACAAGGAACGTGATCAAGGCCCTACACAGGGTCAAGTTCAAGTTCCCTGGCCACCAGAAGATCCACATCTCAAAGAAGGGGCTTCGCCAAGTTTAATGAAGGTGAGTTTGAAGACAGGGTGGCTGAGAGCCTTATGCCTGATGGCTGTGGGGTGAAATACATCCTGAATCATGGTCCCCTGGACAGGTGGGGGCCTTGCACTCCTGAAGACTTCTACTGCACTGTCCCCTCCTTCAAATGAAATTCATCAATAAATCTTCTCTCCACCTAGAAAAAAAAAAGTCCCTTAAGATGATTGGAAGTACATTACAAATCAGTAACCTAGATGGTCTTGAGACAAGGATATAACTGATGGTATTTGCATCTTAATGGGATATTGAACAAGTGACCTCCAAGGTCTCTTGAGAGCTGACACCAGCTAAAACTCATTGGCTGAGGTCTTCTGTGGGATCCTAGGCATTTCACAAGATAGACAGGAGGGACTCAGGTTGCCTGCAGTGCTGAGGATGGCCCAGTGACCTTGGGGCTGCTGCCACATTCTGAGTCTCAGGTGTCGGCTGTTGCTGAGAAGCTGTCCAAAGATGTCTAAAGCTGCAGGTAGAGGGCAGCAGGAAGGAGCCAGAGATGCACTATCCCAAGCCCTTGGAGCCAGCTGTTTGGTCCCACATTGGAACCTTTCTGCACCTGCCCTTCCTTTCTGTCCCTCCAACTAAGCCAGAAAAGCTTCTCTGGTCAACCTCTGCTGACTTCATTCATTCTACAGCCCCACAGGGTATGTGTGTCTGTGTGTATAGATATGGCTGCAGTTTGCCAGGACACTGAGGGTTTTCTCCAATGACAAAGTCTGGAGACGTCAGCCTGATGAATCCCAAGTTTTTGGCTTTTTGTTTTTGCAGTGCTGGGAATTGAACTCAGGGCTTCAGGAGTACAGATCAAGCACTCTGCCACTGGGCTGCACCCCTATCCTTAAGGAGGCCATTTGGCCATGTCCACCCTCCTCTTTTAAAGGAAGAAGAAACTGTCTGCTTTAGGAGATTCTGCTCTTGATATAGGGGTTTGTGGGCTGCAGCACTTAACACAGACTAGTTTTCAGAAATCTACAAAGCCTACAGTTATTCAAACAAGCACTGGTAGTCTATCAGTAGATGTGTTAAGGATAGTATACTAGCCTCTTGGATGTAAACTGCAGCATCATCAGGATAATACTGTAGACTATAATACAACAGTACCCATTCACTCCCATAATCAATTCAGCATGGTGCTAAGAATAATACAGTGACGGAAGACACATTCCCTGCCTTAGGGAGAGTCCCAACAGACATGTAAACACCCAGTTGCATACTGTGTGATAAACCACAGGGAAGCACAGGGAGCTTGGGTGAGTGCCTTGGAGTGTCCCCAGTGCTGACTAGGGGATTCTGGGGAATCCTCCCAGAGGAGGAGATAATTCAGCCAAGACAAAAAGGAAAAATAAACCAGATGCACAATAACGTAGTTAAAGGAAACATATACAAAATCACTTACAGCCTTTTGAACACTATGGTTCCAACTGTACATTTTTTTTTCATTTGTTTTTGTGATAATGGCGATTTTTATTTTATTTTATTATTATTTTTTTTTTTTTGGTGGGTACCGGGGGGTCGACCTCAGGACCTCGCGCGCCAACAGGCACCCGTGCCGCTGAGCGATATCACCGGCCCCTTTTTCATATGTGGGATCTGGGAGTCGAACTCGGGCCCTCGCGCTTGCAAGGCAGGCGCTTATGCCGCTGAGCCATTTCACCGGCCCGATTTTTATTTTTTTTGAGACAGGATTTTGCTGTATAGTTCAGGCTGGCCTAGAACTCACTTCCGCCTTGGCCTCCCAAGTGCTGGGATTACAGGCGTGCACCACCACACCGGGCTATCAGCTTTATTTATGATACCCAAAACTGGAAATCCCTATAAACTGATGAGTAAATAAATAAATTTTGATATTCACATAGAATATAGTGAGCCCTTCCTGGTCCTCGTCACGGACCAGGAAGTTAGATTTGTAAACCCAAAAGGAAGTTATTGGAATTCTACTGAGTTAATTCCAATCTACCACATCCAATGCAATCCACGGCGAGAATAAAGACACTAAGACATATCTATAGTTGTGGGGAGCCAAGGGGGTCCTAAGTCCAACCAAAATAATGGTTATCGGAACAAAGGCCACGACCCAGGGCCGAACCCGGGTTTTTATTAACTCTGAAGGAGGGGAGTGGCTCGGGGATGAGTGACTGCGGGAGTGGCGGGAAGTACGTGAGTCTCTCGTGAGCTGGGCTAGGCCTGAAAATCACCTTTGCAAATGCAGAGGGAAGTATATGCAAAAGGAGTAATCTGCATAACACAATTCAAGATAGTATCTAATGTTTTGGGGTCGGTGCTTCCGCTCTGATGTATAATCTTTTATGCCCTGGGAAGTCATAGCCTCTTTCTTGAGGCTCATCCCAGCAGCTGACAGCGTGGAGCACGGCTCTCCATCCCGCCAGGCTCAACCATGTATTGGGAGCAAGGGGCGGGGAAACACAGGCCTGTCCCCTTGCTTCAAAGACTACACATCAGCACCTCGGCTGGACCTATTTGCATTGCCTAAAGCCAATTAAAGAGATAAGGAAAAGTCCTAGCCAGCTCTGTACATATCAATAGGTGGAATTAGGGCCAGGTTCAGCCAAGATGGAGATAGTTTCTCTTCTCAAGGACAGCCGTCCCGGTGGTTCCCCACAATAGAATACAACAGACTATTGCTCAGCCACAACATGAATGAATCTTAAGGTAATTATGCTGAGTGAAAGAAACCAGACAAGAAAGGGAATATACTAAATGATTCCATTTCTATACAATTCTGGAAAATACAACCAATTTTTTTCAGTGTTTAGGATTAAACCTAGAGCCTCAGTGCATGGTAGGCAAGCACTCTATCTCTGAGCTACCTCCTCAACCCTAAAAATGCAACAAATTTGTATAGTGGCAGACAGCATGTCAGTGGTTGCTTAGGGAGGGGACCCATGAGGTAGGGATGGATTACACAAGGCCAAGAGGAAACCCAGAGGTGTTGGGTATTGTATACGTTAAATACGCGCAGCTTACTGTACATCAGTTATATTTTAGTAAAGTTGTAAAATATATGCATACAAAACTATATTTTACAAGAACACATTAAACAAATAGGCATTAAACAAATTATGAGTTGCTTCATGATGAATATAATCATTATATACTTCAAATATGTACTAATAAAAGTTTTAGAAAAGAGTTGCTTATGAGTGGGGAAGGGACAAGACTGGAAAGTGATGATTAAAGGAATCCATAGATATAATGAGAGAGGCTCCATAGGATTGGTGATGATAATGTGCTGGGAATTGAGTCGTATGAATGAACTCGACTCTCTGCACCTGAGGGAATGAATGAGCTGCGTGAACAAACCATTGGCTAAGTGAACAAACTGGTAGAGTGATGTGCATTCACTCCTCAGCTGGGCTGGACCACCTCCCAGGAGGACTTTCTCCTGATCCAAAGGGCTGACTGGTCAGGAGAGACAGTGTGACCAAGAAATGGACGTGTAGGCAGGGATTCGTATAATCTCAATGCCCTTTTCTCTTTTTTCCACTTCTTGCCCTGGGGGACCCATAGCCACTCAGTTCTTCTTTGTTCTGCTCTTCTCAAGCCCTGATACGCTCAGTGTTCACCCTTCCCAGACCGTGGCACTTTAGAGAATATTTTTCTAGACTTGAATAACTTTATTGAAGAGGGCAGGGAAAGCCCCCAAAGTCGCAGCACGTCCAAGCTGTCTTTGTATTATGTCCCGTTCCTGCTTGGACCTTCTCCAGGACTCCCCAGGGTAACACCCTGGCTCCCTCTAGTGTCTTTGAAGGCTTCTCCTCTTT
The DNA here is from genome assembly GCA_028451465.1 of Erethizon dorsatum. Lineage (NCBI taxonomy): Eukaryota > Metazoa > Chordata > Mammalia > Rodentia > Erethizontidae > Erethizon > Erethizon dorsatum. The sequence goes on along the minus strand of CM051827.1, from coordinate 97,041,281 downwards.
TTTTTTTTTTTTTTTTTTTTTTGAGACAGGGTCCCACTATGTAGTTCAGGCTGGCCTTGAACTCACTAAGTAATCCAGGCTGGCCTCAAACTCACAGTGATCCTCCTGCCTCAGCTTCCCAAGTGCTGGGATTATAAGCATGTGCCACCATGCCTAGCTGGCTTCTCCTTTTTTGTTTTACCTTTACTTCCAGTTTGAGATTGCTTTCTTTTTTTTTTTTTTTTTTTTGGTGGGTACCGGGGGGGTCGACCTCAGGACCTCACACGCCAGCAGGCGCCCATGCCACTGAGTGATATCACCAGCCCCTTTTTTCATATGTGGGATCCGGGAGTCAAACTTGGGCCCCCGTGCTTGCCAGGCAGGCGCTTATGCTGCTGAGCTATCTCACTGGCCTCAATGATTTCTTTTAAAAATATGTTTTTCTGTTATTTTAATGGCAATAGTAAATATCTGTGCTTCAACTGCCGCCTGAAACCCGAGGCCTGTGAACTCCGTCTTGAGGGTGAGTATAAGTTTGCGAGGCAGTATGTATTGCTGGGTGGGAATGGTCGAAGAATATGGAGAAACAAATATCAGGCATTAGAGGCCAAGGGAATAGTGTGTTTAAAGGCACAGAATAATACTAGAGCCTGAAATATTTGAAGAAGACTGAGAGGTGTGTCAGGGCCTTCCTTCACATCTGTGCTCATTCTGACAGTCTCTCAGAGCTACAGGGACTGAACAAGAGATGTATGTTCCTCCAACTCTAAGAACCAGATGTGGGCATTTGCCAGAGCTGTGGGCTGTGTCTCTTAGACGTCCCTGTTTGTGAAGAACGTCACCAGCATGTTGTTGCCAGCTAGGGAGGAATCCATAGAGCCTACAGCCTGCAGACTTGACAGCTGAATATCCAGACCGTCAGTGTAATGACAGCAGAGTCACTGAGGACAGCTCCTCTGAACCTTCTGTTTAACCTTCCTCAGTAGAGCCAGGAATCACACAAGTTCCAGGGCTAAAGAGCTAAGGACAAAAGGCCAAATGAGAGGCAGGAGACCTCTTGGGGTACTTTGAATTGTACTGAGGTTCAGTGGCAGGCAACCTGGAACCCATGGGGGGGATCCTGGGAAGGGAGACAGGGACCACAGTCCCCTGAGGGAATCCCGAGCAGGGGAGATTTATTTTAGACAGATACTAAGAAATTCATTGCATCTCTGTTCAACATTTTGAATCTCCCTCAAAGAATACAGATTTGCTTTATAAAAGCTGTTTCATTTTGCAGAATAGTTTCTGAGATGAGTTCAAATAACATAGATTTATATTAGGGCTTGATTTACACACAACCTACCTAGAATATGTTCTTTGTGAAATATGCCATGAACGTGTAATAATATCTCATCAGTGCTTTTTTGCATGTCTATTTTTCAGAAACTTGTTAGCCACCCACAGGATGTTTCCTACACTATTTTAGATAGAAGAGTTTATGGCAAGGCATAGCAGCTGACTCAACACTCAAACTGATCTCACCAGATCAAAATGAAAAACATGTAGCTCTCATGATCAAAATAAAAGTGTTTCCCTAATAAAATTGTCATTGCTGTGGCTCATTCTTAGTCATGCTATTCTATTTTATTTAATGATCTAGACCTTGCTACATACCAGACACTATTCTAAGCATTTTACTAACATTAACTCAATTTATTTCTCATGGCACCCAAGGAAATAATACAAAATATCCCCATTTGACAGCTGAAACTAAGGAAACCAAGGTTTCCTCAGATGGTAAAATAACCCCACCATTTCAAATAAATTATAGAAGGGAGGGGCCGGTGAGATGGCTCAGCGGCGTAAGCACCTGCCTGGCAAGCGCAAGGGCCCGAGTTCAACTCCCGGAACCCACATATGAAAAAAGGGCCGGTGATATCACTCAGCGGCATGGGCACCTGCTGGCACGCAAGGTCCTGAGGTCAACCCCTGGTACCCACAAAACAAAAAAAAAAGGGAGCAAACATAACATTTCATGTATATGCAAACAAAGAGGGCTTGGGTTAAAACAGGTTGAGGGAAACATTTAAGGTGTGGCTTGTGGCTATCCAGGCTAATGACTGGGAACCTCTATTAACTATAATGCACTGAGCCTTGTCTGCGTCCATAGCAAACACAGAGGCAGTGGGTATTGAGTCTTGAAGATACAGGTTTGACTCACAGTTGAGCTCCCCACAGGCTATGTAGTGTTGAACAAGTCACTGGTTATCTGTGGGTCTCAGTCACTCGTTTGAGAGGTAGGGATTGGTAGGTGTTAGCTGGGATAGCTATTGCTCTGTAATAAACCAACACTAAGGGCCGGTGAGATGGCTCAGCGGCATAAGCACCTGCCTTGCAAGCGCGAGGGCCCGAGTTCGACTCCCGGATCCCACATACAAAAAAGGGGCCGGTGATATCGCTCAGCGGCACGGGTGCCTGTTGGCGCGCGAGGTCCTGAGGTCGACCCCCCGGTACCCACCAAAAAAAAAAAATAAATAAACCAACACTAAAATTAGTTGTTTAAACAATCATTCTAGCCAGACATGGTGCACAGTTCAAGACCAGCCTGAACTATATAGCGAGACCCTGTCTCAAAAAAAAAAAAAAAAAGGAAGAAAAGAAACAAACAAAACTACCATTATTTATTCTCTCTCTCTCTCTCTCAAAAGGGTCTCGCTATATAGCCCAGGCTGGCTCACAGCGATCCTCCTGCCTCAGCCTCCCAAGTGCAGGGATTACAGGTGTACACCACCAAGCCCATTCTTTATTTTCTGGGACTACAGGTTGGCTGGTGGTTCTACTGAGCTCAGCTAGGCTTGGTGAGACTCACACATGTATCTACAGTCAGGTGGCTCTGCTCAGCTGGCTCTCTCACCTGGGTAAGGGGCTGAGCAGGGGCAGCTAGCAGGTAGGCTCCAGCCCACATGGCTTCTCATCCACTGGTAACTGGCTTGGGCTTGTTCTCATGACAGTGGCAGGGTTCCAGAAGAGAGAGATAAAGAAATAAGAACTCACTAAGAACTAGCACAATCTTCCTCCCATTGCTCTCTCTTAGTTAAAGCAAGTGATAAATGTTACAGGAGTGGAGAAACAGAATCTGCCTCTTGGAAAGGAGCTACCGAATTACAGTACTTTGCAAAGAGCATAGATACAGGGAGTGGTGGAGTATTGGGGTCGTTTATGCAATCAATTTATCACAGATGAACTCTCCCAAAACTCAGCAGCGGGCCCCAGAAACTGTGTCCAAAGACCTGACTGTGCTTTATAAATTGTAAGCATCCAGGTGGGTGTGGTGGTACACACCTGTAATCCCAGCACTGTGGAAGGGTGAGGCAGGAACATCATTAAATTTGAACCCAGCCTGGGCAATTTAGTGACTTAGTGAGACCTTGTCTTAAAGTAAAATTTTAAAAAAGGGCTGGGGATATAGCTCAGTGAGAAGGCCCTGGGTTCAAACCCTGGTACTGGGAGAAAAAAAGCACCCCACAGATGGCAGTGCTTTTTTTTTTTTTTTTTTTTTTTGTGGGTACCGGGGGGACGACCTCAGGACCTCGCGCGCCAACAGGCACCCGTGCCGCTGAGCGATATCACCGGCCCCTTTTTCGTATGTGGGATCCGGGAGTCGAACTCGGGCCTTCGCGCTTGCAAGGCAGGCGCTTAAGCCGCTGAGCCGTCTCACCGGCCGGCAGTGCTTTTAAGTGTAGTATCCTGCAAATGTAGAGCTAAGAGTCCCTGTCTTAGTCCATTTGTGCTGCTATAACAAAATATCTGAGACCAGACCAGAGAACATAACACTGGGTTCCACAAACACATCTGTTAGTTTTCTACTGTAAACTTCCTCTGTAGTGTAATAGTAGCTGGCCATGTGTCTCAGTACCCTTCCTTGAGGGATACAGGAAGTAATCTTTGTGTTTACTCACTTGGTATGATACACATGTGCAAAAGTGTTAAACTAGGATTTTCACTGACATGATGCTCTGTCTAACAGATTTGGTGTATGTTTACCTGAGCATCACAGAGGGTGTAATACACCCAACACCACTCTAGGATTTGTATTTTTTTTTTGTACCAGGATAGAATTTGTTTTTTTAAAAAAGTTTTCTTCTGATTTTTCTGGTAGAAGTAGCCCAGTTCAGTACAATGGCACATGAAAAGCCAGATTTGCAGGTTTTGGAGGTCAAAAGGAAATCAAATTACTCATGCATGGATGATGAAGATGACCCATTGTGGTAAAACACGTTTTCATAACAGAAGAGTGGTGTGGGTGTATGACAATGATGACTTTGACATTGGCCATGTGAACCAGAGTTCCTGTGACAGTGACATGGAGCAAGAATCAACTGATACAGACACAGGAAATGCAGACCTCCTTGACTCAGATGACGAAGAAAACAGCAATGTGAGTACATATTTGACTAGTTGAAATGTGAAATGGCCACGCAACCAAATGGAAGGATCCAGTGTTAGAACTAGGTCCAAAAATATAGTGAGCCTCTTGGCAGGGGTGAAAAATATTGGACAGAATGGCAGCAGCCTGTCATTCAGTGTTGGAAATCATAACAGATGAGATGCTACAAGATTCTGTGAAATACACAAAGGCTGAAATACAAGTAAAACATTGTATATGCTCCAATAGCCATATTTAAAAATGTATGTATTATGACACCTCACTAGCTGAACTGAAAGCATTCATAGGTCTACTGTACTTATTAGGGTTTTCTCATGGTGATCTCAGGAATGTAAAAGACTTATGGAAGAGCAATGGGTCAAAATATGGCCTAAAAAATTATGCCCTTGTAGATGCGAAGACTTATTATGCTTTCTTTTTTTTATTATGCTTTCTATTTATTTATTTTTTTGTATTTTTAATATTTATTGAGTGTTTATAATAAACCAACATTTTCAATATCAACCATTTTTTTGTTTACAAAATTAAAAAATAACAAGTACATTCCTATATGAACTAGAATGAAAATAAAAATAAAACTCTACAACAAAAATAATCTTAACTTCAATTATGACACCTAAGGCAGTCTTCACACGTGAAAACAGCATGTTCCATACATAAGTATTGCTTACAGTGATAGCACATGTGTTTTGTTTTTCCTGTCTTTTTTTGTAGGACATACTGGACATCTCACCGATCTTCCTATTTTTTTAGGAGGTTCTTGTGATCTTTCACCTCTCTGTTCACCAGTCTGCTCCAGAAATCTTTTGTGGAGTTCTTTGGGCAGATACACATTGTTTTTCCTCTGTTGTAATTGATCCTTTATCAATTCCAGTCCCAATTCTCTGAGAAAATCTCTCCATGATGCCTGTTTTCTTTGTAAACTATGGCACTATTTATTCCTGACATTTTTAGAATCAAAAAAACACAACTATTGACCGATGCTTTGTATTTTGAAAGATATCATAGTTGCTGTATAACTCGTCTAGAACATCTACTCCTCTTTTGTTTTGTTGTAAAATGTGAACATTTCTCACTTCATTTGTGTTGAGGATTCACTATCAATCTTATCATCACAGTGTGACATTGACAGTATCAATACTACTTTGTTTTTCTTCACCATATATAAGGCCAATGCTATATCTTTCTGAAATCCAAAGATTGTACTATACATTTCTCTATTGTGAACTTGCAAAATTTTTTCAGGAATCTCCACTTTGTTCTTACAAATAGTTTCTGTGCTGGTCATCTGGTGTTCTTTTAGCAAATGTAACATCAATGGTTAACTAGGGAACCAACTGTCAAATGTGACATTTCAGTTATTTTTTGAAATAGGTTTAACAAGTCTGTTCACAACATCATATGGTTTATTACTGCACAAATAAAGACCTGGTGGCTGAGTTCCAGGATAAATTTCTAAATTCAAGGTGTAAAATGTCTTTGCACCTTCCAGAGCATATATTTTAATAGCATATTTGGAAGGTTTATTTGGCATACATTCCTGACAATTACAATGGCCACAAAATGATGCAAGTTGTTCATTGCTTGTCATGTATTTGGATGGTGTATAAATTGCTTGACAGTTTGAAAACAAAGCTTTCAAAAGTTAATGAGTGAGGGGGCTGGTGAGATGGCTCAGCAGCCTACGCGCCTGCCTGGCAAGCGCGAGGGCACGAGTTCGACTCCCGGATCCCACATACGAAAAAAGGGGCCGGTGATATTGCTCAGCGGCACAGGCGCCGGTTGGTGCACCAGGCCCTGAGGTCGACCCCCGGTACCCACAAAAAAAAAAAAAAAAAAAAAGTGAATGAGTGAATAGCAGCCAAATTGTCAGATTTTTTTTCTCTCTTGGTGGGTCTTTTTGTTGTCAAAATGTAGGCAATTTTGAAGGAAATTAATCTCTGGAGGGTCATTATTGTTCTAAAAATTTCTACACCACATCCATCACTTCTCCATGAATCCTTTAGATTCTGTTGATTACAATGATAAAGTCCTGCTATGAAGGCTTTTATTTCAGATAGTGAGGTATCATGATATATATATTTCCGATAGTGAGGTATATTTTTTAGTATTACTATTGATGCATAAAGAATGTTTTACTTGTATTTCATTATTAGTGTATTTCACAACATCTTGTAGAGTATCATCCATTACAAACAAAATTTCCAACACTGAATCACAACATTGGTATTGGGTCCAGTAGTTTTCACCCCTGGAAAAACCTAATATTTTCTGACCTAGTTCTAAAACTGGATTGTTCAGGTATACATGACCATTTTGTAGCATTTTGACTACTCAAATATTTATTTACATTATTGTTTTCTTCCTCGTCTGAATCAAAGTCTTCATTCCCTAATTCTCAATATGCTTTCAATTTAGACATTTATCCTGGAATTCAGACATCAGCTCCTTATTCGTATAATAATAAACCAAATGATGTTGTGAACAGACTTGTAGCTCCCATCTCCGAAACTAATCGGAGTGTGACATTTGACAGTTGGTTTACCAGTTTCCAATTGATGTTACATTTGAGCAGCACAGGGACTATATGCAGGAATAAAGCAGAAATTCCAAATGAAATATGGCAATTTCAAAACAGAGAATTGTATAGTACAAACTTTGGATTTCAGAAAGATTTACATTGGCCTCGTACATGGCAAAGAAAAACAAACTGGTACTGCTGATGTCGACATGAGGGAAATATTGATAGGGAAACCTCGGCAAAACAGAAGCCTGAGATGGAAGCTTTCTACAGTAACATGAAAGCTGGAGTAGATGTTGCTGATGAGTTATGCAGCAACTATGATGTCACTTGATACACGAAGCCTTGGCCAATGGTTGTGTTTTACTCAATCCTAAACATTTGTGGCATAGTTTGATAGTTTACAAAGAAAATAACAAGTGCAAAATACTATGGAGAAATTTTCTTAGAGAAATTTTCTTGGGACTGGAATGCATAAGAGATCATTCAAAGCCAATGAAAAACAAAATGTTTCTGTCCAGGGAACTATGCAAAAAAATTATGGACCACACTGGTGAGCTGACAGATGAACAGGCAGGTGCAGCATCCTAAAAACCTATTGGTATTTTCATTGTACTTCACATAAGTTTTTTATTTCTGATGTTCTTAGGTTTTGTAAGCAAATACACAACTGATGTGAAAATGTTGATGTTTATTCTAAATGCGTAATACATATTTAGAATTTAATACTTTATTTCATTGATATTTTATGTTCCTGTTAGCTACGCATTGCAAAATATAATAAGAACATCCTGACAAAACAGCAGGACCAGCCACATGTCAAGAATGTCCTACAAAAAGGCCAGGAAAGCACAATACATGTGCTGTCAGTGTAAGTAATACATTTGTATGCAACGTGCTGTTGTCATGTGTGAAGACTGCCTTACGTGTGATAATGGAAGATTACTTTTTTCTGTAGAGTGCTATTGGTATTTATAGGAATTTATTTCTGTTGTTCTTTTTTAGACTTTGTACACCAAAAAACAGTCGATGTGGAAAATTTTGATGCTTTTTTATAAGCACTCAATAAATATTAAAAATGCAATACTTTATTTTTGTGATACTTTTTCCTGTTTAGCACTCATTTAATATAATAAAACTCATAAAATTAAAGTTAATAATTCATCAATAGAAATATTCTAAAGAATAAATGTGGGTTTGACACACCCATGTTTATGGCCCTTTTATGACAAAAAGTGTGTTATGCTCCGTGGGCTAGGTAATTTATAAAGAAAAGCAGATTTATTTTCTGATGTTCTAAAGACTGGTGAGTCAAAGATCAAGGTGCCAACCCATTTGTTGTCTGGTAAGGGCTCGCTGTTTTGTATGTGGCCCTTTGTTGCTGTATGTGCACATGACAGAAGGAGCAAATACTATTTTTTTCAGTACTGGGGATTAAATCCAGGGCCTTTGTGTTACCAGGTTTTAGCGTGCTGGAGTCTCTTTCTGGAAGTGGCTTCTAGCTTCTTTCTGTCCTGAGCAAAGAATTGGTCAAGACAAAACAAATGGTAGCTAAGTTTTATTAAAGGTAGGAAAAGAAACAGGCTCTGCAAAGTGAGTTCGGGCCAAGTCAAAGGAGGAAAAGAAGTGTGCCCTACAGCGTGAGGGCAGACCACCATGCAAAAGTGAACAAGGGGGCAAAACCTCAATGTAGACCATGTCTTTTGTATCACCCATGCCTCAGGCTGACGTCAGGTCCAGACCATCCTACAGAAAACCTGCTCCAGTCCTCCAGAGAAGTCCAAGTGCAGGGCTTTGGGAACTGTTCTGCGTACATATTCCTGGATCTTGCCACACCTCCGTTTGAAGCCAGTTTTAGCCATGCCCAACCTTCCTGTCTCATTTGCACTGAGTTACATCCCCAGCCTTCCTCCCCTCCTTTTTTTGGAGACAGGGTCTCGCCATATAGTTCAGGGTGACCTTGAACTCACTATGTAGCCCAGGCTGGCCTCGAACTCACAGAGATCCTCCTGGGATTACAGGCATGCGCAACCAAGCCCAGCTCCCAGACCTTTTTTACATTTTATTCTTGGGTTAGGATCTTGCTAAGTCACTAAATTGCCCAGGCTGGGCTTTTTTTTTTTTTTCTTCCTGTGCTGTGGATTGAACCCAAGGTCTATGCACGTTGGGCAAGTAGTTCATCACTGGGTCATACTTCTAGCCCTAGCACTTTTTTTTATAGTCATTAATCCTGTTCATGAGGGCAGAGTCCTCATCTAATCACTTCGTCAAAAAGCCCCACCTGCTGGGTGTGGTGGTGCATGCTTGTAATCCCAGCCCTCAGGAGGCTGAGGCAGGAGATCACCATGAGTTCGAGTCCAGCCTGGACTACACAGTGAGACCCTGTCTCAACAAAACAAAACAAAACAAAACAAAGCAAAACAAAAGCCCCACCTTCTATTACCTTGGTAATTAGGTTTCAACATAGGGGATTTTGGAGTGAGCATACATTCAAATCACAGCAGTTCCTTAGAGCAGGACTGTGTCTCCCCTCCCCTCCCCTTCCCTGCAGTAGGCCCCTGGGAAGGGCCGGCAGAAGGAAAAGGAATGGGAGAAACAAGGCAGTTACAGTACCTATCCCCTGGACAAAAATTTCAAAGTGCGCTGGACTGGAGCAGCTATCTCCCTTCTGCATTTTCCTCCCCTGGGCAGCCCAGTGCCCACCTCCCAGGGAGCTTGGGGAGGGGCTGCCGGTCAGACAGCTGAAGACTTCCTCGAGGCACATGAGCCACTGTGTGGTGTGCCTGACTCCACAATGCCTTCCTGATAACACAGCTCAGTAGAGCCTGGAAAGTCAGCCAGGCTGGATCTTCATAAGCACCTGCTCTTCCATTCCAGGGCTCAGCCTCAGCCGTCGCTCCTATTCCTCCTTTAGGTTGCCTTCCCACAACACTGGCAGGAGTATGACCCACTGCTGCCTACGGTAAAGGAAGCTCAGTTTTCGAGCCCTTACAATGGGTGAGGTGCTGTTCTAAGTTCTTCCCTTGAATTAAACAATTCTGTGAGGGAGTAATTAGTATTATCTCCATTTTGTAGAAACTGAGGCATAAAAGGTTAATGCAGCTTATTCAAGGTTACACAGTTAGTGGCAGAGTTAGGGTTTTAATTTAGGCAGTCTGGTTCCTGAGCTTGTGCTTCTCAGGTCAGAAAACCCCTCTCTGTAAGTCTCCCCTCCCCTCCCCTTCCCCGCTTCTTTCCTTCCTTCCTTCCTTCCTTCCTTCCTTCCTTCCTTCCTTCCTGCCTGCCTGCCCGCCTGCCTGCCTGCCTGCCTGCCTGCCTGCCTGCCTGCCTGCCTGCCTGCCTTCCTCCCTTCTGGGATTTAACCCAGGGAGAACTGAGCTACATCCCATCCTTTTAAATGTTTATTTAAAAAAAATTTTTTTTTTAATTTTGAGGGACAGTCTCTCTGAATTGCCCAAGCTGGCCTCTAACTTGAGATCCTCCTTCCTCAGCCACTCAAGTAGCTGGGATTATAGGCATGTGCCACCACCTCTGGTTTATTTTTCTAATAACGGTAGTAGTGATACTAGCAATGATCAACATGCATGGATTACTTACTGTATGCTAGGCCCTGTTCTGTGCTACATGTCCTGACTCATTTGATTCTTACACTAGTACTGGAGCACTGAGGAGTACTGCTATTATTATAGACAGCTAAGTTAGGTAGAAATATAGTAGGCAGTCAGACAGGGCTGGGCCCTCGAGGGAGTCAGTGCAGGATGGGAGAATGCATCAGGACTGTGGCTGGAGGCGCATCTGAAGATTAAAGTCACAATGGCTAGTTTTACATACTTCCCTAAGGGATGAATGGAGGTAGGGGTGGGCCATCCTCTCCCACCTACTACGACTAAGACTAAAAACACTAAAACTAAGACCACTAAGACTAAGACTACTAAAACTAAAGACAAGACTAAGACTACAGATTATCAACCAAGGTTAATGATGTCACCCATGTACCCTTGCTACCATTAGATTAATATTACCTAAGTGACTATACTTGCAATCTTATTGGTTGATCATAATTTTGATCCACATTGTACCCATCTCATGACTGTGCTCTATAAAACTTTCTGTGAGAGGTGGGCTCGTTGGCAACCCATGAGCTATCCCTATTCCCCACTCCCCCATTCCTATTCTCCATTCCTTTTCTCCAAAAATTTTTCCTACTCTTAACCTCTGTCATTTCTTAGAATTCATTCTTCAACTTTGAGGGACATGAACTTGGAGTATTTGACATCTAGCATTTCCCCTACATCACTATCATCTTTGTTTCACAGGTAAGGAAACTTGAGGCACAGGAAGCCACACGGCAAGGATGGATTACTTGATGGTTGTGCTCTAGAGCCAATCTTTTTACATGGTGTTATCTGACTTCCCTGAGGACTATCAGCCCAAGAGCCAGAATCCAAGGCTCTTCGGGTTTATTCAGCATGATCTTTGCATTTCAAAGCTAGTCTTCTATTTTGTTTCTTGATCTATAGACACCTTTATCCTTCCCAATCCGAACTCAAGATCCAGAAAGCCAGTTTTGATTTTATTTTTGTTTTCAGTGCTGAGTACTGCACTGAGTTACATCTTTAGCCCTTTTAAAATTTTTAATTTTGAGACAGGGTCTTGCCAAGTTATTAAGTTGCCCAGGCTGGGCTCAAACTTGCGATCCTCCACCCTCAGCCTCCCAGAGTGCTGGGATTAGAGATGTGTGTCACCACGCCCAGCTCACAATGTCAGGTTTTAGGACAGGGTTTCACTATGTAGTTCAGGCTGGCTTTGAATTCACTATGTAGCCAAGGCTGGGCTTGAACTCATGGCAGTCCTCCTGCCTCAGTGTCCCAAGTGCTGGGATTACAAACATGTGCCATCATGCCTGGCTAAAGGGTACTATTATATAATGGCAGGGGTCAGTGGCTATCTGTTTAATTAAACTACAGATGTGAGAAGGTGAAGTGTCTCAGGACCCTCTCGTAAGAATGAAATGATCACCCACTGATGACCTGAGCATTAAACTCAGTCAGTCCAAGGCTGCTGCCTGGACCTCCAAACCCACTGCAAGCCACCGGATAGTTCATGTCAAGTAAGTCTGATGTTAATGGGACTTGGGGCACTTACTACTTAGAGAAGCCATCATGATAGCAAACACAAGTGTGTGCTCTGTACATGGAGTCCTAAGTAGTAAATGTGGGCCCTAATCATAAAATCTTGACAGTTAAACCTCAGGAATGGCCAGAGTTTGCCCATAACTATAATTTTACCCTCTCCCTTTTTTTGTGGTACTGGGATCAAACCCAGGTCCTTTACACTGAGTTATATATCCAGCACAGTTTTTACTATCTATTTTGAGACAAAGTCTTGCTAAGTAACCAAGTTGACAATGTTGGGCACCAACTTGCAATCCTCCTGCCTCAGCCTCTCAGAGTGCTAGGATTACAGGTACATGCTGCCATACATGGATATTATTTTCTCTTACTTGAGAGAGACAGAAGATCTAGAGGAATGTTACTCTTCTTAAAAAGGGAAATGAGTTACTCAAGGTCACCCAGCAAGTGAAGGGTGAAAGTGTAACAGAAAACGCCCCCCACCCCAACCAGTATACTTCAGTTTCTTAGTTGCCCAGGTAATAACTAGTCCCTGTTCCAGTTCTGGTTGCTTCTGTCTTTTAGAAACAGCTGGTCACTGTGATGCATAGCTGGTCACTATGATGCACATTGTATAAACCAACCCCCAATTGACAAGACATTCTGTCTCTATACCTCCTGCTTTCTTATCCCATATAAGCCCTAGACCACCAGAGATCAGGGTCTGATATTCTGGGAATGACTCTGATTGGTGCCGTCAATGTAAGTAAATCTGCCTCCAAATCCTGGGTGGCGTTTTGGTGTTTCTGCTTGCTGTTGCAAAAGGAGGGCTAGCATCCTGTTCTCTTACTCAGGAGATGGTTTGGGGTGACCTGCAGGACTCATTTCAGATTGCGGTTTCCATCATCTGCATCCATCAGTCCCTCTTTTATGGAAAGCTGAGGTTCAGGGATTTAAAATTTGTAAATGGCCATTGGTGCTGAGGAGGAATTTGGAGACACTCTGAGGCTTTAGAAAAACAAAGCTTTGGACCCTCCAGAATATGTTCAAGAGCCTCATTTAAGCTTCTTAGGCCAGGATTCTTCCAAAAACATTCAGGACGCACCGCAGGCGCTGTTTGTGTGCTCTTCCTGGGGGAACCCACCACCTCTTTTGTGAAGTGGCAGGTCAGGAGACTTCTGTTTTCACTAGGGCCAATGAAAAGCCCAGGAAAGTGTTAAGAAGAGCAACAATCATATTAATACAAAGGTGGCAGGGCAGAGCAGTTCTGTGGTGCTGTTTAAGAAGCACATACTTGGGCCGGTGAGATGGCTCAGCGGCTAAGCGCCTGCCTGGCAAGCGCAAGGGCCCGAGTTCGACTCCCGGATCCTACATACGTAAAAGGGGCTGGTGATATCGCTCAGCGGCACGGGTGCCTGCTGGCGCGTGAGGTCCTGAGGTGGACTCCTGGTACCCACAAAAAAAAAAAAAAAAAAAAAAAAAAAGGAAGCCACAAAAAAAGGGCTGGTGATATCGCTCAGCGGCAGGGGCGCCTGCTGGTGCGCAAGGTCCTGAGGTCGACCCCCAGTACCCACAAAAAAATAAAAAATAAAAAAAAAAAGGAAGCCAGCCGTGGGCTGGTGGTGCAGGCCTGTAATCCCAGTGCTGAGGAGGCTGAAGCAGGAGGATCACTGCAAGTTTGAGGCCAGCCTGGGCTACAAAGTGAGTTCAAGGCCAGCCTGAACTGCATAGTGAAACCCTGTCTCAAAAAAATACATAAATAAATAAATAAATAAAGGAAGCTTGCTGTTTTCCTCTGGAACTTAGTTCTTACAGACCAAGAATACATTCTCAATTAGAAAACACAATTTTGTTCCACCTCCCCCTGACTCCTACAGTACAGTTTTCTCCATTTTTTCAGTTTTTTCTTTCCCTATCCCTTCATTTTTCACGAAGTAACTGGCGTATGTGCACAGGCATTTTTTTTCCCCCCACCCCAGCACAGGCATTTTTAAAAACTAAACGGTAAATGGCGCGTTTTGATGGGCCTCAAATGGAGAAGGGATGGGGGAAAACATTTGTTCTGTGAAAACACCCCCTTTTCTCCATTAGTGGCTTGTTCAATAAGTTCTCATCTTTTTTTTTTTTTTTTTTTGTGGGTACTGGGGTCGAACTCAGGACCTCGCGCTAGCCAGGGAGGCACTTATGCCGCTGATCTTACCGGCCCAGTTCTCATCTTTTTAGTCCAGTGAATTATGCTTTTTTTTTTTTTTTTCCAGAAAGGGTGTCAGAGGTGAATTCACTGTTTTAACAATAAAAACAATATTAAAATCATTGCATACCTTGTTCAATTGGAGAAGTTTATTTAGTGTCTTTTACCTAGCCTTGTGTAAAGCCAAAAACAGTTTTAGAACTTTTCTGTGTGTAGCTGTTCCTTGCAGGGCTTTTGGTCTTAGGTAGGGGTAAATTAACACTGGCTTTGGATTAGACCTGAGTTTGAATCTTTCCTCAGCCACTTGTGTGACCCACAGAAGTTATTTAACCCTCTCACCTCAGTTACTGCACCAGTAAATTGTGAATAAAAATACTTTTCTTATAGGACTGTTGGGAGAACAAATAAGCACATAAAGTCCTGTGAGAGAGGCCTTGGCAGGAGTAGGGGCGTGTGCGTGTGTCTACTCGGCAAGGTGCCAGGTCCCGAGTCCTGGTCAGGTAGTTTTCTTTCAGCCGGATGAGTGTGAAATCCACTTAGGCTCAGGACCGGGAGAGCGCGGGCCTTGGGAGAACAGCCTGTGGTAAGTGGCTCAGGAAATGGAGTAGCGCTGGCGAGTTTGGGCTATGAAGAGCAGCCCAGGGTGAGAGGCACATCGTCCAGGGCTTGGGGCAATAAGAGGGGGTACGCTCCAGAAAAACTTCCAGGTCTGTCCGGGTTGGCGCCCTGGAAGCCCAGCGCGGGGGAGAGGACGTCCTGCGGTGCTCGACCAGGACTCGGTTCCCCGGGAAAGATGCTGCTTCATGTTTGCGGAGGTTAAACGGGACCGCGAACCCAGTCTGTGGCTGCTGCCGGTCCGCTTGGACCGCGGGCGTCCCGTAGGAGACACGGGGGCCGTGGCTCCCGCAGGTGGCGTCCAGGGAGAGCCGGGGCTGCGAGGTGCCCGGGGTGCAGGCCCGGCTGAATCGCGGCCGCCCTGGTGCTTCCGAGGGCGCCCACGCGAAGCGGGTCCCCTTCCTGACTGGCTGCTCCGCTCGCCCCGAAGGGAAAGTACGCCACGAGAGATATCATCTGGGAGGCCGGGCTTGACCTTGACCCGACCTCTGCGCGCCGCCAGCCTCCAGCTCGCCGCGCGTCAACTGCGCGCTCCCCGCCCTCCCCTCCCAAGGGACTGGCGCGCGATCCGAGCGATCCAGGCCGGGTTTTGCGGCGGAGCGCTGGGGCTGCTGGCGCTGATTCCTCGTTTGTCGCTCTCTGCAGCAGATCCCGGCGCAAAATCATGGTGCAGGACGAACTGTGGACCTCGCTATCCGGAGCCTCCGGGGCTGCCCTGGCCTGCTGCTTCGTGGCGGTGGCGGTCGCCCTGCGCTGGTCGGGTCGCCGGACAGCGCGGGGCGCGAGGGCGCGGGCGCGGCAGAGGCAGCAAGCGGGCCTGGAGACCATGGACCGGGCTGCGCGGCGCTTCCGGCTCCAGGTGACGGCGGGGAGGTGGGGGGCTTGGCCAGGGTCCCCGCGCAGGGCTTTCAGCGGTCCGGACGCGCACAGGCAGGTGCGCGAGCAGCGCAGGTGTGTGACTACGGCACCTCTTGCCGCGGAACGAAACGAAGGGCTCAGGGCAGGTCGTGGAGGCCAGAGCCGCACTGGGTCAAAGGGGAGCTTTGCAGAACGCCACAGTCTTGCTGACTGATACTAGAGCCCTCCGCGAGGGCCAATAGGGTGCTAGGGTTTAGGGCTTTGGAACCCGGGGCGATGACCCAGGGCACCTGGAGAGCTTAGAGTTCAGGCTCCTTGGTTTGTGCGTGAGGATCTTAAGAAGGAGCAGGAAAGAGACCCACGTGCGTGGGGAGTTACTGGCAAAGCTGGTGGAAATCGTCCCAGCTCCTGCCACCCAGGCTGTCGTGTCCAACCCCTGGCAGCGCTTTCCGCTAGCTGAACACGTCCCTGCAGAATCTGTCAACAAGCTTTGCTTCCCCGGCTTTTTCTCTCCATCAGCTCAGTGTGTGTGTGTGTGTGTGTGTGTGAATCCAAGTTAATTATAGTTAAAATTTCACCCCCATTCAGGGTCATGTAATTAATTTGAATTTACTCCATACCATCCCTGAAGCTAGGATGTGTCATATTTATTTTATTTATTGAAGTAAAAATATATCTGTGTTCCAGGCTCCACTCATCAAATTGGCCAAAAAGTCCACCATTAGTCGGTGTTAGGGTTCTCTCTGTCCCGAGTGGGATGGACAGTGTTCAGACTGGCCGCCGCCTCCCCCTGAGCTCAGGGTCCAGCGCTCTCATCTTTGGCTGAGTTCCGGAGACGCCTTTCTTAGGGGTGGATCCTTGTGATGAGCTTGGTTCAGCCTGGAGACGCTGAACTCTGCCCTTGTCCTTCTGTGCGGCCAGCCGGGTTCTGCTAGCTCCCCGCTGGGCGCAGCGGTGCACATGGGAATCTGCCCGGTTTCTGCCTACAGGAAGGAATCCTCCTAGTAAGAAGGAATCCATTTAACTGCTAGGGCTGGGTCTTTCTACATTTCACCTTTTCGCTTCTGACCTTTTATTTTGTTTGTTGTTTATCTTTTTAAAAAACTGAAT
The DNA here is from genome assembly GCA_028451465.1 of Erethizon dorsatum. Taxonomy (NCBI): domain Eukaryota; kingdom Metazoa; phylum Chordata; class Mammalia; order Rodentia; family Erethizontidae; genus Erethizon; species Erethizon dorsatum. Next base: position 97,024,467 of record CM051827.1, on the reverse strand, counting down.
TTTCCAGGATAGAAATTTTTTTTTTTTTTTGTGGGTACCGGGGGGTCGACCTCAGGACCTCGCGCGCCAACAGGCGCCCGTGCCGCTGAGCGATATCACCGGCCCCTTTTCCATATGTGGGATCCGGGAGTCGAACTCGGGCCCTCGCGCTTGCAAGGCAGGCGCTTATGCCACTGAGCCATCTCACTGGCCCCTCCAGGATAGAAATTAATGGCTCTGAAATACAGACTCGTTTACGTATCTACTCTGGAATAGAAGGCCTGGCTTTGTATACCAAAATTTGGCTCTTTTAGGAGACAAAATTATCTTTTGCGTTTCCAATGACGAAACCACAGGGAGAACCAGCTAGGAGCCTGTGTGGTTTTTGGCAATCAGCAAAGGGGTGGGCCTTTTTGTTTTGTTTGGAGCTGGGGTCTTGCTGTGTTGTCTACACTGATCTCAAATTCGTAGGGTCATCTTCCTCCCTCAGCCTCCTGAGGAGTGGGGACAACAGGTGTGTGCCAGGGTGGCTGGCTAAGGTTTTGGTACTGGGAATTGAGTTCAGGACCTCGTGCTTGCCAGGTAGGTGCTGTGCTGCTGAGCTATATTCCCAGCAGCGGTGGGGTCTTGATGACAATAGCTTTGTAGGTGTCGAGGGTAGTAGGAAGTAGTAGTTTTGGCTGAATTCAACCCAGCCTTGAAACCAGCTCCTTCCCCTTCCCAGCCCTACGGTGGCCATGTGCCCCTTTCTGGGCTTTGGGTCCTTGGGTGAGGGGGTGGGATCTGAGGGTGTCTCAGAACCTTTCTTCTGGGACTTTCTTGGCCCAGCCTTGAGTACCAAAGGACACCTGGGAGAGCAGGCCCCCGCCCCTGGGAGGCCTCAGCTGTTGGTAGTACACAGCCTCCCTGCCCCCCCCCATACTAGGTGAAAACTAGTTGTGTGCTAAGGAGCACACCAGCTGGATGTGGAAGAAAGGGATCTAAGTACCTCTGGGTTATCACAAATGGCTCATCTCGCCAGACTCTGGAGCAGCTCTAAAGAAAGGTGTTTCTGGTGACTCTGTGGACCATGGGAGACATACCTGTCATGACCCTTTACCTATTTCCACCATCTGCCCACGAGTGAGTTCTGATAGCCTTTCTAGACTGGAGAGAGGGACCACTGAGACTGTCAAAGTTGGGAGAGATTGCACAGGACGGTGCCTGCCCCTGTGCCTTTGCACATGTGGTTCTGTTGTACCCTGAATGCTTCTTCCATCTCATACATCTGCATAGCACAGGCCCACTGGTTCTCAGATGCCACTTCCATCAGTTGGATCCACCTGTGGTTCCATCTCCTGGCCTTCTCCAAGCTTACCTTGCACATTGCTCTGAAATGATTTAGTAGGTAAGTTGAAAGAGAATGTGGTTACTAGTGGCACTGTCAGCTCTCTACACGATCAAATGGAGGTGATTTTTTTGTTTGTTTCTGAGACAGGGTCTTGCTATGTGGCCCAGGCAGGCCTTGAACTTGCAGTGATCCTCCTGCCTTAGCCTCCCTAGTGCTGGGACTATAGGTGTAAGTCACCACACCTGGCCTGCGTGTGATATTTTGAAATAGAACAAGAGCAATAAGAGCAATAAAAATAATGGAGGGGGCAAGAAAAGTGATAGGCTCTAGGCATAGTGGTGCATGCCTGTAATCCCAGCACTTGGGAGGCTGAGGCAGGAGGATCCCAAGTTCGAGGCCGGTCTGGGCAACTTAGCAAGACCCTGTCTCAAAATTTTAAAAAAATTAATAAAAAGGCCTGGAGCTATAGCTTAGTGGTAGAGCACTCCTGGGTTCTATCCCCAGTATCCCCCCTCCCTAAAGATAGGTGTACTAGCTTCCTTCTGAAGTTTTCCCATACAGGGTGGCCACACATTACTTAAAGGTCGTCAGTACGTGTCCCTGCATTTCCACAAGGAATGTTTCCCTGTTCACAGATTAACCTCCTGGACGTGCAGATTTCCTTTGGTATCTTGTGAAAGTGAGAAGGGCTCAACTGCCTGATACTAGTTGAAGATTTAAAACAGCTGTTAGCAACAGGGTTATCAGCTGTCCAGAGGGAAGTTAAAGTGTGCTGAGAAGGGGGGGTGCAGATAACTTATGTGCACAGGGACTCTGGGTGCCATGTGCTGAGGTGGGAGGAGATGGAGAGTTGACTGCTAGTGGTAATTATCACAGAGTGGTGGACTCTGTGCTGATTTAAACTTTCTTCTCCATTGTGTTAGGCATTTTAAAATTTTATTTTATTTTATTTTATTTACTTTTTTTTGAGACAGGGTCTCGCTATGTAGTTCAGGGTGGCCTTGGACTCACTACGAAGCCCAGGCTGCCTCGAGCTCACGTCAATCCTCCTGCCTCAGCCTCCTGAGTGCTGGGATTACAGGCATAAGCCACCACAACCAGCTAGGCATTTTTTTTAAAAAAGAACAGTGAGCTCCTATTTATATAATCCGAAAACCCCATTTTTTCACTGGGAGATGGGAGAGGCAAGATACAGTGCTCTGTGTATAAGCATGATCACTTTGTACAAAAAAGAATAAATATGGGCCAGGGATGTAGCTCAGTGGCACAGCGCCTGTCTGGCAAGCATGAGGCCATGGGTTCGATTCCTGGTACCAAAAAAAAAGAATAAATACAAACAGGTAGGGCCGGTGAGATGGCTCAGTGGCCTAAGCGCCTGCCTTGCAAGCGCGAGGGCCCGAGTTCGACTCCCGGATCCCACATACGAAAAAGGGGCCGGTGATATCGCTCAGCGGCACGGGTGCCTGTTGGCGCGCGAGGTCCTGAGGTCGACCCCCCGGTACCCACAAAAAAAAAAAAAAATACAAACAGGTATATCCTGTTTGTGGGTTTTTCATACACATTTATTTTCTCTAAGAGTTCATCAGAAACTGTTATCTGCGTTTCCTTTTCAGTAGAGGGACTGCGTAGGGTGGACCAGGGGTGGTGAACTCTCATTTTTCATTTTATGTACCCTACTTACTACAAAAAAATCAACAAGGGTTATCTGGTGTTTTGGGGGCAAGATCATGATTTCATTTTTTTCTGTCGTTATCTGTATTAAAAAAAAAAAATCCAAGTTAGCGTTTTATAGGTTTAACAAACTCAGGGAAGGGCTCCTGATAAGTGAGGGCTGAGGTACAAAGGCTGTGTGCTGTGGACGGTGTTCCGTGCTGGGGCAATGTGGGTGTGAGCAGTGATGCAGGAATAGCAGCACCACGGCCTGGAGTTCCTTCTGGAATGTGCTCTGGAGCCTGTGGTTGACATGCCAGGATCGGAAAGGGAGGAGAGAGGCCAGGTTGGGCTGCACCCAGTCTGGCCCCAGAAGGAAGGGCAGACCAGGGGGACAGGGCTTGAGCTGGGCAGGAGTTTGGTTCCCTGTGCAACCCAGGAGGAAGGGCTGAGCCTGCAGGAGGGTCTGGCCCAGAGAGGTGGCCATTTCCCAAGCTACTTGGGAGGCAGGTGGGAGGGAGAGGGAGGAACTGGAAGGACTGCGGCTTCTCACCTGAACTCTTGGATGGGTGGCAGCTGACTCGTGTGAGTAAAGGTACTGGTGCACTGCCGTGGAGGAGACAGGTTGAAAGTGGGGGAAGTGATGAGATCACAGAGGTCTGGGCAGATGACAAGAGCAGTCCCATGAGCAGGTTTGGAGCTGGCTGGAGGATGGTGGACCCATGGTGTGGGTGAGGGCCTGGAGAGAGTCAGGGCCAGGTGGAGGGCAGACTGGAAGCCAAAGGGGGGCAAGCCTTCCCCCAGTGTCAGAGAGGGAAGGCAAAGTGCCTGAGGAACCTTGAGGTGCCTGTGTGTCTCCCTGCATCCCGCTCTTTCTTGTCCTTCAGTCCTGAGCTGAAATGTCCCCTCTCCAGATAGGCCGGCATCCAATCCAAGTCAGACTGCTTCCACTAAGCTCCATTTATCTGCTGCCTCATGGTTTCCTCTCCTACTCCGCCTCTTCCTTGCCCTCTTCCTCTACCTCCTCCTCCTCCAGTAACAGACCCAGCCTAGATGGAGGGGTGCAAGTAGACAGCACTGGGCAGCCTGTGCTGGGTGGGCAGAGCACTGCTCTTTACCTTTATGGTTCTTAGCAAGGCACTTCCTCTCTCTGAGCCTTGGTTTCTTTATCTGTACATTGGGAATGCTAGTAAGATGATATCAAAACAAGGAGTGTGGCCAGGCATAGTGGGGGATACTGCTTGGGAGGCTGACACAGGAGGATCAAGAGCTTGAGGCCAGCCTGGGCAACATGATGACATTCTGTCCCAAACAAAACAAAACATAAAAACCATAAAAAAGATAGCGTGCTTCCGCAGGGTGCTTGGTGAACACAGTAGGCAGCTACAGTGGGGGTTAGTTGGAGTGGGTGCAGTAATCAGCCTGGGCGTGGCCCCTTGGACCTGTCCTCCAGCAGCCCCGGAGAGAACCTGTCATTGTCTAGGGGTAGCAAGGATCTGCCCAGGCCGAGTCCTGTCTCTGGAGTCAGAGAGCTTCACGTGGGTGCAGCTGTCACAGATGGGGATTTGGCAGTGAGAATCTGCTTGATTCTGGGGCACAGAGGGGTGTGGGCGATGTTGTCTGCCGCAGGCACGTTGGGGGCTGATCTGAGTGTGCCCCCACAGAACCCCGACCTGGACTCTGAGGCACTGCTGGCCTTGCCCCTGCCTGAACTGGCGCAGAAGTTACACAGTGGGGAGCTGTCCCCGGAGGCTGCCCTCTTCACCTACGTGGGAAAGGTAAGTGGCCCAAGGCTGCCCACATCCTTTGCTCCCTCCTCCTCCTCCCAGTATGTGCACAGGCTGTGGGGATAACCTGGCCTGGAGTTGAGGGCCTCGGTGGCACCACAGTGCCAGGGGCTGCCAGGGAGGGAAGGAGCATGAGGGCTCTGTGTTGAGTGACGCTGGGCGTGTGGTCTTAGCTGGAAACCTGGCTCTTAGCCCGGACTTTCTTCTTCCTGCATCCACCCCATTGGTCACCATGTATGATCTGTTCCCATTTTCTGCCTCTCTCCAGTGCCTCCCTTGCCCCATCCCCTGTCAGCCACCCTGTCCCTTAGCACCATCTCTCTCCATGCCCAGCAGCAGCCTCCTGGCCAGGCACCCTCGCAACTCCCCAGTCCGTTCCTTCTTGTAACGCTGGTCTCCAGTAACACCATGGCCAAGGGCATGCAGGGCATCAGGGCTTGGGGCCTGCCATGCTATGCACTGGCTTATGCAGGCTCTTTTCTCTGAAGGCCCTGCCCTCTGCTTTGCCCCTCGAAGAGCCGAACCACACTGAGTGTGGTGTGAGAGGCAGCCTGACCAGAAAGCACTGCCGCCCTGCCTGCCGGCCCTCTGCTGCTCACGCTGTCTCCACAGCACATGTGCGGCTTCTCCCTTTCCTCTTTCCCTTGCCCACTGTGGGCTCTGCAGACAGATCTTTTATTTGTCTCTTCTCCTCCCCTGCTTAGGATTGAACCCAGGGCTTTCGTGCTGGGCTACATCCCTAGCTATCCCTCTCCTTCCTCCCTCCCTCCCTCCCTTCCTTCCTTCCTTCCTTCCTTTCTCTCTCTCTCTTTCTTTTTCTTCCTTCTTTTTTTTGAGACAGGGATTCACTAAGTTGCTAAATAGCCCAGGCTGGCTTGAACTTGTGATCTTCCTGCCTCATCCTCCCAGACTGTTGGGATTGCAGGCATGCTCCACCACACCTGGCTCTTACTTGTCTTTGAATTTAGTGCTGAACACATTGTTTTTCACTTAGGAAGTGCTCAAGAAATATGTGAGAAAAGAAAGGAAGGACAAATTGTGTTATGAGTGTGACTTGCGTGTGATAGTGAGTGTGGCCGCTAAGCAGGTGTCAGGGTGAGGGGTGTGTACATCAGGGACTGCACCTGAGAGAGGGTGAGAGCCACCACTGGGCAGTTGTCACTGACAAAGGACACCATCTCAGGAAATGGTCTCTGGTCTCGCTTCTTCCCTATCAGGGTCCCAGAAAGGCTCTTGTTCTTCCTGGCCACCAGAAGAGCACATTTCGGTCATGCATAGCTCCTCCCTTCCTGCCTCGGGTGGCCTAGGGACAGATGTTACCCAATCCTGACTGTGGCGCAACTCACTCCTTTCCCCCTAGGATCTCGCAGGGGCAGGAGTGGCTGCAGCTGGCTTTCCTGCTTTCCCTCCTGGGGCCTGGGGCTCTGTGGTGGGCGGGATGGATAGATACCTCGATCAGGGCATTCCTTCTAGAAAGAGTGCTAGGCCCCAGGAGGCTAGGTACGGGTTTAACCTCTGTATGGTTTCTGTCTCCCTCAATGGGCAGACAGGCGACTTAGAGGAATGGGGGGAGTGGCCAATGTCACTTTCCTCTTAACTCACCCCTTGTTGGGGGGCATCCAAGGATAGTGTCTTTTTTTTTTTTTTTGGAGATAGGGTCTCATTATGTAGTTCATGCTGTCCTTGAACTCACTATATTAGCCCAGGCTGGCCACAAACTCAACAGTGATCCTCCTGCCTCCGCCTCCCAGTGCCAGGATTATAGGCATGTACCACCATGCCCAGCCCGAAGATAGTGTCTTGCTCCATTGAGTACCCTGGTTGTACCCTGGCTGTAGGAGCTCTCTTTCCCCTCTGTTTTGGAGTTGAAGGCCAAATAGCCAGTGTGAGGCTGGAGCCAAATGTCCCTGGTGAGGTGGGTACGGGGTGCTAGGTGCTCCTGGCTCTGGGCCATGTTGCTGCTTACCATTTCCCTGAGTATATTTTTTTTAGAGAATAAAAAATGATACAGAATTTCAAAACAAGATAGTAGGAAATTAACAATGGTTAATATGTTGCATATTGTTATCTTCAAAGTAGTTGCTCAGATTACAAAATATAGGCATGAAAAATTGATCAAACAATATAAGCACCAACTGTTCTTTTCAACAAACTAAAAGAAGTTAGTAGTATAATTATTTTAGCTGTCTTGTATATATATATATATTTTTTTTTTGTTTCTTTTCCCTTCTTTTCTCCTTTCCCCCATCCTAGTTGTTCTTTCCTTCTGAGCAGTTTCTTTCCCTTTCACGATATCTATTGTAGATTTTAGATCTTACTTACTTTTTCAGTTTCTTACATTAGGGAGACAATATGATGTTTACACATGTCAGTTTGATTTATTTCACTTATGTGTATGGTCTTGAGTTGCATCCATTTACCTATAAAAGCCTCAAGTTTATCCTTCTTTATAGCTGAGTAGTACTCCATTATATAAAAATATCACATCTTTTTTATCCATTCCTTGGTTGATGGGTGTTTGGGTTGTTTGCAAGATTTAGCTATTACAGATTGTGCTGCTATAAACATGGGTGCACATATATCGCTGTGGTATGATGTTCTTAATTCTTCTGGGAAAATACCCAGAAGGGGAATAGCTGGGTCTAATGGGACCTCTAATTCTAGTTTTTTGAGGAGTCTCCATACTGATTTCCACAGTGGTTGCACCAGTCTACACTCCCACCAACAGTGGAGAAGGGTTCCTTTTTCCCCACAGCCCCACCGGCATTTGTTATTGGTTGATTTCTTGATAATAGCCATTCTTTCTGGGGTGAGATGGAATCTCAGTGTTGTTTTAATTTGCATTTCTCAAGTGACCAATGATGTTGAACATTTTTCATATATTTATTTGTCATTTGTATTTCTGCATGTGGGAAGTGTGTATTCATCTTAGATGCCCATTTTTGGATTGGGTCTTTGAATTTGGGGGGTCTGATTTTTTTCAGTTCTTTATATGTTCTAGATAGAAGTCCTTTGTCTGAGGGACAATTGGCTAAAATTTTTTCCCAGTCTGTGGGTTTTCTTTTCACTCTATTGGTGATTTCTTTTGATGTGCAAAAGCTTTTTAATAAGATGAGATCCCAGTTGATTCTTCGAAGTACTTTCCTTGCAGTTTGGTTTTTCTTCATGAAGTCTCTGCCTACCCCTATGTCTTCAAGATTTCTATCTACTTTCTCTTCAAGTAGATTTAGTGTTTCTGTTTTAATATTTAGCTGTTTGATCCATTCTGACTTTAGTTTAGTGCATGGTGATAGACATGGTATAGAGAGCCCTTCCTGGTCCTCGTCACGGTCCAGGAAGTTAGATTTGTAAACCCAAAAGGAAGTTATTGGAATTCTACCGAGTTAATTCCAATCTACCACATCCAATGCAACCCACGGCGAGAATAAAGACACTAAGACATATCTATAGATGTGGGGAGCCAAGGGGTCCTAAGTCCCGCCAAGATGGTGGCTACTGGGACAAAGGCCACCACCCAGGGCCGAACCCAGGTTTTATTAATTCTGAAGGAGGGGAGTGGCTCGGGGATGAGTGACTGTGAGAGTGGCGGGAATTACGTGAGTCTCGGGAAGTACGTGAGTCTCGTGAGCTGGGCTAGGCCTGAAGATCACCTTTGCAAATGCAGAGGGAAGTATATGCAAAAGGAGTAATCTGCATAACACAATTCAAGATAGTATCTAATGTTTTGAGGTCGGTGCTTCAGCTCTGATGTATAATCTTTTATGCCCTTGGAAGTCATAGCCTCTTTCTCGAGGCTGGATCCCAGCCGACAGCGTGGAGCACGGCTCTCCATCCCGCCAGGCTCAACCATGTATTGGGAGCAAAGGGCGGGGAAACACAGGCCTGTCGCTTTGCTTCAAAGACTACACATCAGGACCTCGGCTGGACCTATTTGCATTGCCTAAATCCAATTAAAGAGATAAGGAAAAGTCCTAGCCAGCTCCGTACATATCAATAGGTGGAATTAGGGCCAGGTTCAGCCAAGGTGGAGATAGTTGCTCTTCTCTCAAGGACATCCAGGTGGTCCCCCACAACATGGGTCTAGTTTTAGTCTTTGGCATGTAGAGAGCCAGTTTTTCCAGCACCATTTATTAAAGAGGCTATCTTTCTTCCAGTGAACGTGTTTGGCCCCTTTGTCAAAGATGAGGTGGCTGAGTGTGTTTGTAGCTGTGTCTACATTTTCTAATCTGTTCCATTGATCCTCATGTCTTTTTTTTTTGCCAGTACCATGCTGATTTTATCATAGTAGCTTTGTAGTATAATTTCAAGTCAGGGATTGTGCTGCCTCCTGCCTTGCCGTTGTTGCCCAGGATTATGTTTGCTATTCGAGGTCTCTTCTGTTTCCAAATGAATTTTAGGAATGTTTTCTCTAGATCTGTAAGGTATACTGATGGTATTTTGATCGGGATTGCATTAAATCTGTAAAACAGTTTTGGGAGTACTGCCATTTTCATAATGTTGGTTCTTCCTATCCATTAGCAAGGGATATCTTTCCATTTTTTGATATCCTCTTTGATCTCTTTTTTCAGAGTACTATAATTTTCAACATATAGATCTTTTACTTCCTTTGTTAGATTGATTTCTAAGTATTTCATTTTTTTGGATGCTATTGTGAAGGGTGTGGTTTCCCTAATTTCTCTCTCAGTGAATTTGTTGTTTGTGTACAGGATTGCTATTGATTTTTGAGTGTTGACTTTGAATCTAGCTATGATACTGCATTTGGTTATTAATTCTAGAATTCTTTTGGTGGAGTTTTTGGGGTCTTCTATGTAGAGTATCAGGTCATCAGTGAATGATAATTTAACTTTTTTTTTTTTTTTTTGTGGTTACCAGGGGTCGACCTCAGGACCTCGTGCACCAGCAGGCGCCTGTGCCGCTGAGCGATATCACCGGCCCCTTTTTCATATGTGGGTTCCAGGAGTCAAACTCGGGCCCTCGCGCTTGCCAGGCAGGCGCTTACGCCACTGAGCCATCTCACCGGCCCTGATAATTTAACTTTTTCCTTTCCTATCCTTATTCCTTTTATTTCTCTCTCTTAATTGCTCCGGCAAATGTTTCCAGAACTGTATTGAATAGGAGTGGTGATAGTAGACATCCTTGTCTTGTTCCATATTTTAGATTGCAAGCTTTCAGTTTTTGTCCATTTAGTATGATGTTGACTGTTGGTTTGTCATAGATGGCTTTTATCAGATTGAGGTACAGACCATCTATTCCGATTTTATGTAGGTTTTTTTTTTTTATCATGAATAAGTGTTGGACTTTATCAAAAGCTTTTTCTGCATCTATTGAGATGATCATGTGATTTTTGTCTTTGGCTCTGTTGATACGGTGTATTATTATATGTTTATTGTATGTTTACATATATTTATTATGTTTATTGATTTGCATATGTTGAACCATCCCTGCATTCCTGGGATGAATTCTACTTGTTCATAATGTATAATCTTGTTGATGATTTGCTTCATTCTGTTTGCTAGTATTTTATTGAGAATTTTTACATTTATGTTCATTAAGGAGATTGCCCTGTAGTTCTCTTTTTTGGTTGGGTCTTTCTCTGGTTTTGGTATCAGGGTAATACTTGCCTCCAGGAATGTGTTAGGGAGAATTGCTTCCCTTTCAATTTCATTAAAGAGTTTGAGGAGTATTGGTGTTAAATCTTCTCTAAATTTCTTGTAGAATTCAACCTTTAATCTATCAGGACCTGGGCTTTTCTTTGTTGGTACTTTTTTTTTTTTTTTTTTTTTTTTTTTTTAATGTGAGTACTGGGAGTCGACCTCAGGACTTTGTGCTTGCCAGCTGGCGCTTGTGCTGCTGAGTGATATCACCAGCCCTTTTTTTCCTTTATGTGGGTACCGGGAGTCGAACTCAGGACCTCATGCTTGCCAGGCAGGCACTTATGCCACTGAGCTATCTCACCGGCCCCTGTTCGTACATTTTTAATTACATTTTCAATTTCATTAACTGATTGTGTTATTCAGAATTTTTATATCTTCTTGATTAAGCTTTGATAATTCATATGTTTCTAGGAATCTGTCCATTTCTTCTGTGTTTTCCATCCTATATGAGTAAAGATTTTTGAAGTAGGTATTGATCTTCTGAATTTCCATAGGATCTGTAGTGATTTCACCCTTTTCATTCCTTATTGCATGAATTTGAGTTTTTTCTTTCCTTTTTTTGATAAGGTTGGCTAGGGATTTATCATTTTTATTTATTCTTTCAAAGAACCAACTCTTAGATTCATTAAACCTTTTATTGTTTTCCTAGTCTCCATTGCATCAATTTCTGCTCTGACCTTTATAATTACCTCCTTTGTATGGGCTTTGGGCTTGACTTGCTGTTCTTTTTCTAGAAGCTTGAGGTGCAGCATTAGGTTGTTTATTTGTGCTCATTCTGTTTTCCTGATGTGAGAATTCACCACTACAAATTTCCCTCTTAAGACTGCTTTCATTGTGTGCCACAGGTTCTGGTAAATTGTATTTTGCATTTTCATTTGATTGTAGATATTGTTTAATTTCTTTAATTTCATCTGTGACCCATTGGTTGTTCAGGAGGGTGTTATTTAGTTTCCATGTGTTTATGGAATGTTTGCAGTTTCTTTTGTTATTAATTTCTAGTTTTTTTGTACTATGGTCAGATAATATGCATGGGATAATTTCAGTTCCTTTGCATTTACTTAAGCATGTTCTATGGGCTAGTATATGGTCTATTTTAGGGGACGTCCTGTGTACAGCTGAGAAGAATGTATATTCTGATGTGGTTGGGGAACACTCTGTAAACATCTGCTAAGTCTATTTGTTCACAGGTTTGGTTTACTTTATTTCCTTGCTGATTTTTTGTCTAGTTGATCTATCTCCTTGTAACAATGGGGTCCCCCATTACAATTGTGTTATTGCTTATTTGATTCTTCATGTCTATCAATATTTGTCTTATATAGTTGGGTTCTCCCATATTTGGTGCATATATATTTATGATCTGCTGTGGCCAGTGCAGCTCTCAAAGTTCCTGGGGGAGGGGAAGGATGGTGAGAGGATGAAGAAATAAAGATAAGAGACAGTATACAGAAAGCTGAGGTCAGGTGCAGCCCTCTCTCTGGCTGAGAGGAAAAGGAACTGCTCAACCAGGGCAGTGCTTTTATTTATACGTTTTTGCAGGTTGGTATCAGGTGACACCCCTTTGCCTAGCAGCCTTGAACTGGAGCAGCTTGTTAGCCCACATGGGGTGCTTTTTGTTTTCCTACCTGCCTTGCCCCCCCCATATGATCAATTTCCAGCTTTAGCAGCTGCCCACATCTCCCCCGCTTTCTGTTTTGTAGTTGTAAGCCATGGGTGGTCAGTTGAAGTTGGAGGAGCTGTGTTTGGAGGACTCTGCAGACAGCTTTCTTGTGGTTACACTTTTCTGCTGGATGTTCAAGACCAAATTAAAGTGAGACCTGCATTAATTAATTTGTTATGTATCAAGGTCAGTTAAGTTTCCTCAGGAGTTACCTTGGAACCGTGCACAGCACCTCTTAGCTCTTCTGTCAGTGTCAGCTGTCTGGATGAGTCATGGTCATTGCTTGACCAACTTTTCTGTGAAAGCTTGGGAGATTTTTTTTTCTCTCCTGGTGACTCTCCTTAGGCACACTACACATAGTAAATCACTTCCCTCTCTGGTCCCATAATCTCCTTGGTCAGAAGACCAGGGACTCGCTGAGTTATGGGATGTCACAGCAGAGGTTCTCTTATGTCCTGGTCCTCATTGACCTCGGAGGGCTAGGGCCAAAATATTGGCTGTCCTTCTAGCTCATCTATCTTTCTAGTTTTTGGTCTCTAAACCTCAGTTGTTGAACATCCAGAAGAGAAGGTTAATTACATTACATTGTAATGAAGGCAGTAAGCTTAATGTTACTTTCTTATCTAAATATCAAGCACCTTAGAACATAAAATAGAACTGTTATTTTCTAACAACCATGGATGTCCTTAATATTTGAATCCCTATAGAATGTTAACGGTTACATATTTTACACAAAAAATTAGAAATCAAAAGCCATACATAATACTGCAGCATGACAATCATGATGACATTTTGTAACATACTAAATTTCCATTTTGACATAGCATAACCCTTTTAATCAGTCATCTCTATCTAATACATAAGAAACTTTTACCTAACTTGTCCTTTTAATGGGATGTACACCATATAAGTTTTTGTTAAAGGCAGATACCTGAATCTGAAAGAAAAGTCTATCACTGTAAGCAATCCTCATTCTACTTTTGGAAGACCTGCACATCTGCAGGCATGAATACATTCAGTACACTACAAAAACAATTACAGTCACAATCAGTCGTCATAGCCATATGAAAATCTTTGTACCAGAGCATCTTTAAATCAAAAACCTTATTGTCTAGAAAACTTATCCCTTTTTTTTTTTTAATGTGGGTACCGGGAGTCGACCTTAGGACCTCGTGCTTGCCAGCAAGCGCTTGTGCTGCTGAGCGATATCACCGGCCCTTTTTTTCCTTTATGTGGGTTCCAGGAGTTGAACTCAGGACCTCACGCTTGCCGGGCACACGCTTATGCCACTGAGATATCTCACTGGCCCTAGAAAACTTAATCCTTTGATGAATGATCAATGTAAACATATTATAATAACATATTTTAGTAACATTTATTGGGGTGTCTCCCATAAGGCTGTGGAGATCACTGCAGCCTCCCATCAATGAACAAGAACTGGATAATATTTCCAGGCAGCTGCTTTCTTATTCGTCAATGAGTCCTGTCCAATAATTTCTTTCCACCCCAAGTGATTTTTGTTTAATTATCTTAACAATTTTTGATGACCTATGAGAAAATCAAGTTCGATATTATTTTGGCCAGCTGGCAGCCCAAGTGGAAGCATGCTTTTTAAATCTATAAACCAAATTAAATTATGAACAAATGATCCAAAAATGCAAAAGAAAAGGGGAAAAGAGAAAAAATTGTTGAGCTCAAATAAAAAACAGCTGTTCACAGAATGGACAAACAGACAAACATCTTACAAAATCAGAATGCACTTAAATATATTTTTGACCAAAATGAATTATAATAACTCTCTTACAATTTTGGAAGTTTGTAATTATAAATAGACTAGTCAGAATTATTTGTTGGTCGATTAGTAGAGATCTCTCATAAGAAGAACATGGAAAGAATAAAATTTCTTATCTATAATTAGTACATAATTTTTGTGTTTTATTTTGTCTTAAGAATACTGTTAACATTTGTGCCCCTTCTTTCATGTAACTTTCAGCTTGGTTTCTCCAAGCGCTCTACCACCTACTCAGACCATTTCTGGTTACCATCTCCTGGGTGTCCTGGGTCAATTCCTTTAATTGGCCCCGGGTCAGGTCTAGCTCCATCCTTATCTATTGACAGTAAAGCAGTCTCTGAGGCATCACTGTCATAGGACTGAGCATCAGCTTCTTGAAAGGTGAAATCAACTCCTTCTTGGGGTCTGGGTCCATGATACAGCCAGACAGTACACTCTGGTACCCAGATAGGCCATTCAGCATTCTCTGGAAAGACACAAGCATACCCTCGACTCCAAATTAGCACTGGGCTGGGTGCCTTCCACTGTCCAGTGTGAAGATCTTTCCAAAGGACCCTTCCTAGCTTTTTTCTTTTACCTGATTGAATTGTCTTTCTGCTGCTGTAGTTGCACCTCTAGTTGGATTTAAAAAATTAATAGTATATACTGTCAAGTGATGTCTGAGGTGTAAATTTTGTAGGGAACAAGTCCTCTTTTCATTTTTGTAATTGAATTTTGAGCATATGGTGAGCACCTTCAACAATTCCTTGATCTTGAGGGTAAACTAAAAGCAAAATGTTTTTTATCTTGAGGATGGAGAGGGATAGTAAAAAAACAGTCTTTTAAATCAATCACCGTGAGGGGAAAATGTAAAGGAATAGCTACAGGACTGGGCAGTCCTGGTTGAACTGCTCCCATAGATTGCATTGTGCGATTAACAGCCCGCAAATCCTGTAGTAATCTCCACCTTCCTTCTTTTTTATTACAAAAATTGGGGTATTCCAAGGGCTATTGGAGGATTCTAGGTACCCTGCCATTATCTGTTCATTAACCAGTGCATGAGCTGCTGTAAGCTTCTCCTTAATGAGGCACCATTGATCAACCCAAACAGGGGCATCGGACATCCAAGTTATGTTGGACGCTGTCCTTGGGGTTGGAGAAGAGATCAAGGCCCCTCCTCAGTAGCCTATACCAAAATGGTCCTTTTTAAGAACCACTAGAAGAGGTTCTTTCCTTCCTTGATTGTTTTTACCAAACCCTTGAGTGGGAAGGAAACTGTTGCAACATGTGATGAGTCACCAAAGAGTTAGAACTAAGCAAAATGCCCTCCGCCCCCACAGTTAAAACAAATAACCCTGTTTTTTCCCTTTCCTGTAGGCTGTGGATGAATAACCTGAGTGATAGCTGCTGCCAAGGTAGCCCCCTGCACATATGAGGGGCCAATGTCTGCACAAATTCAAATCATCTCAGCCAGTGTAGCCTGTTTTTTTGTGGGCCCTTAAAGGCTCTTTACACTATTTATTTGCATTTTCAAAGGCCAACTGTTGAACTGTTAACTTGCTAGCCTCTGTATCAGTTATAATCTTCTCACTAGCTTGCCATAAGTGTGCTGCAAAATCTTGAAATAGTTCATCAGGACCCTGATGAATGGAAGTCAAATCAAGGGATGTCTCACCCTTTTGAAGGAAGTTCCCTCCAAGCCCTTGTGGCTGCTATTTTAATTTGTTCATATACTTGTAATTCAAAAGTAAGTTCATTATTTGTAGCAGCGAAGGCCCCTTCTGCAGTTAAGATATTTTTTGTACTGGCTATGTTGTGAGCAGCATTGCAAATGGCCTGATACAAGCACAATTCAAAGAAATTTCCTTTCCAGAACAATTAATCCCCCGGACTTAAACACACTTTAGTTATTCCTTTCCATTCATTTGGGGCCATAATCTGTTGTCCTATAAGTTCTGTTAAACCTAAGGTGTAAAAGGGGCCACAGGGCCATAGGTAGCAGTAGCTTGTTTTAGTTCTTTTAAGGTCTTAAAGGCTACAGCTTCATGAAGATCTATAATTTGTCCCAGATTATTGGGAACTTGAACTTCAGTAACAGGGTAGACATGTTGAAAACCCTCCAAGGACTCCCCCACCTGTCTGGCTGCTTTTACCACCAATTGCAAAGGAGAGAGAGAGAAAATGGCTCCACTCCCTGAGAGGTGGAAGTTCCAACCTGTGACGCAGCAAATTTCTCTGAGCTGAAAAAGCGGAAATCACTGCTTGTGGCTCAGTTAAGGTTGTGGGGTGGCCATTATTCCACCATCCTTTTCCCACTTGGGGCTTGATTTTAAAATAGTGCTCTGAGCCAGATCCTTTGTGGTTGTCCCAACAAACTTACGATCATTAAAGCACTCCCTAATGCAAGTCCACAAAAGTAAAGTAAATATAGGAATCAAGAATACAACAAATGGGCTGGTGAGATAGCTCAGCGGCACAAGCGCTTGCCTCACAAGCCCGAGGTGCTGAGTTCAACTGCCGGTACTCACATACGAAAAAAGGGCTGGTGATATCACTCAGTGGCACGGGCGCCTACTGGCGCGTGAGGTTCTGAGTTTGACCCCCCGGTACCCACACAAAAAAAAAAAAAATACAACAAACAGTTCCATATACATTTGTGGTTCTTGAGAAGCTGTTTGCCCTATGTTTAACACCTGATAAAATAAAATCAATACACCTCTCTCTCTCTTGTTTCTCGTGAGCCTGTTTTGTTTTGTTTTTGGCCCTATTGAGCCCATTTTTCTCTTTGGCCCCAAATTTTACACCTGATGATATCAACATCAATAAACCTCTGTGATTAATATTGATGCAATCAGTGCACTTCTCCCCCTTTTATGCACACAATGAGAAGTATCCCCTCACCCACTATTTCTTTTTACCCTGGTCCCGTGGGTAAGGTGCCAATATGCTGCGTCCAGTGCACCTCTTGAAGTTCCCGGGGGGAAGGATGGTGAAAGGATGGAGAAATAAGGATAAGAGACAGTATGCAGAAAGCTGAGGTCAGGTGGAACCCTCTCTCTGGCTAAGAGGAAAAGGAACTGCTCAACCACTGCAGTGCTTATACTTGACACCCCTTTGCCTAGCAACTTTGAACTGAAGCAGCTTGTTTATGTAGCCTACTTTCGGCACTCTTTGTTTTCAGAGCAGCCTTGCATTGCCCTGGCCTGTGTGATCAATTTCCAGCTTTAGCCACTCCCCACAATGATCCTTACCTCTTCCTCTTGAATTTTTCCCCTAACAAGTATGTAGTGACCTTCTTTATCTCTTTTGATCATTCTTGTTTTGACATTCACCTTGTCTGCAAACAGAATAGCTACCCCTGCTTTTTTCTGGGTTCCTGTTGCATGGAGTATTGTTTTCCATCCTTTGACTTTTCGTCTGTAAATTTCTTTTTGAGTTAAATGTGTTTCTTGTATACAGCATATTGTTGGATCTTGTTTCTTGATCCATTCTGCCAGTCTGTTTCCTTTGATTGGTGAATTGAGGCCATTTACATTGATAGTTATAACTGATATGTATTGGCTTGTCTTTGTCATGTTATTTACCTGCTGTTGGTTCCCTACTTTTTCCCCTCTGTTTAATTGCTTGCCCTGCCTGGTGGTTTCTCTCTGTGATTGTTCTTGAAATAATGGTCATTTTTGTCTCTGTCTAGAATATCTTTCAGTACCCTTTGTACTGAAAGGTGTAGTGTTGATTTAGTGGTCATGAATTTCTTCAGTTGTTCTTTGATGGAAGTATCTTATTTCTCCATTAATTTTGAAAGATAGTTTTGCAGGGTATGTCAATCTGGGTTGGAAGTTGTTTTCTTTCAAGATTTGAAATACTTCACTCCAAGCTCTTCTTGACTTGAGGGTTTGTGTTGAGAAGTCTGCTGTGATTCTGGTGGGCTTTCCTTTATAGGTGATGTGTTTCTTTTCTCTAATAGCTTTTAATATTCTGTTCTTGTGCTAAATTTCTGGGATCTTGATTATTGTATGTCTGGGTGTAGATTTATTTTGGTTATGGCTAATTGGAGTTCTGTATGACTCACTTATCTGTGTGTCAGATTCTTTTCCCATGCTTGGAAAATTTTCTGCTATTATTTCTGTGTTATGGTTTGTGTCTAAATGTCCCCCTAAAGCCTCATGCAGTCATGGGGGCAGGCTTCTAGAATTTGTGACTGATTCATGGTCCAATGCTGGGATTATGGGTGTGAATACTACACCTACCCTAGGGTGGGTAACCTACATACAATATAAGGGACAGAAAGAGTCTTCTCTTGCTCTCTCCTCCTTTTTTGCTCTTGCTGCTTTTGCTGTTTTCTGCTACCATGAACTGTTGCCCTCTGCCATGTGCCACTCTGCCTTGGAGCCAGCTGAGTATGGACTGAAACCTCCACAAACTGTGAGCTAAATAAACCTTTGCTTCCTTAATTCTGGGCGTTGGGTATTTTGTCTCAGCAATGAGAGAAAAGTTTTTTTTTTTTTTTTTTTTTTTTTTTAGTGTCATTTGTGTTGACTCCTGCTTTGTCATTGACACCAACTATTCTTATATTATTTTTCTTTGCGTCGTCCTGAGTGTACTTTAAAAAGCTAACTTTAGGGCCGGTGAGATGGCTCAGAAGCGTACACGCCTGCCTGGCAAGTGCGAGGACCCAAGTTCGACTCCCAGAACCCACATATGAAAAAAGGGCCGGTGATATCGCTCAGCGGCATGGGCACCTGCTGGCGCGCGAGGTCCTGAGGTCAACCCCCGGTACCCACAAAAAAATATATAAATAAAATAAAAAAATAAAAAGCTAACTTTATATATTTCACTATAGTAAGTCCTGACTTACGAGTTCTATTCCGGGAGAATGTTTATAAGTTGGATTCATTTGTAAGTCCGACAAAGTGAGTCTTAAACACCTTTGACACAAACGGAGAATGTGTGTTGCTTTGCGCTTCCTAGCAGTCTCCTCCACATCACACTGCTTTTCTCTTGCTTCTGGAGTGCCTGGGCTTTGACTGAGCACTGTACTGCTGTGCACTACGCATTGTGCAGTAAGTGCACGGCGGCACAACTGTGACGGTGTCTCGCAGACACGTGAGCTACTTCTGGAATTTGTTCGCATCTGCATCTGTTTGTAGGCGTGAAACGTTGCCTCCTGAGTGTTCATGAGTCGGCTACTTACTGTACAATAAAAAAGAAAAGTCCAGCTTCTCTCTGTCTTGTGTCCTCTTCCTCCTTACTAGGCCTGGGAAGTGAACAAAGGGACCAACTGCATAACCTCCTACCTGGCTGACTGTGAGACTCAGCTGTGCCAGGCCCCACGCTGCGGCCTTCTCTACGGTGTCCCTGTGAGCCTCAAGGAGTGCTTCAGCTACAAGGTACACCCTTCCCTGGTGCTAGCTCCTCTTGCTTTCCATGCCTGCAGCCAGCTGTGTGTCCTGGGCCACTTAGGTCCTGCAGAGGAAATGTGAGGTCCGGAAGTCTTGAGAAGGGACCAGGGCGTGCCTGGCCTTGGCCGGTGTGGCAGTGGTGGGAGTGGACCTCTCCTGACTCACCTGTCGTGTTTTCCCATTGCCCGTCCTCCTCTTAGGGCCAGAACTCGACGCTAGGCTTAAGCCTGAACGAGGGGGTACCAGCCGAGGTCGACAGCGTGGTAGTGCAGGTGCTGAAGTTGCAGGGCGCCGTGCCCTTCGTGCACACCAATGTACCCCAGTCCATGTTCAGGTTGAGTCTCAGCAAGGTGGGGTGGGGTGCTTGGGACATAGGTGCCAGTGTGACCCTGGCTGACCTCCTCCTGCTTCTCCAGCTATGACTGCAGTAACCCCCTCTTTGGGCAGACCATGAACCCGTGGAAGTCTTCGAAGAGCCCAGGTGGTTCCTCAGGGGGCGAGGGGGCCCTCGTTGGGTCTGGAGGCTCCCCCCTGGGCTTGGGCACCGACATTGGAGGCAGCATCCGTTTCCCTTCTGCCTTCTGTGGCATCTGTGGCCTCAAGCCTACTGGGAACCGCCTCAGGTATGGTGGGCATGGGAACCTTTGTGGTGTGATCTTGGCTTAGCTTCCACCCTCTCTGGGTTCCAGGCAGGGATTCGGTCAGGAGGGTTTCACTGGGCGGAGGCATTACCGCCACCAGCCACGCAGGGCTCCCAGGTTCCAGTGGTGGGCGTTCAGAGATGCTGCAGGACTTTTGGGGTGGGCAGGGGTAGCTGTTTCCCATTTCCAACACCTTGTTTCTTACCCAGCAAGAGTGGCCTGAAGGGCTGTGTCCATGGACAGCTGGCAGGTGAGGCGTGTGGTTCTGTCAGTGCCCTGGTTGATGGTGGGGTCAGCCTGGTCTGCCTCTGCCCCAATTCTCTGGGGGACAGGGTCTGGCCTCTAGGCCACTCTAGGTCTGAGCTCGACCTCCTTGCCTTGTTCATACTCCTGGGCCATGGCCCAGCCCTGACTGCAACCCAGCCCCAGAGCCTACTGGGGTCAGGTAACCCCGCTTCGCTCCCCTCCCTGCCCCTCAGTGCAGCTCTCCGTTGGCCCCATTGCTCGGGACGTAGAGAGCCTGGCACTGTGCCTGCGAGCTCTTCTGTGTGAGGACATGTTTCGCCTGGACCCCACCGTGCCACCTCTGCCCTTCCGGGAGGAGGTGAGTTGGGGGTATGGGTGGACAAGAGGGTGAGCTCCTGAACCCAGGGGTTGTGGGCAGGCCTCAGAGCCCCCCTCCTGAAAAGCGGCCCCCAGGATCTGAGGCCAAGGCCAGCTGCCACTTTTCAGATGGCCATTAGGTGGCACCCTTGGATGCATTTGAAAGCCCTCAGGCTTTCTAGCCAGAGAACTCCTGTACCTGGTCTGTATTTGACCCTCAGTAAATAGCAGTTTTTTTTTTTTTTTTTTTTTTTTTTTGTGGGTACCGGGGGGTCGACCTCAGGACCTCGCACACCAGCAGGCGCCCGTGCCGCTGAGCGATATCACCGGCCCCTTTTTCGTATGTGGGATCCGGGAGTCGAACTCGGGCCCTCGCGCTTGCAAGGCAGGCGCTTAAGCCGCTGAGCCATCTCACCGGCCCAGTAAATAGCAGTTTTGCATATGGTATTCTTGTCTGTATCCCCACAAGTGGGACGCTTCGCATGTACTGAACCATAGGGAACTGTGCTGGATTCCCAAAATATCACGAAGACAGCCCAGTGATCAGAGCTGAGCTCACTGCTTTCTGAGGCGGCCTCTACCTCCCCAGAGCCTCCGCAGCGTCTCAAGAGGGCAGCGTTGGTATCCTTCAGCGTGGGGCTGGATGAGACTGGACAAGGTCATGACCTAATAGTTCAGAACTCGGAGCACAGCCAGCTGAGGATCTTGAGGTGACAGGGTCAGAGTCCTGGGGTGTAAATATCATTTGATGGTTTCTATTGAAGAGTTGGTGAAGACTGTTCAAGAAGACATGTGGGCCAGTGAGATGGCTCAGTGGTGTAAGCGCCTGCCTGGCAAGCGTGACGCCTGAGTTCGACTCCTGGAACCCACATACGAAAAAAGGGCCGGTGATATTGCTCAGTGCAACGAGCGCCTGCTGGCGCGTGAGGTCCTGAGGTCGACCCCCGGTACCCACACACACACACACACAAAAGACATATGGGCTGGGTGTGGTGGCACATGGCTGTAATCCCAACACTTGGGAGGCTGAGGCAGGAGGATCACTGTGAGTTCGAGGCCAGCCTGGGCTACATAAGCAAGTTCAAGGCCAGCCTGCACTACTACATAGTGAGACCCTAAAAAAAAAAAAAAGAATGCAGATGGATGTGCGTACTTATGTACAAAGAGTTCAGGAGTAGTCAGTTAGATGGATGCAGACTTCATGTCAGTGTGGACTTGAGCCTGTTGGTGTGAGCTCCATTTTTGAGCAGTCTGGTGTTCCTCTCTCCTGTGTGGGCCTCCTATCCTCACCCCAGCCAGGCTGAGGGGCTGTGGGCAGGACAGTGGGCCATGGTGTTCCTTGGGGATGGGGCAGGTGGGCAGATCTGGGCAGGGTAGGCTGTCACTCCTCAGTCGACAGATTCAGACTGTTGCAGCCTGAACCCTTCCTCGGGGGAGAGGAGAGGGAGAGAGGAGGCCCTGCCTGGAGGTCTGGAGCCAGGGGAGGTGATGGAGAGGCTCAGGATCCAGGACTCAGGATGCCCGGGGCCACTGGGTGGCCTTGGGCAAGTCCCAGCCCCACCGTCTAGACCTCAAGCCTCAGTTTCTTCATATGACCAGTGGGAATTTTCATCTCTGCTCTGCCCCCCCTCCAAGATATTATGAAGGTGTCTTAGGAGAGGATCACATGTGGAAGGGGCTGGCTTGGCAAATGATCTCTTTCCAGGGTGAATGGCACCAAAGAGGTCCAGGCTGCAGCTGAGTGGCTTCTGTCATCTTCAGGAGCTCTACCTAGGCCTTCGTCTCCTTGCCCTGCCCCTGCCCCCTGTGTTTGTCCCCAGGTCTACACAAGCTCCCAGCCCCTGCGTGTGGGATACTATGAGACCGACAACTATACCAGGCCCAGCCCGGCCATGAAGCGGGCCCTGCTGGAGACCAAGCAGAGGCTTGAAGCGGCTGGCCACACGGTATGGCTGCGGGATCCCGGAGTCCTGCCATCTCCTCCCCTCCAGGAGACCTCCCTGGTACCTGTGGCCACTCCCTCCCAGGCTTTCTGACTCTGATTGTTTTGTCATTGGTGATGAGCACTGTGGCCCTGTGGGACCAGTATACAGAGGGCTGACCGGAGGATGGGGCTGGTGGGGGATGGAGAACTCAGCACACGCTACGTCGTGCATTTTGGGGGGACCTCATCAACTATGAACAACGGTGACCAGCTGTCCAGACATTCCTGGGGCCCCGACATAGTGGGCCAGTGGTTTAGTCTGAGACAGCCGTATATGTCGTGGCTCCAGACTTCTCTCACGAGGGCCATTTTACAGGGTGTTTTCATGGTCAGTAAGGCTGCCTTTGTGGCTCTTGTGAGGACAACCACGTGGGCCAGGTGGTCCGGCTCCTCCTTGGGCTGCCAGGCGCATGTGGGCTGTGGGAACAAGGCATAAGGCTAGGACCTTATACTGCTCCTTCCCTGCAGCTTGTTCCCTTCTTGCCAAGGAACATACCCTATGCTCTGGAGACACTATGTGCAGGCGGGCTGTTCACCGACGGTGGCCACAGCTTGCTCCAGAACTTGTGAGTGCTCTCGAGCTTTGGGCTCTGTGGTGAGATCAGGAAAATGAATAGACCCAGGGAGAGCACTTGGGCCTTGTGACCCCCAGGACAAGCTCAGCCGCACTGAAAGAAGGCTTGAGCTTTCTGGGCAGCAGGGAACTTGCTGTCCTTCTAGTTGTGCGGGTTGAGCCTGGCGCTATCTTGCCAGGGAGACTGGAGAGGTGCCAGCCCGAGGGAGGCTGACTGTGCATCTGCAGCCCGTTCTGAGCTGGTTTGTTGTGGCATGGGAGGTGGGCAGGGGAGTTTCTTGCTGTGTGGGAAAAGGTCAGAAGCAAGGGCAGGATCAAGGCAGGTGGATTGGAGTGTGGACGTCTGGCTGTAACTCCGGGCTCTGTCTGGCCTGAGCCAAGTCTTTCTTTTTCAGTAGGACCTCAGTTTTTATTTCTGTAAAACGTGTGGGTTGTACCAGATTCACTTTTAAGGGATTTGGCGAGCTAATGTCTAGAGAAGGTGGTTCTCCTTGGCTGTTTTCAGTCATTACAGGGGCAGAGGATAGACCTGTGAAGGTGGCTTCTGGTGATGGGCTGGCGGTGTAGATCTCATTATGGGGACACCCAGACGCTGCAGTCTTGCTCAGTCAAGGGTTCAGCTTATCTCCCCCACCCCCTGCAGCAGCTGAGCATGGTTCGGGCTTCAGCAGAAGGTGCTGCCTCTCACTCTGAGCACTAAGGCCTCAGGATCAGCCGCCTGAGACCTTTCTCCAGATCAGAAACTGGCTTCATGCATAGCCGCCCTGGAATACCCCACGGGAACCTGTAGGCTGGCATCAGTCTTGATGGGCACTATGTTGCCCTCAGTCCCTAAAGCTCTGAGCTAGATCTGCTGGAGACGGAGAGCCTGAGTCCTGCCCTGGGGACTCTGGTGGGTGTGCAGTGGAGCCCAGGTGTCCTGAAGAATCGGCAGAAACAAAGCCTGTGTTGGAAAGCGGAAGGCGAAGGGTTGGAGGCCAGCAGTTACTGGGATCTGGTGAGGAGGGAGGTGGACAGGGCTGCCGAGTAGAGAACAGTGGTCGAAGCTGGTGGGGAGGAAGCCAGGAGGGGCCTGGGACAGGAGCCCTGAGACTGAGCATTTTTGTTGTTGTTGTTGTTAATTAATTAATTTTTTAAAAGACAACAAGTAAACATTCTCATGTATTAACAAACTCAAGCATTAGAGAATGTACAAATACCTTTTGGAGAAAAACATTACTCAGTATAAAATTAAGCCATGTAAAAGCTAGGTAAAAATAGAAGACTAAGGAATGGAATAGTCACAGTGAAATCACATTTTCATACTAGGGAGACTAAGCGTTTTGCTTTCTAGTAAAGGTGATTTCGTGGACTCCTGCCTGGGGGACCTGATCTTAATTCTGAAGCTGCCAAAGTGGCTTAAAGGACTGCTGGCCTTCCTGCTGAAGCCTCTGGTAAGAACACATGAGTGCAAGGGGGTAGGGGAGCCTCTGGGACCCCCATCCTGTAATGCCCCATGGCCCCTGGCTCTTCCCTGCCTCCCCTTGGCCTCTCCATTTGGACAGGCATAGGTACCTCGCTTCTCCACCCCTCTCCCCGACTGCTCTCCTCCCCACCCCCTGCGTCTTCATCAACCTGCTTGCCCAAAGGGGTGGCGTGGGTGGCCAGCTCATGGCCCCACGCTAAGTCACTGACCTTATGTCTGTCCCGGTGCAGTTCCCGCGGCTGGCAGCCTTTCTCAGGAGCATGAGGCCTCGGTGAGGATTGTTCCAGTGCCCAGATGCCCGCCCTGTCCTTGCCCTACCTGCTCTGAGTCCAGGTGGTTTTGGACAGGAAAAGTCCCTGGGGGAGGTGGAAGTGGCAAGGCCTTGAAGCTGTGTGAGTGGGGTCCAGGTCTGGCTGTACAGCAAGGGAACAAACAGGAGGGGGGCAGAGGAGGGGAGACTATCAGTCTGGCTGGGCTGGGAGGAAACACTAGGAAGTTTTCTCAGGCTTGATGGTACCTGGGGATGCTGGGCACTGGGTGACACATGAAATGCGTTTATAGAGTTCTGAACTGAACTGAGCTGCACCAGTCTTACCTGCCCTTTAGTGGCGCAAGCTGGAAAGGCAGAGCATAAAGCACCTCATCTCCACCCAGACACCCTGTGCACTTGCTCCTCCTTTTACCTGCAGGCATTCGGAACCTTTGACAGCCTCGGCCTCTCCTTGGTGCTGAGGTAGTGAGGGGTCAGGCCTGGTTTAGTGTGGGCTCTGTTGCGCAGTCACTAATGACGCAGCTTAGTTTCCTCTGAAGCCTGGTGTGTCCCATCTGGTCTTTGAACTTTTCATCTGGCTTTGAGCTTCTGCCCTCTCAGAGATCCCTAGAGCTGAGGGTTATGGAGGAGTGAGACCTAGAAGTACTGAGAGAGGGTATCTGATATTTCTAACCTCCGTGGCTATGGCCGTGGCGGCTGGTGATGTTACTCCCTTTTCCCAGGTCAGCTAGAAAACTCTGGAAGCTGCAGCACGAGACTGAGGTGAGGCCTGAGCTCCTGCACTTGAATAAGGGGGTTGGGGAGGGGAGCTGTTCAGGGCAACTGCAACAGGGTCTTCCGGCCAGTGCCACTGCCGCTTTGCTGGAGTGGCCTGTCATTCCCCCTTGCCCTTCCCTGGACTGCAGCTTGGACCCTGCTCTCCGATGCTCATTTCCCCAGTGCTCATCCTGGGGGGCTGGGTGAGGATGGGGCTCCTGCCCTGGGTGCTTCTTGGCCCCTCTGGGGCTGTGTTGGGCCGTGCAGAGTTTAGCTCCACTTTGGCAGGGAGCCCGGCATCTGCGGTTTGGGTGGGAGGTGGAGCAGTGATGCCCTGAGAAGCGGTGCTTCCTGCCTGCCCAGAGGCCCTCCTTCGCCTCATGGCTCAGCTCAGCTGCAGCAGCAGGTGCTGGGGCCAGGGCCCACCCAGCCACTGTCCCTGCCATGCAGTGCTGGACAGGCCAGGTCGAGCGCCTCCTCTGTTTCACGGGTGTCCCCTCAGGAGTACCGGAACTCCGTGATTGCTGAGTGGAGAGCACTGAACCTGGATGTGCTGCTGACCCCGATGCTGGGCCCTGCTCTGGACCTCAACACCCCAGGCAAGGCCACAGGTGAGGCCTGCTTTCTAGCCTGCTCTAATCCCGGGGTCCCCTGCCCTTGGGGGCTCACAGTCTGGCTGGCGGTAGAGAGGGGAGTCATGGGAAATACCCTGGTAGACAGTGAGACTCCTGTCATATGTACTATTTAAGTTGGAGACCTCAAGTTACAGAGTCTGTAGTTTTTGGGGGTGGTATTTGAACCTAGGTGGCATTTAGATAAACCAAGAAAATAGGACAACATTTCAGAAACTATGTGGGCAAAGGCCTAGGGCAAGCATCAGGGGATCTTGCTGGGCTCCTGGGCTTTGTCACTCAAACCTCAGCCCTGGGAGAGGGTCTTTCCCTGCTGGGGAAGCAGGGTGCCATTGCACAGGGTGGGTGACAGAGGCCCAGCATGGACACTGAGCACTGTGGGCTCCAGGGCCTGCTGCAGCTTTCGTGGTGTGTTCCAGGGGCCATCAGCTACACTGTCCTTTACAACTGCCTGGATTTCCCTGCGGGAGTGGTGCCCGTCAGCACAGTGACCACTGAGGATGAGGCCCAGATGGAACATTACCAGGGCTACTTTGGGGATATCTGGGACAAGGTGCTGCAGAAGGTAAGGCCTGCCCACCCCCAGCTCACTTCCTACCTGCCTACCCCCCAGCTAGTGTCCTCAGCACTTGGCATCCTCAGCAGCCCTTCTGAAATTAGCACGGTGCCCAGCTCCACTTGCCGCTCTCCTCCTCAGTGAGGCGCTCCCTTGCACCCTGGGTGACCCCCCCCACCTCCTGTTGACTGTTTCTCCTGCAGGCCCTGAAGAATAGTGTGGGGCTGCCTGTGGCCGTGCAGTGTGTGGCTCTGCCCTGGCAGGAAGAGCTGTGTCTGCGGTTCATGCGGGAGGTGGAGCGACTCATGAGCCCTGAGAAGCGGCCATCCTGAGGGCCACCTGCCACCTGGCTCCACAGGACCTGACAGCACGTGCCCTGTAGCCCAGCCCGATGGGGCACACGGCCACCCTGTGAGGAAATGCTCAGCATGGGGCCAAGGCTTCCACGTCCCCTTCCCTGAGCCCCTGCCAAAGCACAGACCCCCCAAGTCCAGATCTTGCTCCCCTTTCTGGTCTTCTTTCCACCCTGACCCCCCACCCTATGTGGTAGCCAGCAGGTACGACAGGGCCAAGATGTTTCCTTGCCTGTGGGCTGCTGGGACTGGAGCCTGTCGAAAGTGGGGCTGGCTTGACCTTCTAGAACCAGGCGGCAGCCATGTCAGCCTTCCCCAAAATCCCCCCTGGTGTCTATCACCCTTAGGAGGGACACACGCTTGCATCCCCAGCACTTCACCCCAGCCCCTCCTGTCTTGCTTAGACTTGGCCCAGCTCTGCTGGATGCTGCCCTGGTTTCCCTTCCTCTGCTGCTCTGCCTTTCCTGCTCCTCACCGCTCAGACCTGGGCGGTGCAGTCCAGCCCGTCTTTCTCCAGGAGGCTTTCTGTGCTTCTTCTTTTTTTTTTTTTTTTTTTTTTGTGGGTACCGGGGGGTCGACCTCAGGACCTCGCGCGCCAACAGGCACCCGTGCCGCTGAGCGATATCACCGGCCCCTTTTTCGTATGTGGGATCCGGGAGTCGAACTCGGGCCCTCGCGCTTGCAAGGCAGGCGCTTATGCCGCTGAGCCATCTCACCGGCCCTCTGTGCTTCTTCTGGGCCTTGGAAGAGTGTGAGCTCTGTCCGCCCAGGCTTCCCTGTGTTGGGGCATCTGTGATGGGTCTGTTTCCCTGACCATCTCTCCTTGATGGTGGGGACCGCATTTCTATGTCTTTGTGTTCTGTGGTCAGCACAGGGCGACAGGGGAGGCACCTGAGTTGGGCTGCAGGGAATTGAGTGGACACAGTTGGCCCTGGGGTGGCGGTCGGCGAGTGTGTGGAAAGGCCTGTGGAGAGTGGTCACTCGCAGGACCAGCCGAAGCTGGCTGTGCTCTAGGAAGGCTTGCAAGAGGGGGACTGGTGTTAGTCCAGAAAGTTCTCCCGTGCTGAGATACAGGGGATGAGGGCATCCCTGGGAGGAAGCAGCGCATGTCCAAGACCAGGGTGAGCATGAGTGAGCAGGGATGTTGAGTGGGTACAGAGGAGGCAGAGGTGGAGGTGAGGCTGGATCAAGGTGAACTTGGGTGGCCAGGTCAGCAACTTGAATTCTGTCTCAAGGGTGATGGGGGCTTGCGAAGGGCCATACAGGCTCGATGAGGGGAGTAGACAGGGAGGGATAAAAATGCTGCTGCTGACCCTAATCCGGGGAGAGGGGAGGGCTAGAGAGGCTGTCAGGGAATGGGCAGTTGGGGTAGAGGTAAGTTGTCTCACCTCAGAGTCTCAGCCCTGCCCTGTCTGCCAGCTCACATCTTACTGGGCTGAGTGGCCTGGCAGGGGAGGGGTAGTTAGTTTGCGAGGGGCTGATTGGGTTTCTTGACCACACACTGCAGAGTTCCCCATCTGCCGGCCCCAGTGTAACTCTCCTGCTGTCTGGAGATGTTTCAGAGCCTGATCCCTCTGGATAGGGCAGGTATTTTCTTCCAACCAAATTGCCTTGCCAAGTCTTCCTTCTCCACCCTGAGTTCCCTGTTCCTCTGAAAGTGCGTTTCCTTCCAGGTTACTGCCGAGCGGTGTCCATGTCCCTACCAAACTGCCCCTGTCTGGGAGGGCCCACACCTTGGGGTGGCTAACTCAAGGGCCCAACCCACACTGGCACACCTAGATTGAGATAAGTAGGTTGTTGCCATACTTTATCCTGATTCCTCTTAACTTGACAACTTCCTCATAATAGCTACTATAATTTTCCCTCATTGTTCCATAAAACCATCTGCCACCTGCCCTGGCTGCCTCCTTCTCCTGCCCATTTCTCTTTCAGTTACTGATAGCCTTTCCTTTCAGGCACAGGGCTGAAGAGTAGAGATGCCACTCCTTCATTCTTTTGCTGGTTCATTGACTTCAGCCCTTGGAGCTGCAGCCTGGCCATGTCCAGCCCTGTGCCGAGTGGGGCTGGCGACTGACATGAACCACACCTGGCTGCCATCCTTGAGAGGGAACTGACATACATGCCTGCTCCCCAGTGATCAGGGCTGGATCAAGGAGGGATAAGGGAGGGGCCCCTTGCCGCTGAGGGAAGGGGAAAGGGGTCCTTTCATCCAGGTACTGCAATAACTTCCTAACCCTTGGGCTCCCTGCTTCCACCTTCGCTGGCCCCCAGTCCATTCTCCACACAGTAGCCAGAGTGACCCTTCAGGAGTCAGGTGGATTCACTCTTTGCTGAACACCTTCCCCTGAGAATAAAATCCAGTCTCCTTGGGGGACACGGCTCCTGTCCACCTCTTCAGTCTCCTCTTGGAGGTCTCTTCCTCTCATTCCCTGTGCTCTGGCCACACAGGCATCTTTGGTTTCATGATCATCTGGAGCTGGTCTCTGCTTCAGAGTTTTTGTGTTAGTTGTTCCTCTGTGTCACCTTCCCTCACAGCAGCTGTCACTTTCTAACGTGTTACCCTTTGTACTTTAAAAAAAAATAGCATTCTATCTAAAATCATTTATGTGTTTTTGTCTCCTCCACTAAAACAACCATACTTTCTTTTGTCTGTGACTATATTCTTGGTATGAACAATGTGCAGAAGGTGCTTAGTTACTTCTGTGAAATTAAGTGAGCATGTACTAGGGGACCAGACACTGTGTTGGGTCTTGGTACGGCAATGATGGGTGACACACTTGGTTCCTGTCCTCTTGGAGCTTACATTCTGGAGGATATTTCTAGAATGAAGGCAGGTGGGTGTGTTAACAAAGACTCCTGAATATTTAATGCGTGGAGAGGTAAGGTGACTTTATTAGGAGAGGAGGAAAGGGATCTGAATCACATTACTGAGTACCTACAGTGAGCCGCCTACCTTCTGGGCACATGGAGTCATCATTAATCTTTAGGTATTTTTGCCCCCTTTTGTGTGTGTGTGTGTGGGTACCGGGGGTCGACCTCAGGACCTTGCGCACCAGCAGGCGCCCGTGCCACTGAGTGATAACACCGGCCCTTTATTCGTATGTGGGTTCCGGGAGTTGAACTCGGGCTTACGCCGCTGAGCCATCTCACCAGCCCTTTGCCCCCATTTTACAGAAAGATTATGTACCTTGCCTGAGGTCCCATGGCTGGAAGCGGGGGACTGGAATTGAAACCTGTGTCAGCCTTTATCTGCCTTTGTTAGTGCCTCAGGACATGTCCAGCCCCTTCTGATGTCCCATGACATGGAGGCACAGCGAGCACGTCACCAGGGGAGGGAGAGCCAAAGTCAACTCTTCCCTTCCTGATCACCTGTCTTCTGGCTTCAAGACCTTTGAGGTCACAAGGCTGCCACCTGTTCCCATGGCCTTTTCCCTTCTCACCATGTCCACTGTCACAGCTCCTTGCCTGGCCTCGCTTGCTTCCGCTGTGGTTGTCTCTAAGTACTCTTCATGTGGCAGTGAGGGAACTTTCTAGGTGCAAATATGAATACACTTAATGTCTTTAGTATCATTAGTGCCAAGTGGACTCCTGGCTCTAACCTCCAAGGCCACAGTTGGCTTTTGAGCAGCGCTGAGCACCCAGCGCAGCTCCCACCTCCCCACCCTTGGCCCCGGTGCTAGCTGTGCTGGACACGGTTCCTCCTCTCCTTGTGCCTGCCTGCTCATCCCCAGCCAGGGCAATCATTGCTCACTATGACTGCCAGGCAGTGTCCGTGCCTGAAGCAGAGGTGGTGGTGTAATCGTAAGATCCAACGTCTGTTAGATTGTGGAGCTGGTAACCCCACTGTGTCATTTGGAAGTTGGGTATTACTATTTCCATTTTATATATGAGGAACTGAAGTTCGGAGAGTTGCTGATTTGTCCAGGGCCAATCAGTAAGGGGTACAGAGATTAGAAACCCACACGTCCCACTCCAAGCCACACATACTTTCCTCATTTGTACAAGAACAAGCATTGAATGTGCTGTAGGTATGGCCCCTGTGCTGGGCACACAGACATGCTGAAGACAGGAGCAACACCCACCTGCCCCTCTGCATGTGCCACACACTTCAGACACAGTGACAGTCAATTCATGAGCTTCCCAACAAGATCTGTCTTCAGTCCACGTTTCTCTAGCGGCTGGCCTTGGCTGGAGCCTCCCAGCTTTCCCGGATGTGGGTTAGGAGTGGTGTTCCCAGCCTCCTCAGACAGGTGATGCCACTCGGGGTCAGGGCTGTGCAGTAGTTGGCTGTGTAAGCCCAGTACCCCTTATGGCACCCAGTACTCAGTGGATACACAGTGGAGCCTCGCTGAGACAGGAGGAATGAGGGACTCGTTATCAGTGAGCCCATTTTGGCATCTCCACGCTACTTCCTCGTTGCATCCTCAGCAGGGAATTTCCCAGTCGTCCCTGACCCTTGCCCCTTTTCGCATTTATGTTTACTACCATGTTTTTGATTAGCGCTCATAAGGACAAATAATTATCAGTGTATATTCAGCCTAGAGCTTTTTCCTGGTCTGTAGATCTTCATCCACCCACTTCCTTATCTTCCTAACCTCTCTTCCCCTCCCTTATCCATCCAATAACTGTACTGAATTCCTCCCAACAGTATGCGCAGGGTGACCAATGAGAAATAGTCCCTGCCTGGCCCAGTGTGGTGGTGCACACCTGTTATCCCAGCAGCGGGCCAGATCAAGTCCCACTTGGTTTATTCCTATAATACTCAGGACTTCTCCTCTATTGCAATCCTAACACGTTTTTGTGTAATTATGCATTTGCTGGTAAAATGAAAGCTTTTTTTTTTTTGTTTTTGACAAGGGCTTGTTATGTAGTTCAGGCTGGCCTTGAACTCGAAGCAATCCTTCTGCCTCAGCCTCCTGAGTGCTGGGATTACAGGCGTATGCTGCTATGCCCGGCTCAGTGGGGTAATACGGTAATGGAGCAGCAACCCAAGCAAAGGTGTGATATCAGGCTCTGGGTGTCATGGGGTGTGGTGCAGGTGCCACATGGCCCAGGAAGCTGAGGGTGTCAGAACAGCCAGGGTTCAGTGTGTTTGCTTTCACCTACCCACAGCTTCCTTCTCCCCGCTGGAAGGAAAATCCACCGAGCCAGGAGGCTGGGGCCCCAGGACAAGAGCTGCCTGCTCAGTCCACGTGTCTTCGCGTGCTCTCCCCTGGGTGGATGCAGAATAGTCCTGAGATCCCTGCCTGCTCCCTCAGGTGTTCCTTGCTTTCTTCCCTCCCTGGTCCCCAAATGCCCCCCTGAAACATCCACTCTGGGGAAAACAAGGCCCGTTCAGCCACCTCCCTGTGTCTGCTTAGGTGGAGCATAAAGGGTTGGTGATTGTCTTGAAAGCAACAGAAAACCACAGAGAAACCCCATCCGGAATTTTTGAGGGTCAGGCACTGGAGAGGCGTCATGTGAGGAAAGTGATGTCAGAGCCTCATCACCTGCAAGGCTTGGGGCCCTCTTCAATCTTGTCTCTTCCCCTTGTCTACTTCCTCTGTGTGGCCTGAGGGATGGGGGCCTTTGTCCCCAGGAAGTCCAGGTGGAAAGAACTGGCTGGGAAGAGGCAGGGCTGTGGCACATCCAGCGGGGGCTCTGCCAGTGTAGCTGTCACACAGCGGGAGGGCACTTGAGGAAGCAGAAGCCTTATCCACACGGGTCCCATGAGGCTGGGGCTGGCGAGGCCAGGGAATTCCGTGGGCCCTGCTGGCAGATGTGCTGCTGCTCTGGCAGCACAGCCCAACAAGGACCAAGAGCCCCAGGGCGCAGGAGCTTAGGGAGGCGGAGCTGCGGCAGACTGAGGCCCTCGCCAGCATGTCTGGCAGCAGAGGAGTAGACAGCAGCCCCTGAGATTCCCAGCCCCAGGGACACTTGGTCCTCAGTCCCAGCAGATGGACACACCTCGGGGCAGGCCCTTCCCGTGGCCCCTTTCCTTCAGGAAGCGGAGAGCCCAGTCGGGCGGTCTTCACCCCAGCTCTCCCCATCGGTCGTGTCCCTGGCAGTTTCTCCTCCATCCACCTTCATGGAGCCTGTGGAGGTCGGAGACCATGTATTTTTGCTGTTATCTCAGTGCTGGGCAAATGGTTTAGTAATATGTTTGCTTGGGGTGGTTGTTGAAATAAACAGATGGTAGCTATTGGGGGTCCCTGAACACCCCCAAACCCTACTGAGATAGGAACTCTTGTCTACCCGCACCCCCATCCCATGCAGTTTTGAAAACGCTGAGCAAGTGTAAGTGCAAAGGGTAGGGAGCTAGAGACAAGGTGCCTGGGGAGTTGTAGGTCTTGAAGGTGGCTTTGACAGATCAGAGGGGGCTGTTAGAAGAGGTTTGACAGCCGCTGTGGCCGGCTAGAATGGAATTAGCAGTGAAGGCTGAGCGAAGTCTTCCAGGGGTGGCAGAAGGGTGGGAAGGCAGGGCGTGGAGACAGAGAGAGACTGAGCCTGAATTTGGCATTGCTCGGAGGATGTGACACGCCCTTCCTGGACTCTGGGCTCCTCAGCTGCTGGAGGAGGGAGGGCTCAGTGTATCTTGGGGTTCCCACCTTTGGTTGATGGTGGCAGACTCTGGGAGGACTGGGGGTGGGGGTTAAGGATAGTGCCCAAGGTGCAATCTCTCCATGCTCTGGAGTTCCTGAGTGTCCTCTGCTGTCCCCTGGATGGTGATTGATGGCCCCAATGGGCAGCTTGTGTGCCTGAGCTGCTGCTGTTGCTGAGAATGTGTATTAATATTAATTGGGGCTAATTAGTTGGATAAATCAATCTGCCCCCAGAGAGCAGCTGCCCCCCTGGTTGATGATGAGGAAGTCCAGGCTAATGGGGTTGCTCTGGCAAATCAACATGATGGAGAGGATTCCTGTGGGTGGTGGCCCCATCTGTGGGCATTGGTGGGCTTAGGATCCTTGAGTGTGGACCAGGGCCTGCTTGCTCAGCCTCCTGCTGGTGTTTAATTTGCTGTGTTTGGGTGTGTCTGGAGTGCTGCTGGTGTCAGATTGTGTGCCTGTGCTGTGTGTGTGTGCCTGGCTGGGTGTGCACACCAACTGGATTGTGTATGTCTTGATGTGTGGCTGGTGTGGGTCTGAGTGTTTGAGTCACTATGTACATAAGTGGTTGTGTGTCTGATACCTGGGGACAGCTGTGTGTGCGTGTGTCTGGGCATCTTGGTGCACACGTAGGTGTCTAGGCTATGCAGCCACTGGGCTGGGTCTGGGGGGAGTGCCTGGGTCTGGTTGGCTTGAGGAGTGGAGGGGTTTGGGGGTGAGGTCACCCATGGTATCTCCAACTTTATGGCTTCAGGCTTCTTGGTTTTTATTTCATTTTTTCCCCCAAAAAAGCTACACAATCCTGCCCTGGACAACTTCCCATCTGGTCACCCTTCACCAGAGATGCCCCAAGACCTCAAGTACCCAGCTTGTCCCAGGGGAGGTAAAAGGTTGAGAAATAGATCAAACCCTCATAGGGTTCAATCAGACAAATCTGGTTCAGTTCAGTTTAGCAAAATTCCACAGGCGACTCCTCTGGGTCTTCCCTTGTGTTGAACCCTGCGGACAGATTAATTATAAGGTGGAATAAGAAGTCATGTGTGTTGGCACATTGACTAATCCAGCACTCAGGAAGCTGAGGCAGGAGGATCAAGAGTTCAAGGCCAGCCTTGATTACATAGGGAGTTCAAGGCCAGCCTAGACTAAATACTGAGATCCTGTCTCAAAAAGCCAAAACCAAACAAGCAAAATAAAGAGCTACCTGGGCCGGGCACAATGGTGTGTGTAATCCTACCTACATAAGAGGCTGAGCCAAGGGGATTGCTTGATTCTAAGAATTGAGGCCAGCTTAGGGCAACATAGGAGCCCCTAGTTCAACAACAACAATGAAAAGACGAATCTCACATTTGACCCAGACTTGTTTTAAAGAAGTTCCCAGTTTGGGTGGGACCAGAGCCTGGGCTACATAATGAGAGCAAGGCCAGCCTAGACTACATAGTGGGATGAGACCCAATCTCAAAAACCCTAAACACCGAGGAATGCTAACATTCCCAGGGCCTGAGAAGCCACCGGAGGGCCCTGAAGGGCTTTCATGCCAACCTGGAGATAGAGTGGGGCATGATTTTAGTACTGAGGATGAACACAGGAGCGTGCACTGCATAGGGAGGTGTGTGGACCTTGTGACGTAGTGGAGCGCGTGGTGTGTGATGTGCAGTGTGTGCAGTGGCCTGAGTGGATCAGGTTTTGCTATCTGCCTGCCCTACTTCATCTCAGCAGCAGCCAGTCGTGGGCCCCAAAACCACCCTGGACTTGCCCCTGGCTGAGCTGGCCTGGAAGCTGTGGGCTGGGGAGCCGTGTCTGTAAAGTATCCTCTGTAACAGTGA
The DNA here is from genome assembly GCA_028451465.1 of Erethizon dorsatum. Taxonomy (NCBI): domain Eukaryota; kingdom Metazoa; phylum Chordata; class Mammalia; order Rodentia; family Erethizontidae; genus Erethizon; species Erethizon dorsatum. The sequence continues at coordinate 96,988,998 of CM051827.1, read as the reverse complement.
TGGCAAACATTTTAGAGACCAAGTGCCCAAGCTGCAACCCCAAACCCACTTATTTTTTGGAAAGTGCCAACACTGCAATTAAGCCGGAATACTGAGGTTTTAGTTCAGAGAAAACAACTATTATCCGATGCTTGGCCACTGGGGCAACTTGACTTGCATGCCGACAGAGAGGGTTCTGCGTGCCTGCTGGGGCACACGTGCCATAGGTTTCCACCACTGCTCTACAATTAGGTAGAAGAGCTGAGGAACTTGTCAAAGAAAAAAACAGAAGCAGATGGTCAGGAATCAGGAAGATATTGACCGGAAAAATTAGAAGCTACAGAGAAGTTCCAAAGACAGCTCACAATGCAAAGAAAAGGAAAAAATTCGGATTCTCTCCCTGGCTCTTGAGGCTTGTGGAGGGGAGAACTGGGTTCCCAGATGCAAGGTAAGCGCAAAGGGCCAGAGATCCAGGGACAAACGCAGCAGAGTCCGTGGCCTCTGTGAGGTGTGAGGTTTTGCTTCACGGGAACTCCTCTCACACGGCAGGCAGCAACTAAAGAGGGATTCAAGTATGGCGCCCACCATATCGCCATAGCGCTTGATCAGATGCCATTCCAGGAAGGGGTTGATTATTTAAATCTGGGACTCAGAACAAATAAAAAACAATTACACTTCACGGCTTCAAGTGTTACCCTCCTATCATGACTGGGTGAGATACAGCCACAGGAGACAGCTGCAAACAGGGAGTGAGCTAGAAAGAGATGCCCTGAGAAATTTAAACTCGGGCTGGGAGGCACACAGGCCACACCCCTGCTACGAGAAGCCAGGCTGGCTTGAGTTGTGCTCAGAAACACCTGGGTCTGAAAGTGCCTGTGGGCAATAAGTACTTGAACCCTTGCTTCTGCCTACATCTAGCACAGATCTGAGGTCTGATTATCTTTCCTCTCCACCAGTGTGAGCAAGGACGCATCTCAGCATGCACATTGCTACAGCCTGGGGATAATCATGATGCAAAGAAGACTAAGATTAATTGGAATAAGAAAAAAATCAGAAGACAGCACAAAGGGCATAAAAAACCTGTTCACAGAAATAATAGCAGAAAACTTTACAAATATTGGGAAAGAAATATACAAATAAGTGAGGCATATAGATCCACAAATAGCCATGACAGAAAGAGAATCTCTCCACATTGCATTATACTCTATCAGAAGTCCAACACAGGGACAGAATCTTAAAAGCTGTTAGACAAAAGTAACAAATCACTTGTAAACCCATTAGAATGACAGTTGACTTCTCAATACAAACCTTAAAGGTCAGAAGATCTTGGAGTGAAGTGTTTCATGTCCTAAAAGATAACTTCCAACCCAGGCTTACATATCTTGTAAAACTTTCTTTCAAAACTGATAGAGAAATAAGGTATTTCCACGACAAAGAGCACTCAAGAAATTCATGGCCACCAAACCAGCACTACACAAAATTTTCAAGAGTATCCTAGAAAGAAAGAATGAAGTCAGCAATGCCAAAAAAATCTAATAAAATGAATACACCAGGCAGGGTGAGCACTTAAGCAAAGAGGAGGAGTGGGGCTCAGTAACAGAAAAATAATACAATGACAGGAATAAATCAACAGCCAGGTGTGATGGTGCATGCCTGTAATACCAGCACCCCAGAAACTGAGAAAGGAGGATTGCTGAGAGTTTGAGGCCAACCTAAACTGCATAGTGAGACCCTGTCTCAAAAACAAAAACAAAAAACCTTGGGCCGGTGATATAACTCAGTGGCATAGCGCCTGCCTGGCAGGTGCGAGGTCCTGAGTTCAACTCTCGGTACCCGCATAAAAACAAAAACAAAAACCTCAATACCTTTCAGTAACAACTCTCAATGTGAGTGGTCTCAATTCCCCAATTAGAAGAGGTAGATTGGCAGAATATAGATCAAGAAACAAAACCCAACAATATGCAGTATAAAAAAGCACATTTAATCCAAAAAGAAATACACAGATTAAAAATCAAAGGATGGATTAAAAATCAAAACAATATTCCATGCAATGGGAGCCTGGAAACAAAGCAGGAATAGCTATCCTAATTTCAGGCAAAGTGGATTTCAAGGTAAAACTGATCGAAAGAGGCAAAGAAGGTCACTAAATATTGGTTAAAGGAACAATTCAGCAGGAAGCGATAATAATTATAAACACATATGCACCAAACACTGGCATGCCCAGCTTCATAAGCATTATTGGACAAAAAAATCAGACAGACAACACAATTCAGTTATAATGGGGGGGGGCCCCAATACCTCACTGTCACAAATAGATCAACTAGATAAAAAATTAACAACAGAAACCAAAAGGGAAGGAGTATTTCTAAAGTCATTCTTGGAAGCTAACATTACCCTGATTCCAAAACCAGAAGAGTACCCAACCAAAAAAGAAGCACAGGCCAATCTTTTTAATAAACATCGATGCAAAAATCCTCACCAAGATACTGGCAAGCAGGATGTGACAAATCAAGATCATAATCACTATTAAGTAGAAATCATCCCAGGGATGCAGAGATGGTCCAACATACACAAATCAGTAAATGTAATATATCTCACAAACTGAGTTCATAAGTATCTAGGAATCTATCCATATCTTCTTTCTCACAGCAATCCTGCCTCAGCTTACAGACTGCTGGAATTACAGGTGTGTGCCAGCATGCCCAGCCTACCTGGGATTTTGACTAGAAGAAAAACATGATTTTACTGGATTTTCATCTAGACATTAAATTCATTTATAAAAAAATGAAATCACCCTCTGTTTTCAACCTGAATTCATAGGTCTATAAGAATGTCTCCCTTTTTCCACATACTTCTGTAGCCCTCAGGGCATAACGCCAATTTTGTCGTAAAGGGGCCTTATTGTAGTGTATAATACATTTATCCTTTAGAAATTTTTTTTTTTCTTAAATGTGTGTACCGGGAGTCGACCTCAGGACCTCGCGCTTGCCAGGCAGGCGTTTATGCTGCTGAGCCATATCACCGGCCCTAGAATATTTCTATTGATGAATGATTAATTTTAATTTTATGAATTTTATTAAACAATGAGTACCTAACAGGAAAAAATCAAAATAATAAAGTATTGAATTTTTGATGTTTATTGAGTGTTTATAAAAAGCATTAGCCTATAATCCCAGCACTCAGGAGGCTGAGGCAGGAGGATTGGCATGAGTTCAAGGCCAGCCTGGGCTACATAGCAAGTTCAGCGATAACCTGAACTGCATAGTGAGACCCTGTCTCAAAAAAAAAAAAAAAATTTAAATTCATTTGGGTGTGGTGGCGCACACCTGTAATCCCAGCACTTAGGAGGTTGAGGCAGGAGGATCACTATGAGTTTGAGGCCAGCCTGGGATACAAAGAGAGAACCCATCTCAAAAAACCAAAAAACAACAACAGCAACAGAAAAAAAAAAAAAGAAAAGAAAGGTTAGGGTGGGAGGTAACTGAAATGAAAAAAAAATGTTCATCTCTGGCCATTAGAGAAAAACAAAACAACACTGAGATTCCATCTTACAAAGACAATGGCTGTCATGAAGAAATCAGATAACAAATGCTGGCGAGACTGGGGGAAATACGACTCTTCATTTTTGGTGGGACCATAAATTAGTACAATCGTTATGGACATCAGTATGACGATTCCTCAAAAACCTAAAACAAGAAATTCCATTTGACCCAGCTGTTCCCCATACAGGTATCTTTTTAAAGAAAAGTAAAGACATCATATTACAGTGATACATGCATACCCACGTTTATAGCAGCACAATTCACGAAAGCGAAATCTTAGAAGCAGCCTATATGTCCATCAACAGAAGAAAGGATGAAGAAAATGTGGTATTTATACACAATGAAGTATTATTCTGCCATAAAGATGGAAAATTTAAGTCATTTGTGGGAAATGGATGCACATTGAGACCATAATGTTAAGGGACATAAAACAGACACTCAAGCTTAAGTATTGAATGTTTCCTTTATATGAGAAATCCCAAATATAAGTAAAGAGCAAAAGAAAAGACAGACAGTAGAAGGAAAAAAAAAAAAAAAAAGAGAGATGGGGGTTGGGTGCAGCCAGGAGGGAAAAGAAAGGAAAGGGACATAAAAAAGAATTAAGATGTGTTATGTACATTTACCAACTCTTTTTTTTTTTTTTTTTTTTTTTGTGGGTACCGGGGGTCGACCTCAGGACCTCACGTGCCAGCAGGCGCTCGTGCCACTGAGCGATATCACTGGTCCTTTTTTTCGTATGTGGGTTCCGGGAGTCGAACTCAGGCCCTTGCGCTTGCCAGGCAGGCGCTTACGCCGCTGAGCTATCTCACCGGCCCACATTTACCAACTCTTCACAACGAATGCAATCATTATGTACTGCAAACATGACCTAGTTAAAAAATTAAAACTAAGCCAAGCATGGTAGTGCCTACCTGTAACCCCAGCACTTGGGAGGCTGAGGCAGGAGGATCACTTCAGGTTTGAGGCCAGCCTGGACTACATAGTGAGTTTAAAGCTAGCCTGAACTACATAGCAAGACCCTGTCTCAAAAAATAAATAAATAAATAAATAAATAAATAAATAAATAAATTAATTAATTAAATGTACAGGAAAGAAGAAGGAAGAGGTTGGGGTGGAGGTCAGAACTTCAGCCTAGGATTTGAGGCTGGTTGGGGAGGGGCAGGTCACATATTGTCTTACTTAGAGAAGCTGGGAAACAGGTTTTGAGCACAGGATGCCATGACTTGCTTGGGAGAGGGCACATGCCACAGTCGCCTGTCACTTGTATTCTTCTCTGAGTCAGGGTGATGGGGAGCCCAGGCCATTAGTCGCTGGCCCTGGTCTCACCTGGCCCCCATGTCTGGTCTTTCCACCTATGCCCAGGAACAGAGGTATATCGGGAGATGAAGGCCTGGCAGATTTCCTGGGGGATGTGAGGAGCAACCTGAAGCACCAGATAGGCTCGCGAAGGTTGAGGGGCCTTGTCTATGGGATCCCCGTGAGCCTAGGACTCCGGTGACTGCATGCAGAGTCCCGGGGTGTACGTCCACACGTGAGCTTATGATGTATAGGAGGACTCCCTGGTCTCTAAGGGATTAGGGCTTAGGGCTCAGAGGTCCTAAAGTTACATCTCTAGTTCTATCCTGGTTTCCTTCTGATTGTTCTTCTCCTTCCCTGTTCTCTGTCTTTCCTCCTCAGCTTTTAGTGTTCCTAGTTATTGTGAGGAGCCTGTTCTCACTGCTGACGGCAGAACTGTGTGCTGCCTGGTCCCTACTTTAGGAGCCAGGGTTGCTGGCTGCTCTTGGTCTTCTTACTGTGAGTAGCCCTCACCCCATCTGGAAGGGAGATCAGGAGATCTCAGTTCCAAGGAGGAGCTCACAGAGTCAAAGAAGCCCTGGGATTGGCCCGAGGATGGCTGGCCTTCAGATGGGGGGGGGGGACGGCCAGGTGATTGCCTCCCAGATCCTTTTCTCCTGCTTCCCTCAGCTTTGACTGCAGCAGCCTCATCTGTGGCCAGACCTCGAACCCCCTGAACTTAAAGAAAATATCTGGGTGTGCTTCTGGGAGTGAGGGAGCTTCTCTGGCAGAAGGGGGCTCCATCCTGGGCACGGGTATAGACACAGGTGGCAGCATGCACATACCAGCCTGGTCGGTGGGGTTTTTGGCCTCTGGACTGCAGAATTCTGCCCCAGGTACTCACTGGTTGGGGTGGTGCGCTGTGGTCATCCCGGCCTAGAGCAAAGAGAGATGCGGCAGTAGAGTGGCCTGCTCCACCCACCAATTTGCATCCACCCAGCTCTCTCCAATGGGAAGTATGTGGAAGTAGGAGGGCTTCAAATAACTCTTGCCTTAGCCACAGCTCAACATACGTTTCTTATAGGTGACAATGGAATAGACTTTGTACTCCTTAATTGATCAGTCATTAATTCATCTACACAGCTATCTTCCAGCTGTCTTTTCCCTTATCTATCTTTATCTATCATCTATCGTCTATCATCTACCTATCTATATCTATCATCTATCTATATATCATCTATCATCTATCCATCCATCCTTTACCCATTCAACCATCCATGCAGTCATCATTTCAACCTCTATTCATCAATCAATTTCACCATTCATCCACTATTTAATTTACTGAACAAACTTTTATTAGTTAATCTGTTCCAGACACTGCACTGGTTATTTGGGATACTTCCATGAATAAAATGAACAAATATTTCAGCCATTAGAAACTTACACACATCCTTCCTTCCCTTGTGTTTCATTCATCCATCTATTTATCAACTCACATTTTATCCATTCATCTACTTACCCACCTATCCATCCATATTTCCATTAATCTTTCCATGCATGCATGATGCATGCATCCACCTTTAACCCCTCTGGGTACCCACACTTGACCTGTACTGGGGACACAGAGTATGAATGAGACCTCAGAGCTAGCCCTCACCCCTGCCATGCTTAGACACCCAAATGGTTTAATCAGAAAGTGATCAGGGCTTCAAGAGAGGGTCAAAGCTTGTGGAAGCTCACAAGACGAAGCTGACATTTTCTTCAATAGAAATTTATTAAAAGCCTATGTGTGGGGCTTCATGCAGTTCAGTGATAGAGCACTTGCCTACTATGTGCAAGGTCATGGGTTCAATCACCTGCACGGAAAATGACAATAACAAAAAAGACAGACTTTCAGAGGGAGGGCAAGGGAAGGGCAGGATTCCTGGAGGAGGCAGCTTCCTTTCGAAGGACCGATTTGCAGAGACGGTGTGGCGTCTAGAAGGCTGCGTGGCTGTAAGCAGCTTACTGTGCCTGAAGCAATATGCATGTGTGGGATGGCTGGACAGGAAACTGCAGAGTTGATGCTTTACAGCCTGGAAAGGCAATAAAAGAGGTCAGAATGCTGTGGGCAGCGGAGAATCATGGAAGGATGGAAGCAGCTCCCTTTCCTGTGTGCTGGCCGGAGCTGGTTGGGGGAGCACACTGGCTGGATGCTCAAGGCTCCCGGCACCTAGGCCCCGCCCTTCCGAAGTTGACCTGGGCGCTTTGTGAGTGGGGTTTTGCAGCGACTCCAAAACACCTCTGCCATCAAGGACAAAATATCAGGTAAGGCTCTGTCTGTGCCTGTGTCCACACCTGTTCAGAGGCAAATCTGCCAGTCTTTTTTTTTTTTTTTTGTGGGTACCAGGGGTCGACCTCAGGACCTCGCGCGCCAGCAGGCGCCCTTGCCGCTGAGCGATATCACCGGCACCTTTTTCGCATGTGGGTTCCGGGAGTCGAACTCGGGCCCTCGTGCTTGCCAGGCAGGTGCTTACGCCGCTGAGCCATCTCACCGGCCCCAAATCTGCCAGTCTTTATCTCAGGATATTTCATGCAGCCTGTGTCTCAGCACCACAGATGACAAAGGTATCTGGAAGGGGCACTGCATGGCTCCTGCCTGGCTGCCCTGTCCAAGGTCTCTTGTCCCACTGAGAGGGGCTTCCTACAATCTAGCATTAGCCTCTCCTTCTGGCTCTTTATGCTTCATCCCAGGTGAGAGTCACCCGGTCTATCAATGTCTGTCCACAGGCCCTGACTCCCTTGAACATGGCTGTGGGCCCCATTCCCTGAGGGCAGGCAGGAGGGATCCCTGAAACAGAAAGGTGAGAGGTGTCTGCCATCACCCTGCCCTGTGCAGTGACCACCGTGACTGGTCCCATGGCCCAGCACATGCAGAAGTTGGTGCTGGGCCTGCCAGCCCTGCTGAGTGAGTTATCCCCCAGGTGGACCTCCAGCCCCCATGCCCTTCAGGATGGAGGTGACCTGGGTGGGGAGCAGACCTAGTAGGGCTCTTTCCCTCCCCTCCCATCATTCTTCACTGACCTGTCATCCCCTCTGAACACTTCCTTTCCCCAAGATGCAGCGAGCAAGAAGCTTAAATGCTTCATCCTGTTTGTTTCACACCCTTCGCTGGACACCTACTGCTCTGGCCTCCACTGGAGCCTGTGGTGGATTGACAACTGGTGGTCAACTTGTAACACCCAGCTGAACTGAATCAGCCCACCTGAGGATTGTTGCCAACAACATAAAAGGGAGAACTGGAGAGGAAGAAGTGGTGCTGTTGGTTCTCCTGGAGGAGTTTGTTGCGCTGGCTTTCCTGATAGGAACTTGGCTGTTCTCATTGTCAGAGGAGCTTGGGACCTTGCTGTCGCTGAGGATGGCTGTGGTTCTTTTCGGGGGAGCTCTGGTCCTTACTTTGAGCATCATTACCTGGCTCCGGAAGGGAAGATGATGTGCTGTTGAATCTCCTGGAGAAGCTTGTCATGCTGGCTTTCCTGATATGAACTCGGCTGTTCTCATCGTTGGAGGAGCTCGGGACATTGTCGTCGCTGAGGATGGCTGTGGTACTTTTTCGGAGGAGCTCTTGTCCTTACTTTGAGTGTTGCTTCCTGGCTCCAGTGCAGATCCCTCAGCCTGCTGGCACAGATCCTTCATCTGGCTGGCACAGACTTTCTAGCTTCCACCACTGAGCTTTGGGCCTTCCCAGTGCAGATCCTTGAAACAGACTTGCATGAGGCATTGCCATGGGCTCTAGGTCTCCAGCTGGACTCATGTAGGATATTGCTGTGGGATCCAGGCCCTCACCAGTATCTCCAGGCCTTTGAGTCTCCAGTGTGTGGGCAGATTTCCTGTACTCTTTTGTATATGACTCTTTGGGTGACTATTATAAAATACTCCTATAAATTATGTGTCCTATATTATATCTTTTCCCTTGCAAACCCTGACTGCAACAGAGTCATAGCTGTAATTCCATCAAAGAAGGACGCCAACATCACAAACCATCACACACGGGCAGAATACTCGGAAGGTATTGTTCGGAGGCTCTGGTACCTCGTTAAGCTGGGCTTTGACCCTGTCGCTAACCCTGGTCAAGTCACAACTTCTCCAGGCATCAGTTTCCCCACCGATGCCATAAAGAGGTCAGACTATGAGATGGCTTCAGGCCCTTCCAGTGCTGGCAGCCTTCATTTATTCATTAATTCACTCGACAACATTTATTGGTACAAACCACTAGTTTGTACAAAACCAGTAGTACAAACCACTAGGAGGCTCTTTGACTCCTTCCTAACACTCTATAGAATGAGCCCTGCTCTTCCCATTTACAGGGGACAAAACTGAGAAGTGGAATGACTTGCTCGTGGTCATATGGCTAGTAACTGGCAGAGCAGGGCTGACTCCAGAACTCTTTCCACAGGACAGAGTCTATCATTTAGCCAATCTTTCATCTGATTTCCTCCACCTGTCCTAGATGTAGCAACATGATTACCAACCTGTGATCATTGTCTGTCATCCATTATTTGCCCCTGTTGATCTCTCCATCCTCATCTTCTCCTGACAGTTCTTAAAGATATCTGTGTCTGTTCCTATTACCTGCCCACCCACCCATCCACCCATCCACTTACACATGCAGCCCTCTGCCTACCTACTCTGTCATCTACCCATTCATGAATCCACCATCTACTCACAATCTACTTCATCCACCCCATCACCTACCCATCTCCCCGCCCAGTCTTCATTCTGCCCCAGAGCACCTGGAGCTTGGAGAATATATAGAGAGGCTCCCAGGTTCTCTCGGGAAATCTCCGCAGATTCCCCTGGGTGAGGACAACTATGGCTCAAGGGCCTGTTCTATAACCCTGGCTCTAGGAGGGAGTGAGGGCACCATGTCCCCAGCCCAGTATCCCCTTCAAGCCCCACTAAGCCATTTGTACCCCAGATGTACTGTAGTAACTAGCGCTTTCAAATTGGCTGCTATGAGTCAAGCGGCTACACTGAGGCATTTCCTCGCACGGCCAGGGCCCTGAAGCTCAGTGCCAGGCTGTTCCAGGATGTGGGACACAGGAGCGCTCAGAAAGGGAAGGGGATCCTTGAGGATGTAGGGTGGGGTCAGAGGGGAGGATGAGGCCCAGATAATGGTGGCTCAGAGAGGGGTGCCAGGAGGAGAAGGAATAAAGGAAGGGGAAGGAAAGGGACTGCTCAGAGAGGAGGCTTGTGGAGGGGAGGGCACATTACAGAGAGGGAAGGGGCTGGAGAGAGTGTGGGCTTCTCCAGAGCTTAGTGGGGCTAGGGCTTGGTGAGGGTCAGGCTTGTCGGGGAGCAGCAGGCTGCAAGACTGTGTGCCACCCTCCCTGGGATGCTGTGCCTGGAAGACGGGCTGCTCACTGTGGTTCTGCAGTCAGTCTCCTCTGCTTGTCACACCCCGAGGGTCCCCTAGCCATAGAGAATTTTGAAGAGATTCGAGGAGTAGAGTGAGTGTCCTTGGGTCCTGCTCTTGCCCATGAGAGCATAGGGTGGTGGGAATTGAGGGAGGGCATCCAACTGAGGGTGTCTACTTGGAACCTAATTAGGGTGGGGTTTGTTTGTTTTACTTTTTGTTGATTGCCCAGGCTGACCTCAAACTCCTAGATTTGAGCAAATCCTCCCATTTTAGCCTCCTGAATAGCTGGAGCTACAGGCCCGTGCCCACACGCCTGGCTTAACTATGGCGTGGAGCTCCTGCTTGACACTAGGATTGAGTTTAGACTTTTGAGTTGGGGCTGGTTTCGGGCTAGAGTGGCAGATCTTAGTGAAGGCTAGAAACAAGGTGAGGTGGAGGTAAAGGATGGAGGGGACGTTGAGGTTTATTTTTGGGAGATTTTTTGGTTTTGATTTTTTCTTTTTTCTTTTAGACAGGGTCTCGCTATGCTGTTCAGGTTGGCTTTGAACCTACTACAGAGCTTAGGCTGGCCTCAAAGTCACAGCAATCCTCCTGCCTCAGTCTCCCAAGTGCTGGGATTACAGGCATGCATCATCATTCACTTTTTCAATGAATTTTGTTGAAATAATAATTTATATATAAGTAAAATTCGCTATTTTTTTTATTTTAAAGAGAAGAAAAAACAAATCAAAAGAAGAACAAATTTTCAAACCAACATAATAGGAGGGTAACAATGGTTAATACATTACGTATTACTATCTTTAAGTTAGTTATTCAGGACACCAGACATTAGCATTCAATTGTCCAAACATTATTGGCACAAACCTTACTCTTCAATGAACTAAGTAAAAATGGTAGTGTATCTATCTTAACCATCATATATATATATATATATATATATATATATATATATATACAATTTTTTTTCCCTTTCCCTTCTTTGTTTTCCCTATTCCAGTCTCTCTTTCCTTTTGACCAGTTTCTTTTTGATTCACCATGTCTATTGTACATTTTGGATCTTATTTACTCTTTCAGTTTCTCATACTAGAGAGATAATACGATGCTTACACATGTGCTTCTGGTTTATTTCACTTATGAGTATTTTCTCGAGTTGCATCCATTTACCTATAAAAGTCTCCAGTTTATCCTTCTTTATGGCTGAATAGTACTCCATTGTATAAAAATACCACATCTTTCTTATCCATTCCTCAGTTGATGGGCATTTGGGTTGTTTCCAAGATCTGGCTATTACAAATTGTGCTGCTATAAACATGGGTGCACATATATCGCTGTGGTACGATGTTTTTAATTCTTCTGGGAAGATGCCCAGAAGGGGAATAGCTGGGTCAAATGGGATCTCCAACCCTAGTTTTCTGAGGAATCTCCACACTGACTTCCACAGTGGCTGTACCAGTCGACACTCCCACCAACAGTGAAGAAGGGTTCCTTTTTCCCCACAGCCCCTCCAGCATTTGTTATTAGTTGATTTCTTAATAGTAGCCATTCTTTCTGGGGTGAGATGGTATCTCAGTGTTGTTTTAATTTGCATCTCTCGAATGACTAGTGATGTTGCACATTTTTTTGTATATTTGTTTGCCATTAGTATTTCTTCATCTGAGAAATGTGTATTCATCTCAGATGCCCATTTTTGGAGTGGGTCTTTAAATTTGGGAGGTCTGATTTTTTTGAGTTCTTTATATAAAATTCACTAATTTTAAATAATTTGATGAATCTGGACAAATGTATATATTTTTAGAATTTATTTATTTTTTGAGACAGGGTCTCGCTATGTAGCCCAGGCTGGCCTCAAACTCACAGTGATCCTCTTGCTTCAGCCTCCTCAGTGCAAGGACTACAGGTGTGCACCATCAAACCCAGCTAGCATTTATTGAATATATGTACCCATCACCCCTAATTTGCCTCATAGCCTTTTGCGATTCATTCTCTTCCTACTCCACTGATCTGCTTTCTGTCAAGGTAGGCAGAATTTTCTAGAATTTCAAGTAAAGGGAATAAAAAAAGTGTAAGATTTTTGTGTTTGGTTTCTTTCACTTAGCATATTCACGTATTCTTTTTTTTTTTCCCAATCAGCTTTTATTAGCACATTGTAGATAAACATAGTGATCACATTCATCATGGAGAATTTGCACCCTGTACATGATATAACTTGTTTCTTTCTTTCCCCATTCCTGTACCCTCCCTTCAACCCCACCTTTCCTCCCCATTTACAAAAACTTTGATTCCATGTTTTCCTTCTTTTCTCACTTTTCCTCTTCCCTTCGACTTTTTCTTTTCTTTTCTGGTACTGGGAATCAAACACAGGACTTCGGGCTTGCGCCACTAAGCCATATCCCCCGCCCATCTTTCAATATTCATTCATTCTTACATGCTCTCTGCTGCCCCCATTTCAAGATGGGCCTTTAGGGCTGGGGTGTAGCTCAGTGGTAGAACGCTACTACTTGCCTAGGATTTGGGAGGCCCTGGATTTGATTTCCAGCACCACAAGAAAAAAAAAAAAAAAAAAAAAAAAAAAAAAGAGAAAAGAAAAGACCATGGAGTACTACTCAGCCATAAAGAAAGATAAACTGGAGACTTTTATAGGTAAATGGATGCAACTCGAGACCATACTCATAACTGAAATAAACCGGATGCACATGTGTAAACATCGTATTGTCTCCCTAGTGTGAGAAGCTGAAAGAGTAAGATCCAAAATGTACAATAGATATTGTAAAATGGGAAGAAACTGTTCAAAAGGAAAGTGAAACTGGGATGGGGGAACAGAGAAAAGAAGGAAAAAAAAAAGAAAAAAAAATATATGTATGATAGTTAAGATAGATACACTACTAATTTCGCTTAGTTTATTGAAGGGAAAGATTTGTGCTAATATTGTTTGGACAACTGAATGCCAATATCTTGCACCCTGAGTAACTATTTAAAGATAACAATATGTAATATATTAACCATTGTTACCCTCCCATTATGTTGTTTTGAAATTTTGTTCTATTTTTTCTCTTTAAAATAAAAAAAAAAAAGGGCCGGTGAGATGGCTCAGCGGCATAAGCGCCTGCCTTGCAAGCGCGAGGGCCCGAGTTCGACTCCTGGATCCCACATACGAAAAAGGGGCCGGTGATATCGCTCAGCGGCTCGGGTGCCTGTTGGCGTGCGAGGTCCTGAGGTCGACCCCCCGGTACCCACAAAAAAAAATAAATAAAAAAAATAAAAATAAAAAAAAAAGAATTGCTACTACAAAAAAAAATTAAAAAAAAAAAAAAAAAAAAGAAAAGAAAAGAGAGAGAGAAAAAGAGCTGGGCGTGGTGGTGCGTGCTTGTAATTCCAGCATTTGGGCGGCTGAGTCAGGAGGATCACAGCGAGTTTGAAATCAGCCTGGGCTACATAGTTAGTTCAACTATGTTCAGGGCCATACGGAGAACCTGTCCCCCCCCAAAAAAAGGCACTTTTCGTGTAGGCCCCTGAAACACGGTCCTCAGGGCAGAGCAGGGTGTGGGGCATCCCTGAGTCCCATGCAGAGGAGCTGGGCTCAGAGGTGCTGCTCAGTAAGAAACCCCATTCCAGCCTCAGCCTGGACCCCACCCCCACCTTCAGAACGCATCCTCCCGGGTCCTCCCACAGCGGCTGGCCAAGGGTGCAGCCCATTCCGGACTCTGCCTGCACGCAGGTGGCTCTGCAGAGAGGCTGTCTTTTCAACTCAGGGTCTGCGGCACGCCCTGCCCTCTAGGGTCCAGAACACAGCAGGACACGGGCTGTGAAGCCTTGGGAAGACACCTGAACTGTCTGCCGTCCCAGCTCCTTCACTGTACACAGCAGATAGCAATCTCCACTTCACCGGGGTGGAGAGGCGTCAAAGAATTACCAGTGGAGACAAACCAGCACAGTGCCTGGCACCACGTAAGATTTCCACCACTTCTCTCCTTCGCTCCATCCAGGGAGACAGGCGGGCCTTGTCTCGGCCCTTGCTGGCACCACCAGCTCTTGCAAGCCCAAATGACTGCAGTGCCGAGAAGGACCGACAGGAGGTGCTGGCCCAGCTTCTCACCTGATTTCCCAGTCTTCCTGGATGTTACCTTAGAAAGTGTCTGAGCCTGTCCAGCGTCCTGAACTTTCCAGTGGGCGTGTGCCTGTCACTACCGTGACGGCTACTGGACTTCTACAAGGGACACTATAGAGATAGTACTGACAAAAATTTCCAGGCGATCAGTTTCCTTCCCTGGAGGCACAAGCCAGGGCTGATTCTTACCTCCATCTGGCAGGAGTCTGAGGGGCGTGGTGGCGAGGGTAAGATGGGGCCACTCCTTTCTAGCTTTTACCCTTTATCTCTTCTGCAGCAGTTTCATTCCCTCCATTTGACCTTTGTGTCAGCCCCATCCTTGTCAGGGAAGAAAACTTTGCAAAATCACTGATTCTCTTGGCACTTAGAGGAAAAGCGGATCCCAGAGGCAGATAGGGTGGAGGAAGCAAAAACCCCCAGTTGGGGGCTTACTGTGGACCTGGACTGGACACTGCTGCTCTCTGGAGCTCAGTTTCTTCTCCAGGAAAATGGGAATCGAAACATCTACCTTGCCAATTTGTGCTAAAGCTTAATTAAATAAAAAGAGAATGAAGCAATTAGCACGAGGCCTTGCACGTAGGAAGTGTCCAATAAATGCTACTATTATTAATTCAGAGGTGGTTCATAAAAAGAAATATTACCATGCACCTGTTTACTGCAGGGTCTGGAATAACACTGACTTTGGCTAGAGAGAGAGAGAGGGAGAGACAGACAGAGAGAGACTGAAAAGTATGCATGTGTCTGAGTCAGACATTAAGTGACTTACTTTTTCTGGAAATTGATTTTGGTGCAAGTTACCCGTGGAACTGCTGACCTGAATTCTGAGAAAATAACAATAATGACACTATCTAATGTGTCTTGAGCTCTTACTCTGTCCTAGGAACTGCTCAAAAGTGCTGTATATATATTAAATCATTAAATCCCACAACTGTCCTGTGAGGTTTTGCAAATGAGGAAGTCTGTACCTCCATTAAGGGATGGGACCAAAGTGACAACAGCCAGCTGAAGTGGCAGAGCTTGGGACCTGAAGCCAGGTGATCTGCTTCCAGGGAGAAAAGGCAATTAAGGGTGTATAGGCTATCATTATCATAAAACAATGAAAACTTGTTTGAATTCCTGCAAGTGTGCTTGGATTTCATGGCAGGAGTTCGGCTTCAGCCCCCATGTTCCTGGTCCCGTGTCTGAGGCAAAGACCACGCTGTCACTGTGGAAATGTAACCAGGCTCTAGATCAGGGATTCGCACCTTCTTTTCCTAGCCATGAATATCAGGTGGATGCCTGGTTTCAGTTTCATCATTAGGGTCGGCATTCCTCACAGGGAGCAAGTTTTACATTTTAACCTTGGAGAACTATAGACAAAATCAGCACGGTCTTTCAGGTTTCACTGAGGGCTGAGGAAGCATGAAACGGAGAGCCAGGACATCTTTACCTTAGTGTAGATTAGGGCTGAGGTGTTTGGATTAAGGTACAACATAGGCCAGCCCTGGCTACAGAGCCCAGAACAGCACAGGAGAGGAGGAGGGCCGGCAAAGGGCCTGTGGGCAGGAAGCAGGGGCCTGGGACTTCTGGTGGCAGCCCCGTATCACCGTGCTGTGGAAAGAGGAGTGGTGTCTCCCGTCCATGATGGAAGTGGAAAGCTGGATCAGTAGCCAGAGCGAATCAAAATGACAGCCACTCCTCCTGGAGACTTTCTGAGGACCGCACCCATGTCTGCTAATGCCCCTTCCTTCTCGTGAGTATCAAATCAACCTCATGTCTCCTTCTCCTGCGGCTCCACCATAGTGCTCTTTGTGGCTCCCCTCTGAGGGTTCACAGGGGCTCCCCAGGTTGGCCTAAGGCAGGAAGCAGGACCAGGGGATCAGTAAATGTTTTTGCCTTCTGGTCTTGAGATCTCTGGCCCAGGTGGGGCCATAGCCTCCTGGTGTTCTTCTGCCCCAGTCCCTCTCCTTGGGTTCTGCCCCCCAGATGCTGCCCCAGATTGCAGTAGAAGGGAAAGAACCCCAACGTAGAAACCTGGGCCCAAGGCCTGGCTCTTCCACTGGCTTGCTCTGCATTGGTGTGAAGTCATTTCCCCTCTCAGGACCTCTGTTTTCCTATCTGCAAACAAGGAGGTTAAATTTGATAAGGTCCGTGGTAATTGGCAGCCTGACCACTCTGTGAGCTGGGATTCCTAGGCACTGCCCCCTCGTCAAGAACTTGCAATGGCTCCCACTAGTGTCCAGAGAAGATTCCAGAGAGCACTGCCAAGGGAGTGGAACCCATTCAGAGCAGACGCTGGGTTAGGACCAGCACTCCTGGTTTACAGTCCAGTGCTTTTCCCGCAGAGCGCTGATTCCTTGGCCTGACAGTCAGCATCTCCCCAAGATCTTCCAAAGCCTCCTCCCCGGGGCTCTGCCATGGCACTGCCTCCCTCCAGTCCTTTCAGCTGGGGTCTTCCTGCAGTCACTGATACATCTTTGGCTTCTACTTCTGTGCCTCTCTTCATACCATTCCCTCTACCCAGACATTTTTACAGTCTTCTGTTTTTCAAATCTTGTGTTAAATGCCACTTCCTCCAGGAAGACTTTCTCAGTCCTTCTGTCCATCCTCCTCCATGACCTTCCCTTTATCTGAACTCTCTTGAGGTCCTCTCCCCATCAGAGCTTCTCTTCCCCAGTCCCATTCCTCTTGTAGCCCTACTTCTGGCCAACCATACAAACACATGAGCTCCCTCCTCTCTGTGTCTGACAGCAGAGGCCTTCAGGAGATACTGTCTCAGTGTGAAGGAATGCAATCCACCCAGCTGTCTGTTGATCTTTTTTTTTTTTTTTTTTTTTTTTTTTTTGTGGGTACCAGGGGGTCGACCTCAGGACCTCGCGCACCAGCAGGCGCCCGTGCCGCTGAGCGATATCACCGGCCCCTTTTTCGTATGTGGGATCCGGGAGTCGAACTTGGGCCCTAGCGCTTGCAAGGCAGGCGCTTATGCCGCTGAGCCATCTCACCGGCCCTGTCTGTTGATCTTACATTTGTTCTCTCTGAACACAAATTTCAGGTAGGAAAGGGCCTTTTTTTTTTTTTTTTTTTTTTTTTTTTTTGTGGGTACCGGGGGGTCGACCTCAGGACCTCACGCACCAGCAGGCGCCCGTGCCACTGAGCGATATCACCAGCCCCTTTTTCGTATGTGGGTTCCGGGAGTCGAACTCGGGCCCTCGCGCTTGCCGGGCAGGCGCCTAAGCCGCTGAGCCATCTCACCGGCCCTTGTTTTTGTTTTTTGAGACAGGGTCTCACTATGTAGTTCAGGCAAGGCTTGAACTCACTATGTAGCCCAGGGTGGGCTTGAACTCATGACGATCCTCCTGCCTCAGCCTCCTGAATGCTGGGATTACAGGTGTGCTCCACCATGCCCGGCCTAGGGAAGGGCCTTAACTAAAAGAATTTAAGAAGAAGACCCCAGGAATCACACCAGAGGGGCAGCCATGAGTGAGGAACTAATCTGGGGTGCCCAGGTACCGGCTGACCACATTGTGATAGCCCCTCTCTCTTGCTCTACTACTAGATCTGAGATCTCTGCTGGAGAAGACACCTCCTGTTTTCCCCTCTTACAAGTTAGTAGGGCTTGTTCCCTATCCTCCCTAATTTGGGCCTTCAGGAGCTTGGAGGAGGAAGGAGGCAGAGGGCCTCCTCCGAGTCCCGCTGCAGGCTGCAACAGTATGGACGCCAGGGGGCAGCATTGAGCTTCACACGGCCCGGACCGCCCGCTTCCGCTCACACACACCGGGCTCGCGACGGCCTAGCCAGGTCCTCCAGGTCCGTAGCACAGAACGGGCAACAGCCAGTGAAGGGACGGGGAAGGGTGTGCAGCAACAAGCATGGTGCTTTGTCTTTGGGTTAAACAGTTGCAGAATGAAGACAGAGGAGGTAGCATTCTCTTTTGGGTTGAAATTAGCTTCCGGAAAAGGATGGCAGACATCAGCTCAAGGGCCTGAGTAAAAGGGAAGCCCTGCCCTGGGCCAGGCTTCTGGTCCCTACTATCTCTCTAACTGTTGTTTGGGATCCACGACCTCCTTCCTCCCTACGCCCAGCTCCAGGCCTGACCTGAGACCTCTCCGTCTCCTGAGACCTCCCTGTCTTATCTGAACTCTCCCTGGTCTGTGTGAGCTGGGCAGATCGCTCACCTTCTCAGAGCTCCTGGGTGTGCAGGCCTCTCTGAGATCTGCATGTGGGTGCCAGTGGGACCCCCTGGAATGGCACATCATCTCCCCCTTCCCCCTCCCACTCCATAGGCAGGTCCAGGTCCCATTCTGTCCCCTCAGTGGCCTTGGCCAGGCCTCCGGCTCCTCCAAGCATCTGTAAGATGGGACTGAAGATCCCACCTACAAGAGACAAACTCATGGAAGTGTAGCAAGTGGCAGGGACTTGAGCGCCCCCTCCCCAGTGTGGGAGCTGTTGTGGGGTGAGAGAGGCTGCTCAAGTCTGGGTTGGGAGTGGTTGTGTAAGGCCTGTAATCCTAGCACTTGGGAGGCTGAGGCAGGAGGATCACCAGCCTGGGCTACATAGTGAGTTTGAGGCCAGTCTGGACTGCGCTGCAAGACCCTGTCTCAAAAAAAAAACCAACCGGGCCAGTGAGATGGCTCAGCGGCGTAAGCGCCTGCCTTGCAAGCGCGAGGGCCCGAGTTCGACTCCCGGAACCCACATACGAAAAAGGGGCCGGTGATATCGCTCAGTGGCACGGGTGCCTGTTGGCGCACGAGGTCCTGAGGTCGTCCCCCTGGTACCCACAAAAAAACAAAAAAACAAAAAAACAAAAAAACAAAAACAAAAAAACCAACCAACCAACCAACCAACAAGTCTGGGTGTCAGTGCCCAGAATTCACAGGAAGAGGCAGCCCCTCACGTGGGAGCCTGTGAGAGCATAAAGCGGGTCACCCCAGAGGAGGAATTTCACTCAGAAACAGGAAAATTCCCGGGGTGAAGGGTGGTTCTACACAGACAGGGCCCAAGGCCTCTCACTACGGCTCTTTGGGAAGGGGGCCTGCAGTTCTGGCCTTGTTTCAGCGCCGAGGGATGCTAGGTGAGAACTATTGCCTTTCTGGGCCTCAGTTTCCCTTCTGGCTCCTGCATAGGCAAAGGGTGCTCCCGTGAGCCCTCCTCGTATTCAGTTCGAAGGCTCGTTGGGCGCAGGGATCCCCAGCCCTTCCCTCAGCCGGCGCCCCCCGGGGCAGGCGGACCCGGGGCCCGGAGCCCGCTCGCCCGCCGCCCGCCGCCCTCGCCCCCCCCCGCTGCGCCTCCCCGGGCGCCCGCATTAAAGCGCATATGCAAGCCATGAATTATCAACTGAAAGGAGTCAATTACCGGCTCTAAAAACGAGTGTCTGCGCCCGGAGCGCCCGGGGCCATCCGCCTATTTACGGAGCGCTCTCCCCCGCCCTGCCGGGGAGGGAGAAGCCGGAGACCCGAGCCCGAGACGGCGCGAGTGGCGAGCGGGGAGGCCGGGCCGGGGCGCGGGGCGCGGGGCCGCCAGGGACTCAGGCGTGCAGGGGCGGAGAGGCAGGGCCATCCTGGCGGGAACCAGGCGGTGGGCTGCCGTCTTGCCCCCTACGGAGGTGAGGAAGGGCCCTAAGGAGAGGCGGAGGGGTAGGAACAGGGACGAGGTGAGGATGAGCCTGATATGGCTTGGTGTGGGGGTGTCTGCGTGGACCCTCAGCACGAGCGAGAACTGGCAAAAACGAGCAGAGAGGGCTCAGGAAGCCCCACCCCCAGCTGTTTCCTCCTCTGGAAATGCTTTTCCCGTCTGACTCCTACTCACCCTTTGATTCTGCGTCTCCCCGGGTTCTGCACCTGCCCCAGGTTCAGCACACGCTCTGTTCTATTACAAATCCAGACCTGACTTCCCCACCAGGTGGTGGGCCTAGGGGCAGGGCCTTGTCCCCCTTGCTTAATGTTGTCTCCTGTGGAGGGCGCCCCTAATATTTGCTATTTGCGGAAGAAAGGAAGGGAGGGAGGGAGAGAAGGAATTAGGGAAGGAAGTGAGCTGGGCTAGAGGGGACTTGGGTGTGAAGAGAGATGTGACCAAGATGGCAGGGCAGGTGGCTCAGAGGGAGCGTCCCATACAGAAGGGAGGCAGAAGGTCTCAGCCAAACACAGTGCTGGGGTGGAGGGGGTGCGGTCCCTGCAGGGGTCCAGGGAGGGAATGGACAGCTAGAGAGAAGGGGGCCAGAAGCCCAGTACCAGCAGCTCCAGCGGTCACTGCCAGAGCCCCATGGCTGGGCCCTGAGGACCCCTGCAACCCTAAACCTCTTCCGGAAAGAGTGGGGAAGGGACCCCCCAGGAACTAGGGAAGGAGCAGGACCTGCACTGGGCAGGGGGAAGTCTTTCTCTTCTAGTGTGTGATCGCAGGCAACTCTTCACTTCTGAGCCTCAGGTGCCTCATCTATCAAATGGGCAGGATGCTGTCCCCTTGTCATGAATGCGCTCACATCTGCATAGCATTTCCCCTAAGTCCTAATTCTCACTGGCCTGCGGTAAGAATATGAATAACTGTCATTTACTGAAGCTTACAAGGCACCAAGCACTATGATAATGGGTCATCACTGTACTCCTCACAGCTTTCGGAGGCTGCTACAGCACTTTGCAGATGATGAAGTCAGAGGCTGAGATCGGGAAGTGGCATCAAGTCTGAAGCCAGCTCTGACAGCAGAAACTCTGGAAGCCTCCCTGCACCAGAGAGCCTTCTGCCCGGTCCCACAGCCCCTCTAGTCTGGCTGAGTCCAGATCCACTGCAGGGTGGGGCTGGGGGCACTGGCGAGCAGGGCAGCTCAGGTCTAGTAGAGGTGGCCCCTGGAGTCTTGTTCCTGCCATTGGCGTGGGCTGGGCGTCCAGGCTGATGAGTCTGCGACCGCCATGCCATTAGCAGGCAGCCAGAGGGGGTGTCTGCCAGCACCAATGCTGGGGTTCCTGCGCCGCTCGCTTATTTGTACCTGGTGGCTTCACGGTGATTTATTGGGGCCTCTTCATTTCCCCGTGGTCCGCTATAAACATATTTATACCACCAGAGTGACCGATAAATTTCCCTTATGAATCCCGTTATCTCCCCTATTAACCATCCATCACCTTTTATGCTGTCACAGTGGGCCAGGCCAGGGCACCAGGGCTGGGTGGCCCACAGTCCCTTACCCCAGTGAACTCTTCACCTCCCCCACGCTCTGCAGACCTGCAGCTGCCGCTGCTTTCCAGCTGCTTTCTAGGATGAGGCCAGACTGGGTCAGGCAGGGCCTTTGAAATGTGACTTTCTCCAGGGTCTAAGAATGGGGAGCCCCTCTTGGTGCTCCCTGGAATCTCTTCCATCGCTCTGGCTTTCCCTCTTTTATTTATTTATTTAGGTATCGGGAGTCGACCTCAGGACCTTGCGCTTGCCAGCAAGCACTTGTGCCACTGAGCAATATCACTGGCCCTTTTTTTCCTTTATGTGGGTACCGAGAGTTGAACTCAGGACCTCGTGCTTGCCGAGCAGGTGCTTATGCCGCTGAGCCATCTCACTGGCCCCTCCCTCCTTTAAGTGCATGGGATTTTCCTGGCGCTGCTGCTGCTTCTCCTGTCCCCATGCTCAGCTTTCACCTCATCTCAGGGCAGCCAGAAGCTAAGACACAGTTCAGTGTGATGCCACAGCAGCCTGATGCCAGCTGGCACTGGCGAGCGCCTCCTCTGTGCCAGTCTTTTCCTGTATGTGACTCCATGTGATCTTCCTCACAATCCCAGATGTTTATTGCTTCATTTGTCAGATGAGGCTGAGTAAATAAGGCTCAGAGACATTCAGTGAAGAGCCCAAGGTCACCCAGCCGAGGGGCAGAGCTTAACCTGGGGCTTTTCTGGCCCTGAATCTGTTGCTTTCAGTCACTGTGATAGACAACCTGTTAAAATGCCCTGGGCTGGGAGAGGTTCATCCGAAAAGTTTTCCAGCAGAGAGTGCTCTAGAGGGAGGGGGAAGGGCGAGTGGAGTCTCAGGAAGGCTGGTGGGAGAAGGGGGCATGGTGGAGCGAGGAGTGACCTCTGTTTCTCTCCAGTCCAGTTGACTTGGCCATGTGTTAAGTCAAGCCCCAAACTTCTGGGGGTAGCAGGCAAGGTCTCTACAAGCCTTAAGGCATCTGTTCGGCCACATCTGGAAGGGACCTGGTGTGCGGCCAGTAGGTCTGCCTGGCTCAGACCTGCTCAGCTGTGTGCCTGGGATGGAGCTCCCCGTCTGTAGGCTCAGCTGTTGGGAGCAGGGAGAGTTCTGTCTTTTGGAACATGGCTATGTGTGTGGGGGGTGTACATGGGAGTCCCGTTTCCTCCCCCTTCGTCCACAAGGTCAGCTGGAACTGTGGAAAGCTCCTCTGGGGTTCAGATGACCCACACCCTCCAAGGGAGATGGATCTTGAGATTGAGGTCTACCCTCCTGAGCCCTGGTATTGCTTCACAAGCTCAAGGGGAGTGGACCTAGGAAGGTATTTTTATTACCATTTTACGGATGGGGACACTGAGGCCCAGAGAGGATCTGAGCAAGAACAGAACCTTGAGTTAAGGTGTGTGACTGGGAGAGGACTCAGCAGCATGAGGCTGAGAAGCAGCAGAGAGGAGCTGGGGGGTGGTGTATGCAGCCCTGGGGGGCTCAGTCTGAGGGAAGTCTT
Organism: Erethizon dorsatum; assembly: GCA_028451465.1. Taxonomy (NCBI): domain Eukaryota; kingdom Metazoa; phylum Chordata; class Mammalia; order Rodentia; family Erethizontidae; genus Erethizon; species Erethizon dorsatum. Next base: position 96,966,058 of record CM051827.1, on the reverse strand, counting down.
GTTGCTCTTGTCCCAGAAGCAGTATCCTGGGTGGTCGGGGTGGGGAGTGGCTGGAGAGAGGGGATTATGGGCTTAGCATCCCAAGCAACAGCTTCTCCTCTGAAAGGAGGATGTGGGAAGGTCGTGGCCACTCCCCTGCCTCCCATGGTCCCGAGGGAAGAGCTCTTGGGGGATGGCTAGGAAATCCAGTCCATCTCTAGTCCTCCTCCCCACACCCTAGCACTTGGGGGAGACAGCCTGTGCTGGGGGAAGGAGTCCTGGGTTCAGGCCCCACTTGGCCACTGACCTGCTGTGCAATCTGAAGCATGTCCGGCCCTTTCTGGGCCTTACCCCATCAACAGTCTCCAGCTCAGACCTGCCATGTGCCATGAGGCTAGCCCGCCCCTTGGACCAGAGCACCTGAAAGGGGAGCAATGGGGACAAACAGGCCCCATAGCCAGCCTGATGCTTTGGGAGCCTTGCCTGCAGCCCTTCTTAGCTTTGCTCTCTTGGCTGCCTGCTCTCCTTGCTCCCCTCTCTCTCTCCTTCCACTTGCCTTCTCTGTGCTACCATCTGTCTGTCTGTCCACCTTTGTCTCTGTTCTGGCAGCCCTTCCTCCACCTCCCCTTGTCCTCTCCTCTCCATAAGGTTGGTCTCCCTGGGGTGGGTGTAGGGCCTGGATCATGCATGAGAGAATGTGTGTGTGTGCTCCCTCCCTCTGCCTCCCCCTCTTAGTCATTTTCAATGTCATAAATTTCCATGTCTCTCTCCTCCACTCAGCTATTACCTGCGCCTCCGTCACCGGGCAGCGCTCTCGCTCCCAGATGGGCTAGGCCATCTCCGTTCTGCAAATGACTCAGGGAGAGAGAGGCAGGGAAGGAGGGAGAGAAAGGAGCTGAGAGGCAGAGAGATTGAGGGAGAAAGTGGGCGAATAGAAGCAGAGAGGGAGAGAGAGGCAGCCCCAGGAGGACTCAGCCCCTTCTCTCCTCCAAATACAAAGGTCACTGCCAACAGGGAGCCTGCCTGGCACCAGGGCAGGACAGGTGGCGGTGTGCTGAGTCTGGGGGTGGAGCCAGGCCACCAGCTCCGTCCCTGCCCAGTGTGGGCCTTGCCGCAGTCTTCCCCCATATTCCCATTTCTCTGGTCTGCCAGGCTCCTGACAGACTGGACCCCTACTCCCTCCCAGAAGGGGGCCCTCTGCCGGGCAGCGTGATAGGGCTTGGGGTCCTGCAACCCAGAGGGAGCCGCCCTCTTCCTTCAGAATTGGGATTCTGGGTTCAGAACTCTCCACAGACGGGGCTTCTCAGGACCCTGTGAAATGTCCCCCTTCACTCTGTCTTCATGGGACCCTCAGCTTTCTCAGGCCTGGTCCTTTGGATGGGAGCTGGTTGGGAAGTCAGGCAGCCTGTCTTGGGCACTTCTAGACGGCCCTGTGGGGAGGAAATTGAGCAAAGGAAGGGCCAGAGCGGCCAGGGTAAGGGACCCACGGCCCCCAAGGTGCTGCTGGGAAGGACGCAGTGAAGCTCCAGCTGGTGCTGTTGCTGATGTGAGTGATGGCCGTGGGCGTGGGAGGGCAGCCCTGAGGCTGACAGCAGCCTCCTGAAGCGCTTCGAGCCTTCTGCTCTCGGTACCTCCAATTGTCCCTCCGCTCCCCAGAGTGACGGAAAAAATGCAAATGGGATCATGTCTGTCTCTGGCTTAAATCCTCAAACAGCTCCAGATCTCCCTGAAAGCAAAAATGAGGTCCCTTCTGGCCCACGCTCTCCTCTGCCTTTTGCCTGCTGACAAGGCCTAGACTAGTGGTGGCGAACCTATGGTGCGTGCGCCGCCGTGGGCTGTTTGCATCATTGAAAGTGCTGAAAGGTTGGTTGTCACTGCCCTAGACTGTCCACACTGGGTCTTCGTGCTCTGTTCTCCTCTTTGCACAGGGCTGGCTCCTCCTCTCTAGCCCAAATGTCACTGCACAGGGAAGCTGACCCTGGCTACCTGTTATGGTTTGTGTCTAGATGTCCCCCCAAAGCCTCATGCAATTATGGCGGTGGGCTTCTAGTGACTGATTCATCGTCTAGTGCTGGGATTATGGGTGTGAGGGCTACACCCACCTAGGGTGGGTAGCCTACATTATAAGGGACAGAAAGGGTCTCTTGCTCCTCCCCTTTTGGCTCTTGTTGCTTTTGCTGTCTTCCGCCACCATGAACTGTTGCCCTCTGCCATGAGCCACCCTGCCTTGAAGCCAGCTGCTTATGGACTGAAACCTCCACAAACTGTGAGCTAAATAAACCTTTCCCTCCTTACTTTTGGGCATCGGGTACTTTGTCTCCGAAATGAGAGAAAAGTAACCAAGACACTACCTCATCAAATGACAGGTGACCCCATTCATCTCTGTCATGGCCTCCTGAATAATTATTTTATGACTCTTTTTACACATTTTGTCATTATGTGTTTACTTAGCTGTTTTCTTGTTTAGTGTCTGGCTCCTCTGATGGACTGTTCCTTCCACTGAAGTCAGTAACTGTGTTTGTGCTGCTCATGAGAGGCAGCACCTGCCACAACACGAGCCTTCAAGAAGTATTTGAAGCTGGGTATGGTGGTGCATGCCTGTAATCCCACAGCACTCTGGGAGGCTGAGGCAGGAGGATCAAACATTTGGGCAGGAAACTTAGTGATTTAGCAAGACCCCATGTCAAAAAATAAAAAGGGTTGGAGAAGTAGTTCAATGGTACAGGAACCTCTGGGTTCCATACTTAGGTACAGTACCTCAGGCTGGGCTCAAATTCACTGTGATCCTCCTGTCTCAGCCTCCCTGGTGCCGGGATTACAGGCGTGCACTACCATGTCCAGTTTTTAAAAAGTATTTATTGAATAAATGATGTGAATAATGTCAGTGCATTCTCTTGACTGGTTCGGATGGGGAATGGATGTTGAACTAGGCTGATGGTCTCAGATCACTGTTGAAATCTCAATGTGATAGATCCCATTCCCACAGGGAAAGACCTCTTGCCCTGATGCTGGGAATTTGGCTTACGATCAGGGTCAGGCTTCAAAAAAGAGTTTTCTTTATTGAAGCCACGCCCACATATTGGACTCCCCCATCTCTGGGTATACATACATACACATGTGCAGACACACGTGTGAGCTCACACAGGCATACTCCTCTCCATGCTCAGGGTGGTCTAACATAAGCCACACTTACACACAGAGTCCCTCATAAGTGCTCATACACACTAAGGCACACTGAGGGACAAATCTAGTTACACACATTCACACACATGCCAGACACTCCGCAGACATATTTGTGAACAGATGCACACACACATACACATATGCACATGCTCCTACATATATGTGCTTATGTGTGCAGAGTCATCAAAACCAGCACAAACACTTAGAGAAGACACCTGCTCCCTTGCCTTCTTGCTCATGAATCCATTCTGCGGAGAAACAGCCCAGGCCCCAAGCTCCCCTCTGGCATTGGGATGCACTACACTGAGGGGTCTACACTCTCTGGTCTCTCTCCTGTGTGTACGTGTGTGCATACACACACACGCGCACACGTACACCCTGGTTTACTGCCCCAGCACTCAAGGGCTTTGAGAGACGCAGATTTCCGGGGGCTTCCTATGTGGCCAGAGGCAGTCTCAGTGGGACCTGGGTCAGGGCTTGGTCCGTGGACAAGGTCAGGGTCCACTGGGTGGCTGGGATGAAGCTCATCTGGGACCGAGGCTGAACATCAGTCAGGGACTGAGATTTTTCTTAATGACCCGTCTTTGTTCACAGGTGTATCCACCCCCATGTGCAGCACCCCAAGGTGCTACCGGAAGGGCCGAGACTCAGGGTCCTCCTCGTGAGCCTCTGCAGCTGGCGGAAGGTGGGGGGGCAGGCGGGGGCCGGGCCTGGGCAGATAGCTGTGAGGTACGTTTCCATCTCCGCGGGTCGGGCGGGCGAAGCCATTTCCAATCTGCTCTCTATCATTTTCAATATCATTAATCCCAGACACTCTATTTTCCATGCCTGCGCAGCCAGGCCCCCGAGTGTGCGCTGTGTAAAGTGACACATATTCATCACCGGCTCGTGGCGCCGGCGCCGACGCTGATACAATATTAGTGTTGCCCCCCCCCCCCCGCTCGGGGCCCGCTCCGCCCGGCTCCCCGATGGCACGAATCCATCACCTGGAGCCTGTGTCACTTTCCCCAGCAGCCACATTTGTTTGGGCACTTAGGAGGTAATTGCGGCACATTAGCCAGGGTGGGCAAGGGTGCCGGCCCCCATGAGGAGGGGAGACTGAGGCGTCTTGTTCACAGCCGAAACCCATCCTGGCCTGGTCCAGCTCCTGGGCTCTGGCTGGGCTCCTAGACTCTTGGATTCTTGCTCCTACAAATATGTACTTACGTGTGCGCATAAGTACACATAAGTTCTGGAAAGAACTCCATGTGGGAGAGGCCCCAATTCTGGGCCCACTGGGGAGCCACATAAGGGCTCCTCTGCTCCCTGTGAGCTCTAGCTGGTGCTTGCTCTAAATGAGGCTCAAGCTCACAGGTGAGGCTTGGAAACCTTTTGTCAGCTCCTCTCTATCCCAGCACCGAAATTCAGGTTGTGGCAACACCCGTCCCATAGAGAGAGGGGGTAGAAGTAATGCAGGAGGGAAGAGACACTTCCTAGTCCTTGGGAGGCCAACCCACAGGGACGATCTGGCCCTGCCCTGGAAGCCTGGGTCTGAGAGGAGAGGCCCCTACTGTGAGAGGCGTGATATGGACCAGGCCTCAGGAACCCCTTCTGAGTCCAGCTTGAAGGGGATGTTACCAGCAGGACCACTAGAGGGGCCCAGGTCAGGGTTCTTTTGGGAAGACTGCCCAGAGGTAGTGAGCTTCTGGGCAAGGAGGCCCAGAGTGGCTGCACAGGAGGGAGGAGCAGCAGCCAGGGTCATCGATTTGATCAGAGGCCAGATCATGTGGGGCATGGGTTCCTCCTCCCTGGTCCGTAGGGCTAACACCCATTAACCTCGTCAGCAGAAAAATTGCCCATCTTGTCAAATTCCCATTTAAAATGCAAACTCGATTTGACAGAGTAAACTGAGCAGAGGTGGGAGTGGATAATCCAGTGGAGGCTCATTAGCCAGGCCCGATGAGAAGGGCCTGCTGGGATGGCCTAACGAACCCGCTGTGATGAACCTCCCAGCCCGTTAACATCCACCACCGCTCGATACTCCAACTCACATGCCTCAGCCCCCCCCACTGTCTTCACCCCCTCAAGGAGTGGAGGACCCCAGCTGCCTACCACCACCTCTAGGAAGGTGCATGCATCTGAGTGCTCTGGAAGTGTGAAGAGCTGGGAACGGTCCCTGCCCCTCTGCTTGTCCACTCAGTGGCCTTCTGCAGCAACAACAGCCACCATCCCCTCCCTCGTCTCCACTGGGACCCCGCATGCGTCTTGTCCTACAGGATCCTGACTGTAGGGTCCTGTGAGTCGGCATTATGAGCTCATTTACAACTGAGAATCCCGGGGCTTGGGGAGGTTGCTCAGCTAGAGAGCAGCGAGCACTGAATGCCTCTGAACCAAACTTCATCAGACTCCAGCAGTTACTTGTGACCACTCTACTGTGCAGCTTCCCTGGGTTGTAAATGGTTGTCCTTTCCTTTGCTTCTGTGGGTTCATTGCTGCCATTAGCTGGGCGGGGTTAAGAAAAGTGAATTCTGGGCCGGGGATATAGCTCAATGGCACAAGTGCCTGCCTGGCAAGCGTAAGGTCTTGAGTTCGATTCCCAGCACCAAAAAAAAAAAAAAAAAAAAAGAAAGAAAAGAAAAGTGTATTCTTTTTGAGCCTCCATTTGTCTCAATCTGTAAAAAATGGGTGAGCAACAGCTGTCCAGCCCAAGAGAATCAGTTTATGGTTTAAGGAACCCTGATAACTACTCCACAAATATCTGCAGACAACTTAGCAGGAGGTTCAGGAAGAGAGGGACAGGTAAGAAGGGGAGAGAAAAAAGTTTACTTTTCCGGGAAGCAATGCATGAACAGACCGCAGGGACCTTTTGGACTCTAGGACCTGGGACTTCCTCCTGCCCTCTGAGCTCCACGTCCAAGCCACTATAGTCTATCACTCTAATGGTCACTCTAAGAGCCTGGAGTGGGGCTGATACTCTCCCACCCTGGTAAGGAGGGTGTGCTGGGGCAGAAGGTCCTACCCACCTGGCCACTCCTCTCTTCTCAGGGTGGCGGCCAAGCTGTTAGTGCCTGTTTGTAATAATTGGAATAATGGATGATTAAGAGGCCCAGGAGGGCAGCTACAGAGAGTTAATAGGCTGTTGCCCCACCTCACCTGCCCCGGGGCACCCCAGCTCTGCTACCCTACAGGTGCCTGCCTGGAGCGCCTCCAGCCAGGCTAGGGCTGCAGCTGTCCCTGCTGCCATCTGGGGCGCTGGGCTGCCTGGCCATACTGCTGGTGCAGGGTTGTGTTGGTGTCCTCTCTGGGTCGCACGGCCTGTCACTAGCTTTATAGGAGAACCTCCTTACCCCTAGTCTCTGCCTGTCCCCAGTGTCATTGTTCTGTACCCATTATTTCCTACCATGATTCCTCCATAGTAGAGTCCGAATCTCTCAGCTGATATTCAGGGCCTGTCACAACTGGACTCAGTTTACCTTCCAATCTCTCTTATGGCACAGAATTCCCTGAAATATCCTATTTCTCTGCCTTTGCCAGCTTTGAGTTACCCTCATGTCCTTGTCTGGCACCCCCTGTGGACTCAGCAGCCCCTGAGGGTTGGGATGCCTCTTCCTCTTCAGCCCCTTTCTGCTCCATCCTTGCCCAGAGCTAGCAGTGGGCTGGGTGGCAGCACTGTGAGACCCTGGACCCTGTGTGGGGGCAGCTACGGAGGAAGCGAGGGGTGGGTAGCGTTCTCAGCCTCCCTCCAGTTGTCTGCCAAGCTGTCCTCTGAGGCTGGCCTAATTCCCTTCAGAACCCAGCTCCCATCTTCAGGGTGGTGCTTAGAGAGCTGAGAGCCCAACGCTAATGCCTAAGAAAGTCGTGGGTGGATTAGAGAGCGGGGGGGATTAGGGCCAGAGCTGGTGGCTGAGGCAGGAGGGGAGCCCCCCCTCCTGAGGAAGAGGAGGCTAATCCTGCTTAGTGACTGAGGAGACAGCAGTGCTGAGAGGAGACTTCTTCCATCCACTCTGCTGCCTGGGCCCAGCAGGAATGGCAGGAGAAAGATCCATCCACTCCCTCTGTCCTCCACATATTCGGTCCCTGGTGTCTCCCCAAGTCCTCCTGCTCTGTCTCCTGCATTGCTCCCACCTCTAGGTAACCCCAAATTTCTCATCTGTCTTTGTCCACCAAAACCGTCCTGTCTAGCCATATCCCCCAACTTTCTACAAGCACTGAGCCACCCCTTCGTGCCCCACCTGTCCACACTGCCCAGGAAGACTGTAGTGGATGCTGTGGAGCTGCCCAGATGGCCCGAGAGGCAGTCCTGGGAAACGCTGGCTGCTGACTGCTCACAGTTGAGAACCATCCTTAGCTGCCTCGCCCGAAGTTGTGGGCCCTCCTCAGGGGCAGTCCACATGTGACTGATCAGTGCAAGAGCACAAAGCTCTGGCCCCCTTACCTCAGACTGGGACAACCCTGAAAGGCCATCCCAGCGCTGGATTGGGCTGTGGGATTGGCTGAGGCTGTTTCACAGCTCACCCTCTCCCTCTGGACAGTCCTGCGCCCCCCACATCCCCACAAGATTCCCCAGAACACTCTCCATAAACCCCCTCCACATCCCCTCTCCAATCTCCGCAAGAAGTGTTGCTCTTCACTTTCTTTTTTATCTCATGTTCGAAGATGGAAGAAGATAAGGTTGGTCTGTGAAGGACCTGGTTTCAGGAGCTCCTGACCTGGATGCTGGGTGATGACCAGCAATTCGTCCCTGAGGATGAATCCTCGAGCTCCTCTGGTTTCCATGGCAGTCACGTAGACTGAGGGTCGAGGGGGCTCCTGCCCTGGAGATCCAGCCTGAGATACTAGTCTGAAAGGAGAGGCAGATTCGGTCTTGGGAGCAGACTGAGGAAAGAGAAAGAAACAATCTTGGTTTGAGAGCTTAATCTGAGGAGGCAGGGAGATTGCATCCTGGGATCTGGTCTGAGTGGAAGAGAGGAACTCTGACTGGGAACCAGTTGTGAGTGGGAGGAAGGATGTTACATACAGCTGAGTCCAAGGTGGTGGACTGGCTGCTAGACCAGCAGAGGCAGGCTGGAGACCGACTCTCCAGCCCCATCACCCAAGTCTTCCCTGTCTGGCTTGGCTTGTTCTCCAAGGAGTCAGCAGCTATCCTGTGTCTGAATGTGGCAGGACAGGGGTTCTAAATTAATATTGGGGTGCAAGTGAGAACAGCAGAAAGGACACCTACTAGTGAGTTTCTTGGCTCCATTAGGCTTGATGTTCTGTGGGAACAGAGAACATTCTGGATGCAGGGCTCTGAGAAAGTCTGGTCCTGGGAGGTGAATGGGTTGACCTTTGAGAGTCAGTTTGGGATGTGGCAGTCAGTTGAGGGGACCACTCCCACTCTTTTCCCTGCCCTTGATGGACAAATGCTAATAACATTACCAGCAATTGACCAGAAACGAATAAATAATTCAGTCTGGCCTGAAAATGGGAGAAAGGTACTTAAATGCTATTGACAAGCCAATCCCTGGCCTCATTACCCATGCAGACTCAGACCTCCACATTGACCGAGTCCCCCAATTCCTTCCAACCCCACTGTGGGCAGCCTTGGGCTCCCTCCCACCCACCTGGCCTGGGCTGAGTGTGCAGAGGGTGCCCCAAGGAGCCTGGGTGGAGGGTGGAGGCTATGGCTCAGGCTAGAGGACCTCACCCCCCCAGGAAAATACAGCAGTGCCCTAACATTTTCCCTTCCCTCAAACACTTGAAACAGCCTCTGTTTGAAGGAAGTGTCTCCTTGGAGGTCCCTCTCACCACCCGCCCCAGGTGCACACATGGGAGGGGCACAGGCAGGCACGCACACGTGCACACACACAGCAGGCCCACAGCTGCCACACTGCATCCTCTTCCAGGACACAGAAGAGTGGTGACCCCCTGGGGCAGCTGTCAGTCACTGTGCTCTCAGGGAATACAAACTCATTAAACATTTTCCTGCCCTGTCACAGGGGCCCGAGTCCCCGAGTTAGGCCTGAGGAGGAGGAGGAGGAGGAGGAGGAGGAGGAGGAAACAAATGTGCAGCTGATCCTTTAAAAGCGCATCTTGTATTTCTGACCTGGGAGATGAGATGGGATTATAAAGGGTAAGGATCACCCAGGGAAGGCCTTGGCTCTGGGTTCCTGGGGCGTTCGTGTTTCTGGCCCCTGTAGCATCTGTGCATCTGAGTTCCCCAGCAGCAACTCTGCCGAACAAAACCTTTCCATTTTCTCTGAGCCTCTCTCTCTTGCTTAGCTGCCTTGGCCTGCCTTTCCTTCAGGAAGGATGTCTCTTCTGGCATCATCTGGCCTCTTCCGGGGCCAGGAGAAAGACTGTTCTGCTGGCTTCTTCCCTGGGCCAACATATTTATGTCAGAGTGCCAGAGCCTCTTGCAAGGCTCAAGTCAGAAGCCCACAACACCTGCTGGTCAGAGACGAGAGAGCCTCAGAGACCCTCCAGTCCAAGGCCTGGATTCTGAGCGCAGACCCGGAGGAGGAGAATTCAGGCCCGGGCTCCAGGATGCTCCAGGAGGTATAAGTGGCTCCTGTAGGGCCCAGCCCAGGAAGTAGTTCTAAAAGAGATTTATCCCGGGCCGGTGAGATGGCTCAGCGGCGTAAGCGCCTGCCTTGCAAGCGCGAGGGCCCGAGTTCGACTCCCGGAACCCACATACGAAAAAGGGGCCGGTGATATCGCTCAGTGGCACGGGTGCCTGTTGGCGCACGAGGTCCTGAGGTCGTCCCCCTGGTACCCACAAAAAAAAAAAAAAAAAAAAAGAGATTTATCCCTCTGTGAGCCACATGGCTCACACTCTGGGTGGGGGCAAAGGTTTCGTACCAACCCAGTGCCTATCACCGGCAGCCAGTTTTATTTCTTCACTCCCTGTGGGGCCCAGACCCTGCAGTCTGCAGGGCTCTGGCCTGGGCTTCTGCTCCTCACCTCCCTCTTCATCTCCTCCCTGCTGCCTGCCAGAATCTTGCCCCAACCAGGGCTTGGCTCCCACTTCCCTGCACCAGCCCTTTTTCTCCTCCTGCCCCCACAGAGGTCCAAGATCTCCTCAGATCTCCCATGCTCAGTACCCCCTGCCCTGTCTCTGGAGTGGCCGGAAAACTCATCATCCATAAGGCCCTTCTCCCATGGATCTGTCCCCGAGGGAGTCATTTATCCAGATCGACTGGCTCTCCTCAGTAAAAACATTTGCGGGAGCATTAACAAGCCTAAAACCCAATTAGCCTTCAATTACTCAGGCCTTAGCCAGATTTTCTGTGGTGGGGACAGGCGTAAGGAATGTGTTTGGCACTGCCTGGGCGAGAGCCTCCTCCTCCCGGCCAACTGTCCCATGGTCACCAGTCCTGTCCCAGCTGGGGTGCTCCCCCCCTGCCCTGTGCAAGCCTCTACTGATGTGCTGCACCCCAACCCCCCCATCCCTCTTGAAACAATCATTATTGTGAAATGTACATGAACAAAATATACTTTGAAAAGTCGGTAAAAGTATAACACGGAAGGATACAAGGTGAAAAGCTAAATCCCTTGCTCCATAAATCCCACTAGTAATTTGGGGTTCTCCCCCCATATTCAATTCTATCCATTTGCACGTGTGCTCATGAACACGCAAACACACACCCTACATAGTTTTGAGTGTTTTTATTTTTTAATGTCTTCAAATTGGGATTTTGCTGTTCATATTGTTTAATGATCTACTCTATTCACTGGCCAGTGACATCTTATTTAATTTGAACTCCTCTTTCCCTCATCTGCCTTCCCTTCCCCTATGCTTCCATGCCCTCCTCTAGCTGCTAGCTCCTCTCTCCTCACCTCCTCCTCCCCTCTCACACCCTCTTCCCTACCTCTTCTCATCCTTCTCTGTCTATCTCCATCCCCTTCTCCCTCCTCCCTGGTTACTGCAGCTGGGGGAGGGGCAGCCAAGCAGCTATCAGCTCTGCCCCCCTAATACTCTTGAGTCCCACTCTCCTCTTAACACCTCCCTGAGCCTGGGCCTCTAAGCCCCATCTCCTTCTCCTCTCCCTCTAATCACCAAGGCTTATTTCTGATTTTCTGAAGTGACAAGGAGCTGGGTTTGGGGGAGGGAGGACTGTCAGCCAGCATCTCCTAGGAAGGAGGGAGGCATGGCTGCAGGGAGGGAGGCCTGGCAGCTGAGATGCAGCGTTAGGGGCTCCAGTGGGGCCTTCCCTGCTCCCTTGGAAGGGATAGCCCAGAGTCTCCAGCCAGCCTCTTCTGCGTTTGCATGCTATGTATATACTTCCACCCTTAGGCATGCTTCAGGGTAGATTCCATTTCTCTGTTTTCCTTTGTAAAAAGGAAAGTGGCCTCACTTTTTCCCCAGGGAGCTTCTGTGGACAGGCCAGTGCTCTGCCTTCTCCTGCCCCTGCACCATCCTTCCAGGAGAAGCCAGGTCCACCAGCACTGCTCCATCTCCTCCCACCCCACTCCTGCTGATCCCGGAGGTGGGAAAAGCTTCTGGGCTGTAAAGGCCTTGTCTCCTGCTTCCCACCTTGTAGAAATCTGGGTTTCCCTTCCCTGTCCCAGATCCATGCTCCCTACAACCCAGTGAATTGGCATAAATTTAATTAAGGACAACAGCAAATCTCTCGACATTTTAAATCCATGTAAGGTTTAAAATACGTGCTGAAAGCAGAGGTCTCAAGAGGGGTGGGACGAGGGGGCCAGCACTAATTCTGGGGTAGCCCCAGCTCTAGCCCTGCTGAGTGACCCTGGATGCTCTACCCTCGTGTCTCTGAGCCTTGGTTTCCTCCTCAGCGCCCCCCTAGAATGTCTAAGAGGCCCAGCAGGAGTACCTGGCTCCTGCCGGAAGTGTTCACCCTGCGCTAATTTAATTACATGGCCTAACTGGGGCCAGGCTGGGGAGGTGGTTAATGGCAGCTGCAGAGACAGTGAGTAATCAAGAATTAATTAAGCATTTCTGGGGATTCCCAGTCTGGGCCAGGGATTCCTGGGAGCCTGGCTGAGGCTGGATGGGGAAGGTGGAGCTTCGCTCCCCCTGCCTTGTCAAAAGGGTTGGGGGGCAGGCCCTAGGTTCAGAAAGGCTCTGAGTCCAGGGTTGCTCACCAAAATAGACGCTGGTTACTGGGATATGGGGCCAGGAGGGGGCTGGGCTGCACGGAGTTGGACAGAAGCCTATGCCAGTGGGTCTGGACACGTCTGCTTAAGGCTCGGCTTGTGCGGAGGTCCGGCTTCGTTAGGCTGGGTGCGTAGAAAAGGAAATGTGGGGCTTTAGCCTTTGGGCTCTGGAATCAGGCAGCCCTGAATTTCAGTCTCAGTTTACTGCAAACCAGGTTTGCTTCTCATTTGCCTTCCCTCTGCCCCAAGGCTTGTCCCCTAGTCTTTCCCAGCGCTGGCTCCTGCGTCATCAGGTTTTAGCGAACACACGCCTCCTTCTGCGACCACCCCCTCACAGTCACTGTCAGGTCACTGGTGTTATTTTCTGCTCATTTATTTCTTGCGTGTCCACCTGCCTCCTCTACTAAAATTAAGTCCCACGAAGGCAGAGTTGGGTCTGCCTCACAGCTGTATCTTCAGCACCTAAAGCAGCGCTGGGTGTAGAAAGTGTCTGCAGAATGAAGAAACCTCTCCGAACTTGTTCATTGGCTTGGAAAATGCGCTTCTACCCTGCAAACCCAAAGATGTAGGAATTTAAAGAGTGCTCTCGGGAAGCGCTGAGCATGGTTCCCGGCCACCACGGAGGCCACAGCCAGCTCTCCACTTGGCGCCGGGCGCACCCCGAGCTCCACGTCCAGGCCCGGCGACAGCGCCAGCGCCGGCCCAGCCCCGCCCGCCGCTGCCCCGCTCCTTCCCAGGCGCCCCCGCGCCGCCGGCGCTTTGAAGTCCCAATCCGGCAAATAGAGTCAATCAATTATGAAGGGAACAATCTGGCGGCCCCTCGGGGAGCGGCGGCCGAGGGATCCCGGGGGATTAGGCCGCAAATCGCGCTGAGCCTCCCTAAGTGACAGCGAGAGAATCGCGCGCGGCGGCGGCGGCGGCGGCGGCGGCGGCGGGAGGGAGCGCGGCGCTAACCCGATTATGCAGATCCGCGGGGGGCGCGGATTAGGCCGGGGCGGCTCGCCCTGAGCGGCTCGCGGATTTGGGAAAAGTTTACTCAGGCGGAGGGGGCGGAGACTCCCGGGACTGCCCGGACTTCTCCCAGCTGTGTGAAGGCCGGACGGAGGCCCGGCGCGGCGCGGGCACGCGCAAGCACACGCACGACCCGGGCCGCGGGACCCACGCGCGCACGAGCCCGAGACCCGCGTCCCCGGCCACGGATGCACCCGCGAACGCACACTCCCAGGCTCGACGGCTCACAGAGCCAGGCCCTGCGTGACTCACACACTCACACAGCCCTCGTTGGTGATCACACTTACAGATGCTCAATTCCACGTTCAGATCTGGTGTCTCCCCGTGGCCCCAGCAGAAACCCCAGTGACGCTAGAAAGCCATGCAGACGAGGCCCAGACCTTCCCCCCCCATCCTGGCTGGTCTGTACCGTGCACCGCAGGACGAGGGTGCGCTAGCGTCTGTGAGCCTGCGTGCTTCCTAGCGTGGGGTCTGGCTCCAGCCTCGGCTTCTGTGACAGAAGCCTTTTCAGGGTGGGTGAGAGTCACCGTGGTACACTGGGCTGGAAATAGGCTACTTCCCCTTGGCTACTCTGGCTAGAAGGTCATCTCTGCAGGACAAAATTGGGGAATGGTGGGGGTGCTGTCCAAGACATTCCTCTCTAGGCTCCTCTGGGCCTGTTGCTTCCTGGAAGGCGTGCGGCGGGGGGTGGGTGGTGGGTGGGTGTCTCTTTGTCCATCTGGGTAAAGGGCAGAGAACCCAGCTCCTAGAAAGCCTCAGCCTCTTTTCATCTGTAGAATGGTCAGGGAATGTCCATGGCCCACACAGGCTCACTCTCAGTGTGTGTCCACAGTATGTGTATGTCCATGGTAACATGTATGTGGGCGGTGGCACGTGTATTCCTAGCCTCACGCATCACACATTGACCACAGATAGACATTTACCCTGGACACACACTATGGCGCAATCTCTTTCTCTCTCTCTCACGCGCACACACAGGTACATACTGAGCTCCTGATAAAGGCACCATGGGCAGATAGTGGACACTGAATTGCTGTCACGGTGAGAGAGGGCAATTGCTGTGAGCTGGAGGGCACCCTACCCCATACTCTAGGCAGTGACAGAATGACCCTGTGGTGACCAGATTAATGAGGAGAGAGGGGACAGGGTCAATGAGTCTTAGGAAGCAGAGTACTGGCTGTTGTTCCCAGCCCCTAAACTGTGTGCATGTGTGTGCCTTGTGTGTACACCACACCCACCTTTGTTGTTACTAGGAAGCTGGTGTGCACGTGTGTGTGTGTGTGCACTTGTGTGTGTAACTTCAGCATCTTAGAGTGGTCTGGTTGACCCCAGGAACCTGGTCAGTGGGGACAGTGTTCTATGGCAGGGTGAAGATGTGCCTGAGAGGCTGCGGGGGACAATGCGGGATGTTCACCTGTCTGGGCCTGGTCCCCTTATTGGTCTGTTCTGCTCCAGCCTTTCTGATTCTGAGCCGCTGGGAGAAGCTGGAGGAGTCAGGCCTTCAGGAAGATATGATACTAAACCCCTTCTTCTGGGCATCCTCCGCCCCCTCGACAGGCTCTATCAGGTGGCCCCCTCCCTACCCTCGTCAAGGTGCCTGCCCCAAGGGGCAAACAGGCCCATTTCACACTTAGGAAGAATTCCTCTGGCCACTGTGGAGGGTAAATCTGATTAGATGGCTGCAGGGAGTGCTTGGTCACAATTAGTCAGTGGTCAGGCTGCATGGGGAGAGGCCACCCAGGCAGGAGCCCCACCCAGGAATGGACAAAGAGAGGGATTCTCCCAGCCTGTGGGGCTGGAGGAGTGAGAAGGGGAAAAGTCACTCTCCCACATACCCAGGGAGCCTCTAGGTGGAGACTCAGCAAGACCTTAGCTGGGCTGTGGGCCTCCTCCCCACAGCCCTGCCCTGGTTCAAATCCCGCTGCACCACCTAGTGGGTGTACACCCTTGGACAATATACAAGGTGCTCTCTGCCTCAGGCTTCCTTTTTTTTTTTTTTTTTTTTTTTTTCCCAGTGCTGGGGATGGAGCCCAGAGTCTTGTGCATGCTGTGCAAGTACTCTACCACTGAGCTACATCTCCAGACCCTAAGCTTTAATTTTAAAATAGGGATAACCTGGCTGTGGTGGTGCAGGCCTGTAATCCCAGCATTCAGGAGGCAGAAGCAGGAGGATGGCTTTGAGTTTGAAGCCAGCCTGGATTACATAGTGAGTCCAAGGGCAACCTGAACTACCTAGGGAGACCTTGCCTCAAAACAAAACAAAACAAAAAACAAAACACAAAACAGAACAAAACAGAACAGGGATAAAATAATGCCTCCCTCCTAGGATTTTTATAAAGGAAATGTAAAGTGTGTAGCAGCGTGGCTGGCACATAGCAGGAACTCAAGCTGTGGGAACTTCTGTTATTATTACCGGTATTTTTAGTTCAGAACAGGCAGAGTGCAGAAAGAATCCAGCAGCCAATGAGATTTTGACACCCATCCCACAGATGAAGTGGGGAGAGACCCTTGGGATCTACCACAATTTCCCCCAGCCCATTCACTTCTCAGGAGGATGGGGAGCCAGGCTGGGGCTGCTTGCCCTGAGGCCTCCTCCACTTCTTCAGTTTGCCCAAGTATCTGCGAACTGGGGCTGGGGTGGGGAGGAGAGGCAGACTCTGAAGTGGTTCAGTGGCTCAGTTGTTTCAGGCCAGAAGCCATTACCTTCCTGGAGAGAGAAGCCCATGGCCCATCTGAGGCTGGGGCAGGGGCGAGGGGGTACAGATTACAGTGGGACTCCAGGTCTGCCCTGGGGCCTGCTTGCCTTCTCCCTTCCCCTTCTCTGCCCAGGTAAAGAGGCAAAGTCCCAGCCCTTCTCTAGTTTGGGCAGGTCCTGAGGGTGGGAGCAGAGAGACCAGCAAAGAAAGACAAAGGCGGGTTCCTGTCCACTGTACCTTCATAACTGATTGTGCCTCCTGTGTGCTAGGCCCCAGCTTCTGTTGACTTTGTATCCTTGATACAGCTGGAAACCAGCAGGGGCCTTTTCAAGACAGTTATCCAGTCAGCTAGCCTGGGGGGCATGACTGGGCAGTGGAAAGGGAGGAGTCAATGGCGGGTGTGTGTGTGTGTGTGTGTGGTGTGTGTGTGTGTGTGTGTGTCTGTCTGTCTGTCTATCTGGAGGAGAGGGGCCCAAGACTCTGCCTGCTGGCTCTGCCTGGCAAGTGTGCTGTTTTCTGACGATTGCCCACCTATTTGGGGTGATTCAGGACTGCTAGGATTTGAGAGAAGCATGAAAGCTGGTCCCTCACACCGCTGCTGGAATCAAGCCCAGGGAAAGCACTTGCCTATCAGATTCCAGGCCCAGAATCTGTTTGAGCTCAAGACGCAATCTCTTGAGTCATCCCCTTGCTGGGCAAGGGGCAGCCGGATGGGCTCAAACCCTGGGTGTGCACTGTGTACCCTCCTACCAAGGAACAGGATCATGTCCAGTGAATTCCTTCATGGCCCTCATGCAGAGCATTCTGGGAAGGGCTCCTTCTGCGCCTCCAGTAACAGCTGCTCTGACTTTTCCAGGTGCCATGAACCTTCCAAGGGTGGATTGAACAAGACTCTTCCTGAGTGATTGCTACTGAGTCCTCGTCCACCTTCCCCACAACTCCCAGCTCAGCAGTAGAGACAGTTTTTGGAGTAAACAAACAAACAAACAAACAAAACCCAGTTCAAGTTCTGGACCTGCTGTTCACAAAATTTATGACACCAAATTGTTTGATCTCTGTCTCTCAGCCTCCTCATCTGTGAAGTAGGGGTAGGAACAACTTTATCTCTGGTCTGTAATGAAGATGAGATAATGACTGGGAAGCACTTGATGCATATCCTAACTCAAGAACTGGAAGCTATTTTTGCTGCATTTCCCCATTTCTTTGTTTACAGAGCCTAACACAGGTATAGGCCCATAGGAGTCTTGTTGAATGAATACCAGTTTCTATGGTGTTCATTTCCTTTCTTCACTTCTGCTTTCATTTCCTTCCCTCTTTCTCTATCCCCATGTCTTGGAGGGAAAGGGTCATAAGAATCTTTTGTGTCCCTCTATGTACCCACCCATGAGCTTAGCTCTGCAAATGGTGCCAGGATGTATAAGCAATAATGACATTTTTATTTTATTTTATTTTATTTATTTTTGAGACAGGGTCTTGCTCTGTAATTCAAGCTGGCCTTGAGTTCACTATGTAGTGCAGGCTGGCCTCGAACTCACGGCAATCCTCCTGCCTCAGCCTCCCAAGTGCCGAGATTACAGGGGTGCGCCATCATGCCTGGCAATAATGAGATCTAAATGTGGGGTTTGGTGCTACAAATGAGGAGTCTGTAAAGTTTCGGGCTCTGAAAGTGGTGACATGATCTGCAAATTATCCTGGGATTTGTGGCAGTGGCAGACTCAGAAGTCAGGGATGGGCTGTGCTCTGCGGATGTTCACTGGCTCCGCAGACACCTCTGACATTTGCATCTTATTTCAGGCTCTGCAGACAATGAGAGGCTCTGTGAACAATAATGGGCCTTGTAAACAGGTAATAATAAGGGGCTTTGAGAACAGTGATGACAAGATGTGAGGGGCTCTGGAAAAATGAGTAAGAGTTCCTACTTGTAAATGAAAAGCGGTCCCCACTGCAGGTCCTGAAGAGCAAAGCTCTGTCTCAGGACTATGGACAGCATGATCCTCCTCTCTTCTCTTCCAGGCCCAACTAGAGCTCCTCTGTCCATTTATACGTTGGTGTTAGGGGTAGGGGATGGAATAGAGAAATGAGACAGGGAGAGGAATAGGCTGTGTCCCTACTCTCAAGGCTTTGAGAAGACAGAATTCTAAGTAGCCAAATAGGGGCTTGTGTCTGTGATGACAGATCTGGTCCCAGCCCAGCTATTTGTGAGGTAGAAGGTGTCTTTCTACTCCAGAGCCTCTCAGAATGTTCAAAGGGTGTTTAAACCACACTGCGGCTTGGGAAACTGAGAAGGCAGCTTTGCAAATCATGTCTTTCAGGCTCCAGCCAACTTTAAATTCTAGCTGGCACCCGAGCAGCTTGGTAGCAATTTAAATTTGCTGTCCGTTCTTTCCAGGTCTGATCACCTTCATAGAGAACATGCACACCTCTCAGAGCACAGGGGTTAGGGAGGACAGAAGCAGGAGCCTGTTCTGGACAGGCTGCAGATGACAGCTGAGGGTCAGATGTTGGCTGAGGCCGGAGATGGGGTTGATGGTCGTGGAGTGGAGGGCTATGGTGCTAATGTGCTAACTGGGGTGTGGACAGAGCTGGGGTGTTGACAGTGGTGGAGGTGATGGGTGAGTGACAGTGACAGGCAAAATGTGACCATGCATGCTATCTCCAAGGTAGTAGGATATAACTTTAGTAATAAGAACATAGCCTGGGTTGACCTCTGGTTGTGACATGTTCCAGCTATGTGACCTTAGGCAAGTCGCTTAAGTTTTCCGTGTCTCCGTTTCCTCATCTGTAATAGAAAGATAATAATGCCTACTTCCCAGAGCTGTTAGGATTAAATGAGTCCATCTTTGCATATCCTTAAAATAGTGCCTGGGATGCAGTAAATATTATGTAAGTGACAGCTGCTATTGCTACTAAGGAAGGCAGAGAAGGTGAGGATGACGAAGAGGGCAGCAGAATGGAGTTGATAATGACGACAGTAGGAATAATAATAACAACAATAGGATCTATTGCGCAGTACCTGCCCTGCAGTGTTCTAAGCTTTCTATGTCCTGACTTGTTTAATCACTGCAACCCTGTAAAGCGGCTCATATCATCTCTATATTAAAGGTGATGAAACTGAAACTCAGAGAGGTTAAATTACACATCGAAGCTAACACAGCCAGGACTGGAGGAGCTCCAGAGTCTGTATTCTTTACCACTTGCTAAATGGTGACAATGGTCATGGAGGACATGCGGGTGACAGGGCATGCAGGGGCAGTGAAGGCCTGTGGTAAGAACATCCATTAAGCCTGGTGCAGTGGCACACACCTGTAATCCCAACCCTCAGGCAGCTGAAGCAGGAGGACCACGAATTCAAGGCCAGCCTGGGCTACATGGCAAGTTCAAGGGCAGCTACATAGTGAAGCCTGGCCTCAGAAACACAAAGGAGAAGAAATCCTTTGGGCAAGCTCCCAGCAGGGCTATATGGCTGCTGAAGGGAGGCCCTGCCGGGTTTCTTGCAGCAGCGGAGAGTATTCCTGGTCTTCTGTGTTCTTTGCTGAAAGCCAGAGGACAGCAGGGACGTTGCTTTTGGTTCAGCAGCTGGGGGCTTTGGGTTCCAGGCAGTGAAGTGGGAGGGTGACAGCCAGATCTCAGGGGCACTGTGTGGAGGAGGCATGGAATGAACTTTCCATTTGTCCTTCACCTGCTTCCTGGCTTTGGGGTCCTCTGACCCCAGGACTACCGAGCCCACACACTTCCTGCCGGGGCTGTCTGTGCTAAAGGAGCAGACAGTGGCAAGCTAAGCTGCCCATCCCATCCTGGAACTCTGTTGGTCTCGACTGTCCAATGCTGGATCTGGCCTGCCTCTTGCTTGCTGCTGCCTTAATAGAGAATCCGCCTCTGTGCCGCTGCTCCCTGCCTGCCAGCCTGTCCCTATTATCAGCACCATCATCAGCGGCAAATGACACTCGTGGAATCTTGACTCCAATCTGATGCCTGGTCCCCCAGGCTGTGGAGAGGCGCAGGCCGGCCAGGCTGGGGGGCTGGGGAGGGGATGTGCAGTAATAGGATGTGGCCGAGGACGGTTTATTAGCAGCTCTGCAACTGCTGATGAGCCTGCTCCCTGGCCCCTTGGCACCCCATCCTCGCTCTGTCAGGCATAGCAAGAACCCTGGGAGGGGGCGCCTGTGGGGTGGCTGGGCTAGGCCATCTCCAAAATTCAGACACCCCACTCCCTTGGGAGCAAGGAGGACACTCGGACACATCCTTCTGACCATGTGTCTAAGAGGAAGAGGAGGGCAAGGGGTTCTCTGTGAGGGGGTGATTTTTCCTGTTTTTGCTTTGTATTGCCCTGGGGCTCTAGTCTGGAAGGAGCCTCAAGGAGAGTAGCGTCTAGCTTCTCTCTAGCTTTTTTGTTTTTTCGAGACAGGGTCTCACTATGCAGTGCAGGCTGGCCTTGCACTCACTATGTAGCCTGGGCTGACCTCGAACTTGCATCAATCCTCCCGCATCCCACAGCACCACACCAGCCTTCTAGCCTCTTCTTGAGGACTCATGGGCATGTGGAGCTCAGCACCTCCTGGGTCGCCTGTCTCACTGCTAACACTTCCTCACTGGGAGCCCTGATTGGTTTTTCTTGGTACCAGGGTCCTGAGACCCATTATGGTCCCTCACCTACGAACAAGACACCCTGACAAGGTTTGGAGACAGAGGTTCGGCTTCCCTGGACTTCAGTGCTCCTCCTGGCCACAGATCTTCTGTCCTATATGTAGTGTGTGTGTGTGTGTGTGTGTGTGTGTGTGCACGTGGGAAGGGTGTAAGAGGCTGGGGGTGACAGGGAGGTGGACAGAGTGGGCCTCACTCAGCGAGTACAGGGTATGCAGGTTCCAACCCAGCTCGTCTGCTGGGCGATCATAGGGAGTTACCCACCCCTCACCCTCCCCTGCTCTCCTTGGACTGCCCCTTTCCTAAGGGCTCCTGTTGAGGAAAGGGGGATGATGGAGTCCCTCAGAGGGCTGGATGGGTACAGTCTAATGAACCACCCCCCAGCATCAAGGGGATGCAGGAAAATGAGACAAACAGTAGATAATGAACTTGGGCTCGGCTGTGTGTGCCAGGAACAAGGCACACCAAACTGGAAGGAAGGGCTCTGTTCTGTCTTGAAGGGTGCCTCACAGGTGAGAAGTCTGGTTATTTGGGTCAGTTGGACAGCTCTGGCTCCTGAGTCTAGCACCAGGACAGAGGGGCTGGACCTGCCGGAGCTAGGAGTCCTGGGCTAGGCAGGAATGGGAGGGAGAGGAGCCCTGGCCTAGCTTAGTGCTCCCCTCAGGTTTAGGCCCCCGATTATAGCACTGGACTCCATTCGTTCTGCCCGCTGCCTCCACCATGCCCCATAGGCCTCTGGACGTCTGAGCTGTTTGCCTCTGCTGAGCGGCTGCCCTCAGTACTCCCAGCAGGGGCCAGGCCATCAGTCACAGGGCTGGCGGTCCTCAGGGCTGGACATGCAGCCTCTCAGGCAGGGCCGACTGTGGACCAGCAGGTGGCAGGTGGCTGGGAGCATCAGCTTCTGTTCATGGGTTCCTTGGTGGCCTCTGTTTACTCCACACCTTCCATGCCCCCTTATGCTGTTCCCCAGCCCCCCTGCACCCTCATTTGTGCCATCTCTTCTTTCCTGCATCTCTGCATCCACCTCATCTGTCCTGTGCATTAAGCCTCTCACCTGTGCCCCTTGGATCTGTCCCCCGTCTCCCTCCACTAGATCCCGATCCACTACTCCTTCCTCTCCAGAGTCTGGGTCACATCAGCCCAGTCTTACTTCCCCTTGTCCCAGCCCCTTTCCTGTGTTAGTCTCTTCTTCCTCTTTCCCCTTTAGGGGCTGAAAAGGGAGGATTTTGGTATGAAATTCCATTTTCCCAACAACTCACCCTACCTCAGCCTGCCCATCTTCTTTTACAGTTAGCTGCTAGTGGACAATTGGGATGCCGGGGTAGGATAGGCTTTTGATCTAACTAAGGGCACCTGGAGAAGAGAGGCGTGGCCAATTTATTTGGAGTTATAAAAATCCTGGCTAGAAGACTGGGCATGGTGGTACACACCTGTAATCCCAGCACTCGGGAGGCTGAGGCAGGAGGATCACGGCGAGTTCAAGGCCAGCCTGGGATACATAAGCGAGTTCAAGGCCAACCTGCATTACATAGTGCAACCCTGTCTCAAAAAAAAAAAAAAAAAAAAAATTCCTGGCTGGGAGACCCTGGGGAGCGTGCAGTACTAAAAGTTTGACAGCAGGGGGCGCCCCAATCCTTGGTGACATCTGGTTCATCTCTAGTCTCGGACTCCATAGCTGGAATTACCCAAAGGGGTAAATGTTGTGTATGTTGTGTGTGAGAACCCTAGAGGTCCTTCACTAAGGGTGAATTTTGTCATAGTCTGATGTTCGCTGAGACTGTCAGCTTTTTAAGGAAAGTCTTATCCATTCCCCTGCACTACTTCTTTATTTGAAAGCTTGCAAACATAACCTGGCGCTTCATGCCCTTGAAGGAGGTGGTAGGCAGAGGTGCTATGGTTCCCCCAGAGAGGTCATCTCCACTGTCCTCAGCCCTCAGGGATGCTGGCCATTTTAGTGGAGATGAGGAAGAAGAGTCTCCTCATAAGCCTCATCTACAGGCAATGTCCTCAGTTCAAAGAACTTTCACCCACGCCATCTTGAGGAGAAAGCAGTCAAGGCCAGCCATGTCCAAGGTGTCCCCTACAGAGTTCCTGCCAAGTGAATAGTGACATGGAAGAGGGGGTAGGGCTGGGGATGGGGGGCCTTCTCTGTTTGACAGTGGGTGCCTTCATAAATAGAGTGTGCATGTGTGTGCACAGTGTGAGAGAGAGAGAGAGAGAAAGAGAGAGGGAGAGAGAGAGGGAGAAGGTCGTTCTGTTCTCACCATGAATCCAAGTGGTGCTGCAGTGTTCCCTTACCTCCTACTTCCAGAAGGGGCCGGGTCAAAGAGACTGTGTGTGACATGGACTCCAACCAAATGGAACAGCCCCCAGGGCCAGCACCACTACCCTCTCTGTTTTCAGTACCTGAAAGTTCACTGTTAAAGTTTCAGTTCGCAGGAAGAAAGGCGCTACCTCCGATCTGAATCACATAGTCATTTCTGTGGCTCTGTGACGTGACACCACGAGGGCTTGAAGAGCACCAAGGCACCCGGAGACGGAGTGGGGCCAGGCTGAAGAAGGTGAGACTCAATGGGGAGGGGTCTTTGGATAGCCTGTGACCTAGGGCAAAGGGAACGGCTCGGGGCAGTCATTTCAGGGCACATCAGCACCTTTCTGTGCCTCCCAGTGTTCTGGGAACTGGAACTGAGATCCTTAGCCGAACATGCCCCAACTCTACCCCAAGCAGGCCATGGGAGGTCGGTAAATATCCTAATCAGATTAGCAGAGTGGAGACGGCAGAGGCCATGGTGGGAAAATGCTCTGGGCTGGCCTGGCCCCCTCTATTCTCCTGGGAATCCAACCCTCTTGCCCCTGTTCAGCTTCTTCGCTGTGCGCCCTGAAGCTGTCCTGGCCCCTCAGTCACCCCTGCTGGCCTGGGCCCTCTTTGAGTCTGATGTCTGCATCCTGAGTCTCCTGGAGGGGAGATGGAGTTTCAGGAAGCCCAGCCCTGTCGGCACCGTCCCCAGGAAGCTGGCCCTGTGTGAGTGTAGTGATAACCACTACCCCATGGAAACATGGAAGCCGGCCCTGTGGGCTGCGGCTTTCAGACCACTGACTCCTCAGAGACCCTGCCTCAGCCTCTGGCCATGGTGCTGTCCGCCTGTAAGCCTGGAATGATGCACCAGGATTCCAGACTGGTCTTGATGGAGGCAGTGTCTGGTGAAGGCCTGGATTTAATCAAGGTCCAGTCATTCACGTCCCTCCTCAGGCCAGGCTGAGCCCAGGGCTGGGCATAACTGGTCCAAGGAAGCCAGGTCAGACAGACGAGGGAGGGGCAGGGCAGGGCCTGAGTGACCCTGTGGAAAGACCAGGCACCAAGCCAGTGCAGGAGGACAAGAGCTGGGCAAGCAGGTGCTGGTGTCCTCTGAAGCCAGACGTGGACCTGGGGCATGAAAGCTGGGGAGAGCGAGGTGGAGTTAAGAGCTGGGGGGGCTGAAGATCAGGAGTTAGAGACCGGGTTGTGAGGGCCGGGGAGTCTGGAGGTGTGGAAGAGGGTGAGACGTGAGACGACAGAAGACTGGAGGCCAAAAGGTTGAAGTCTGGGTTAGTGAGGAATGGGATGACAATTAGGGGGCTGAGGATTTAGGATTTAGAGGGGCCAGGGGTTAAGAACTGAGGTGTTGGGGGAGAGGGCATTGGCACCTGAGAAGAGGCTGAGGTTTTGTGGGGGCTGAGGAAATAGCAGGCTGGTGGAGCTGGTGTGGAGCGAGGAGGTAGAGAAACAAGTCCTCCCACACAGAGCAGGCTCCGTAGTGTGGACCGGTCCCAGCCCAGGCCTCCCTTCACCCCTGTGGCCACACTGGGCCACGGGGGCGGGCAGCGGGCCTCTCCTTGTTGGGCTGTCAGAGAGGGTTAGGCTCAGGGAATTGGTTCCCTGGATCATCTCCCAGGAGCCAGCCCCTCCTGGCAGCTTTGTTTGGCGAAAGCCAGGGATTAGCAGGGCTGCCCCCACACCACCTCCCGGCCGCCAGCTCCTGGGGCTTTCATCCCCGAAGGTCGCTAAAGCTGCAGTGCTTTGAGATTAGGCCCCACAAAGGGGCCCCTTGTGCTTCAGCCAAGCCTTGGGGGCAGGGAGGGGGGTCCCAAGAACTGAGTGCAGGCCGAGCCCCAGAGACAAATCCTTCTGTCCCTCTCTGGTGCATCCCAAAGTGACCCAGGGCAAGGACAGAAGACTTCTCCCAATCCTCCCTAGCTCAAATACTGTGCTCCCTTCCATCCCTGGGGAGGAGCATTGCAGGCCTACCTGCGCCACACTTCAGCACCTACCTGCGGTCATCTCAGGGTGGAGGTGGATGGGGGAGCGGGAGGGCAGCGTAGAGGTGGGAGCAGGTCTAGATTGCAGATGGAGAAAGAACACTGGTCACAGACCGGGAGAGCAGGCAGGGTCTGCAAAGAGGAGGGCCCTTGTCCTGAGTCCTACCAGGTCGCCTGCAGAGCTGAGCCAGCAATGTGGGGAGTTTCCCTTTGCACCAGGTGTCTGAGGTCAGCAGGGGTTCAGGATGGGGCGGGGTAATTTCAGGCCCCTTGCATAGACGAGAGTGGCATTTCATACGTTTGGATTTCATAGGCCAGCCAAAAAATGTGTTAAATGTCTTAAAGTTGCCAGATGTTAATTCTGCGATAAAAGAGCGTAGAGAGAACACTACCGACTACTGTCAGATCGTTTCATAGAGGAAAAGATATTTTGGCATCAAAAAAGTAGAAAAGACATAATCCCGGAATATGGAAGATACAGCTTCAAACTGAATAGATACAGCTTTATGAAAAATTTCCTACTAAAACCTTTTATTTTTCTTATTTATTGGTGTTTGGGTGAAATGTCTTGGGACTCCTAGACAAGGTGAACTTCAAAAGGGTGCCTGTCACAGGTACCTAGTTCTCCTGGAGTCCGGGTCAGCCAGGCCGTGCCAGGAGTGGGTGGGAGTGGGCAGCTGTTTGAGATGGAGCCCTGGGGAGGCTGGGGGAAGGGGCCCTGAGACCCGGCTGCTGGGTCAGGGGCTCTGCTGAGAGTTCAGTCTTGGCCTTGGCCTTTCCATTGCCAAGGAGACTTAGGAGGGGGAGGCAGCAGGCCTGACTGCGGTCGATAGAGGGAAATTTCTTCCTGTCCTCTTGCTCATAAAATGTTTGTGACCAACATATTGTACGACATTTCCAGAGAGGCCACAAAAGACTGTGCTGGGCTGGCAGGGTCAAATGGAGCTCATGGAGCCCAGTCCCTGGAATCAGTCCCGAGCTGGGTCACCCCTGGGGCTGGAACTGGGGAGGAGCCCAGGGTCATTGGCACAGTGGTGGTAGATACAAGAGATTAGCAAGAGACTCAGCAAAGTGCTCAATCAATCCCTTGTTGAGAAAGCCCACAGGAAGGGCTGCCAATGAGAGGTAAAAACTGATGGCCATTAACTGATACTTTTGTGGCATTTGACCACATACTGGGCACTATGCTGAGCTTTTTTTTTTTTTTTTTGTGGGTACCAGGGGTCTACCTCAGGACCTCGCGCACCAGCAGGTGCCCCTGCCACTGAGCGATATCGCCGGCCCCTTTTTTCGTATGTGGGTTCCGGGAGTCGAACTTGGGCCCTTGCGCTTGCCAGGCAGGCACTTATGCCGCTGAGCCATCGCACTGGCCCCATATGCTGAGTTTTAACTCATTTAATCCCTATAACAAACCTAGGTAGTAAGTATGATTACTTAATTATTCCCCCCATTTAACAAATAAGAATACTGAGGGATAGAGGTTAAGAGACTTGCCCAAGATGATAGCTAATAAGTGGCACAGCTGGGGTTTGAACCTAGACCATCTGGTTCCAGTGTCCATGCACTGACTACCATATGTACTATACCGCTGCACTGTGATCCTAAGCAAGGGTAACCTCTGAGTTCCCACTGTTACCTGCCCATGTAGTTGCAGTGCTGGACAGTCAGTGGTTTTCCTGGGGCTTGATGCCATCAAGTGGTACTTATCTGGCTGGGTGCAGTAGTGCACGCCTGTAATCCCAGCACTCGGGAGGCTGAGGCAGGAAGACTGCTGAGAGTTTGAGAGCAGCGTGGGCTACAAAGTGAGTCAAGGCCAGCCTGAACTGCATAGCAAAACCCTGTCTCAAAAAGACAAAAAAAAAAAAAAAAAAAAAAAAAAAAAAGAGATACATATCTGGTAGAAACATGGTAGAATAGAAGTATATCCTTGCCTCCTTGCAGTGGTTTAAAAAAATCTGTCCACAAATTCTCTGATGCGTCTTCCTTTGAGAGGTGGAGGTTAGTTCTCTTCTTGAATGTGTGCTGGTCTTAGTGATTATCTTGTAATGAATAGAATATGGCAGAAGTGATGAAATATCACTTTTTTTTTTGAGACACAGAGTCTCACTATGTATTCTAGGCCAGCCTTGAACTCACTATATAGCCTACATTGACCTCAAATTCATAGTGATCCTCCTGCCTCAGCTTTCTAAGTGCTCGTATTACAGGTGTGTGCCACCACGCCTGGCAAAATATTACTTTTTTTTGAGACAGGGCCTTGCTGTGTAGTGCAGGCTGGCTTTGAACTCACTTTGTAGCCCAGGCTGGCCTCAAACTTGCAGTGATCCTCCTGCCTCAGCCTCTTGAGTGCTGGGATTACAAGAGTGTGCCACCACACCCGGACAAGATATTGCTTTTAAGAATAGGTTATAAATCGCCTCCTTCTTTTTGTTCTGTCTCAGATTTCAACTACCATGTGAAGAAGTCCAGATTTGGGGATGTAGCTCAGTGGTAGCATTATGCTTAGAATGGGTGAGGCCTCAGGTTCAATCCCCAGTACCACGCACACACAAAAAGAAGTCCAGATTGGAGAAAGCACATGGAAAGGAACTAAGGCTCCATCGCTGACAGCCAGCATCAAGTGCTGTCCAGGGGAGGGAGCTTCCCGGAAGGGGACTCTCCTGCCCCAGTCAACACTTGAGAAGATACAGCCCCAGCCAACAGCTTGACTGCAGCCTCATGAGAGACCCTGAGCCAGAACCACCAGCTAAACTGCTCTTGGATTCCTGGCCCGCAGAAATTGCCACAGAATAAATGTTTGTGGTAAACCATTAAGTTTGGGTGTAGTTTGTTATGCAAAGGTGGGTAACTAGTACCCCAGGCTAGTCTTATAGTCAGGAATCTCACCATTAGAGCTTCACCCTACAGATAGGTTGTCACTCTCTCCCCCATGACTCTCTCCAACCCTGAGATAATTTGCTGATTTGCTGGATCAGATAATAGCAAGAGGACACCTCCAGTCTGATTAGGTGATGCCATTCTGAGAATGGCATGAGGCCACGTAATGTTCTCGATCCATCCAGGTTAGGCCAGCGGCAGTCATCACTGAGTAGCTTTGATGGTCATGTCACATACCACTTCACAGCTTTTCCATATGGCTGCTTCTCTCTCAGAAAAAACAAAAAACAAAAATCCGCCCCCTGCTTTAGTTGACAGCAAGAGGGATTGAGAAGAGCTGTGTTTTGAAGGACCCAAAGTCCACAGATCTTATCTGTAGGCCCTTATCTTAGGGACGCTCTCCATTCTCTACTCTACAATGACCGAGGCATATTGTGAGGCCCCTCGAGGTCTTCCAGTCTCATTTTAGCGTCCCTCGTCTTAGAGGGCCACTGACCCAGGGTCAGAAGGTAGTACAGTATGCATATACACAGTGTGAATGTGTGAGGAAGTGGAATGGGGAATATCTGTGTAGTGTGTACTGTCAGCCTGTGCGTAGCATTTGATTTGTGGTTTCCAGTTGGGAAGGAGTGCTCACAGCTATGTTTCTGTGTGTACCTGGGAGCGTTTGCATGTATGAGAATGTTTATCTGTATGATAGCTTTGTCAGGGTGGGGGGTCTGTGAGCTTCATCTATGTGTCTGTGTTCGCTGCCTCGGGACGCCTGTCTGTGTCTATCTTTCACAGGCAGGCGCCAGCCCTGGGAGCTCCTGAGCTGTTGTCCTCAAAGGGTTAAGGGAAACAGGAGCTGCCATAACTCTTAATCATAGCTTTGCAAGCTTAGCCAGTGCCCCTGTTGAAAAATGTTTCAAAAAGCAAAATAAATGATCTTTTAGTTACAGAAGTATTGATTTTGCCCACATCTAGTAATAAAGAGCAAGTCACCTGTAGCTAAAACTCTTGTAAAATATATTTTATACTCTAATAGTCTGCAGATAGAGTCACCGCTGAGCACAGATGACAAATCTCCCCAGCGCGGCCTGCGCCCCCCATATTTCACGTCAGGGACGTGGTGGCGGTGGCGCAGGCAGCGACAGAGCTGTGCCTCCCTGCGGGTGATAGACATGGCCTGGTTGGCTGGAAGAAAATAAAAAAAAGCTGGGTTTCTGGCACACACGGTTTGTCCCCCTGCTCCCACCCTGGGCCCTCAGCACCAGCCCGGCTCATGGTGAGACTCAATTTCTTTGCAGACAGAGTGCCCCTCCTACAGCCCCCCAAGGAGCTCCCCCAGCCTTTCAGAACAGGGCATCTCCCTCCCCACCCCTTGGGTTCAGAGGCTGATGGTTTGGAAAAGTTGAGGCTGGATTAAGAGGAAAGTGAACAAGCAGGCAGGTGCTCCTTCCCGGCTTGAAAACCACGTACCCTAGGTGTGTACAGGCATGTTCACACATGTGTATAGTTTGGGCCTCCAGGTACACACGAAGGGGAGGACACACGTGGCCCCCAACGCACACATGTGCGGAGGAACCCTTACATGGACTCAGAGGATACCTGTGACACCCCACCCCACACGTGCATGTGCATATGGACCACACCTGGCTTTACACAAGTGCTCATGGCTCCGGCACTCCTCAGTGCATATCTAGTCAGCCCTTGGCACAGACTGGCTTCCTCCAAAGAACCAGGCCGCAGCCACTCTGCCCAGAGAAGGCCTTCAAGAAACAGACTTCTGTCTCTCTGCTTCTGGGAACTGGAATGGGGACCACATTCTTCTCCCAACCGCCCCCACAGTAAGGCTACCTGGAGGCAACCTGGTCAGAAGAAACTCCCTAGGTCCAGAGGCATCACAGGAGGAGCTGCCCCCCTCCCAGCTGGGGTTCCCAATCCCTGTTGGGGGGGAGGCAGAGGAGGAGGGAGGAGAGGGAGGAGAAGTGGGGAGACTCTGGGTGTCGGGAAGCTCCGGAGGAGGTGAGTGGGGATAAGTCAGGTAGTATTGGGAGGAAGGTTGGGAGTTCGGAGGGGCCAGGAGTTCCTGGGGGTTTGGAGAGCGCTGAGGGCCAGGGGCAGGTGGAGCATGCAGCAGCTTTATCTAAGGGAGGAAGGAAGGGGCAGGCAGCTGAGTTGCGTGTGTGTGTGCGTGTGTGTGTGTGTGTGTGTGTGTGTGTGTGTATGGGTTGCTTTCGAGGGAGTCATGATCACGTAGGGGCATCTTTGGTGGTGAGGGGCTTCTGCAGGAGGGAGGGGCAGAGCAGGTAGCTGCCCCGCCTGGGGTTGGGAGTGGGGTGAGGGGTGGGGAGAGCGCTTTAAGCGGCGGCCGCGCTAATAACCTGTCCAGGAGATGGCTCGTGGCAAATTGCTTTGTTAGTCTTGTCAGCGCGGCCAGGGCCGCCGTCAGCGCGCGCCATGGATCAAGATGATGAATCGCCCCGGACGGCGCAGATGCGGGCAGCCCGAGGCCCGGCCCCGGGGTGGGGGTGGGGGGTGGAGGGGTCCGCAGGGGGCCGGGCAGCCACCATTAACTCCCGAATTAGCTCTAAGCCGCCCGCCACCCAGCCACTTCCCCGGGGAGCCGGGCCTACGACCCCACCCTGTACTTGGACCCACGGCTCCCCACTCCCGTCTGCGGGAGGGAAGGAAAGGGACGCGGTCTCCGCCCCACCCTCAAGCCCACTTCCCTCGCGGCGAGGTGTTCTGGCTCGCGGGGGTGCGCTGGGGGCGCCTGGAAGGGGGCACTGTGAGCACAAGGGCGGCGTGTGTGTGTGTGTGTGTGTGTGTGTGTGTGTGTGTGTGTGTGTGTGTGTCTTTGTGTGGGTGGGTAGGGGTCTTGAGCTTGGCATTCTCACTGAACCCGGTTCAGAGATCAGAGATGTGGAACTGGGAACTGCTCTGGATCTTTGGGGGAAAGGTCTTAGGCACATCCTTTCCCAGATCTTTCAGTGAAGACAACTGGGACCCAGTATCCTTGGAGTTGCCAGGCCAAGTGGAAACCTGTGAGTACCTGGCTTTCCCAAGTTCCTGAATTAATCTATCCTTTGGTCACACTCCCAATATAAAAATAATCCCCTAAACACACATAAGCACACATACATGCACACTTAGGAATTTATAAAGAATCCACATTATCACACTCTGCATTCACATACACACACTTTACACACAAATATAGGTATATACACACACATACACATTCTTAAATAATGCAGGATAATGAATTTGAACAAATATGCAAGCACATCCAGAAATGCACAGCAGCCTGCACACTCCACCCCGGCACCCAGTCAGTCTGTTGGGGGCAGGTCCCCAGTTCCTCTGGGATGTGTCTCTTCAGCCCTTTGAAAATAGCAGCCCCAGGCCCAGGCAGGTAGGTGGGATGCTCCAGGAGCAGTCTTGGGAGGAAGGCCCCAGACCATTTCCATTTCTTAGCTCCTGTCTAGATGGTGGCATTTTCGAAGTGGTTTTGTTAAACCAGTAAAACTCTCCCACATTGTGGCACAAGCTTCCTGCTGTCCCAGGCCTCCCTTAGGGTACATTCTCCTTCCCTAATCTACTCTGTTTTCCTCCCAGACTTTCTATCCCAGTAATGGAGCTTGCCAAGGATTTTGTGTCCCACCACTCATGATTCCATGATCAACCCAGAGCCTAACCCCTGGCTGCAATGTCTGGGGGGTGGGCTGTGACTGGGTGAAGGCAGCTCTCTCTGTCCATGTTATCCCACTGTATGAAGACCTGTGTGTGCCTGCAGCAGTGGGTCTGCTTGGTAGCATGGGCTTCTCTGGGTGTTTAGAAACCCAAGTCTTGTTTTTTTTCTTCTTCTTCTTTGTCTTCTTCTTTTTTAGAGACAGGGTCTCGCTATGCAGTTCAGGCTGGCCTTGAACTCACTATGTAGCCCAGGCTGGCTTCGAACTCAAGGTGATCCTCCTGCCTCAGCCTCCCAAGTGCTGGGATTACAGGTGTGTGCCACCATGACCATGCCCAGCAGAAATCCAAGTCTTACGAGACCCGGTATGTACAATGAGTACTGGGCATCCTCCACCTGCCATTACCTCCAGGCTGGGAACCCTGGCAGCCTGGGATAAGAGGCAAGCAAGGGTCTCCCCAGGTAGATTTAGAGTCCAGCTAGCAGACAAGTTCCTTTTAAGAGCAGGTGCTTAGTGGAGCCCTGTGCCCCACCACCTGGAGTCCTCAGTAGTCCTCTGGCAACCAGCAGAATCTGTGCTAGCCTCAGTCACACCGACCCCTAAGTCTGGGCAAGTGTGACCTCTTCACGTCCAGGGATAATCATGCTTCATCCTTCCCAGAAAACCCTGTCCTGTCTGAGAAGGAGAACTAGGGAAGGATGGGCTCTGGGCAAAGAAAGATACTTCCTTCTACAGGAAAGGGAGGTCCAGTGGGAGCAAGGTCCTCTTGGTGGAGGGCACCTCTCAGCAAACCTTCCTGGCACTACCAAGCAGGGATGGTTAGAACTCCACATCTGTCCCACCACGGAGGGAACTTTAGGGTTCCCCTATTTACATGACTCTATGTGTGACCCCTCCACATGTATGCCTGTGCCCATGTCTGTGTGTCACTGACTGACTGTGAGTACAGCAGGCCACAGTTTTCTCCAGGATGAGCCGTGGCTGTTTGTGTGTGGAGGGCAGCTGGGTGGAGGCGCGGTGGGTGTATCTCCCGCCATTCCCCCAGCTCGTGTGGCGCTCCATGGCAGTCTTGATGATCTAAGCTGAAGATGCAGACTTTACTCCCCTCCCTTGTCTCCTCTCCTCTCCCTGCCCGCACAGGGCCAGGATCCCTAAAGAGAAATTGAAAGGTTATTTAAAGCCCCCGCCTCCACCTTTCTTGTCCCTTTAAATTGAGCCTAAACGGTTTTGCTTTGGCAGAAAAAATCTTTTCTGGAGATTTGGGGTGGGGGTGGGGGATCCTGGTGGGAGAGAAGGGTCTAAGCAGCCTAATCCTCTTACTGGCCCCCTCCTTCTCCCCCTTCCATTCTGAGGCCCATCCCCTGTCACCCCCTCCACGAGGCGTGCAGCCCCTAACTCTGGCTGCAGATCAATCTGACCCTCGAATCTGTTGGTGGCCCCTCTGCCTGAATCAGGCCAAAAATGCCTGAGTCCCTCAAGTCAGCCTGGGACTCTAAAATCCACTGGCAGTCTGGCCGGCCAACATCCCTCTCCTCCCCCTGCTTTAGCCCCTAAAAGTATAGCCCAGCCCCCAGAAGCTGGAGCTAAGAGCTTCACTTGTAGATCAGAGGGGTGCCAGAGCCAGGGTCCAGCTCCCCTAATCCCAAATATGATATGGTGTCCACTCTGTGACCCGCCACCTGGATTACAACCTCACTTGAGCTGAAAATGGCAAAGGATTGGTTCCACACACAAAGGAACCCCTACAATTAGTTACACATGGACTCATGGTCACGGAGCACCCGTCACAGGGACACACTCCACATGTAAATCACAGCCACAGCCCGCGAGGCCAAGGCAGGTTGCAGAGTCCCAACGCACAGGGACCCCCCACATACACTTAGCCAGGAGGCGCCCCAGTGAGCTCCACACAGCCACATACAGAGCCTCTACCCAGTAAACAGCCGCTCGTGGCCGCCGGCAGTGTGGGGACTAACACATGCCCTTGGCGCACACCTCAGACACACACCTTATGGAAGGCCGGGCCTAGCCTGCGCTGAGACGGGCTGCAGAACATCGCTTCCCGCGCACCGGTTGCTGCTGGAGGGAGCAGGGCTCTGGCAGGATCGGGAGAACCCCAGCTCCTCGAGATTTTCCCTACCTGGGCCAGGCGTGTGTGTCTATCTCCCTCTCCCCCACGGCAGGTGACAGGTGCGCATGCCATGTTGAATCCTTGAGTCCCACACCCATGGCCTCCCAGCCTCTCCGACGACGACGAGGGGCACCCTGTTGCTGGACAGGTGTGCTGCTGCTAGCGGTGCCCCTGTCTGGGCTTAGGGTGGACGGCGAGTTCTAAGTGCGGGTTGTAGTGTGGTGTGGTGGCGCTGGAGGTGACAGTGTTGCGGTGACGTGGGACATGGAGGGGGAGAGAGAGAGAGACAGAGAAAGAGAGAGAGAGAGAAGCTCGAAACCAACCTTTAAGTGATTTTGGGAGTGGGAGCAAGCCCGGGTGCTCCCAAGCCCCTGAAACGCACCCTACAGGTCAAGCTCTGCAGGGGACTCGGGAGCGGGAAGTTCCTCAGGACCTGTTGTCGCCCATGGGCAGGTACGAGAGAGGCAGAGATCTGGGGACCGGAAGCTAGAGACGGGGAACTGACGCACTCTGGCAGGTCACAGCTCCACCGACGGTCAGACCCGGGCCTAGAGCTGGCCGCTGCACCGGCGGAGCGGGGAGGGGCGGAGGAGGGAGCAGCACGTGATTGGCAGCCACTAGGGCCATTAGGGAGCCCGCGGACTCGCGTCGGGCGCCCGGGAAACGCCGTTTAAAACTCAAGCCCCGGCCACGGCGAGCGTAGATGGCAGCAGCGGCAGCGGCGCGGGCCGGGGAGACCAGGTGCGAGCTGCGGGGCTGGGGCGGCCGAGCTGGGAGGGGGCGCGGGGACCGCCGGGGAGGGGAGGACCCGGGCCGCGACCCTCGTTCCGCAGTCCTCTAGCGTCCCGCAGTCCTGAACCCACTAGGAGCATCCTAAAGTTTGCAGGGAGCCAGCGACTTGGGGGACAGACAGACAGACAGACGGACGGACTTTGCAGGGACTGAGGAAGAAGGAGGGAAGCTAGAGAGACAGAGGAAGCAACAGCCGGGGCTGGAAACGGAATCAGAGAGCTCGCTGCTCAGGGACACAGAGGCAGGACTCGAAATTCCGAGGCAGAAAGCGCGGAGGGCGAGCCCTGGGCAGAAAAGCGCCGAGGCGGAGACGGAAGCCTCGGCGCACGGAGACACGGCACCCGCAGAGAACGCTTCGGATCCGTCACGGTTTTGCCTCATTTGGAAGATATTACTTCACCCCTGAAAAAAATAAATACAAAAAGGTTTGGATATTAAGCGGAGACAAATCCTTCTCAGTTTGGAAGGGGGCGGCGGGAGGAGGGGTGTGGCCGGGTAATGCGGAGCAGATGCCGCCCCCGGCGTCGCGGAGCCCCGGGCCAGGCTGGGGAGGGGGCGCGGCCCGCGGCCCAGGTTCCCGCCCGGGGAGCGCAGGGCCGCCCACGCTTCCCAGCTTCCCTGGCCTGGCGGACCCAGAGGTGGCCCGGGCATTGCCCAGGATCCAGCTCTGGTCCCACCCGCGCGGATCCTGCTCAAACCCCGCTGCCACCAAGGGCGCCTTTCTCCCGGGATTGTGCCTCTGCACGAATTCTTCAGCTGGGGGTGGTTCAGCGTTCACTGGCCTCTCCCTCGTAGACACGGCCTCTGGTTAGGGTTCTCCAGGTGGGTGTTTGGGGACGCAGCGGCCTCATTTCCCTGAAATTCGTTTTGCCTCCTGCGGCCTCAACTGGCGTGGGTCTGGAGAGCCGTGCGGGGAACCCAGGCTGCGGCCAGCACTTGGAGCCGCTCTCGCAGCGTCTGGGGGAGGGGAGGAAGTTGGGGGGAGCGCCAGGCCCACTCCTCTTGGGCCTCTCACGCCGGGTGGCTGCAGCCCAGTCCTAGACACGACAGACTAGGGGCCCTAAAGGGCTGTCCGGGGTCCTGGGCACGGCGCAGGCAGAACTATCTGTTCGGTTGCAAGGTCTCAAATCTTGCGCAGGGGCCGTGGCAGCCTTAATGGTACACTAAGGGGCTTCGGGGGAGCCTCCCCTTCCCAAGTTCACAGCGGGTGTGGGGACCTCGACTTTTACTGGATTCCGGCCTAACTCCCTGCTGGGGACTGGGGGCTCTTCATGCTTGTAATTTGTCGGAGAAGGGAGTCCCGGATTAGGGGGCCCGGGGAGTCCGGGATCCACGGCCTTTTCGCCGTCTTTCCGAGTTTGGAATTTCGCAAAGCCGGGAACGCGCGGCGCCGCGCGGCGCCTGGAGGTCAGGCTCAGCGCGAGTTCTGCTGGGGGCCCGGGAAGGTCTTTTTCGTTTTAGAAAAGCCTGCGGAGGCCCGGGGCCGCCCGGACCGTGGTTTTCTGGGGGCGGTTCAGGTTTGGGGACGTCGGGGAGAGAGGAGGGCTTTCCTGACTCGATGGGCCTTGGGAGAAAAAGACCGTTCACACTGCCGAGGTTGTATGCGCCGCAGCCACGGAAATCGTGCAAGTTTCCAGATCGCTGCCAGAGGCCGGTTAGAGAGGAGACTGGTGTCTTCCTCTCGCTAGGATCCTGTGCGCTGCAGGCGGGTTGTTTCAAGTCAGGCGTCGTTTTAGGACATTCTGTGGTCTGTGAGTTTTAAGTGGGGTAGAGGGGGGGTTGTTTCCAATTTTGCTGGGATTCGAGGTTCATTTCTCTGCATCCTCAGTCCCTCCAGAAAAGAAAGGGAACTGTGCACTAAGGATCCGTGAATTTAGTCTCTACTTCCCCTCTCTGCGAACCAGCTGCACTTATGTATGTGTGTAGGCGGTCAGGAAAAAAATCGAATTTGCTGCCTAGTGAGAGCAAATTATCCAGATAATTGGCTCAAATTTCTCTCCTTTGTGGCCGGGATAGACACAGTCTTTGGACAAGAAACCAAGCATCACTACTCAGGAGGGTATTCGAACCTTACCCAACCCTCGCAGACCATGGGGAGCACAGGCTCCTGCCAGGACCCAGGAACCTGGCTATGGCTGCACAGCCCCAGCATGGAAAGTGGAACAGGAGGGCAAAGGTTCGGAGGTGTGGAAACCTGCCCCCAGCGAAGCCGGCAAAGGCGAGCACTTGGGGCTCAAGATGGGCTCTTTCGGATGGGTCACCTTCACAGGAGGGGTGAGTGTTCTGGGGACTTCTGCACCCTCCTTCCCACTCATATCCAAGATGTGGGCTGGTCAGAAAAAGGAGTCATTTTTCTGGTGGAAGTAAGTACCCTGTCTACACACACCAGTGCACACCCCACACCTTGAGCAGTAAACCAAGTTTCCGCCTTAACCCCGGCCGCCGCTGATGCTCCTGGGGCCTGGAATAAGGATGATGCTGGTTCTTGTTGCCACCCTCCTGGAGCCGGTTGGGTTGCACCATTGGAGCTCCCAGTCTAGACAGTGAGTGGGTTTTGGAGGCAGAGGGAGAGAATCTGACCTTGGATCATAGCCTCCATCTCTAAACAGATGCAGCGCCCTCCCACTTTTGGACGACACGTGCTGATGGCCACACAGTCAGACTCACGGGTTAGTCACTGGGCTAAGGGTGACATTCAGGCATACTGAGGTGAGAAGTCACAAAGGCAGACCTCGCGGACATGCAGAAACACTTTGAGAGAGTTACAAACACACAGATGCTCCTTAGGGCAATGCTTTGAGCACCAGCAGTCCACAGGCAGTCTACACCCGCCGTGTGTTCCCTATCATCACCGAGCTGTCCGGGCCTCCATGCTCATTTCCTTGCGGGGTCTCCGGTCCTCTTGGAGGAGGCCTCTGCCTCCCCCGCGTTCCTATTCCACCCCTTTCAGCCCCTTCCCCTCGGTCCCGCTCGGCCGCCCCGCGGTGCCCATGTAAATGACAGCAATAAATATCTAATCAAGGCCCGGGGCGACACCTTCGCCGCCGCCGAAGCCCATTACCGAGCGCGCGGGCGGGCAGGCGAGGTAGGGAGGGGCGCGGGGGTGGGCGAGCTTCGGGCGGGGCTCTTCCGGCCTGCATGTTCATCGTGCGCTGAGTGCCCTCATGTCCGACCTTGAGCGACCTCAGTTTCCCCTTCTGTGAGAGGGGCGCCGCGCTGGGCTCCGTACGGCCAGGGCTCTTCCATATCCTGACCCGGCCTCCGGCCGTGGCCACCCAGCGGTGTTTACTCCCCGGTCCGTTCTCGGGACAACTTATTTGACTCGACCTAGCGCTGCCTGACGAGCGGGATGTCCCAGGTCACAGACCCACGTCACAGCGCTGCTGGCGCTGGCTCTTACGGTTTTTTGGACGTTAGTGGGTTTGAGCCGGCGAAGCAAAGAGTCCCCTGGATCCTCGATCAGCTGGCCTGAGCGCCTTTCACGGATGGGTCGCCCTTTCTGGCCAGTCTACCGCCACTGTGGGCACTGCTTCAGGGTGCCCTGAGGTCCCCGAAGCCCACCGAGGCTCGAAGCCCCCTCAAGACTCCACGGCTCCAGCCGCCAGGGCTGGTTTGCCCCCGCCGCTCTGTCCACCGTCTGTGACACGCAGCGCGGCCACCGCGCGCCCCGCGCCCGCACTGCAGGCCTCCCATGCGCTCTTCCAGTGGTCTGGGCCCTGGCTTGGGCCAGGAGCACTCTCTCCACAGGGGACTCTGCAGACCCTGTTTCTGGGCCGGCCGACGCCCGGCTCTGAACAAGCCCAGAGCGGCTTGGCGCGTCGTAGGACTGTGTGCCAGGGCGAGTGCGGACGGCGGAGCCGCCCCCTCGGTGCCCTCCGGAGGCCTGGGGCACCCCGGTGCCCGCCTGTCGCCTGTTCGGTTTCTGGCTGTGTTCAGGTCCCCCCAGCCTTCTCTCTGGCGCTGTAGCTGCCTCAAGCGGAAAGAAGCGGAGAATCAAGCAATTTCCAGACAGCTCCACTCCCGGGCCAGGCTCTTCGGCCTCCCCGGTCGCCAGCCGGTGTTCAACAGCCAACGCTGGACCGAATTCGAGAAAAAACAACTATAAAAACTGGCCTGGCCCATCTTCTCTCCCTATTTCCGCCACATTTCTCTGCCTTTTTTTTTTTAATTAACTCCAGCCGCCTGATTTCTCTGCACCGCCATTAAGGACCTCGGAAAACCGAGTACTGCAAGCGCTGGCTGAGGGGCCTTCCTCAGTCTTGGCCCATTAGCCTGCGGGGGGCTAATTACCCCAATTAGCGGCTGATTTATAATTAATGGCTCGGACCGAGAGATAATTGGATGTTAATGGATAACAGTTTGTGTAGGGAACTAAGCGCCTGGGCTCCTCGAGGGGGTGGCTCCTCCCGGGACTCTGGGGCTGTCCCTGCTGACATCCCTCCTCCATCCCTGAGCCAGGAGGGAAGGGAAAATCTCCTTTGAGTCTACAAGCTCTAGGTGCCCCTTGTGGAGTTGGTGCCCTATCTGATCTGACACTGGTAAAACCGTACACCTCAAGAATCCCTGCCTGCAGTCCTTGGTCCAACTCTAGGAACACTTTGAAGCCCTGGGCTGAGGAAGGAGGATGACTGATACTATTCTACCTCAAGGGCCCATTCCTTCCCCATATGGATCAGGCATTGTAGGACTAATGGTGGCAATATTGGGCTAGGGGTGCCCATATCAAATGCCACTGGAGGGTGGACATGGCCACTGTGAGAGTGGTGGCCAAGATTCAGTGTGGAACAAGGGCAAGGGCTCAGTCTGTGGCAAGGTCAGGGCCACAGATATGGCCAGAAGGTGACTTGGCTTTAGGTGGGGACACTGGGTTTCCCTTGCTGGGGTAGGGCAGGGGAAGCAGGGAGGAGAGAATCAATGGGCTCACTTGGTTCTTGGCTCTGCTGCTCTTCCCTACCTCCCAGAGTGCGTCTTCCCCCACCCAGGGCCTCTGATCATCTGTAATTCCCCTATAGTCTGAGCTCCTTGAAAAGGAACTCATTACAATACCCCAGAGTCCACTGTGCAATATGCATAGCTGCATCTTTATTTGTGGAATGAATGTATGATGTCCTTTGTGCTGGGTACTGTGTACTGAGCACTGGCTAGGGAGCCAGGTCCCCAAGGTTAAGTGCTGTGGTAGGCACTGAGTTCACACATTGGAGTTAGAGTCCCTGGATTCCATCCTGGCTGAGCTGCTTACTTGTGGCTTTGGGCAAGTGATTTTAACTGTCTGCTTCTCAGCTTCCTTATCAGTCATATGTGAATTCTGGGTTTGTTGTAAGGATTAAATGAGATATTGCCTGCCAGATCTCTATGGAGCTGGCTAATAAACATTCTTATTGCCAGGTGTGATGATGCATGCCTGTAATCCCAGCACTCAGGAGGCTGAGGCAGGAGGATTTGTGTGAGTTTGAGGCCAGTCTGGGCTACAAAGTGAGTTCAAGGCCACCTGAACTGCATTGAGAAACCCTGTCTCAAAAAGACCAAAACAAAACTAAAAACATTCTTATTATACTACCTCTGGAAAAGAGCAGGCACATGCACAACTATAATTTGGTAAGGTAATGCTATAAGTATTTTTAAAAGTCTCCTGACCCAGCCTGGGTTCTCAGGAGAGGCTTTGTGGAGAAGGGGGCGCCTAAGCCTAGTGTGAGGAATCCCGAGTTCTCCAGGTAACGCTAGTGGAGGTACAATATTTCCAGGGGAGAAGGCAGCAGCATGGTGGCTTTGGAGAATTGTGTGTCCTTGGTGGGCGGGAGGGTGATGGTGTAGTGTGTTAGGAGGGAGCAGGAGGGGAGATGATGATTTGGATATGCCTTTTGAGGAAAGTTGGCTTCGAAGTACCAGAAAGAACTAAGAATTGTGTTTTGTTTGTGTCACATGCAGACAATAGAAACAGGTTTAAATGTGCAGTGATAGGCACAGTGGGGGCAGAGCTGTCAACCCAAGAGAATGAGGATCTGAGAGAGGTGAATATGCCCCAGATTCTGCAGCATTTAGGCCCTCAGAGGCAAATAATGCCACATTTCTAGCTATTAGTTCTTATGTGTTTCTCTCTAGCATGTCTCCTTGGCCATTCTCTGTGGTTTTGCTGGCCACACTGATTCACTGAATTGTTGGTCTCCCATTCCCAGTAGAAAGGCAGAGCTGGGGAGAATCTAGTCCCTGGCAAGGAGAGGAAGAGGCTGGTTCCTGGGCTTTCTGTACTTTTGGGGCCTGACACAGACTGGAAATCGGGGAGATTGGATCCAAGAATGGATCTAGGGTTCATAGAACCCATGTAAAATAGCATCAGAGAGAGAAAGAGAGAGAGAGTGAGAGAGAGAGAGAACACCTTGGGATGTCTTCATGCCAAGCCTGCAACTGGATGGTGTGCCTGAGGGCCTTTGGGCAGGGCAGGCCAGGGCTT
The DNA here is from genome assembly GCA_028451465.1 of Erethizon dorsatum. Taxonomy (NCBI): domain Eukaryota; kingdom Metazoa; phylum Chordata; class Mammalia; order Rodentia; family Erethizontidae; genus Erethizon; species Erethizon dorsatum. The sequence goes on along the minus strand of CM051827.1, from coordinate 96,925,246 downwards.
GCCATACTCCTTACATCACATGCTCATTGCTGATTTCTGACAACTCAGGACTGTGGATGTGGGAACAAGGCTACTTACTGGGGTCAGGCTCAGCCTTTCCAGTTCCCAAGCAGGTCAGACAAGGTGATTCACCTTCCAGAGGCTCAGTTCTTCTTCTCCTTCTCCTTCTTCTTCTTTCTTCTTCTTCTTTTTTTTTGATCCTCCTGCCTCAGCCTCCCAGAGTGCTGGGATTACAGTTGTGAGTCACCATATACCATACCTGGGTTAATTCCTTAGCTGTAAAGCAGAGGTTAATAAAAGTGCCTCTCTCATCCAACTGGGGGGAGAGAGTAATGAAATTACTGGAATTGACTGGCATGGGCCAGGGACAGAGCTCTTAAAATCCTAGACCCAAAAGGCTGGAGTTGGAAGATCTCCTTATCGTCCTGTGCAGCTGCCCCCAGTGCACAAGCACTTGAGCACACACGCACATCCATGCCTAGGAAGGAGTCCCTTCTCTGTGGCTTCCCTTCTAGGTGGCTGTCCAGCCCTGGGTGACACATTTTCACAGCACAGGTCTCTTTCCCTTCTGGGGCAGGCCGATGTGTCAGTGTCATAGGTCATAAGTCACAGAAGGTAATACTGGTACTAGCCAAGGTGGCATAGAGTCTGGAGCTGGGACAGCAACCCTGGCCTGGGTTTGTGTATTTGTGTTCTTCTACCTGCCTGAATGAAAGTCCTTTCGGACTCCTAACTGCTAGTGAGGAGAGGCGGCTGCAGAGATCGCTCCCCACGAGGGGGTCCCTGGAGAACCTTCAGGGCTAAAGGGGCAGCAACATTTCTCCGAGAAGGGAGGTCCACGATGACAGACTGTTCTCAAACCCTCCCTCTGATTGACACTCTGGGGTCTCTGGTCCTACCTCTTGGCCGCATGCCGGCAGAAATCCCAGCAGATCTTCAGAGACCGGGTTCGCACTCTGCCTCTACCTCTTACTAGCTGCAGGACCTTGGGCAGGGGACCCATCTCCCTGAGTCTCCGTTTTCTCACCCGTATATTGGAAGATAATAATACCTACCTAGCAGGGTTGTGTTGAAGCTTATTAGGTAAAGTACCTAGGTTGAGTAGGACAGGACTTGGCTCTTACTAAACGTCCAAGTGACTGTCATTGTTAATGAGGGACTGTGTCTCCTCGTGCTGGGAACAAACTGAAGACAGGAGAAGCTCAGAAGATGCTGGTTTCTTCCCTTCCGGCTTTCTTTCTTTGCTTTAAACAAAGTAGTTCTGCCTGGCTCCCCACTGTGCGGGGGAATGAGAAGAACCTGAAGGAGAATTAAAAGTTCAGGAAAGAGAAGGAGCAGAAAGTGATAGGGTGGCCTTTGGGGTGGCTGTGCCAGATGTGACCAAAGGAAGGGTCCACTTTCTTTTTAATCAAAGATGCCTTGCATGAGGTTTTCCTGGCAGTACTGCTGTTAATTTATAAAAAATACCCCCTAATAAAATTCTGCTTGATTCTTCGATTGGCTGGGCATTAGGCTGCAGCCAGCAGCGACGCGGGGACATAACGGATGCATTTGCAGATTTGGAAAATTAAAGCCATCTATATGGCGCCTGTGGCGGGAGATCCGCCGATCTGCTTGCTTAATGAAATATAAAGATTCTTTTAACCAATGTAAGCACAATTCGACAGCTTGTGAAACGCGGCCGTGCCATGATGGATGGCTCTCCTGGCTCACCAGGAATTGCGGGGCGGCACCTTTTAAATATATAATTGATTCTGTTTGGAGTGTGCAGTGGGCTGAGCCCATGCAAGGCCTGGCCTGGAGCTGGGAGTGCAGGGCCCCTGTTTAGAGTCTCTGCAGGCCCTCTGGGGTGCCTGCCTGGGCGACCTCTCTATAGGACCTGCCAACACTCAGCACCTGCCGTGCATGGGGCTCTGCTGCTGTGCTGACTGCAGACTCCGGGGAGTGGCTCCAGTCTGTCCCTGGAGCTGGAAATGGCCAACCCAGGCCGGTGGTCCTGGCGACAGAGGAGGTGGTAGGGTGGGGACTCTGAATCTCTGTACCTTCCTGTGGACTAGACTGGCCTGTGGCAGCCCTGCCTCCTGAATTATCTCTAGCTAGGATTCTTTTTTATCCATTCCATATTTATTACTTAGTAAGCACCAGATGTCTTCTAGGTTCTGTACTAGCTGTTGCAGAAACAAAAAATGGCTGAGTGTTTATTTTCTCTTTGTTGATCTTTCTATCTCCTTGCTTGCTTTCTTTCTTTTTTTCCCTCTTGCTCTCTCTCAGACCCTGTTCGGGGCGGAAGAGCCACTACACTGTCCAGCAGCAGTGTATGGGACCATGTGACTTAGTATCCATTCCTCCAGTCACACTCATAGTCACAATCATTGGCACACATGGGCCGACAGACACGCTCAGCCACAGAAGCATAGAAAATAGCCACAGATCCACACATATGCACAGACACACGCACTCACAGCCCAGTAGTGCTTCCCCTGTGGAAACCTGTTCCACCACTTCCTGCCTATGTGACCTTTAGCAAAACATGCAGTCATTCTCATCTCCCATTTCCGCATGGGTAGGATGGGGATAATAACAGAGCCTACTTCCTGTGGAGCTGGAATGTGCAGTGTATAAGAGTCACTTAATAAATGGTCGTTATTAATTCACTCATTGGATCCTCATCTGAGTCCTGCCTCTCTGCCAGACCCTGTGATCTGGGCTGGAGGTGGGGTGTCCCAGGGACAGTTTCTGCCCTCAAAGAGCTCAGACTATTGGGAGAGCTAGAAGTGTCTTCATAGTACTTTGGTCTAGGTGCCAGGATTCAGAAAATTCATTTTTTTTCTTTGAGACAAGGTCTTGCTATGCAGTTCAGGCTGGCCTTGAACCCACTACAGAGCCCAGGCTGGCCTCAAACTCATGGTGATCCTCCTGCCTCAGCCTCCCAAGTGCTGGGATTACAGGCATGTGCCACCATGCCCAGCTCAGAAAATTCTTGTATGCTGGGGGTGTGCCTCAGAGGCATAGTGCTTGTCTTGAATCCACAAGGACCTGTGTTTGATCCCCAGCATCCCAAACAAAACAACAAACAAACAAATTCATGTAAGGTGCCTAGTGTGGTATTTGGCACAGACAGTGTGCCCTGTAAATGATAGTATCCTTGTCAGTGTCATCATTCTTTTTCGTTTTTTTTTTTTTTTTGGCAGGGTCTCACTACCTAGTGCAGGCTGGCCTTGAACTTGTTTATGTAGCCCCCGCTGGCCTCCAATTCACAGTGATCCTCTTGCCTCAGCCTCCCCAGTGCTGGGATTACAGGTGTGCGCCACCATACCTGGCCAGTGTCATTATTTCTATGACCCCATGTATTTGTCTGGAGCCTGAAGAGGGGAGAGATGCCTTGTCTGAGGTGGATGCGATGATCCCTTTTTTGAGGAGGTTTCTTTGAGCTAGGTCTTCTGAAGAGGGGGGATTTATCAGGTGAAGGGGAAGAAGGCAGAGTGTCTCAGATAGAGGGCCTGGCGGGCGTGAGGCGTTCAAATGGCGAGAAGGAGTGGCATAATCAGTATTGCTGAGTGCCAGGGAGGGTGAGGGCCAACCCATTGCAGGGGTGGGGGAAAGCCAGACTGGGAAGATCTGGGAGACTTCCAAAGGGCCAACATGAGGAAGCATTCATAGATCTGTGTAAGGTATTTCTCTGGCTTCCCTTAATAAAGACATGTCATGCATCAAAAACTGTGAGATCAGCAATCAAGTTAATTAAAATGAGTAGCCGCATTAACACTCGTGGGTTTTAAAGCAACAAAGCCCTGAGTGTGGTAGGGAAGAGGCGTTGCATCTGCAGGGACGGGGTAGGGAATGGATGAAATCACTTTTAAATTCAGCTCCTCTTCCTCTTGTGGAGCTTGTTACACTTTTTGTAGACTGGCTCCAACCCCACATCCATTAGAACACATAGGTATCCCTCCACCTACTTTCACCCCTGCAGAAAAAAAAAGGAAAAAAGAATATAAGTGTGAAAATTACCTGTAATTCTATCTGCTATCTCCCAGAGGTAACCTTTAACATTTCAGGACGCAACCTTCCAGACTTTTTTCCCTATGCATATTTATTTATACATTATAAAAATGGGATCACATCGTGCATATGGTTTTGTTATCTATTTCTTCCACTCAACGATATATTGTGAACATCAGCACATACAGACACACATCATTGTTTTAAACTGTGGCACTGTATTTCCTTGTGGGCACGACTGTCCCCTCATTTACTGAACTAATCCTCTCTCGATGGACAGTTAGGTTTCCAATTGTTTGCCATCATAAGCAATGATGTGATAAATATTCCTGTACGCATATCGCTGAATACTTGAGGGATAAATTTCTAGAAATGCGACTGTTAAGTCAAAGATGACACACTTTCTGAAGGCTTTCGATGCAGGGAATAAAGAGTTCTTTTGTCAGAAGAAAGACCATTTCCCACTCTCCTGAATAACCTTGGGTAATAATTGTTCTTCATATTTGCTAAGCTGGTAAAAAATATCTTATTGTTTCTAGTTTTCTTTCTTTGGTTATAAGTAAGGCTGAGCTTTCTGTCATGTCATTTGTGTTTCTTCCTTAGTGAGTTGTCACTTCATTTACTTGGCCTGTCTTTTATTAAGATGCCCAGCTTAAAAAAAAATAGGATTATCATATGAAAAACAAAAGATGTCAAATTGATTATTTTATATTAGAGCTCTTTATATATTAGGAGTATTGTTTTTTATTTTTATTTATGCTACCTTTTAAAATCAATTTTGGGGCCAGTGAGATGGCTTAGCGGCATAAGCACCTGCCTGGCAAGCACGAGGGTCCGAGTTCGACTCCCAGAACCCACATATGAAGAAAGAGGGCCGGTGATAACGCTCAGCGGCATGGGTGCCTGCTGGCGCGCGAAGTCCTGAGGTCGACCCCCGGTACCCACAAAAAAAAAAAATCAACTTTGGGCCGGTGAGATAGCTCAGCAGCATAAGTGCCTGCCTGGAAAGTGCGAGGTCCTGAGTTCGACTCCCGGTACCCACATAAAGGAAAAAAAAGGGCCGGTGATATTGCTCAGTGGCACAAGCACCTGCCTGGCAAGCATGAGGTCCTGAGTTCAACTCCCGGCACCTGCATATTAAAAAAAAAATCAATTTTGCTGTGTCATAGATGTGGTAAATATCTTTTCCAGGTTTACCTTTTAGGTTTGTTTATGGTATGCACTATTCTGTTATATTGATGTTTAAATTCTTTTTACCACTATATCTATCTTTTTCCTTAGATTTCTGTCTCTGGCCAGGTGTGGTGGCACACAAGTGTAATCCCAGCACTTGGGAGGCTGAGGCAGGAGGATTGCCATGAGTTTGAGGCCAGCCTGGACTGCATAGTGAGACCCTGTCTCAAAAAGACCAAAAAAAAAAAAAGAGAGTCAGATTTCTGCCTCTGATGTTATGCTTATGGTGCAGAGTGAGGTTTTTTTTAGAGTGCACGTCTAAGGGAACGTTGTCAGAAGGTGTCCGTGTGTGAGCGCTGACTCAGAAATCTACAATTCTGCTCAGCTCCAGACTCCTGTGGCCAGCTTCCAATTCAGTATTCTTTTTTTTTTTTTGTGGGTACCGGGGGGTCAACCTCAGGACCTCGTGCGCCAGCAGGCGCCCGTGCCGCTGAGCGATATCATCGGCCCCTTTTTTGTATGTGGGTTCCGGGAGTCGAACTCGGGCCCTTGCGCTTGCCGGGCAGGCGCTTATGCCGCTGAGCCATCTCACCGGCCCCCAATTCAGTATTCTTACTTGGAAGTTGGATTCATATTTCACACTTGCCCTGTCCCCCAGAACTTTGATTTTTGTTGGACACAATGGCACATGCCTGTAATCTCAGCTCTTTGGAGGCTGAGGCAAGAGAATTGTAGGTTCAAGATTAGTTTGGGCAAACGACCTTGTCTCCAAAAAAACAAAAACAAAAACAAAAACAAAAAACAGGGGTGTAGCTCAGCACTCCCTGGGTTCAGTCCCCAGTACTACAAAACAAAACCCTTGATTTTTTATTCTTTCACTTCCCTCCTTGAGTGCCCCTGATTTAGGAAAAGCTCCAGTGTTCCTCAGTTGCTTGGGCCACAGACTTGAGTTACTCTTTTTTGCTGTCTTTCCCTCATATCTTAGAACTAACCTATCTGCCATCATGTCAGTGTCACTCGCAAACTGGGTCCAGAGCCTGCACTCTTCGCACCAGCTCCTGCCACCCTAGCGAAGTCTACTGGTCACCAGCCTGGACTTCGGCAGTGCCTGCTGCCTTGGTCTTTGCACTCTTTCTCCCACCCCCACCACCAGTCTGTTCTTTACCCAGCAACCAAAGTGAGCTACTAAAAACCAATCACGTTACTCCCCTATTCCGGATCCTCCCAGAACATCCCAGTGCACCCAGGATAAATCTAAACCCCTCACAGCAGGCTGTGAAGCCCTCCAGCAACAGGTCCCCTCTTCTGTCTTCAACCTCCCTTTCTCCATGCTCTCCTCCCTTGCCACGCTCCAGCCACCCTGGTTTTCTTGCTTGTTCCTGCCTCAGGGCCTTGGTACCTGCTGTTCCTTCTGCCCAGGAAGTCTTTCCCCCAGAGCTTTGCATGGCTTACTTCCAGCTTCTGCTCAGATGTCAGAGAGCCTTTTCCTGACCACATATGCTGAAATAATCTCCCCTTTTCTTTTTGTCATACTCCTCCTCTACCTCAGTTTTTTTCCAGAGCACTTATTCCTGTTTGCCATTTTTATAGGTATTTCTTATTTATTGTCATAGATCCCTCCTCCCCTGGAATGTAAATTCACGAAGTTAGGGATTTGGGTATTTGGGAGGTGTGTGCTTAATGAACACTTTGCTTTGTTTTGTTTTTGTTTGAGACAAGCTTTCACTATGTAATTCAGGCTGGCCTTGAACTCACTTTGTAACCCAGGCTGGCCTTGAACTTGCAGTGATCCTCCTGCCTCCGCCTCCTGAGGGGTTACAGTGTGCACCACCATGCCCGGCCCTAATAAACAGCTGTTGAACAAGTACATGTAAATTGTGAATGCGTGTCAGTGTAATGTCTGCATGTAGCTGTATCTCCTGCTGACATCTGTGAGAGTATCTGTGTGTGAAACTGGGAATAAGGTTGAGTTTGTGTGAGTGAGTAGGGTAGCTTCTGTGAATGCCTTGCCAACAACATCTGTGTATGTGTGTTTGTGCAGGAAACGTGTGTGTGCTCGTCTGCAACTGTGCGTTTCTGTGTGTGTGCTGTCGGTGTCTGGTTAGGTATACCCATGTCCATCTCAGTGATGGTAGAGATCTGAGACACCTGGACGTGTTCTTCCTCTTATCAAATGGACCTGCTATGGCTCCAGTCTCCCACACCTGGGAAATAGAAAACATCTTTGTATCTTTGGGTGACTGTAGACATGGGGTTACATTCCCAAAATGACATTTCATGCTGATGCAGGGTGGGTGCTCACATGAGGACCTCAAGAGTTGGGAGGGGCCCTGGGGCTGATGAGACTCAGGCAGTCTTGTGCCGATCCGAGACATCTCAGTGGGAAGGATGTATTCTTTGATGAGTGGATGATATTCTTGGAGCAATCAACCACAGAGGAACTAGTCTACAGCATCGTGATGGGGCAGGCCTTGGATTGGCTGGGCGGCTTCAACACATTACTGTTCTTTATCTAGGTCTCAGTAGGCTCATCTGCAAACAGGGTTTGTTGTTCTTGGCCTGCATGCTTCTTGGAGATTAGATGAGTTTAAAGGCGGTGATGACAGTGAATGTATGACTGTCATAATTACAGAATTTTATGCCCATGTAGCACGTTAGGGTTTTAATCTGCTACATCATCAGAGCAAATGCCTTGACGGGCAATCCAGCTCTGGACTCGGTGCCAGTGGGCCTTAATAGGTGTCTGTTGAATAAATATATGTGCAGTTGAATCAATGAATGTACAAATAAGTAAGTGCCTGGGTAAGTGAGTGAAGAGATGATTGCATAAAGCAACAAATGGGCTGGGAAATCACAAAGAGTAACATTTTTGTGCACATATGGTACACCAGGGCCTACTGCAAAGGCTTCTCTTAATCCTTGCACAAACTCAAGAGATTGCTACTAATGTTAATTCCATTTTGCAGTTGGAGAAACTGAGGGTGAGAGAAGTTAATTGACTTGCTAGAGCCACAAATCTAAGTGGCAGAGTTGAGATTCCAGCCCGTGCAGTCTGAGCATTAAACCTCACTCTGGCCTGGCTAAGTGACTCACTGAATGAGTGGATGGATGAAGAAATAAGTGCAGAGCCTTCTGTCCACAAGACAAAATACTTTTTTTTTTTTGGTGGTGGTGGTGGTGGGGCTTGAACCCAAGGCCTCAAGCATGCTAGGCAAGTGCTCCATTACTGAACTGCATCCCCAGCCTAAGACAAGCCACTTTCTGATGGGGAGGCAGAAGCTCTTGGGGGTGAGGTGGGTATCCAGGGGCAGGGTCTCTCCTAAGGTAGAGTTCAGTGGCCCTGCCTTATATCCCCACTCCCTCTTCCCTGTCTGCAGGCGGATGCCGCCATGCAGCACTATGGGGTGAATGGCTACTCCCTGCATGCCATGAACTCGCTCAGCGCCATGTACAACCTGCACCAGCAGGCGGCCCAGCAGGCCCAGCACGCCCCCGACTACCGGCCATCGGTGCATGCGCTTACACTGGCTGAGCGCCTGGCTGGTAAGAGCCCTGGGGATGGGACCTTGGAAACAGGACCCTGGGGGCTAGAAGAGGTGGCTCCAAAAGGGGGAGGTAGCACTGGGTAAGCTTACTCCAAGTGGCACAGAGAGCCCCAGGTCACTTAGCACAGAAATGACAATTCAAAATCTATGGAGTGCTCGCTTTGACAGTGCTTCTACGAAACCTGTGCATTATATCCAGAGTGCCCCTTGTTGGCAGCACTAAGCTGGGCCCTGAAGCTGCCCTGTGCTTCAGCTTCCCATGACAAGGGACGTGTTGGTCTCATAGATGGAGAGACGGGTAGGAGAGGATGGGACCAGTCCACAGACAGGTAGCTGGAGAGTAGCTGGAAGAGGGCTGGAGTGCCCAGGAAAGGAAATTGTAGGCAGAGGGCATCCTAAATGATAACAGCTCCCATGGTGTGAATACCAGTTCTGTGCCTGGAACCATTTGAAGCTCTCTTTCTGTCCACATTAAACTGTTTAATTCCCGTGAAAAGAAATGCTCTCCATCTTATAACAGGGAAACCGAGGCTCGAAGAGGTTAAATCTGGGTGAAAGTGGGTTTGGAACATGACATCGTGGCTGAAGAATGTGAGCTGTGGTGTCACAAATTTACAGTCAGTGCAGGGGCTGCCCGTTCACTTCACTTCTCTGAGCCTCAGTTTCCCCTGCGACAGTGGTAGTGTCCATTCTATAGGATGGCTGGGAGGTTATTTGAGAAACATATCCAAAACGTTCAGCAGAGCCTGGTGGTGTTCAGAAGTCATCAGTAGCCAACACCCAAGGTGAGTACCAAGTGCCCAGGAGGGAGCTGCAGTCCCTGGAGTCTCCCACTCCTGGTTCAACTGGTTTTTCCCCTGGCTGCTTCTCAGTGGGTATGAAGAGGATTCAGCGACATACTGGGGAGCTTGATTTCCTGGGAAGTGATGCCACCCACTCCATCCTGTCCCAGCTAACCCTTGAGCAGCTGGTGAACCCATGTGGGCCCAGCCCTGTGCCAGGTGGTCCTCAAGGACTTTGGGGAATTTCTGGAGAAACAAGGTGCCCACCAATCCATGAGAAGGCATGGTAGAAAGAATGTGGCCAGGGGCTAATGGCGGGGCAGCTCAGAGCAGCAGGACCAGCCAGTGGAGTCAAGGAGGGCTCTCTGCAGGCCACTGGACAGGAATCAGACTTTTAAAAGGCACAGTAATGAGGAAGGACCAGCAGGAGCTGAGGCATAGAAATGAGATGGGGTCTGAGGACCCCACCTGAGTAGAGGTGCCAGCTGGCAGGGAAGATGAGGTGGCCAGTCCCATTCCTTTAGACCCTGCCAGGTCTCTGAGCAGGACTTGGTGGATAAAATGGAGTACTTGGTCATCTTCTCTCGATCAGCATGGGACATTAGTGTCCAGTGTGGCCATGGTAGGTATAGTCCTGCCCTGGCTCTGGCTGCTTCCTGGCTTAGAGTGGATTCCCTGTGCTCAACCTGGTGGTGATATCAGCTCCTGACAGTGTTCCAGGACCCAGGGACCAGAGCACAAAGTCAGGGACAGAGGCTCATATCTCCTGGCATGGGCAGAAGAACTGGGGTGTTCAGCCTACCCCACAGTTCTCTAACTCTTAAGAAGGAGGGGATGAGCCCCAGTTGGGCCCTGGCATATAGGCTTCGCCTTCCAGCCAGAGGCAGACATTATTCTGGGTGGTTTTTGTGTTACCAGAAACGAGGGCATGACCATAGAATTGATGGCCTACCAGCTCTGTCTCCCCTCCAGGCTTACTGCGTTGCAACCTGGTCTCTTTGTCCTTCTGTTCTGGGGAAGGCAGCCAGAGGGTTAAGAGTGAGTGCAACCAGCCTTGTTTGCACTCTGAGGGCTCTGCCAGAGCCAGATTGTTTGGGAAACAAAGGAGCAGGAACCTCAGGTCCTGCAGTCAGAGATGCAGAGGCCATCGGAAAGGATGAGATTTAATGTGGCAAACAGAAAATCAAGTGCTGATGAATTCTGCCTGCCTGCTCCCACTTCTCCTAATGAGACCTGGAGATGAGGCCCAGCCCTCAGCCTGACTTCTTACAGTCAGGGGCCAGTATTCTGATGCTAAGGAAGCTTTAGTATCCAGAATCTCAGGCCTTACGATGGTAGACCATTGTCACGTGGAACTTGCACCATGTAATCTCCGATTGTTATACTCACAGTATCCTGAGACTTTAAAGATCTTAGGGGAGCACCCACATTACCCCCCCGCAACTTCAACCAGATAAGGAGGATGACCCTTGACCACATCCCTGATAGTTATTCCTTTTTTTTTGTTTTGTTTTTTGAGACAGGGTCTCACTACGTAGTTCAGACTGGACTTGAACTCACTTTGTACCCCGCGCTGTTCTCCAATTTGTGGTGATCCTCCTGCCTCAGCCTCCTGAGTGCTGGGATTACAGGCGTGTGCCAGTACGCCCAGCTCTGTTAGCTATTCTTGAAGCTGAATTAGACTTCTGTAGTGATAATAGCAGATAGTGGGGTGGAGAGATTTTGAAAACCCAGGCAGTGGGGAGGAGATGGGTAATTTCCAAGGGCAAAAGCTGCCAGCTGTGGCAGCTGCCTGGCTGTTTGGAGTGGGTCAGAGCAGGATTAGTTTTGAAACCTATTTCCCATAATTAAATGGCCCCCTCTTGTTGCCCTCCAACGGCTGTACATTTCAAGACATCATCTTGGAGGCCCGCTATGGCTCCCAGCACCGCAAACAGCGTCGCAGCCGCACGGCGTTCACAGCCCAGCAGCTTGAGGCCCTGGAAAAAACCTTTCAGAAGACTCACTACCCAGATGTGGTGATGCGTGAGAGGCTGGCCATGTGCACAAACCTGCCTGAGGCCCGGGTGCAGGTAGGGCCCAGCTTCCCAAGACCTTGCAGAGAAGCACCAGCCCGTCCTTCTGGTCCCCACTGTCCAGGAGCCAGCATCTGCTCCATCCATGCCGCGGTGCAGCTGCTCCTCCACTGAGCCTTCAGCCACAAGAGAGGCAACCTGGGAAGGATACAGGGGTGGGATTCCTAGAGGTGTGGGAAACCACATTATCACCCACATCCTACCCCAGAGCACTCGACTCTACAACAACCCCACTTCTTATTTTCTCCCTACCTCTGACTGCTGCTTTCTTTGTCCCTAGGTGTGGTTCAAGAACCGCAGGGCCAAGTTTCGGAAGAAGCAGCGCAGCCTGCAGAAAGAACAGCTCCAGAAGCAGAAGGAGACTGAGGGCTCCCATGAGGAAGGCAACGTCGAGCCCCCAACCCCAGACACTCAGCTGGAGACAGACCAGGCCCCCAGTCTGCCCAGTGGTGATGCCCCTGCCGAGCTTCACCTGAGCCTGTCGGAGCAATCGGCTAGTGAGTCAGCCCCTGAGGACCAGCCGGACCGTGAGGAGGACCCCCGGGCTGGGGCTGAGGATCCCAAAGCTGAGAAGAGCCCTGGGGCTGACAGCAAGGGGCTGGGCTGCAAGAGGGGCAGCCCCAAGGCAGGTGAGGCTTGGGGGACACTGCAGGTGGACTGGGGCCCCAGTGGGGTCTAGCCTGCCAGGGCCTGAGTCTGTGATGGGTATGAGCAGGGGAGAGTCCACAACTAGCACTCAGGAGCAAGGCCAATTACACAGAGGTGGCATGGTAGACCTGTGCCAGGTGTTCACCTTTTAGTTACTGAGTTGTGGGAAGATCTAGAGCAGTGATGGCGAATCTATGGCACGCGTGCCACAGCAGGCTGTTTGTTATCATGGAAAGCTCTAAAAGGTTCGCCATCACTGGTCTAGAGGGTCCTGGGAAGGGGCTGTGAGGCCAGGAGGAGCATTCGGGGAGCTCAGGGCAAAGAGGATTTACCAACCATTTGAAGTACTTCAATGTTTTAATAGCCAGTATAGATGTACCACTGTATACTGGGTGAACACTGCAGTGGTACTGGGGAGTCCCAAGTACAGCAGAGACTTCTCCCCAAATTCCTTTTTCCTTTCCTTTCTATCCCTTTCTCCTACCCCTTCCCCTTTCCTTTCCTCTCTTTCTCTCTCTGTCTCTGTCTCTCTGTCTCTCTCCCTCTCTCGGTCTCCCTCTCTCTTTCCTAAGTACTGGGGATTGAACCAAGGCTTCACACTGAGCTACATTCCCAACCCTTTTTATATTTTTATTTTGAGACACAGTCTCACCAAGTTGCTAAGTTGCCTAGGCAGAGCTTGAATTTGCTATCCTCCTGCCTCAGCTTCCCAGAATGCTGGGATTTCAAGCATACACCACCACATCCAGCTAAATTCACCCTTTTCTTAGGCTTTATTCCCATGTTCTTTCAGCTCAGGAGTCTGGTTCCTTAGGGTGCCTTGTGGAGAAGGCACCTGTTGAATGGGTGTGGAGGATGGGACCCTTTGGGGTTGGCACCCATCTTCTCATCTCTTTCCCACAGAGCTGCCCTGGGCTGGAGGCCCCCTCCCCCAAGCTGTGTTTATCAAGGAACAGAGCTCTGGCACCTGGCATGACTCAGACACAAACACCAAGCCCAGGCAGGGAGGGGACAGGAACTGGGAGCTCAGGGCTGGAGGGAAGCAGTGGGTGCTGTGGACAGCAGGGGAAGGAGAGGTGACAGCTCTTGAAAAGATAAAGGGGATCTCTAAGGACTCAGATGTGGGGGCCTGGGCACGATCCCTGGAGCTTCCCCAGGTCTCTCTTCCCCCAAGACTCTGAGCGACTCAGGAGGGATGCCCTGGCTGGGAAGGGACGGATATGCCTTCAGCCAAAGACTGTCCTGTCAGCGGTGCCACGGGGATGGGAGGCCGAGAGCACCTCCTGGCAGACTAGTCCCCTCGTCCTGAGTACCTGGTTCTTGGTTCTCTGCTTGCAGATTCCCCGGGCAGCCGGGCCATCGCTTCTGCTGCCCCCAGCGGCGGCCTTCTGGGCCCCTCCCACTCCTATTCCTCGTCCCCGCTGAGCCTCTTCCGTCTGCAGGAGCAGTTTCGCCAGCACATGGCAGCCACCAACAACCTGGTTCACTACTCGTCCTTTGAAGTGGGGGGCCCGGCCCCCGCTGCGGCTGCTGTTCCCTACCTGGGGGTCAATGTGGCCCCGCTGGGCTCCCTGCACTGCCAATCTTACTACCAGTCCCTGTCCGCGGCCGCCGCTGCCCACCAGGGCGTGTGGGGATCCCCGCTGCTGCCTGCGCCCCCTGCAGGCCTAGCACCGGCCTCCGCTGCCCTGAACAGTAAAACCACGAGCATCGAGAACCTGCGGCTCCGGGCCAAGCAGCACGCAGCTTCCCTGGGACTTGATACGCTGCCCAACTGACTGGTCTTCAGCCCAGCCAAGGGGCTTGGGTGACCCCCTCCCAGCCCTATGGTTTTCCCCAGAAGGCTCAAGGAGGTCATTTTAGGAGCCCAGTAATCCGGAGGCCTGAGTCTTCTCCCTGTCCTCTTCCTCAGAGCCACAGTCCCAGGTGAAACTTACGCGCCCTCTGCATGGCCCTGCTTAGACCCCACGGAGGCAGAATGGGGAGGAGGCGAGAGGCAGGCTAGCTCCCCTCCTCAGTGTCGCCTCCTCCCTGCCCCCCCATGTCTGCCCCTAGTAAGTTGATGTGTGGAATGTGAGATATAAATATAAATATATAAAGCTCTATTTTCAGGCACTGCCTGCACCAGGCCCCTACCCTGCTCCTACTGCTTCTCCCTGCCATCCTCCTTTCTCTTGGACATCTACAGCTCACTGCACTTCCCTTCTCTCTTGATCTCCCTCTCCCTCCCTCCTTCCCGGGGTCCCAGTCCCCCTCTGTCGTCCTGCCCTGATCTCTCTCTCTGTCTCTTCCCCCTGCCCCTTTGGTGCTGGCTGTGTTGATGTCATCAGTTCCTCAGCTGTATTTTGTTTGGGGTTGTGGTTTTTTGGTTTTAGTAATTTTGCTTCTGCCTGTTTCTCTCCTTTTCTCCTTCCTGGCTGCTTCCCTGCCTGCCTGTCTCCTCCCTTCACCTGCATCCCCTTCAGGCAGCTATTCCATTCCACACCCCAGCAGGAAGCCAGGGCCTACAGAGAGACCCTGGAGCAGCAGTCAGGAGGTGGTCCTGCCTCCCACTCCCACCCTCCCCAGCCCTGACATCTGGAAGCGGGCATGAACCACTTTCTCTTCTCTCCTCAGTTTGGAGGCCCAATTTTCCCAGTCCAAGGAGGAGGGAGTGGAGGCCGGAGTGGGCAGTAAGATGGCCAGCACCCCTGCCTGTACTTCCTCCATGGCCAGTGTTCACCCGGTCTGACAAGGGCTCTAATGCCCTCTTCAGTAAGATTTCCCTGGTTGTAGGGAGGCGGTAGGGGAGAGGTACTCTCAGAGAGAACCTGGCTGGTGCTCCTCTCTCACAGTCCCAGCCTCCAAGTTCAGTGGTTTCTGTTCTTCCTTGAAGTGTGTCTGAGCCAGGAATGAAGGTTGAACCCAGGATTCTGGTCACAGTGAGTGCAAACCACACAGCAACGCGTACTTTCAGGCCTCTGTTGGCTTCTTGTTCCAAAACCAGTGGTGGAAATAGGGGCTTCTGTCGAGCTAGTCACCGGCACAGAAAGGCATGTTCCTGTTGTGGCCAGCAACCCAGCTCAGCAGAGCCCCTTTCATAGACGTATGACCTTGGACAAGCCCAAAGCCTCTCTGGGACCATGTCCCCATCTGCATTAGATGCCCTATAAGATCCTGTCCAACATTCTGCATTCTGTGCTTACAACCTTGAAGGATAGAAGTTTTTAGTTAAATCTAACAATAACTACAACAAAATGCTCTGAATATATAAATTGGAAAATCGCTGTAGACTTGCTGTGGAGCAATGAGTACTGTACACAGGAACCTGTCTGTTGACACTGCCTGTTTCCCAGTAAGTTTAATGGTTCCTTTCTAGTTCAGACAATCTGCATTTATCTTGCTTTTCTTGAGTTCCAGTGCCAGCCTCTGGGGTCACCCTATTTCCATGCCCGTGGTCAAGAGGGAAGGGAATGGCTTGGACAGTTCCTGGTCATCATCCCCAACTCTTTGTGGCTCACCACCGGACCTTCCATCCCCTGCTTAGAGAAGCGGAATGCAAGGGTCATGGTTCCTAAGGTTTGTCGTCCTCCCATGGGCACCCTGGTAGGATTAGCTTGCAGGGCAGTCAATGCCCATCACCCTTTGGAGGCCAGTCTGGGCTGGAGCAGATGGAAAAAGCTTCGGGCAGGAAAAGATGAGGAGGGTGAAGGTGTGGGCCAGGAAAACCATTTGAACAAAGCAGGGGAGGTGAGACTAAGTGGACCATGGGGTTTAGGGGCCTGGAATCCAGGCTAAAGAGCCCACCTCCTCCTAGCAAGTATGCACAAGGGTTTCTGAATTGGGTTTCTTGCTGGGATCTGGAATTTGGAAGGTGAATCCAAAGCCACAGGGGCATCAGAGGAGGAGAGACCTAGGCAGGGGGATGGGAGGGCGGCAAAGGCTATGGGAGACACAGAAGGCGTTTTTCATTTGGAACCAGCTCTGTGGCCCGTGGCCCATTGATTGTCCTTTGTGGTCAGCTCCAGGAAGTTCTATTTCCAAAACAAAAAATCTCTGGGTTAGGCATGGAATGGAAGCTTCTTGTCTGTCCCTGGGTGCAAATGACTGTTGCTAGGCCTTGGAATCCAACAGTCCTAAACATCACCTCCTGATTGCCTCAGGGGCAAGTCTACCTGTTACTATGTCTTATCATGACAGTAGCCAGGCCCCTCTCAGGCTCCTCTCATCCCCCTCAGATCTTTGTCTACATTTCTGCCACTAGTTGATCCAAACCCATAAGCCCAGAGAAGGCAGGGAAGGTACGTGTGGTTCTGGCCTTTGGGGAGTCTCAAGCGAGTTTAGAGCACCAGCCCGAAAGCAGATGGAGAGAAGAGGAGGGTGGCCTTGTAGGAGGTAACTACAGGGGTCCTTGACACAAGAAGTCAGAGGACAGGAGCTTGAGTGGACCCTCACCCACCATCCACTGACCCTGGATCTTCTCCCAGGCCTGCTGGGCCACCCTGAGGGCCAAGAGTCTGAGGCTCAAGCCCCAACTATCCCTTCCAGGAAGCCTCATGCCCCTCTTCTCCCTTCTCCTTGAGGTCTCCCCTTTCCTGCTTCCCTGCTTTCCCTGAGTGTGCTCCAGGGGCCGGGGTCCCCACCTTTACTCTTAAGGCTGGCGTTCTATACAGACTGCTTTTCAAACCAGCTGTTTTGTGACCATTTGTGTTTAGAGGATGTGCCAGCCTGTGGCAAGACACTGTGTACTGTATTTATTTATTCTGTTAGCTGAAGAAACAAAACTCAAACCACCCCCTTCCCCTTGTCCTGCCCCCTGTGTAGTGCAGCATGATACTCTGTCCCTTATATCTGTCTGTCTGTCTTACTTCCTGTGATGTTGTGACCTGCTCTTTGTCCTACTTGGCTAATAAAAGAAAACCTAGTAGCCCAGCCCTTGATCCATGTTCATTCCCAGGGATGCCTGCAGTGGGCCGAGAAGGTGGCATCTCAAGGTCCATTCAGTGTCTCTCCACTCCTGCCACCATGGCCAGTGGGGAGAAGGCAGGCCTCCCTCCTGCACAATGGCCACTCCTGAGCTGTCCTTGCAGCTCTCTTTGTGACCTTTACCACTCAGCCTGCAGCTGGTGTGAACACAGGGGAGCAGAGGGTGGTGGAGGGCTCCATCTTCTCTGGGCTTTTTGGGCCTCACCAAAGCACTGGTGGCAGGGAATCTGGGGCAGGAGACATCTGGCATAGGACGCCCAAGAGTAATCAAGGGAACCTGAAGGGATAGGGCTGCAGGATGGAGAGAGGGAGAGGATCCTGTAGAAAACTGCAAGCCAGGGCCAAAAGGGAATGACAGGGAGACACGTTTGTATCTAAAGCCAGAGCTGTTCCCAGGGGAACAGGTGGCCTTCAGAGGGAGTGAGCTCTTGGTCCTCAGAGGTGCACAAGTGGGAAACTGACTGCAATGCAAGGTGTGTGTATGTGTGTGTTGCTGAAAATCTATGTGCAGGTATGAGAGCCTGTGCCGTGAGCTCCTAAGTTTACTTTTGGGCATTGGCATGTGCACGTATTCAATGGAGCAGGACAGAGAGATCATGGGACTGTAAATAGGCAATAACTGCTGGAAAAGTGCACAGCTCAGAAGTTCTTGCTGTGAAATCTTGGTTCCTTCTGCTCCATGTCAAGAAAAAGACCAGAGCTCTCCACCATCCTGGTTCTACCTCCCTTGCCCGAGTTCCAGAGCCAGAAGGGGGTGCACATACGGGGCTGGGACTTGGGGGTTTGAGGGCCCTCTCTGTTGGAGGGCTGCAGGGAGCTGTTTGCTGGGCTTCCCGGGGGCGGGGCCTGACCTCCCCACTTCCCAGGTCACTACTACTCCAGGAGACACATTCCTGGTTCCCCAGTGGGTTTGAGGATTAGGGCGGGGAGCATCCCCTTCACCTCGGCTCCCTGGCTCCTTGGCTCCCTGGGAGGGGCTGACAGATCGAATGTCAGCCCTGCAAACCTGTGCCTCCTACGTACCCCCCTTCCTTGGCATAGACGCTGCACTGGTGACACTGCAGTTAAGGTCACTCGTTCACTCAGCGTTGGCTGAGCACCTGCTGTATGTGTGTGCCTGGCCCTGGGCTGGGCGCCGAGAAGCAAAGAAACAAATAGGGAAAACATGTCCCTGACCATCGCAACACAGGGTGATTTGGGGGATTCAAAAACAGGGAACTGTGTGACTCCAGAGAGGGTTCCTAGCTCAGCTGGAGAGGTCAGGAGGCCCCTTGGGAGGGAGACTTTGACCTGAGTCCCATAGGTCCAATGTTCACAAGGTGGGTAAGGGTGTCCCGGGAGAAGCATAGTATGTCCAAGCTGTAGGAATGACACCGAGCCCTGGAAGAGCAAGGGGCCTGTCCTGGGGAGGGCGGGTGGGGTGTTGCCAATGAATGAAGGTAGAAAGTGAAGCTGGGAGCTTAGACTAAGGCAGGCCAGGACCTTGAGGGCATTGGAAACTATTTGCAGTGGGAGAGTGGAGTGATCAGACTTGTATTTCAGTAACCGTGCCCCTCCTTTTGTTGCATGGTGATTCATGTGAAGGAAGAGCAAGAGCCAGGGTGACCAGAGGAGAGGCCATTGTGCATGTTCCTGGCATCGTCTGGACTCGGGGAGTGGGGGAAGGGAGAGAGGTCAAATTGATGTGAGATTCAGGAATAAAATCACCATTGTGACTGCAGGACAGGAGGGGTCAAGTGTACTCCCATATCTCTGGCTATCAGCCACGGCAGAGATGAGGACCCCTACTCTGTTGGGGCTGGGGTGGGTGCTGGACAGCGCTCCTGAGCTCCGTGTTCTCGTGTGCTGTATCTGAGGAGCCTTCAGTTTATCGACAGGAAGATGTTGGGTCTGTCTCTGCTGCTATTTTATTTGACGAATACATAGTGCTTTCTCTGTGCCTGGTGCCTTATAAATAAGTCATTTAATCCTCATGAAACTCTGAGGTAGGTACTGTTATTATCCCCATTTGACTGTTCAGGAAAGGGAGGCACAGAGCAGTTAAATCACTTGCCCTGGACCACAAGCTAGTCATGGGCCCACCAATGCATGGACCCAACTAATCTTGGAATCTGGGTTGTTAATCTTTTTTTTTTGTGGGTACCGGGGGTCGACCTCAGGACCTCGCACTCCAGCAGGCGCCCGTGCCCTTGAGCGATATCACTGGCCCTTTTTTTGCATGTGGGTTCCGGGAGTCGAACTCGGGCCCTCGCGCTTGCCAGGCAGGCGCTTACACCGCTGAGCCATCTCACCAGCCCCTGGGCTGTTAATCTTGATGGTTGCCAATAGGGAGATGGTGACCAAAGCCACATTGCTAAATGAGACCCCACGGAGAGCAGCTTGAGGTTGGGACCTCCATGAAATGCTGGCTGTGACACACAGCATTCTACCGATAATGGAGCTGGGACGAGCCAGCCATGCTTGCTGCTTACTGTGGGCCCCTCTATGGTCCTGCTTCCTCTTCTGTGGGATGGGAGCCATCAACTATGTCCAGCCTGCTTCCTGGGAGGCTCAGGTGAGACAAAGAGGAGAAGGCAGTGCGGGAGGTAATAGCCCAGCAGCAAGGTGCCCAGGCAGCCCATGGGGGGTGAAATGGGAAAGGCAGGAGGGCTCCCCAAAACTTCTCCCCCAGTTTCCCTTCTCTTGGGCCTCAGCCCCATGTTCTTTCAGCCTGGGGGGGTCTGGTTCCTTAGGGAGCCCTGAGGAAGAGACACCTGCTGAAAGGGCTGGGGGGATGGACCCCTTTAGGCTGGGCACCTGCCTCTCCATCTCTTTCCCACAGAGCCCCCACCCCTAATCTCTCATTCTCCTTTTGCTTCTGGGAAAGCCGATTAGGAGGCGGCCTTCAGCCCGCCCCCCTGACAAGTTTGTCTGAACTCCCAACAAAGGCCCTCAGAGGCTGCAGAGGGAGGGCTCAGGCACAGGAACCTGACACCGACGGTGCTGGGGGGGGGCGGGATCACCCCAGCAGCCCGGAGGCCGCTCTGCCCACCCCAAGGGCAGGCAGGAATGTGCCTCCCAGGGGACCTGGTCCCACAAAGGGCCAGGCAGGTCAGGCCGGCTGGGGGACTCCACCTGAGAGCCCCTCACATCAGGGGAGATGACAGAGGCCTGTGCCTGGGATGTGCATGTGTTCACACACACTGACACACACACACACACACACACTCCCAGCCCCACATTCATCGCACACATGTGCGTACATGTTCTCTCTCATACACACAAGGTGTGATCACTTCTGCACTCAACCACAAATCCCAGGGTATCTTCTCCCCGTCTCTCACACAGAGACAGATGTGTATACACCTTACAAACCAGCAGACACGCAGCCCCGTCTGCCACCCGGATGCTCCCCACACACCTGCCCTGCCCCCCAACAGCATTCTTCCCGGCTTACTCACACCGCGCACTGCACACTCAGAGCCTGATTGCGGCTTCGACTCCCCTCTCCGGATGGGCCTCTCGAGAGGCCGCTGCAGATACGCCGTGACTGCTGCCCTAACGACACTGCCTCGAAGCCCGCGTGAGGGTCCAGCAATAGCCTGCTGCCACGTGAGTCCACAGCCACTCCCGCTCATCCATCCCAACCAGCCGCCCTGAGCCTGCCCTCACACACCTTCTCCTCCTTCCCAGGGCTACTTCCATGGGCACATGGCACACAGGGCCCCAGGCTCAGAGGGCCCCTATAGTCTGATGTTATCTTGAAATCCTTAGGTTTTGTTTTATTTTGTTTGAGACAGGGTGTCTCTATGTAGCCCAGGCTGGCCTTGAACTCGTAGGGATCCTCCTGCCTCAGTCTACTGAGTGCTAGAGTTACAGGCATGTGCTACTATGCCCAGCTGAAATCCTTAGTTTTTAAACAAGCATCTCTGACTTTTCCTTTTGCATTGGACCCACAAATTATGAAGCTGATCTTGCTCCCTCATCACAGTATCTTTTAGCCAATCCATTGCTGAGAGCCCTCAGTGCTCCCGAACCTGTCCAAGTGCCTCCATTTCCCCTTTCAGCTGGGGCTTCCCTCACCACCCTACCCCTCATCAGACAGCTGAGTGTGATGGGGGAGGAATGACTAAGAGCACACTGTGCATTGACACACACCCTTCCAGGGCCACATTAGGGCTCAGTATCCCCGTCTGGAAAATGGGACTAGTGATGGTGCCTAGGTTAGGGTTCTTTGTGAGATAACATCTGTAAAACACTAAGCATGGGTTTGGCATTTAGTAAGTGCTAATAAACATTTATTATTATTACATTCTTGTAAGTACACAAAAATAGATTCATCCTTGTAATCTAGTGGGTAAAACAGATTACTCAAATAATCACCTGTATCTAAACGTAAAGTAACAGGGTGAGGGAGAAGCACTCCCACCTCTGACCTCATAGGCCTTACAGTGAAAGGGAAAGTCAAACTGAGGCTAGGATCAGAGATCAATCTAGGGCAAGTCACAGCTCTATTAGAGGTCGAGTGGGGGCTCAGACACGGCCAGGTCAAAAATGCAGTCTGGGGCTGGGCTAGCACTGACTTACAGCGGACCAGGCTTCTCGGATCCTCCATTTTATCATCTGTAAAATGGGGAGAACTCTGCTTACCCCTAGGCTTGTGGGAATTGAGTGAGCTAATAATGCAAGTGAAGGATTAAGCTGCCACTAATGACTCTAAGCCTGGCCCCCCAGGTCCCCTCCACCTTCCAGTCCGGAGGCTGTGCAGCCGTCACCCATGTCTCCAGCTGCGGGAGCAGCCACCTCAACTGGGACCTTTTCCAAGAGGAGTCTGGAGATTTCACAAAGCCCTTTGAACAACAAAGGCTGTGGGAGTGGTACTTCCTCCCAGGGGCTGACCGCCCAGTGCCTCCTTTATCTTGGCCACTGGGCTGGGGCTCGAAGAGCTGTTCTTGGAAAGAGCTTGTGTGGGGCGTGTGCGAGTGCGTGTAAGTACGAGCATGTGCGCACAAAGCTGCTCTTTGTTGCTATTCCCACCTGAGCGGGCTGACAGACCTGTAAGTCACCTTATCCACCCTGGGCCTCCACACAGCTTGTGTTGGGCAGCCAGCAGGAAGGGGATGCTTTCTTTTTCACCCTGAGATTTTCCTGGAGGAGAGAGCTCCAGGAAGCAGGAGGCACAGT
Source organism: Erethizon dorsatum (assembly GCA_028451465.1). Classification (NCBI taxonomy): domain Eukaryota; kingdom Metazoa; phylum Chordata; class Mammalia; order Rodentia; family Erethizontidae; genus Erethizon; species Erethizon dorsatum. The sequence goes on along the minus strand of CM051827.1, from coordinate 96,902,896 downwards.
GCTTCAAGACAAACCCAGGCAAGCGAAGTGAATGCTTGACATCAGGAGAAGGGTGAAAGGGTTTCCATTCTGCCAAAGAGGCGGGGCATGCCATAGCCCTGGGCCTCTCTCCAGTATGCACAGCACCTGCAGGTGGGGTCCACAAGATGGTCTGAAAGGCTTGTTCATCCGTGTTTCTCTTCAGTCTGCCCTTAACTGTGACCCAGCAAGCTTCCTCCTGCCTCTCGGGCTGTGGGCTACTGGAAAAGTCCTTCTCTGGGCCTCAGTGCTTATCTTTTCTTTTTTTTTTTTTTTTTGTGGGTACTGGGGGGGTCGACCTCAGGACCTCGCGCACCAGCAGGCACCCGTGCCGCTGAGCGATATCACCGGCCCCTTTTTCATATGTGGGTTCCGGGAGTCGAACTCGGGCCCTTGCGCTTGCCGGGCAGGCGCTTAAGCCGCTGAGCCATCTCACCAGCCCCTCAGTGCTTATCTTAAGTCAAGCTTGCACTTGGATGGCTTCTGACCCAGACTTGAGCCCCTTTGACTGGGTTTGGTGGAGACTGGGGAACACAGGCAGGACCTGGAGCAGCTGTAACTGCACAAGCAACCGTTCTGCTTGCTTCCTTGCTTCCCTCTCCCCTACTCCAGCCACCAGAATCCTACAGAGCCCAGAGGAATGGACAAGGTGGGCTAGGGTCGACCACAGAGGGCCAAGCCTATTGATGGTCTGGGATTTCTGCTTCAGGTTCTCAGAAAGGAGCATCCATAGGGGTCTCTACTTCAGCCCTACCCAGGGCAAAGTGCCTGATGCCCAGCCCCTCCCCAAAAACCTGTAGGGGCAGGGAGCTCACTACTTTCCAGGGCAGCCTGCTCCAGGTCAGACTGGGAAGTTCTTCCTCATGTTGAGCTGAAATCTACCCCTTACTCACCTTCTTTGCAGGCCTGGAAACCACACAGAGCACACTGCTTGGAGACATGCCACCAAACCAGACCAGGTGTGCCACACACTCATTGTGCCCCTTCCCATCTGTCTTTGCTCTTTCTTCCTCCAGAAAAGCCTATTCATTCTTCAGGACACACCCACATGCCAGCACTTCCAGGAAGCCTTGCCTGATTACCCGAGGGTGAGGTGGGGTCGGGGAAATGTCCCCTCCTTCTCTTGACCCCTCTTGGTCACTGGTACAGTTCTCAACCACTGCCAAATGAAGCACCCTGAGCAGGGCTTGTGGGGCACAGAGCCTAACTCAGAGTTGGGGTTCAATCAATACTGAACTCATCAAATTAACCTGGAAGAACACGAGGGACAAGGCCCCCCAGGGCTTTAGGGAAACTGGTTCCTGTCTGGCCTTGCCATCGCTTTATGGCGAGCTTGGGATTTTTCTGGATCTGCTTGCCCAGTAAAGGATGGACACAGTGGTCCATGTAGGGGGGCTTGCCTTGGACAGCCTTGATTTCTGTGTCTTGCTGAGATTTCTCTTCCATGAGATAATCACCCCCAGGTCCCCCAGTTGTTTTACCCAGGACCTCTTCTGACCCTGCATATTCCCAACTGTGGGTACACATGAGGTGTCAAGGCACTCACATGGCAAAGGCCAGCCAGCACTTGAGAAAGCGGGGTCAGAGGTCTCCTGGGATGGGACCTAGGGATGAGCGCACCTTTCTGTGCGTGCAGGGTTCTCGCCCTTTTCTCACCTACTCACTCATGGAATTCTTAAGAGACAGGCCAGTCTGAGGCACAAGCCAGACCACAGGCCCTGGCTCTTCCTGAGAGAGCCCTGTCCCAGCACAGACTTCCATGCCCTCCTTAACACCGATGTCCAGAGTGTGGGGAACATACCCTTGTCTTTGCCAGGATGGGAGGGGCTCTGCCAGCTAATGCTGACTGAGCACCGTCTGTGTGGAAGATGTAGCCAAGGCAGTGCCGAGCGGGACCAAGTCCCTGCTCCTAACCTGCAGCAGTGACAGACAACAAATAGACAAGCAATGAAATCTATCTATCTATCATCTATCTCTATCTATCTATCTATCTATCTATCTATCTATCTATCTATCTATCTATCTATCTATATTCAGGGTGCTGATGAAGCTATGAAGAAACTGAAACAGAGCACAAGGACAAGGCTTAGCGCATGGCTGGGGTTAGGGCCCAGCCAAGGAGACAGGTGGAGTGAGTAGCTAGAGAGGACTGGACAGATCAACAGTCGGGTGGACAGACAGTGAGGCAAGAGGCTGGGCCAGGCCTGGAGGCACGACCGACCGGAGGCTTCTGGGGGAGAAGGGATGGGGAAGAGGCCGGATCTATTAAGCTGATGACTCCAGGCCCTAATCCTGAGCCAGGCCTGGGCCAGTAGAGTGTGTAGGGGGAGGGGAGCACCCCCGCTGGGGTGTAATTTCACGCTGAAGGGCCTGATGGGGCATCCCAGGGACTGATCCTTTCTGGATCAGAAAACCCACTTCCCTTTGTCTCATGCAGGGCGATTAGTGACTTAACCCTTTGTGGGCTGGCTCGGGGTCAGCCCCGCCCCATCTTACCTCCAACCCCTTGGGACTTTGGCCAGAGCCCTTTGCCTTCACCCCAGCCAACTCCCAGAGCTGGTCATTCTGCTGTGAAAGAGGAGCTGTGACTGAAGAAATCCAGGGGACGGATTCGGAAACAGCACTGTCCCTGTTCTTGTTCCCTGGCACTCAGCTTCCCTTGGCTTCCCCAGTCTTCCCTGGTCCCTGGGCCTGGAAGAAGTGACCTGGCAGTCCCCACACCTCTTTCAGCTCAGGCCAGGTCCAGGCTCCTTCAGGAAACCTGGGGTACAGTCTCACCCACTGCCTTGCTGGAAACCACAATGCGCAGCCTTCCCACATGGTTTTTGATGGGGGTGCTCACTACCTCCCAGGCCATAAAGCCATAGAGCACCGTCATTCCCCTTACTCCCACTGATGGGGAATGAACATTGACCTCCAGAGGCCAAGTCCCCTGACCGACCGCTAACAAGCCATGCCTTCAGCAACGCCCCAGAGACATTCCTGGCCATCTCGTCCCAAAGTGGCATTTTGGGATTGAGTAGGTCATCACAGTCAGCCCCCTGCCTCTATGCTCTCTTCTGCTTACAACCTCCTCTGTTTATGTCTGTTCAAAGACACATCAGAAAGTTGTCTCACCTTTTTTGGCTCCAGGTGCTCTACCTTGCCTTGGGGAGGCCTGGCCACCCTCCCCAGGCTGACTTCAACAGATCCTCGGCCGCAGGGGATGACTCTCCCCTCCTGCATTCCTCCAGGGTGGGGGAGAAGGGCAGGGACCAGGCTGGGCCTCCTCTAGGCTCCCTGGATTTCTAAAACCCCAGCCCCATTAAAAGAAAGCCCCTAAATGTTATTTACACTTCGGAGTCTTAAAAACCATTAACAAAAGCCACTTAATTCAATTATCTTCCCGGCTGACTTGGTTCTCAGCGCTGAGCGCACTGGCCTCCCCTCGCCGCCCCCTCCTCCTGCCCCCCCCCACTGTCATTGTGTCGGGCTAATGAGGTAAACTGAAGCGAGCCCTGTCCCCCCTGACAGGTTTATGAGAATTTAATAAAGCGTGGCCGGGACCAAATGAGTTGCCTCAGCCTTGGAGAGCTCATTGTCTTCAGCGTCAGCGTTTTTTGACTTGAGCTGCTCCCTCCCCCGCCCTGGCTCCTGCCTGTCCCCTCCCCCGCAGGTGGGTGCCAGGCTGTTGAGCTGGCAGAGGCCAATGAGGCTCCGCAGGGACAGAGTAGCCAGGTCCATCCCTGGGGAGGACAGAAATCGAACTGGCCAGTGTGCCCTGGGAAGTGGCTGCACTGTTCTCTGTGAACCTCCCAACCCTGGAGAGACCTCCAGAGGCCGTGGGTACTTGCCCTGCTACCTTCACTCCTGTGTCACAACTCCAGGCTATTTTAGGCTTGATTCACTTTTTCTTGCCTGTTTGGAGGGATCAGCCAAAGTGAGCTCCCAGAATAATGGGGCTTCTCTTTCTGACAGGGCACAAGGTGGGGACATGGCCTGGTCTCAGTCTTTTCATGCGGAGAATCACCTTCTTACATCTTCCCTGAAAGATAATGATGGGGTGGAGCACTGCCCAGTGAGAGAGCGATTTGTCCAAGGTTCTAAGGCAGTCAGAGATGCAGATGGAAGAGGCTCCCTGGCTGGCTCCCCAGCAGAAAGGCTCCCCGCCCTGGGGTTGGGATGCCCTGAGAAGCTCCGATGCCTTCCCTTCTCATGTCCTGAACAGTGTAGAAGTGACCTTTCTCTGCCTGGCCTCTCAGAGGTCTACAATAGCCCAGGAGTTCCTGAACACTGGAGACCAGAATTCCTTCTGGCCCCAGCAAAGGTGGTTCCAGGAGTTACTTTCTTCTGGGCTAAAGCTTGACCTGACAAAAGCCTCACCTGGAAGGTGCTTACGTCAGTGGGGTGTTGGCACAGCAAGTTTTAGAGATCAAGGCTCATTTTGTGACTATGATCAATCTTTGTCCACAGAGTTCAGGCTGGTACCAGATTCAGGGTTCTGTGACCAGTGAGAGTTAGGCTCAGTAGCGGACCAGGGTCAGGGTATCTGCTCCCAGGGTCCAAGCTCAGGCTATGACCAGAATGTAGAGCTACTAATGCGTGCCTATAGGCAAGGCTCGGTGTCCAGGTCAGGGTCCGACATACAGTAAAGGTCTAGGGTCAAGTTCAGTCTATCAGCAATGTCAGGACTCAGAATAGAGCAGGTGAGGGTTCAGTCTAAGATTGGGTCATAGTTTAGTCTATGACAGACTGGGGACTTACCTGTGACTTTGATAAAGATGAAATCTACATCAAGTCAAGGCTTTTCCTGTAATGTCAGGTTCCAGAAGTGGACAAGTTATGTAGCAAATTTGCTAGCTTGCCCTATCCGCCAACTCTCCTGCTTCTCCCAATCTTCCAGGCCTTGGACCTCAGAAGGAGAAAAAGCAAAACTGCAGTCTGGTTGGGCTGAGCCTGCTCTATCCCCTGACATGTGCCCAGGGTGCCCTCTGGTGGCAGTCCCTAGCAGTATCAATTTTCCCAGGCTTCCTCCACCTATCTGGCCATCTTCTACTTTGGGGAGCCTGGCCGTCAGGCTGGCTCACTGAGGTCCAGGTGGCCAGGTCTTGTGCCACCTTACTTCCCCCCAGAAAAGTAGAAAACAGAGGAATCTTCCAGGGGAACTCCTGTGAGACAAGCATCTTGATAAATCTGGATTCCTGGGGACCTGGAGGCTCAGCCCTGTGATAAGATTTACACCTCTTGGGGCCTGTGAGATGTCTCAGCTGCATAAACGCCTGCCTGGCAACTGTGAGGGCCCGAGTTCGACTCCCAGAACCCACATACGAAAAAAGGGCCGGTGATATTGCTCAGTGGCATGGGTGCCTGCTGGCATGCGAGGTCCTGAGTTTGATCCCTGGTACCCACAAAAAAAAAAAAAAAAAAAAAAAAAAGATTTACACCTCTTACTCATTCACTCAGTTAAGAGATATTGCCAAGCGCTTAACTTGTGTTGGGTACACATTGAGGGTATAGCAATAAATAAGATAAAAGCCCCAACCTCTGGGAGCTCATATTCTATTTACTTCTCGCTAATTCCCAACTCTTGTCCATAGCCCTCGTCAGAAAGGTTCTGCCATCAGAGGTTTGGGAGAGATTCCAAATTGGCCAACCTAGGGTCCCTTCCTCCCCCAGCTCAAAGGTTGGACCTCCCTAGGCTCTGGGTTCTCTGCCTTCCCCTCTCCTCATGTGGCTCATCTGGACTCATGGCTTAGCCACCAGCCATGCACCAGGGTTCTGCTTTCCAGAACTCGGACTATGGCTCCAGTTCCTACACAGCAGCTCTCCTGGACTAACAGGCTTTCCCCTGTACCATGGCCCTTGAATTTCCTCTAAACTCTGGTCCTCTACCATACACCCAAGGCTCAAACCAAACTTCTGGCATTTCCTCCCACATTCTTCTTTCCCTTCCCCAGGAAATCCAGTAGGGCGACCTGTCCCATCTACCTCAGAAACAGGTGCACACTCTGTCCATGCCACAGTGACCACTCAGTCCCAGTCCCCATGGGGCATAGCTCTCTGTAGTAACCTCCTAACCCATCCCATTTTCCCTCTTGCCCGTTAACACTCTATTTTCCACAAGAGCAGGCAGAACGATTTTTACAATCATAAATCAGATCATGTTGCTTCCTTGCTTAAAACCTCCAGTGGCTCCCACCTCACCAAGAATAATAATCCCAAGCTCTCATCCTAGCTGACTAAAGTTTCCATGAGCTGGGCCATATCCCTCTCTCCACCTCTCCAGTTTCACCTCCTACCCGCTCTCTACAACCCTTCTTTCTTTCTTTCTTTTTTTTTTGTGGGTACCGGGGGTCGACCTCAGGACCTCGCGCGCCAGCAGGTGTCTGTGCTGCTGAGCGATATCACCGGCCCTTTTTTTGTATGTGGATACCGGGAGTCGAACTCAGGACCCTTGAGCTTGCCAGGCAGGCGCTTACGCCACTGAGCCATCTCACCAGCCCAACAGCCCTTCTTTCTTGTCCTGACACACGGAGGCCGAGTTCGTGCTCACCTTGGGGCTTCTGCACTGGCTTGAAATATTTTTGCTCTTGTAGACCCTTGCACGGCCAACTCATCATTTAGAGTTCAGCTTAAATGCCACCTCTCAGAGAAGCCCTGCCTGAACGTCCCCCCGCCCTCCTATTGTGATTTTGTACCCAGCGCTGTTCACTACTAATGTCTTTCGATCTTGTTTGCTCACTTAATTCTTTACTGTCTGTCTCCCCCAAGTAGAATATGACCTCCATAGAGCTTGTTCATGCTGTATTCTCAGAACCAGCCACAGGGCTCAGGAATTATTTATTGAATTAATTAGTAAAAACTGATTCTAAGTGGATGTCCTCATTTCTTCTAGTGGAAAAAAAGGAAAAGAACCCAATTCTTGCCCCTGTACTGGGCTCTACTGTGCAGGTCAGCAGCTCCCTGTGCCACCCCAGAGGTCCTCCAGGCCCTGAGGAACTGCTTTGTGTCCTCCACTGCAGCCCCTGGACCTCTGAGAGCAGCCCCTGGTGCCTCGGTTTTCAGACTCCAGGGCCAGACTTAGCCCTTATCAAAGGCCCTCTGCAACCTCCCTGCAGGAATCGTCAGGCCCTGCTCAGATTGCTCAAGGTCAGGGAGCTCGATGACCAAGTGATGCCAGAATTCTGTCTACCTTCAGCAGAAATGGGGCTCCCTTTTGACCTGCATGGCACCTGCCTGGGGAGAGAACTGCAGAGGGGAGGGCCAGAGCATGTCCTCCAGTGCCACCGTGCATAAGAGAAGGGGGCTGCTGCAGCGCCTCCCTGCCTGTACTGACCTGAAGGGCCTTGGCCCTCAGCTCTCACCTGAGGAAACAATGCGAGAGGAGGGGAGCCCCGTATGGCAGCCCCAGAGAAATGGTGCGCAGGCTGCTTTGCCAGAGCTGACTGGGAGGTGGGCCCTGGGCCCTGGGTGTGCCTGAGGAGGAGAGGGAGCACAGATGAGACCAGTGATGATCTTTACCTGCAGCTGGCAGCTGAAGGGACTCCAGGGAACCAATGTCCCCCTGCTCCACTCCATTCTCTCCCACTCTACTCACACCATTGCTCTGTGGCCCCACAGCCCTGAATCCTTATCTGATGCTCACTTTTCCTACCCAGCAGCTGCTCCCAGAGTAAGCTCTGAGGGGGGTGGGGGCGCTGAGAGTGCAATTTCAACATCTGCCAGCAGGTGGGAGAGGGCCTTGGACTAGGGCTAGCATTGCAGGGTGACTCCAGGTGTCTCCTTGTAAGAAACTGGTGGGAAAAAGGGGTCTAGACCATACCCCATGGCAGCATCCACAGTGGGCCCTTTTATGTCTACTCTGTCAAGGCAGCAGGTGATGTCTGAGGCTGCAGACCAATGAATGAGGAAAGCAGATGAGCCTGAGGAGGTGACCGTACACTTATACACATGCACACACACTTGCACACATGAATCCAGATGAGCCACACGAGGAGAGGGGAAGGCAGCCCATGTGCACTGGAGGTCAAGGTGAAGTGGTGCTCTGAACAGAGGTCATCAGCTCCAGAGGCCGGGTGCTTCAAACGTTAGGGCCCATTGACCCATGTGAGCTAGTGGAGATGAACTGCCCAGCGCCTACCGGCAGATTTGCTCTCCTTGAGGAGACCACACAGGTACCTTCAGTGGGAGAGAGAGCCAGGAGAGGACAGAGACGGGGGTAGAGAGAGGAAGACAGACCCCCAGGACTCTTGGGAGTGCTTGGGCCATGGCAGAAGAGTAACAGATTCTATCTTGAAAAGAGAAGCAGGGGCCTTTGAAGCCAAGGTGGATGGGCAGGGAGTCACGGCCCCCAAAGATTGTGGGCCAGCATGTGCCACTAGCACCAACTGCCATGGTCCCTGCAGGGAGAGGAGGGTCTAGCTCAGAGTCAGAATATTCCTTCGGTCCCTTTCTTCTTCTTCTAAGGCAGCTCCCATCCCTCTCCCAGATGCCATCACCACCTAGACAGACCTAGCTCTGCAAGCCCAGCAAGCCTGGGAGAAAGGTCTGGGCTTCGGAGTGTATGTGTGTGTGGGGGGGCCCTCTCCCCTCACCGTCCCTGCCTGGGGTGGCCATATCTCAACTACTACCCCTCCCTACACTTCCCACACCATGTGTGATGTTGACAGTCACCCAAACACTGCCACTCTTCACTTTTTTTTTTTTTTTGTGGGTACCGGGGGGTCGACCTCAGGACTTCATGCGCCAGTAGGCACCTGTGCCGCTGAGTGATATCACCAGCCCTTTTTTCGTATGTGGATTCCGGGAGTCGAACTCAGGACCTCGTGCTTGCCAGGCAGGTGCTTATGCTGCTGAGCCGTCTCACCTGCCCCAGTCCTCACTTCTTAAAGGAGCTACAGCCAGGCAACTGCACCTGGAGTCACACTCCTACGTTCTCCTAGTTCCCCAGCTGACACACCTGTTCTCGCAGACATCCACAGGCATACACAGTCTCAGAGACAGTTTTTCTTCACAGTCTCACACTCCTCTGTCTTGGGGCTCCCTTCCAGGGCCCCAACAAGAACTGGTGCTAGGATGCGAAGCGCTTGGTCACAGGCTGACAGGACTCCATAATCCAGGGTGCTCGGCCAGAGGTCCCACAGTCAGCCTGTCCCTCCAGCCTGCTTTACTCACGTGCTTTATTCAGGAGGGAGGTGCAGTCCTGGTGGCTGGCACTGCTAGCAGCGAAGGTGACACTGGAACCTTCGGGGCTGGAGAAGCCCCCTCACTACTGAGGGCCCAGGTCAGACAAGAAGAGACCTCTTCCTGAAGGGACCATCCTGGCTGAAGTCAGAACCCTTCCTCCCCGCAAAATCCCAAAGGTCATGTTGGGGCAGAGACGGGGGAGGGGGGCAGGGGACTGATAGAGACCTGGAAGTTCCTCCTCCTGACCCTAGAAGCCTCGCTGGCAGTCAGTCCTCCGGAGTGGACGCTCCTTCCTCCACAGGGCCCACATGCCGTGGGAGAGAAGAGGGTCCAGTTGCAAGGTCCAGTTTCATCAAGGCTGAGGTTGAGGTGAAGCAGGGCAGGCTCTGCTCCCTTCCTTGGGGTGTGAGCGTCGACACGGGTACCAGATTCTCCCCTCCGAAAGCTCTGGATCTGGAACACCGTGCCCAGCACCAGACCTTTAAATGACACTTGACAGAGAGAGCCCGGACAGGGGAGTCATGGCCAGGGCCTGGCCCGCTAGCAGACAGCCGCTCCCGGGACCCCTTCGTGGCGCGGCGCGTAGACTGCTGCAGGTGCGGACACGTCCAGGGCGAAGAGGCCGGGGCTGGACCGGCCGGACGATGCTGCGGAGGCGGCGGGGCTGAGCTGCACAGCCGTGGTGTCCTGCGCCGTGCGCTCACTGCTTTCCAGCTCCAGCGCCACCGGCCCGGCGCGCGTGCCGCCCTGGCCCGGGCGGGCCACCTCCACGCAGCGCGCGCGGGGCGCGGCGCCCCGACGGCCACGCACACAGCAGGCAGCGAAGAAGCCGAGCGCCAGCACGAGCAGCGCGGGCCCCACGACCAGCGGTGCGTTGTGCCCAGGCAGGAAGGAAGCGAAGGCGCCCACCAGCGTCACATTCACGCCAGCCAGCAGTACGCACAGACCGCAGGCGCAGCACAGTGCGGGCGACGGCAGGCCAGGCAGCCGGCCCCGAGTCCCCGGGCCGCGGGCGCCGGGGTGAGGCGCCCTCCGCGCTTCTTTGCGGACGTGGTTCTGCGCGCCTGGGGCACGCATCAAGAGCCCCCGCCAGAGGCCAGCTTGCGTGGTCCTGCGGGCACACAGAAAAAGCCTGGGTCAGTAGGGCACCTCAGCCCCAACCCCGGCTCGGTTCAGGAGCTACATTCAGTGCCTGGGAGTGGAGAGGTCATCCAGGGCCGCTCCCTGACTCGGACTCTGGGCACAACCCACTATGTTTGCAAAGTCGGCAAAGTCCGTTCTCACACGCGGGGCCTGGAGTCCTTTCCCATCTGCTCTAGTCATCTACCAGGAAACCGTCCTGTTAAATAAGACAGTGAACAGCTGTAAAGTGCCCAGCGGGGTGCTGATTAAATGATGATGATACTGATCATCATCATGCTTAGTAGACCTAATTAGAGGGCAGGTGGCAGCTCTCGGGTTTTAGACAACTCCTCGCCCCCAAGTGGAAGGAAGCGGCCTGACAATTCTCTGGCCTGGTCCCTCCTTGCTCAGATGAAAAAATCCACACTAAGCTCTGGTAGGCAGAGTAGTGACATTAATTTTCCTGAACATCAGATGAGGTCCTGGTGTGGGCAGTTACATGAGAGTAAGGCACTCCTGATGAGTCACATGTCCAGGGAGAGGGGGCAGTTCCTACATGGGCTGGGCCCCTGGGCCATTTCTAGGCTGGCCATTCTATTCGATTCCAGCCCTAGAACCCTTCAACCATACGGGATCCCAAAGTCGGATCTGGATTCGCAAGCCAGATCACTGGAGGCTAGAATTCCTTTCTAAGAGTCTCTAGGTGTATCTGGTTTGGGATCTATCACTGGATGCCAGAATTCTGGAAATGCACGCAGAAGCAAGGGTAATATAGATAGAGGCTAGGGATTTATGACTTTGATTTGAGACTTCTGTTCTGTAACATGGGCTCACAGGTACCAAGACTCGGGAAGGGTGAGAGCACAGCTGTGGGCCGTGTTAGAATTGTGAGACAGTGTCAGAGCGCGTACTGTGGGGCGGTAACAAGCAGAGGGCAGCGCAGGTGGGCTGCAGTGTGCAGGATGAGCAGTAGGCAGAGGACCTGGAGAGCCGGCCTATGCTCTGTGCTCAGTGTTGTCTTATAACGCAGAGCTAGTAACAGAAGCAGCTTCCTAGCACTGCTTTCAGTGAAATAAAGTGCTTCGAACAGTGATGATGTAATAAATGTTAACCATGTTCTTGTGTGATGGTTGACAAAGAGACCGAAGCAATCTCAGCTCTGAGAAGTTGGTCATGTTGGAAACAGAAGAGTTGGTCTGTCCCTCAAGTGTCAGATTTTTGCTTTTGTGCTGCCCAAAGCCTTCACACTGTGGGGTTGGAAAAAGTGTGAGGACTCGGTGAGTGAAAATGAGGGCTAGAGTCAGAGAAAGACAGCTCAGGTGCTTTACCCTGGATGCAGGTTGGAGTCAGCTTGGCCCAAGCAGCTCAGAGGCCCCAAGGGCCACTTCTAGGCCTCCAGAACATGGTGCCTCTTCTGGCACCATGCTGAGAGGTGGCATTTCTATCAGGACTCATTCTGATCGCACCAAGCTGGCATGAAATCAGAAACCCCCAAGTCCTGGCCAAGACAGCACATGCTGACCCTTGAGGGCGTCCACAGACTGGATTCCTCAGGAAGCTGCACATGTGCACAAGCCATTTTCTCTCTTTAACCCACTGCCGAGGGTCCTGGCAGGCAGCAATAACAACTAAATAGTACGGCAGCTTACAGTTTGCGGGGCACTTTTATATCTATGATAAGAACATTTTACATCTGAGGAAACTGAGGCTCCGAGGGAAGTGGATTGGGGTTCCTCTGGTGGTTGCACTAAGAGGAGGAGAAAAAAGCCAGCATGAGGCTGGAGTCAGAGGACGGATGATCTGTCATCCAGTGTGCCCAGGGGAATCTTGCCTCATTTTAAGAGAGGAGTTTGCTCTGCAGGAGGGAGGGCCTGTGAGATTCCTAGGTCTTCCTATTTTGAATCCCTTTTCCCCTCACTTTTAATACCAGACATAACCTGGCAAAGGCAGAGTCTTCCTGAGGGGCCGTCTCCCTCTGAGGCCGACTGAGGGTGCCCCTGGTGGGGTGTGTGTGGTGGCATCTGACCCTTCATCTCACGTCACCCACACTTGAAAACTGACAGTAGACAAAAGATTAAGGAAGTCCTGGGTGGCTGGAGGACTCACGGATCTCATTTCTTTTCCCTTATAGGGAAATCTCTCTGTCTTTGGATTTCACAGTTTGACTACGAGGTACTTAAGCATGTAAGCATGTTTTTCTTTGTGTTTATCCTTCTTGGGGTTCCCGTGTGGCTTGATGTGAACCTCCAGTTTTAGAGGTTCTTTTTTCCACATTCCCTCTCTCCTCTCCTTCTGACACTGTAACTGCACATATGTTCAACCATTCCATGTTGTCCCACATGCCTCTTAAATGCTATTCTGTATTTTCCACCCTTTTTTCCTTTCTGTTTCAGTCTGGATATTTTTCCACTGACTTAACAGCCAGTCCCCTAACCCTTTCTTCACATGTGTCTTCCCTACTTCTTAATCTCAGTTATAACTTTTCAGCCAAAATTTCCATCAATTATTTTTCATAGATTCCTGTTTTCCATTGAAAGACTCCCTCTTGTTCTCTATTTTCTTGAAAACGGTAAACTTTTAAAGTCTATATCTGATAATTCCAACATCTGGATCTCCTGTGAGTTTGCTTTTCTTGTCTCTTTTTATGGTTCTTGGCCTTTGTGGTCATTTGATCTTATCTTCTGGGATACATTTATTTTTGTTTCTGTGCTGGGCCTTGCACCCAGGGCCTCACACATGTTCTACCACTGAGCTCACCTTTAGTATCCACATTATTTATTTATTTTTGCAGTGTGGGACTTGGACTCAGGAGCTTTCACATGCTAGGCTGCACATTCACCTAGTGCTGACTGCCCAATGTCGTGCATGAGAAACTGTAGAGACAGTTTAAGGCTCTAATCTAGATGACGTTGTTTTCCTCCACAGAGGAAGCTTCTTACAGGCAACTAAAGAAGGGACAGGTCACTTCAGTCCAACCTGGGATTGCACTGATTAGAAACTTGGTTCCAGTTTTCCTGAGTCTATATCTAGTTAACCATTACTCATAGAGTGTACCCCTTTGGGCTACCCAGCTAAACACTGGAGGAGGGCTGAGGGTGTAGCTCAGTGGCAGAACATTTGCTGAGCACATTCAAGGTCCTGGTTTGATCCCCAGCATCATAAAAAATTGACAATAGAAGCCGGAGGTGTGCAACAGGACCTCTCCACTTTGTAAATCCTTAATTCCAATTTTATCCTACCAATCCCATTTTCTTTCTCGCTTTTTTTTTTTTTTTTTTTTTTTTGGTAGCTTAGGCTGGCCTTAAACTCACAGGAATCCTCCTGCCTCAGCTTCTTGAGTGCTGGGAGCACACCTGGCTTCCACTTCCTCTTACAAATTGGAAAATAAATCAAGATATATCATATACAGGTACAAATTCCTCATGATGAATATGATAATTAAATATATCTAAGTTGTACCAATAAACAATAAAAAAACAAGATAAAACACTGGAAAATAATTCCTCCTTTTCCTCCTACTTCTTTGTGCTGGGGATCAAAACCAGGGCCTTCACATGCTAGGCAAGTATTCTACTACTGAACCACATTCCCATCCCCTAAGCACATTTTTTAAATGCTCAATCCAGCTTTTTAAGGTATGCTCAATTGTGCACTGGTCAGATAGAAGCTATTCTACCTTTAGTCGGAAACACAGTTCTAGATGAGAATTTGAAATTTCTACTTTCCGTTGATAACTAACATACAGAGCACTTTACAATAATATCTAATTTAATTTTTCAACATAAGATTGAGTATTACTATTATATCCCCATTTTATAGATGAGGAAATTGAGGCACAGAAAGATTAAGTAGGGCCAGTGAGATGGCTCAGCAGCATAAGCGCCTGCCTGGCAAGCACGAGGTCCTGAGGTCAACTCCCGATACCCACATAAAGGAAAAAAAGGGCCGGTGATATCGCTCAGCGGTATGGGCACTTGCTGGCAAGCGCGAGGTCATGAGGTCGACTCCCGGTACCCACATAAAAAAAAAAAAAAGGATTAAGTAAACTCAACTACAACCACTCAGTGGCAGTGGTAGTGATTCCCCTTGGTCGTCCAGTCTTACTTCTAATCTCTTTTTCTTCCACTTCTCTATTTTCTCCTTAACCCATTTAAAAATTTTTCCCCCATTTTAAATTTTAATCCCTGAGGGCAAAATTGACATATTAAGGACTTGTATACTGCATATAATTTTCTGGTTTGTTTTAGATTTTGTTATATAATCACAAATCTAGTTCATATAGTTAAAGGTGGCAAATTAATGGTTACCTCAGTTTGTCATTTTCTAGGCTATGTTTGATGTTTTTGTCATTGCTGATGGTACCACTATAGCCAAAAGTGACATAATTATTCGAAACAGCTGTTCTTCCTGGTATTCCAAGACTGAGATTGACTAAGGGTCACAGAAAATACTGTGGCACAGTGCCAAAGAACCAGGGGCTGGGCAAGACATGCAGCAACTTCTCATCTCCAACAAATTGAAGAGGTAGGATCTTGCAACAGACTCAAAACCCAAGAACCATCTACATCTGGAGGATACCTCAGCGAAGTAGTCATTTCCTAAGGGTTCTAAATACTAGCAATAAAGCAACCCACCATAGGCAATTTACAAGCATCACCCCAGGAATTAAATTTAAAAAAGAAAAGAAAATAAGAAGATACTTAAACAAGATGCGATCCCAGACATCCAGTTCACCAAAGGCAAACCCAGAGGGCAACGAGGTGGGACAGTCCAAAGGCCACCCACCTGGCCTCTCTGAAGTGGTAACAACAAAGCAATTGAATGAGGCTCTAGGAAAAAAAATCAAATCAGAAATAATTTCTTAGATACCTGCAGAGATGGTGTCCACATTGAAAACCATGCTTAGCGACTCTAGAGCAGATACAGACAAAAAAATAGATGAGCTTAAGAAGATTATAGAAGCCATGAATGCTCAACATAGGAAAGAAATGGAATCCATAAGGCAGATTCAAGCAGATATCCAGGAGAATAAAAATTCCACTGAAAGTATCCACAGCAGATTAAGCCAATGGGAGGACAGATATAGATATAGATATAGATATAGATATAGATATAGATATAGAAAACAGGCTTTTGGTTAGCGATCATAAAAAGAAAGATTTCTTAAAAATAGCAAGGGATCATGAGAAATCAATCCAGCAGCTGCTAGACAAGGCAAAGAAGAATAATTTAAGACTAATTGGAGTCAATGAAAAAGCAGGAGATAGCATAAATGACATCAGAACATTGTTCACAGACATTATAACAGAAAATTTCCCTGGTAGAGAAAAAGAATTTGATGTACAGATAAGTGAGGCATATAGAACTCCAATTTTCCATGATAAAAAAAATCTACAGCCAGGCATATCATAATCAAGATTCCAAAAATTCAACGCCTGAATAGAATCTTAAAAGCTGTTAGGGAAAAGAAACAAATCACCTATAAAGGAAAGCCCATCAGAATCATAGCTCACTTCTCAGCACAAACCCTTAAATCAAGGAGAGCTTGGAGTAAAGTATTTCAAGTTCTAAAGGAAAACAACCTTCAACCCAGATTGATGGAGCATTGTTTTCCATCCTTTGACTTTCAGTCTATGAATTCTTTTAGAATTAAATGTGTTTCTTGTATGCAGCATATTGTTGGATCTTGCTTCTTGATCCATTCTGCCAGTCTGTGTCTTTTGATTGGTGTACCCCACAAAATTATCTTTCAGAACTAATGGAGAAATAAGATACTTCCATGACAAAGAACATCTGAGGAAATTTGTGATCACCAAAGCAGCACTCCAATATGTTTTGAAGAGCATTCTAGAAAAAGATAACAAGGACTACAACTCCATGAACCCCAACAGAAAGAATCCACCAGGTAAGGCAAACAAACAGAGGGAGGGAAGAAAAAGAGGGGGAGCCAACAACAGGAAAATAACATGACAAAGGTAAGTCAATACATATCAGTTTTAACTATCAATGGTAATGGTCTCAATTCACCAATCAAAAGACACAGACTGGCAGAACGGATCAAGAAGCGAGATCAAACAATATGCTGCATACAAGAAACACATTTAATTAGAAGGAAATTCATAGACTGAAAGTCGAAGGATGAAAAACAATACTGTATGTGACAGGAATCCAGAAAAAAGCAGGAGTAGCTAGTCTATTTGCAGACAAAGTGAATTTCAAGCCAAGACTGATTAAGAGAGACAAAGAAGGTCACTACATCCTTGTAAAGGGAACAATCCAAGAGGAAGAGATAACAATCATAAATAGATATGCAACAAATACCAGTGCACCCAACCATATAAAACAAATATTAATGGGCATGAAAAATCCAATAGGCACTAATACAATTTTATTGGAGGATCTCAATACCCCACTGTCACAAAAAGACAGATCAACTAGACAAAAATCAACAATGAAATATTAGAACTGAATCAAATTTTTGAACAAATAGACTTAGTAGATATCTCTATGTAGAGTATCATGTCTGTCTCCTCTAAAAAACTGCTAGATTTAATAAGCAAATTCAGTAGCGTATCTGGATACAAAGTCAACACTCAAAAATCAATAGCCTTCCTGTACATGAATAACAAACTCACTGAGAGAGAAATTAGAGAAATAACACCTTTCACAATAGCATCCAAAAAAATGAAATACCTAGGAATCAATCTAATGAAGGATGTAAAAGACCTCTACATTGAAAACTACAGTACTCTGAAAAGGAGATTGAAGAGGATATCAGAAAATGGAAAGATATCCCTTGCTGTTGGGTAGGAAGAACCAATATAGTGAAAATGGCCACACCTCCAAAATTGTTATACAGATTTAATGCAATTCCGATCAAAATTCCAAAAGCATATCTCACAGAATTAGAGAAAACAATCCTAAAATTCACTTGGAACCAGAAGAGACCTAGAATAGCAAAGGCAATTCTGAGCAACAAAGGCAAGGCAGGGGGCATCACAATCCCTGACTTGAAATTATACTATAAAGGTACTGTGATAAAAACAGCATGGTACTGGAAAAAAACAAAACAAAACAAAACAAAACAAAAAAATGAAACAAAAACAAACAAACAAAAAACCAGACCCAAAGATCAATGGAACAGATTAGAAGATGCAGAAGCAACTCCAGATATACTAAGCTGTCTTATATTTGACAAAGGTGCCAAACACATTCATTGGAAGAAAGATAGCTTCTTTAATAAATGGTGCTGGAAAAATTGGCTCTGCACATGCTGAAGATTAAAATTGGACCCATATCTTTCACCATGCACTAAACTAAATTCAAAATGGATCGGGCCGGTGAGATGGCTCAGCGGCTTAAGCGCTTGCCCGGCAAGCGCGAGGGCCCGAGTTCGACTCCCGGAACCCACATACGAAAAAGGGGCCGGTGATATCGCTCAGCGGCACGGGTGCCTGCTAGCGTGCGAGGTCCTGAGGTCGACCCCCCGGTACCCACAAAAAAAAAAAATTCAAAATGGATCAAGATCTAAATATTAAAACAGAAGCATTAAATCTGCTGGAAGATAGAATAGGTAAAACTCTTGAAGATATTGGTGTACGCAAAGACTTTATGAATAAAACTGCGATCACACAGGAACTACCACAAAAAATCAACAAATGGGATCTCATCTTATTAAAAAGCTTTTTGCACAGCAAGAGAAACCACCAACAGAATGAAGAGACAACCCACAATGTGGGGAAAAATGTCAGCTGTTCCTCAGACAAAGGATTACTATCGAGAACATATAAAGAACTAAAAAAAATCAGACCTCCCAAATTCAAAGACCCAATCCAAAAATGGACATCTGAGATGAATACACAGTTCTCAGATGAAGAAATACAAACAGCAAATAAATATATGAAAAAACATTCAACATCACTGGTCATTCGAGAGATGCAAATTAAAACAACACTGAGATTCCATCTCACCCTGGAAAGAATGGCTATCATCAAGAAATCAACCAGTAAGAAATGCTGGAAGGGCTGTGGGGAAAAAGGAACCCTTCTCCACTGTTGGTGGGAGGTGCAGCCACTGTGGAAATCAGTGTGGAGATTCCTCAAAAAACTAGGATTGGAGGTCCCACTTGATCCAGATATTCCCTTTCTGGGAATCTTTCCAGAAGAATTAAAAACATCATACCACAGCAATATATGAGCACCCATGTTTATAGCAGCACAATTTGTAATAGCTAGATCTTGGAAACAACCCAAATGCCCATCAACTGAGGAATGGATAAAAAAGATGTGGTCTTTTATACAACGGAGTACTACTCAGCTATAAAGAAGGGTAAACTGGAGACTTTTATAGGTACATGGATGCAACTTGAGACCATACTCGTAAGTGAAATAAATCAGACACATGTGTAAACATCGTATTGTCTCCCTAGTGTGAGAAGCTGAAAAAGTAAATAAGATCCAAAACATACAACAGATACTGTAAAATGAGAAGAAATTTCAAAAGGAAAGAGAAGCTGGGGTGGGAGAATGGAGAAAGAAAGGGAAAAACAAAAACAAACAAACAAACAAAAATATATATAAAAGACAGTTAAGGGGCTGGGGATATAGCTCAGTGGCATCGTGCCTGCCTGGCAAGCACGAGGTCCTGAGTTCGATTCCCAGTTCCAAAAAAAAAAAAGACAGTTAAGATAGTTACACTAGGGCTGGTGAGATGGCTCAGCAGCATAAGCGCCTGCCTGGCAAGCGCGAGGTCCTGAGTTCAACTTCCGGTACCTGCATATAAAAAGAAAAAAAAAAAAAGATAGTTATACTACTAATTTAACCTTAGTTCATTGAAAAGAAAGGTTTGTGCTAATATTGTTAGGACAATTAAATGCCTATAGCTTGTACTCTGAGTAACTAATTTAAAGATAATAATACTCAACGTATTAACCATTGTTACCCTCCTAGTATCTTGTTTTGAAATTTTATTTCTTTTTCTCTTTAAAAAAAAAGGGAAAAAAAATGGCAGTGGTGGTGCCAGGATTTGAAATCTGGTGTCCTGACCTGGGAGCCTATCTTGGTTACTTTTTTCTTGTTGCTGAGACAAAATATTTCGTGCCCAGAATTAAGGAAGGAAAGGTTTATTTAGCTCAGTTTGTGGAGGTTTCAGTCCATAATCAGTTGGCTGCAAAGCAGGGTGGCCTGGCACAGGGGCAACAGTTCAAGGCTATGCAAGACGGCAAAAGCAACAAGAGCAGAGGGGGAAGCAAGCCTCTTTTCTCTCCCTTATATTGTATGCAGGTTCTCCACCCTACCGTGGGTCCTTTATACCCACACCATCTCCCTGCCCTCCTCTTGCACAGGCTTAAGATATTTACAAAGTGAGGTCCCTGGCCCCCTGCTGAGTCCCTTGGTTAAGCTTCTAAACTTCTCAAGTTGACAATATGTGTCAACCATTACAGAGCCTGAGCTCCCAACCCAGCACAGTACTAAACAGATTTGTTAAATATTGGTTGACTGACTGAAGCACTAGGCTGGCTCTTCTCCAGGCCTTGCAGATAAGCTCCAGTAATTAGCATTTACACTGATCAAATGTTAACAGCAGAAGAGCACAGGGTGTGTTTTCTTTAACTGAAAGCAAATTCCTGCCTAGGGGTTGAGCTTCTAAGTGCTAATTGCCAGTGAGTGATTCTTACTTGCTCCTGGGAGGCAGAGCTGACTCCATAAACAAAACAACTCCCAGAATCTCCACCTAGGCACTGAAAAAGCTAAGGGCAGGTGGGTGCCGGGCTTATTCCGGAAGTTGCCTTCATCCCAGGGTGGGAGGGGACATGTGCAGTCATGAGGTGTTGAGGTCATTTTGGGGTTGTAATTCAGTTTGCACCACTGACTTGGTGAACTATGGTCCTCCAGATGCCCCTGTCGCAGTGTTGGTCCTGTTCTGTCATGGGACTTCTGGCTAGCACTGTTCACTAAATCCTCTCCTGCAGATTTGGGATTGGACAGGGCTGGGTAACTAGTTCTGACTAACGAATTGTGACATGAAGCATTTCTAGCTGGAGTGCTGGATTACAAGGCAGGACCCTCCAATGGGGACAGAATTCAGGACCTCCCATGTGAGTACTGCTCCACCACTGAGCTACATCCCCAGCCTCCACCAGGCCTTTCTATTTCATTCCAAGCCGAGCCCTCAAGCCCAGGACCTGAGCAGTGGGAGGACACTGTTCTGAAATCTTGAATTGCTAGGGTTAGAACTTCACTTTCATGAGCGCTCCAAGCTGCTGAGTCCAGGGAGATCACCTAGACCAAGTTCTCCAACTACAGGTGGAGGAAACCAAGGCTCAGAGTGGGAAGGTCACAGAGGGAATCTGCACCATGCCAGACAAGAACCAACCCTTTCCCCATCTATCCCAGGCTCTGAACACTGCTATTAGCTGCCTATGACCCTGGCCAAGTAGCTGTTCCTCCCTGCTGCCCTGCATCTGGCTGAGAGGGCTTTGTGGTCTCCAGGAGTGGAGCCTAGAAGCAGTGTGGGGCAGGAACCAGGGTTGGGCCTCAGATGTTGAAGTTGTTGGAGTTTGATCTGGCTGGGAAGCTTGGAAGATCTGGGGTCCCTCTCTGGGCCTCTCTGAATGTAAAGGGAGAGATATAACCAGGTTATTGTCCCCAAACTGAAGTTTCTTTTCAACTGTGGCCTAATCCTTAGCTACCTGAGGTTTGTGAAAGTGGAAATGGGGACTTACTCAGAAATTGCTATCATATCAAAAGGTCGCATAAAGATAGGACACTGATCTGTAACATGGAATATACCTGTTCATTTTTCCACATTCTTTGCTGTGGGCTGGGATTCAGTTATTTCCCTGAGACGTCCCTGCCAAACAAGGGTTCTGATTATGGGGAAGGGTTATGCACGCTGAGCAGAGAGTCTGTGCTAAGTATTTTCCCTGCGTTAACGCAGCTAATCTTCACCCCAGCCCTGTGTGTGGTTGTAGCTTGTCCTCAATCTCAGTGAGGAAGGGATGTGGAAGAGGTGCAGGGATGTCCCCCTTTACTGGGCAGCAATGGGGAAAGCTGGGGCTTGAATCTGTTCTGTTAGCCTGAAGAGTTCATGTTTCCGCTACACCAGAATTTCTGCTCACTGAAAATGTAGAGATGTTTAACTATTCAGAGTGTGGTCACGATTAATACTGTCCAGTTAGTCATCAGCAAGCTTGGGGGTGGGCCTCAGGAAGTGGAGGTGAGAGCCCCGGGGCCGACCATCTCTGTCTACAGCCCCTGCAGGTTGCCCCGCTCCCCCATGACACCATGGTCCTGGGATGTTTGTGCTGCACAAGAGCAGTGGCCTGACCAGGGTGGCTCAGATCTTCTGGCCCCAGGTTCCTGCTCCAAGAGCCCAAGAGCCTCTTTGCCAGAGGCCTGGGGCTCCAGGAAAGGGGTCCTCCTCCCTGAGTGTGTGTGCACACTGACCCTGGCCCTGTGGCCTCCATGAGAGACCCAGTCCCTCAGCGGGAGCCCTTTGTCCCTCGCTGAAACTCTTCTGTTCTGCCTCAGTCCCTGAAGTCTGAGCCTTCTCCCCTGGTCCCCCAGCCCTGCGCTCTCCCAGTTCCTACCCTGCCCCCATCCTCAGGGAGCCTCTCATCATTACTCCTTCCTGGCTGGGACTTACTCACTACCCTGTATGCTCTCAGCTTCTGCCAGCTGAATTCTGCCTTCTCAGAGCCCAAAGAGCAACCATCATCCTACCCCAGCAGTCCCTTCCCCACCCAGGCACACACGAGCCTACAACACATGTGTACACACACACACACACACACACACACACACACACACACACACGCAGATTCCCCACGCCAGAAACAAGGTTCGAAGATGAAGCTTGAAGGCCTGGCTTCCTTGCTCCTATGTCTGAGTCCTGGGCTCCATCCTCCTCCTTGAGTGTGCGAGCGCCTGTGTATACACACACCCTTCATGCACACTCAGGGACCAGACACACCCATAATACAAGCACAGCTGCACTACAGAGTTGCAGACACAGGCTGACCGCATAGACAGAGAGACACTGCCAGGTGCCTATCGGGGCAGATGAGCTGCTGTCCAGCAAACAAACCTCTAGAGACGTCTCGCCTGGGCATGCGGAGGTTGGAGGGGAGGTGCTTGGGCACAGGAGCCCCAGGAGGAGCAATGGGGCAGCTGATGGTACCTTTCAGCTGCTCTCAAAGACCCTTCTAGCTACGGTGGGTCTCCCTGCCTGTAGCTAGCAAGCACTCACTGTGCCCCTCACGAGCTGTTTCACCGTTGCGATATAAAGCGGGACTCTGGTCTACAGCAGCTTTGACTTCTAGCACTGCCGAGGGCCCCAGCCACACGGGGTCTCAGCCTTCTCTGTAGCAATCACAGGGCTGCATCCATCAGACCCATCCGGGCCAAGGTGACCCCACTGCCTTGGGGACTTCTGCTCACTTCCTGATGCGCTCAGATTTGTCCTTAGTCAGGGCCACGTCTGTGGGGAGACTGGGATCGCTGGCTTCAGTCTGGGCATCAGCCTCCTTCCCCAGCAACTCAGGGGCCTGGGGGCAGCAGGAGAGGTGGGGCCGGACTGCTGGCGTGGAACTGCTGTTCCTGTCCACCTCTTTCCAAGGCTTTGGGACTCACTCTGCTTTCCCCTCCGGCCTAAATCCTACCTTCCCAGAGGGACTGCAGCATCATATGCACAACCACTTGGCCCTCTGTCATCTTAGCTCCTCGATGCCTCATCTCCCATGCCCAGCTCCTCCATTCTGTCCCAGAAGCCCCCAGCTTGTCATCCCTGTTGTCAGCCTGAATCCACTTCTGTGACTGTTTTCTGATCCTGTGCAGTGTTAGGAGGCAGGAATGTTTCCTCCATGGTCCTCTTGCCTCTGTTTTTTTCTACATTCACCTGAGATCCACACTGACTGACTTCAGTTACTGCCTTGTCACTTAACATGTCCCTTTGTCCTTCTGCTAAAGTTGCCCAGCAAAGATTCAACCTGGCTTCAGTCAAGCTTCCGGCCTCCCCAAGTCTACACTTGCCCTGAGCGTGGCCAGAGAAGAACCACAGCGGGCAGCACGGGCCCTCTGTGCACCTGCACCTCTGGCTTCAGTTGGGCCCTTAGGGCTCCTGGGAAACCTCCCCCTCCTGTGCTCACCAATGCCCTCAGCAGATGGCACCTCCACTCAGATGCTCCCAAGCCTGTCCCATCCTAAAACCCTCCTTCGACCTCACAGAGGTCTCCAGCCAGCATTCTCTTCCTTCTTCTTTCTTTCTTTTTCTTTCTTTTTTTTTTTTTGTGGGTACCGGGGGTCAACCTCAGGACCTCGCGCGCCAGCAGGCACCCGCGCCGCTGAGCAATATCACCGGCCCTTTTTTCGTATGTGGGATCCGGGAGTCAAACTCGGGCCCTCGCGCTTGCCAGGCAGGCGTGTATGCCAGTGAGCCATCTCACCGGCCCTCTTCCTTCCTTCCTTCCTTTCTTTCTCTTTCTTTCTCTCTTTCTCTTCCTTCCTTCCTTCCTTTCTTTCTCTGTCCCTTCCCTCCCTCTCCCACTTCTCTCTCCTTCCCTTCGTTCCTTGCTCCCTCTTTCTTCCTTCATTTTTCTTTTTCTTTTTTGGCACCGGGGACTGACCCCAGGGCCTCTGCATGGAGCTAGGTCCCTAGCCCTTTTTATTTATACTTTAAGGCAGGGTCTCACTAACTTGACTAGGCTGGGCTTAAACCTACAATCCTCCGGCCTCAGCCTCCGAAGCCTATGGGATGACAGGTGCTCGCCATTCTTCCTGGCTCTCTCCCCTTCTTGAAAGCACTGCCCTTTGTATGTACTTCACCTCCTCAAGCATCCTCCACTCCAATCTGGTTTCTGTCCCACTGTGCTTTTCGCTCTGCATTCACCAAGCCACTGGCCATCTCTTGTTGCCGAGTTCATAGCTTCGGCCTGCTGAGCCCTGCTTCCTGGAGACACTGTCTCTGAAATACAGGTTCCTTCGGTGTCACCATTTCCCACAGAACCCACAGCCTCAGCCAGCCCTGGGCCCCTCTTCTCCTGCAGGCTTCCCCAACCAGCTCATCCCAGAGTCCTGCAGCTTCTCCTGCCAAGTATCTCTCTAGTCCGACCTTCCTCATAGTCTCGCTGCTGCTCCTGCCCTGTCAATGGCCCCCACTGCAGCCGCGCTGGCTCTGGCTCCTCCAGGTAGTGCTCCTGATTAAGCTCGGATGGAGGGGAGCTCACCGGGTGTGGTGAGCTGCACTGGCCAGGTGTGGTAACTGGGCCCAGCAGGTGTGGTGGGACTGCAGCTCTCTGTGCATGAGCCTGAGTCTTCGGCTGGCTGGCTGAGCTCCACCTTCCAGTGCAGCTGGGATGCTGCTTTTTTCTTCTAGCCTTGTAAATTCCCGACTTATGGCTCCCAAACTCCTGACTCCCTCTGGACACCCTGATGTGATTCCTGTGTCCCTGTCTGCATCCCCTGATTGGCTTCCTTGAGGACCAGGATTAAGATCACCTTGCTTGCTGCTGTGTCCCCAGTGTGGCTCCCGCTTCTTAAATGGACAGTGAAGGGAGGCATCGGTCGGAGGGGCCCCGTGTCTGTCTACTGCTTTCCTTGCTTGCTTGTCTCTTGAATTTGAAGTTGCCTGGTGCCCTTGCCTCTGCTTCCAGCCTCACTTTGGGCCTAGGGCAGGGTGTGGCGTTGAGGGGGGGAGGTCCTGGGGCAGATTCCACTGAGTTAAGAGGGGAGGGGTCAGGGCAGAGCAGAGGGGGCCTGAGGCAGCCAGTCCGCGGGTCTGTCTCCAGTCTCTGCAGCCCTCTTTGTCTTTCTCACCTCTTTTTTCTCAAGGGCATGGGTCTGATCCTTGCCAGGCACTGATCCTTTCCCGGGAGCTCAGGGCTGGATGGAGTGTCTCCTCTGCTCCTTCAGCGGCGCCTCCTCAAGCCCTCCACCTCCCTCCAGCCTCCCCCAGCTCCAGCAGCCTTAACTTACCTGAGGCGGTGCGTGGACGCTCCCCGCGGTCCAACCCGGCTCCCCTGAGGGACTTCCAGGAGCTGGGCCGCAGGGGCGCGGCGCGGTGGGCCCGGGCGGGCCGCGTGCAGAGCCCGGATCAGAGCCCGGAGAGGGGCTGTGGGTAAGGGGCTCCCGCCGAGGCGGCTGCGGGCTGGAGGGGAACGCGGACCCCGCCCCCGCGCACTCGCGCAGCGCCCACTGCCCACCGCGCCGGGTGCCCAGGAGGCGCCTCCCGCCCCCACCTCGCGCTCTCAGCCGTCCTGCTCCCCTTCGCTCTTCTGGGTTCCACAGTTTGCAAGCTCCCCAGGAAATAACTCCCGTCCGCACACACGCTCTCGGCTGCACTCGCTGGAGCCGGGTCTGGGCAGAGCGCAATTCGCGCCGGCCCGGGGGCTACAGGTGGCACTGGCCCTGCCTTCAGCTTCCGACGATTCCCGGTCCGCTCCGGAGGGCCCTGGTGCTGTGGGGGCAGGGGGTAGTTTCCAAGGATGGTGCTTGTCAGCGCCTCTTCCCCAATCAACCCCCTCCAATCCTGCGGCCTAGAAAGGGGTGTGGCCATGAGCCCCTAAGGGGGTGACTCTATCTCCTGGTGGGATTTGTGCGAGCAGCTAGCGAGCTTGGAGCTTCGAGCCTTGGTG
Source organism: Erethizon dorsatum (assembly GCA_028451465.1). Lineage (NCBI taxonomy): Eukaryota > Metazoa > Chordata > Mammalia > Rodentia > Erethizontidae > Erethizon > Erethizon dorsatum. Next base: position 96,876,960 of record CM051827.1, on the reverse strand, counting down.
AGGGCTAGGACCGCGTGCTGGCAGGAGGAGAGGTTTATTTGGGCTGAGTTCAGAAGTTTCAGTCCATATTCGGTAGGCTTAAACGCATAAACGTCATGGCGGAAGGACCTGGGTGGCTGAGAGCTGCTCAGTGGGGTGTCTAGGAGGCAGAGAGCGAAGCGGGAAGCTCGGCTGGGAGAGACACACTTCCAGGTCACCCCCCCAGCGACCTGCTTCTTCCTGCCAAACCCTGACACCTAACAGTAAATCAGCTCTGTTGTCTTCCAAAAGCCAGCCTAAGAGCACAAGAGGCCTTTGGGGCACATTCACCTCTAAACCGGAACAGTCCTCCTGCAGTTTGGCCCAGCAGAGATGTGACTTCAAGGGGCTGCCTGGACCAGGCGGCCTCCACATCTGGTCCACTGTTGTGTTCCCAGCACCCAGCCTAGGGCACGGTGGGCACAGCCCAAGCCAGGTGTCAGATTATGGTTACCGGATAGAACCGATTTCCTTTACTGAACAGACTGCTGGAAGAGCTGGGTCCCGGTCCATACCCTGTGCCCATGCGGGGTCATTGGAGGGTTTTATGGCCACTCTACCATACCAGCCCCACCAGCTTGGCCCCACCTCACCTCTTCTCAAAGCCTGAGAGAGGAGAGCAGGCAGGGGTCTCAGATGGCCCACTTCTGTGATGCGGGGTGGTCAGTGTTGCGTAGAGATACTCTTGGGGAGACTGTATCTGGATATTCACCTGCGCTGGAGGGAAGCAGGTTTCAGGAAACCCACAACAGGGAAAAGAGAGGACCCAGAGGCTCAGGCCCCACGAATTCCCACCCAGCTTCAAGGGTCCTTTTAATCCAATTCTTCCCTAATGAACATAGCTTTTCCTATCTTGTGTGATCACTCTTTAGTTTATTTATTTATTTTTTTTGTGGGTACCAGGGGGACGACCTCAGGACCTCGCGCGCCAACAGGCACCCGTGCCACTGAGCGATATCACCGGCCCCTTTTTCGTATGTGGGTTCCGGGAGTCGAACTCGGGCCCTCGCGCTTGCAAGGCAGGCGCTTACGCCGCTGAGCCATCTCACCGGCCCCCTCCTTAGTTTATTTTTATCTTATTTTATGTTTTAATTTTTTTTTTTTTTTTTTTGTGGGTACCGGGGGGTCGACCTCAGGACCTCGTGCACCAGCAGGCACCCGTGCCACTGAGCGATATCACCGGCCCCTTTTTCGTATGTGGGTTCCGGGAGTCGAACTCGGGCCCTCGCGCTTGCCAGGCAGGCGCTTAAGCCGCTGAGCCATCTCACCGGCCCTTTATGTTTTAATTTTAAGACAAGGTCATGCTAAATTGCCCAGGCTGGGCCTGGGCCTGAACTTGTGATCCTCCTGCTTCAGCCTCCCGGAGTGGTGGATTTCAGGTGTGTACCACCATTCTGAGCTCATTCCTTAATTTATTCCACCCTGATCCCCATACCTCTCTGTACCTGGCCCTTCAAGCCACTGGGGATACCATGGTCCTGCCTTGGGGAGATCATGGCTGAGAGGGGCTGATGGGGGGAGCCACCCTCCTCACAGCTAAGGCTCACATTCTCCACTCCCACCTCCTCCACCCTCGGGTATCTCTTTGGGGCACTGAGGTAAGGACTGAAGGTGAATGGGAGGAAGGTTTTCCTCATTGATTGGAGGAGCCTGAGTTATTTGTTCATGATATGCTGCTGAAGAAAAGGAAGAGGGAAAGGAGAAGATACAGAGAACATGCAGAAAGGAAGTGGAGAGGAAGGGAATTAAAGGAGAGAGGAAGTTGACTCCCTAGGCTAGAGGAGGAACCAGTCTCCTCCACTGCCAGCACTTGTGACTTTCAGTCCCTTCTCAATGGCTCCCTCTGTGGTCAGGGAGTGAAGCCCTGTGGCCTGTGTGGAGGACAGAGCCCCGGGTGCCGAGAGGGAGGAGACCTGCATGCAAACCTGGCTTCACGACTTGCCCTGGGGGACTGGAGCAGTCCTTGTTCCTGCGGGGTCTCAGCTTTCCCATCTGTATGATGAGATGGGCTCTGCCCCTTTGGTTCGGTTTTTCAGCGTTCACTGGGTGCCTTCTGTGTGCCTGAGCTCTGCTTCCACTCCGAAGAGGGGTGGGTAGACCGGAGCCACTCAGAGGGAAGCCCTGGGGCTGTGGGAGCTCAGTGAAGATGGGGGAGCTTCCAAGAAGGGGAGTCATCTGCACTGATCCTGGAAGAATGAGAGCGTTCTAGTTTGTCTTCTATCAAACCAGGACAGAGGCCGCGTGGGGCGGATGTCCGTGAAGGCCACACGACACCTGGAAGTGCAGGAGAGGCGCGAGGAGCACTTGGCCTCCTCGCCCCAAGCCCTGTGTGATTCTCCAGAAAAGCCTAGGGGATTGTTTTCCCTCTAAAATTAAGCATTGACACTCACCAAGTGTCCTGAGCACTCGCTGTGTGCCCTGTCGTGTACTAGGGACTGGAAAAGGGTCGACGTTCACTAGGCAATCATTATGTTTAAGTAGACATAATAATTGGTTTGTGAAAAAGACTGAGCTTCCCCTCCAGCATCAACAGAGAGGGGACACAGGCTGGCGGGAGAGGACGGGGAGTTTGTGTGGTTAGGGGACTTTGAGTAGGGAGGGGAGGTTGATAGGCAGTGGACACGAGCCAAGGCCCAGAAGCTCATTAAGGAGCAGTGGGAGGGTGGGAGAGAGGAGCCACAGTGCGCAAAGCCCTGAGTGGTGGAGTCCAGCAGCAGGAATCCCAGCACAGGGCTCAACCGGGGCCGCCTTCTCTGACCCCATGCTAGGTCAGAGGCTCACCCTGACTCCTATCATAATGGTGATCATTTTGTTTGTGTCTGTCCCTCTTTGAGTCTCTCTATTCTGAGCCCCTCAAGGATATGGCCCCCTCAAGGAAATGGCCACTGATGCTCAGGGACTGTCCCTAAGGAATTGCCATTTCAAAAGGTGTCCATTCAGCTAGTGAGCTCCAAAGACCCAGAGCCAGGCTGTGGGGGCTAAAGGACTCCACTGGGGCCCCAATCTGTGGTTCCTCTGGGCCTGTGGTTAGCTTCGGTGGCCAGAATGAAGCAAGGGGCCAGGGCCTCCCTGGTTGTAGTTAGGGTTCTGGGCCTCAATCCAGAGGAATCACTTGGGAGGTCAAAAAGGGAGCAAAACTGAGCTGCAGTCCAGAAAGAAAAGCCAAGTGATGAGACGGAAATGCGGGAGCCCCTTGGGGCCTATAGCAAGGCCAGTGGACTCTGTTCTGAGGAGCCTCAGCTGGAGGCAAGTGCAGGCGTGGTGTCTCCAGGGCACGGCTCATCTCTGGCTTTGATCTTCCAACTAGGACCAAGGGGGTGGGGGGTTGGCGGGGATATAGCTCAGCAGCACAAGCGCTGGCCTGGCAAGCGTGAGGTCCTGAGTTCGATTCCCATTACCAAAACAAAACAAAACAAAAAAACCCAACCCAAGAGGGCTCTGAGATAGGGGTAGCAAGCAGGAATGGAGGGCAGGGCAGGGGCAGCTCTTCAGCCTTCTTCGGTCCTCCGGGCTCCTGGCTTCAACTTCTCCAAGGTCCTGCTCACAGTGGACAGGCTGCTGTGGCCTCCTGGGGAGAGAGCAAGACATGTGCTACCTGGAGTAGTTGAGGGCGGAGGAACACAAAAGGACCCTGGATCAGTGCCTAGTGACCCGAGAGTAGAGCAGGGATAGATGGGAAGAGAGGAGAGGCCCAGGGGGCGGTTTCAGCCAGTAAGGACAAGACAGCCCATCAAGAAGAGAGCAGCACAGTGTGGGGAGAGGCAGGTAGCCTGAGTTTCCAGGGAGCTGCTGGTAACTTGAGTGTTGGTTCCCCACTCCCTAGCTGTGTGGTCTTGGGTGTGTCACTTGAACTTCCTGTGACTCCTTGCCCCATAAATAAACTGAAGCTCATTGCAGTACCTCCCTCACTTGGTGGTTGTGTGAATTTAAAAAGTTGATACACATAAAGTGCCCCGGATAGCGTCTGGGATGGGACCTTCTGCTGAGTATGTACTGTGGCAGGGTCTGCAGGCCCTGTGTGTGTGGGATGGGAGGGGAGGGGAGAGGAGGAGAAGACGCCGGGTTTCAGGTATCAGCTTTGAGAGTCAGATTCCACCATGGAGAGGGGAGTGGGGAAAATAAGCTAGGCAACCTGATCTGAGGGAGGACAAGAGGCAGTGAGGGGCCCCCTGCCCCAGGGTCCATTCTGGGTAGGACAGAGGAGCCCCAAGGACAAACAAGAAGAGGCCAGCTCAACCTGGAACAAGAAGGGTTTGAACACAGGGAAGAACCAGCCAGTGATGCTGCTTCCCTGGCTGGGGATGTCCCTCTTCGTGGCCCTCAGAGGCTCTCTTGGGGCCCCACAAGGTGCCCAACCAAGGAGGAGAGATGAAAGATGGATTCTAGAATTTCAGGAACTTACCTTCCTTATTGCTGTTGATGTTGGATCTTCCCTCGCCATGGTCTGGCACTGGGTTAGGGTGGATTCTTAGGCCCCCTGCGGGATGAGACCCCCTGGTTGCTGAGCCAAGCCCAAATCAAGCCCTTCTTGCCAAAGAATATCCTTCCTGTGCCTAATCTCCATTCCTGCTGGTGTCTTTTCCCATTACATTCCTTTAAGTCTACCACATGATCTGGGCTGATTTGGGGAGGGGCAGAACTTCAAGAGATCTTGAAGGAGATGGTGGGTTTTTAAGGAGACTGGGGTCTGGGGGAGAACTAGACTCCTGCAAGCCCCTTAGGGTTGAGGGAGTGTGGAGTCTGTATGTGGGTCCCTGAGATGAGGTGGGAGCTGTTCAGATGTCTTGGGGCCCTAGGGGAGATAGAGGGTCTTTATGGGGCCTTAAGGACACGAGGGGGTTATCTGGAGATCTGGGAGGCTGTGGAAAAATGGAAAAGCTCTGAGGGAAGATGGGCTCCCTAGGTTCCAACACTTTTGCTGCAGGCAACAGGCTGGATTCTGCTACACTGTAGTCATGGCAATGGCTGCACAGTACACACACACAGAGCAACTCCACCACAGGTGTCAAGAGCAGTGTCACACATGGGTCCTCTCAGCACACAGTCACAATATACACACAGGGGCTTGCACAGTCCTCGGCAGAGGGTTCTGCTGGGGCTCAGGGAGAAGACTCACTGATGGAAGGCAGGATGTGGTCCAGGTTGAAACGAGCCTTCAGGAATGGGTAGGCGAAGATGAGGAGACCTGAGAAGAGAAATGCAAAGGGGTTCTGTGATGGGGAAAGGGCCTAGTTAGTGTGAGGTGCAGGGGCTGTGAGTGGGCTGTGAGCCTGGAGAGTAGTTTATGAGGGTGACCTGGGTGTGCATGGAAGAGCCCAAGTGTGCAGGATTGGAACTGTGGGTGTGTAAATGGGAGCTAGTGAGTGTATACATGGGGCAGCTCGCCAACACCCAGCCTGGGTTGGGGGGCAGTGCTTATCTGGGGCAAGGGCTACAGACGGTGATGGCCACAAGCTCCTGGGTCCACCCAGCCCAGCTAAAGAGGAGGTTGGCTTTCTCGCTTCTTAGCTGGCTGCAATCAGGCCCAGCTGATACCAACACCACAGCTCTACCTTTCCCTTGTTCGAACTCCCAGGGCTGGAGTCAGGGGCTTCTCTGCATGCTCCATCCCACCCCGTCCTGGAGTACAGAGTGGGTTCTGCCCTGCCTACTCCTGCTCCCCCTGAGACCAAGTGCTTGTGCCCGAATTCTGGGTACAGATGCCTAGAGCCACCAGCTTGGGACTCCATGTTCTGCTTTTGGCCCTGGAGGGTGGGGTGGGGTGAAAGATGACATTCACTGTCACTCTGGGGATGTCAGTGGGCCTGGCTCAGACAGACAGATGGGCAGAGCTACTGCTGAGACAAAAAAAAAAAAGAAAGAAAGAAACCCTTTATCTGAGCACAGCTGTGCTATTTTGCTCATCCCCACCAACCCACTGCAAACAGGCTGATGAATCCTGCCCCTAACCAGGAAAACACAAGAGCCTAGGGCTTGGGGCCAGGGAGCCATACAGGCAGCCAGAAAGGAGTGTGACAACCAGCCCCCACCCCAGTCCCCTCAACTGGGCGTCCCACCTCAATTCTTCTCTCCTCCCTGTACCCTTGATGGCTACCTTGCACACATTTCCAGCTTCCATTCTCCCCAGCCGATTCCTGTGGATCCAGCTCACCCCACCATTTCTTGCTCACCTGACCAGGCCCCTGTTCCCTACCAGAACCTCCTCCCCCCTGCCCCGGCCCAGCCCCTGCTCACCCAGCCCAGCAGCACCGAGGAAGACACCGCCCACAGCAGCAGCGGCCTTGGACATGGAGACGCCGATGATGATGCTGCCGGCCACCAGGCCGATGGCCACACAGGCCAGCTGCAGACAGTGGAAGTCTCTGCTGTTGATGGGGACATCCATGCAGGCTTACATGGGGGGAGGGTCTCGGTCCTCTTGGATGTCCCCTTGTTGAAGTTCCACCCTCAGGGTGGGAGTTTCTGGGTAAGATTAATGGACTAGGCTGGTAACCTTTGGGTTTATCTACAACCTTATCCCACAGCTCTCCTAGGACTTCCCAGCCTCACCTTGACCTGGGGACCCCAGCTCACTCTTAGTCCCCCAAAGGGCACTGGAGCTGGAGGCCACTCTTGAGACTTCTGCCGGGCCAGATTTCCACTTCAGCTGCCAGAGTTCTATGGAGCTGGGCCTGCCCCTTGGGATCCTCCCCTCTTTCCAGGATCAGGGACTGCTTCCTTGGCCAGGCTTTCTGGAGCCTGCCCGATTGCCACTGAGCCTAGGCCTATTAAAGATTAAAGCTGTGAGAGGTGGGGTGGGGTGCTGGTCCAGGGGACGTAGGTTCCTTGAGATGAAGGCATAGGAGGTGCTGAGTTATTCATGAGGCTGCAATGTGAGCCACGGCCTCGTCCTGGTGGCGCATGAGCAGTCACTGGAGGTTCCAGTGCTGGTTCCTGAGCAGGAAGAATGAGCTGGTGGCTTCACTTGGGGGTCAGAGGTCAGCAATGTGAGGGGACTCCCTGGTTACATGCTCATCTGCTCCCTCTGCCCTCTGGCCTGGAAGTGCACCTGAGACTCGTACTTGGGGACCAGGAGACAGCGACATGAAATAAGACCTGGACAGGGCTCAGGAGATGGGAACTGTGAGTGGTCAGAAGGAGGAGAGAGGGAGGTAACCCTCCAAGTCCGCACTCTACTCTGCCCCCTTCATCCTGTCATCCTTTGGCAGGGCTGAGGGGTCCTAGTTTGAGGCTTGATTTAGGGGACCCCTTTCTCAGGAAGTTGGTACCCATCCCCTTAAGTGAACCCTTCCTGCCACCCCTGGCTTGGGAGTGGACAGGGAACAGCAGTGGCCGTGGTGGGAAAGGGGTAGTGGTGGGAAGGAGAACTGGAGGGGGTGCTGGATGTCAACAAGACAGGAATAGAAGGCTGGGACACTTCCCAGCTTCCTGGACTGAGCAGCCCCACCCAGCCTGACTGACCTACTTGCGGGATTCACCAACCTGAGCCTGGGCAGTAACCCAACCCAGCCCAACCTTGATCTTTGAGCCCTGTGCCTGCCCCCAGCCTCTAATTCCAGCCTTCTTTCATTCTCTGGTCCTTTCTGGATCAGGTCCTTCACTGTCCCAGAATACCACCTGCTCCTGACCAGGGCACATCCCCAGGTCCTATTACCCTGTTTGGAGTCTGGTCACTGGCCCTATGGGCCTTTTTTTTGGCTACCCCCTCTCTTTCTATCAGGCCTGCAGTCTCAGCCAGACTCAAGGTCTTTTGCCTCCACAGCTGCTCCTCCCCTCCCATCCTGCCCTCCCTACCCTGAGCCTGTTTGCCCCCTACTGGCTGGAACAGCCCTCCTTCTCCAGAAGAGCCTACATGGCCAGCCTGCTTCCAGGCGGCCCTGACCACACCTGGACCAGCTGGTACCCCACTACTTGAAGGGCCCACTCTCTGTCCATGTCCTCTCTGCTTTCTACAGGATGCCATGGCCAGAGGGATTTGGCCATATGTCAGAATGGAAGGAGAAGGTTCAGACTGCACAACCACCTTGGGTCAGCAAACAGGAAGGCTGTGGGCACAAAGGAAACTGTTTATTACCGACAGTCTTCCCTCGATGTGGAGCTGGGGCCTAAGAAGGCCCCAGGGTCGCCTGAGGGAGCTTCAGCTGTAGGAAGGCACCCACCAGGAAGCCAGAGAGGAGGAAGCCAGAGAGGAGGAAGCCATAGGGCATGGAGGGGCCCTGGGACCCCACAAAGAGGGAGGCCCTGGAGCCAACTGTTCCGTAGTCTCCACTGCCCCACCAGTATCCCTTGTGCCTCCTGTCAGGATGAGGTCTGGTTATTCCTCTAATCAGGCATCAAATGACAGCTCATGTGTCTGTCACATGTAACTGAGCCCCCCTGACTGACTAGTTTTAGAAGGAGCTGTCAAAGTAAGTGTCCATGCAAATGTGTTTCTTGGAAGTCCTGCTTTGAGAACCCGAGCACCCTCCATAAAGCCGTGTCCCTCAACTCCTGTAAGTGTTCACATCACTCCAAGGTTGAATCTCCCCTGCAAGACAGCAAGACAGAACCTCCTGGGCCGTGCTCCTGACAGCACCCTGGGCACCTGGGCTGTAGTGCAGAGGCAGGGGCAGGGGCAGGATGCCTGTGCACCATCAGCATCAGATTCTAGAGCTAAACTGGAGACCAAATTCCAAGTTAGAAATTTTCCTTGACATTGCAAATCCCTCAGGGCAAAGAAAGAGTTAGGGGAGGGAATGGGGAGGACAGACACCTGAAGCCAGGAACAGTTATTACGTCTGAACTCCAGACGTCCCAGCTTCATCATGGAATACATGGGGGAACCAAGACACAGCAAGGCAGAAGAATTTCCTCAGAGCCTCAACAGAACCTGTGCACCTGGGCTTCTGCTCAGCTGGGAAGTTCCCTAGCACATCCCTCTCCTGAATTTCTCCATTGTGAGGTGAGAGGAATTGGCAACCCTACTGTATTAGTCCATTTTCTGTTGTAACAAAATACCTGAGGCTGGATACTTTATAAAGAGAAGAGGTTTACTTGGCTTACAGTTTTGGTGGCTGAAAGTCCAAAATTGGACAGCCCCATCCATTTGGCTTCTGTTAAGGGCCTCGTGGGGGATGGCATCACACTGGGAGGAGCATGTGTGAGAGCGAGAGATCACATGGTGAGATAAGAAGTCAGGAAGCAGGGGAGAAGCTAGTCTTGCTATATAACAACCCACTCACAAGAACTCACTCAGTCCACAAGATAGGCATTAATTCCTTCCAAGGGCAATATCCCCAGCATCCTATTACCATGTGCTGGACCCCACGTCTTACTACCACCTCCCCACATGGCCACATTGAGGACCCACGTGCTGACACATGAACCCTTGGGGAACACACTTAAACCATATCCAAGCCATAGCACCCAGCCTCAGAGGGAGAACCTGCAGTGAAAGGAACCAGGATGCATCTTCCTCTGAATGGATTCATTAAGGGCTTCTGAACCGGCTGTGATGCCTGCTCCTCCACTGATTGCAAATACAATTCTTTCCTCCCTATGGGCCATGTAATCACTGAAAAAGAAAATATATTTTGGTCCCCCAGTGATATACTCAAAGTACACTAAGCGAGCCCAGGCACTGCAGCCCAAGCCCCATGGGTCTCCAGACCCATCCCAAGCATCAGAGCCCTCCTCTGGTGGCCTGGGTCCTCCCGGAGGCACAGTGCTCAGGGTTCCACTACAGAATCTCTCCTCCTCATCTCCTGATGAGGCAAGGGCTGCTGCCTATGCTCTTTCCTGCGCAGAAACACCAAGTCCAAGTATGGCGTGAGGATGGGAGGAGTGGGAGAACAGGCTGCAGCTTGGTTTGGTTCTGCTTCTTTCCCTTGAGGGGTAAGAACCAGGGAAAAGAGCATGATTAATGCACCAGTCCCTGGGGGACAGGCAGCGTTCCTGGACCATTCAGAAGCTGAAGTCAGGGAAGCAGCTTCCAAGGCAACTGCTTCCATGGCAATAGGAGTGTCAGCTTTGGGGGGACCTTGTTCCTGAGCCCCCTCCAGACCTGAAGCTAGAGCAGTTGGCAAGGGACTGAGGCACTGCTGTCTGTGGAGGTGGGTCTGGTGAGGGGCAGTGGGCCAGGAGGGAGGCAGGGCCCTGGTGCTCAGGCAGGTGGACACATGGAGGCAAAAAGACTTGACTGCCCCTGTGGCCAGAAGCCCTCAGACAGGAGTCCTCAGGGTTTTGACGGAACCAGGACTGGGGCTGAGGCCAAGGCCTGCTAAGTGGATTTGAGGAAAGAGCCTGAGGTATGAGACACTCCAGCTGGTTGAGACCAGTCCTCTCCTAAGGCCCAGCCCTCTCCTAAGGCCAAGCCCACTGTGAGCCCTGGAACTGGGGAACTGGCTTCCACCATGGCAAGTCCCATGGCTAGATAAGGCTCTGCCATCCCAGAGCCTCCCTCAGTGCATCTGCCTGATTTGCTTCTGCCAGGTCTCCCAGGGCCCCATGTGGATATTGGCAGGGGCAGGACGAGAATCTAGGGCCTTTGGTCCCCGACCACAGGTTCTTTCCCTGGTGCCCCAGTTGCCTCTGTGGGACAGGGTACTCCAGCCCAAAGGGGCAGAGCAGCCTGTCAGCAGGAGGATCCCACAGAGGGCCCAGGCCTGGCTCATCTCAAAATGGCTGCCAACTCCATCACACAAGCCCTCCCATAGTGGGTTCCCTGAGCCAAAGGAAAGGGGAAGATCATCTCCATCTCTGCAACTGTGGGTTGAATAATTCTGCCCAGGAGACAACAGCAAACAGAACTAAAACTAGCCTAGCTGGTATGTATGGAGTTCTTACTATGTGTGCCAGGAACTCCCCTCAACATTTTACACTTACTACTTCATAACATCCAGAGCAGCACAGTGAACTTAGCGCTCTCATTCCCATTCACAGCTGAAGGAACTCTCAGAGACTAAGTAACTTGGCCGAGGCCCAAAGCCAGTAAGCTGCTGATCTGGGATTTGAACCTGGGCAGCATTCCTAGCTTACAGTCCTGGGCAAATTATTTTTTCTTTCTTGGCTTGGTTTTTCATGGTAAGTGGGAAAAAATAATGGTGCCAACCTCATGGGACTGCTGTAAGAAATAATGTCTGTAAACTTCTTAGAAAGCATGGTTGCTTAGTGCACAACAATGCTAGCAAAACCAAAGTGGGCACCGTACCACTTAAGCAGAGCCACAGAGGGCTCATGCCATGGGGACTGGCATGGGGAGGCAGGTGGGAGGCCAGAGAGCTAGGGTGGGAGGGGGTTAGCAGGGCAGGATGGGGGCAGGGGTGGAGTATACTTGAGTCACGAAGTCCCCTGAAGTCACATTCCTGTTGGGCCAACCTTGGGGTGGACTGATCAGGCTGGTCCCCAGCATCTGGGAGCCTTTGGGCCAAGAGGCTCAGGTTCTACAGTCTGACCTCCCTTCAAGTAGAGATGCAGGGATATGAAGGTAGTAAGGATCACTGCAAAGGGAAGATCAACAAGAAATGTCCCATACATGTGCAGGCACTCATAGTGTGGGACAGCTGGTAGCCAGATTGAAGTGCCTAGGCCCACCTCCTCTCTGCTTCGCCCAGGGCAAAGAGCTGTTGTCAGCACCCAGTCTATGCCCTGAACCTCAGCCCTCCCTCTTGCCACCTTCTTAGGAACTTACAAAGGTCCTTCTCACCTAGGTCTCTTCAGTCTGGCTCTGGGATTATCACATGGTATGATGTACATGGAAGTCCCTGCATGGTGTACACGGAGGCTAGGGATGGGAGGCACTGTTTTTCTTTGTTGCCAACTCTGGCAGGATAAGTGTAGTCCTAGGCACACACAGGGCCTTCATAGAGGCTTAGGAATGCTTTAAGTTTGTTCCTGCATGGGGTGGGTATGGGGACATCTACTAAAGTACCTTTTGAAGTCTGCTTGCCTGATGCCTGCTAACACTACCTCAACCTCTTGATGGGTAGCTGCTAAAGAGCAGAGGCTTTTACTCATCTCTGAGTCCTGCAGAAGAAATGGTGTTTGATGAATTTCATTTCTTCATCTAAAACCAGAAAAGCAATGTCCCCATTGCTTTTGTGTTATCAAATGTGCTGTTATAGTTAGGAATCCCAACAAGAACTCCTTCTCCAACCTATGTGGGCTCAGTCCCTGTCCAGGTGGCCTGTCTCCTCAGGTTTGCAAGGAAAGAAAGGACCACCAAGTAGGCCACAGCTAAAATCAAGAAGTTTTATTAAAACAAGCACACTGTATGATAGTATTGAAGTGGCTGAGTTGAATACTTGTCTGTCTGACATACGCAAATCTATTTTCTTTATATAACTCGATAGCTTATCTGCAAATGTCTGCCCCTTCATGCTCCCAGACAGTGGGCAGCGAGTTGCTAAGACTAAGGCAGTGGGGCTGCCTCAGACCTGGCTTTGCCTCAGGCACAAAGCTCCATCTAACTGCCGCACATCTGTGCCACCCTCCGTACAGGCCCCGGGGGACACAGCGGTAACAGACACTGACAGTCTCTAAGGTGCTCATCAGAGTAACAGCTTAAAAACTAGTTAGGACTGTAGGGAGGAACTCATTAAAAACCAAGCACATAGACATTCTGCCTTGGAAAATCCATGGGCTTAAAGGGGGAGCTTAAAATTCCATGTTCCCTGAAAAAGCACGGTTAAAAACATTTTAAAAACCAAAGTAATACTGACTGTAGCAGCAATCACAAAGAAGGAAGAGGATGATAAATGAGGAACACATCGTGGTCGAGGCAAAGAAAGATTATGTGCTCCTCTGCGCCGCAGACGGGAAGACTGATCTGGCCTCCTGCAGGAGAAGGGCCCCCTGCCCTTCCTGAATTGAGGGGATGGCTCTGCTCAGAAGGGAACGGACAGGCAAAGAGGACGTCCAGAGGACAGAGGAAGGTGGAAGGACTGCTGGGGGAGGGCGACAGTGCACAGGGGGAAGAGGCACGTGTGTCAGCAGTCTCTGTCAGCCGACGGTTCTGCTTCCTGAAGCTGGCTCCCTGAAGGCTGTGGTCCCAGCTGTCGCTTCCAGAGCAGACTGGATGGGGACCTGCAGGCAGGTGAGCAGGTGGAGCCCTGCAAAAAATGTCCCTGCTGCAGGCGATTATGCAAAGTGACAAGTGATTGCTTTCCTTTTCAAAGACAACCCCTTTGGAAAAAGCGTTTTCCTCCAAGGACCCTGGGGAAATGGGGGGTTGGGTGGGAACTGCAGGGCCTTTGTGGATGGAGAAAGCTTGACAGGAGCCAGAGAGAAGGTCCCTCTGCCTGCTCCACAGACTTTGGCCTCACAGGTTTCTAGGGGGCAATGCCCAGACAGGTCTAGGCCTGAACACGTGACTGGAATGGCTCAGAGTTCTGTGGGGGTCAGGGGTGGCCCCACCTCTCCACTGCGGCCTGCTTGGGTCAGGGCCCGCCGGCGGGCCAGGCGAGACTTGGAGGGAGGGGAAAGCTTCATGGAGCAGAGGCCCCCAGCTAGCGCCTCTGGCTCCTGGGCCAGTTCATTCTCCTCATGTTGAGACAGCTGGCGGTTGAGAGCGATGGCTTCAGCTGCAAAGAGTGTCAGATCTATGGTGCTGCTGTTCCTGTGGGGGCAGGAAAGGGTACTGAGGGAGGCAGGAGCCCAGGTCAGCCAGGCTGGCTCTGTAACATGCTGCTCCAGCTGGGCTCCATACTCCCTACCGGATTTCCTGAGCTGTGTGGCCTGCTCTCTCCAAAGCAGTTCTTTGCTGGGTTTGGATTCTTGCTTGACTGAGGTTAGAATGGAGCCTCAACCACAATCACTAGTCTGGACAGTCAGGTCCTCCCAGAGGACTCTCCTCTGGGTCCCACCATGGTGCACACAGCCATTCCGGACCCTGGTGCACTAAACTCGCCTGTGTCCCTCACCCAAGTGAAGGGAGCTCCTGGAGCGAGGGCTGTGCTGTCTAGTTTGGTGCCCCCAGAACACAGGTCAGGGCTAAAGTGTGATGGGTACTTTGAATTTATCAAATATATCACCTGAGGAGGATCTGAGATTTGGTGTTTGAAGGTTTCTGGAAGTAGCCCCCGAGACTCAGGCAGGAACCCCAGCTGGGCAGCAGCACCACTGGGATAATGAATTGAGACCATGTGGGGTAAGACTTCCCTCTGAAACTTCTCAAAACTGGCCATGTGGCTGACTCCAAAAGGGTTTCCCACAGCTTACCTTGGCTCTATAGGGGAAAGCCTGTCAGAAACATATGTATCTGGCTGTTAAAAGGCTCTTACAGTCAAGGGCCACAGTGCAGCCTTGAACAAGTTATCTTGATCTCTCTATTCCTCAGTTTTTTCATCTATAAAATGAGGAAAACCTCTTTAAATTTGAATATACTCATCTGCTGCATAATGACCTTTCAGTCAGTGACACCAAATATATGGTGTTCTTGTCTGTTTTGTAGTGTATGTGACAATGGTCCCTCTGCTTTACAGTGCTGCACCCCAACTTTCACCAGCTCTACAAGCAGGACAGCCCAGTGTGAATAACCCTCTAATATGGTACGTCTTTGGGCTGTAATCGGTGATTTCCAACACGAGTCAAGTGGCCATGGAAGGTGTTTTCCTGGAAACATGCAAGAAGGGGCCTGAAAGGCATTGGAGGGCGGGGAAGCCATCAAGGTGGAGGAAGAGAGATCTACAATGTCGGGAAGAGAGCGAAGGGGTCTGAGGGGATAGAGAAGGGGCACAGGAGCTTCTCCGAAGGGACCCGGAGCCTGGAGGTGGTCTCCTTGTGCCCCACCTCTGCTCCAATGTGGCTGAGGGCTGGAGGGAAAGTCAAGGCCAAGGAGAGAAGGCGCTGGGTGCAGTTGGAGCATTTACCTCTGGAGGACTTGCGGCGTGGGGAGTCCCCTTTCCGGAGCTTGCTGGAATGGAAGGACAGATTGTGAGTACGCGCTGCTCCTCCTTTCCACAGCTGCCCCACCCAAGCCAGCACAGCAGGGGGAGATGACAACAGGCTCTCTGCCCAACATCAGGACTTGGCTCTGCTTCTCTGTAGGGTCAGACTTCCCAAGGAGGGAGCAAGAAAGGTACACTCCGAGGTCCCAGCTGCCTCTGGTGTTCTTCACTTGCTGGTATGACAGCTTGCTCGGGGTCATGCTGCACACCACCCCTCTCTGGCGTCACTCACCCCCTGCACCCACGGGTGCTGTAGAACTTGGGCAGCACTGAGTCTCTGCTTTGCATCTCGAACCAGGAGCTTGGAGATGAGGTCTTTGGCCTCGTTGGAGATGTGAGCCCAGTCCCTGTCAGGAAACTCATACTTGCCTTCCTGGATGCTCTCAAACAGCTTGTTCTAGGTAAAGAAGATTCCTCCTGAAGCCACACTGGCCGGGGTGTGCAGGATGCACCTGTCATCGCTCTGATCACCCTGGTTCTAATCGACCTCAGCTGCTGCTCGTGGCTTGGGTACGCTACAGATAAAGTCCCTTTCCTGACACAGCACTTCTCCTTAAATCTCCAAAGGACACAGAATGCCCTTGGCAAGTTGGGATAGTGATGCTACTGGGGAGGCTACTGAGAGTACTGCCAATAGAACAAAGCCCACTCCCGGCACTCTCCAGAGCCATGTCTCCCACCACTGTTAAGTGTATTATACTTCTCTCTCCCTCCCTGCACATAAAAGCATTTATTTCATGCCTCTGTCTTTGCTGGTGCTGTTCCTCCTTGTATTTCCTGTCCCTCTTCTGCAGCCAAGGCTCATCCTTTCAGAGTCTGCTCAGGTATGAGCTCCAACAACCCTCCCTCAAACTTCTAGCTGAACTGAGTGCCTGACCATCAGCTCATGACGGTCCTGTGAGGAGAGGAAGGGGCAGTACAAACCCCCACCAGATCAGGAGCAACCCCCAGCCCAGTCCTGCCTGGCATCTCACTGACCCCTGTGGACCCTGCTCACCTGGCACACCCTGCACACCTCTCCCCGGTCCCAGCCACAGTCAGCCCCGCAGTGACCCACAAAGGGTGGGTATCCACTCAGCATGATGTAGAGGACCACACCCAGGCTCCACAGGTCACAGCGCTTGTCGTAGAAAGTGGCCTCATCCCTGAAGACCTCTACCACCTCTGGGGCCATGTACTCTGCAGAGCCGCACTGTGGGTACCAAGGATTGGGGAGGGGGAGATGGCAGAGGAAAGAGGTGAGTCCCAGGGAGAGGGGATGGCAAGGTGTAGAACGTAAGCTGAGCAAGAGGATGGAAGGACAGCATCACCAGGAAAGTCAGAGGGCTTGTCAGGTACCCAAGGCATTCAGAGAAGCTTAAACTGAGCCCATTACACCCCTTCTCCAGTGGGCAGAGAGCCTCTCCGTGCCTTGGCGCTCCGTAAACAGACTGTGTGTGGTGTGGGGACTTAAATGCACCAGGAACAAAGCTTTGGAGGGAGATCTATGGAAAGCCAGCTCCATCCAGCAAGGATTTCTTAAAGTGATCCTGCTCGGCTTCCCCACTAACTGGGAGCAAGGAAGCGTAAGGATTTAGAATTAAGAGACCATCAAAACTAGAATTCTGACAAGCTCTCCCTCCTTCCCCTATTTATAGATGGAAAAAACAAGGCCCAAGAAGGGACAGGGAGTGCAGCAGTGGTAGACCCAGGATGAGGATGCAGGACTCCTTCTCCCATCCTTACACAGAAAACCACTGAGAAGAGTAAAACACATCTTATTTGCTTCCCTGTTCATTATTACAGGCTGAGAAACAGCTCCCCACTCCTACCCCATGAAGTTAATTTGACTGGAAGGTAATAAGTGCTCTCAAAGGATATTTCTTTGTTATAAGCAATTAGAGTTAATGATTTTGAGAACATGGTAGCCTGCATGTTAGAAACTACTACAGAAATATTCCTAATGAGGTTGCTTAGAAAAAGACAGAATCGGCATAAAGACATGTCTTTTATAAAGGATATCAGAAAAATTCACTTATGAAACATACAAATCTCAAAAGAATCATCCTAATTATAGTGTATCGAGTATGTTAAAAGATGTGGTAGGAAGAAGTAGCTCCTGGTAGGACCATCTGGCTGTGAAATACGCAGTGGGAGAAGCAAGAGGTTAACTCAGCCAAGCGATGTCACATGCATGTAGCCAGGAACTTCACAATTCCCACCACGATACTTCTCTTTCCTCGAAGGGGGAGGACAGCTCCCCTCCTCCACCGTAAGGGGGTGGTACTGATTCCCAGAGGGAATGGGACTCAGAGCCATGCACACTACTGCATGTGCAACCAGGACCGGGCCGGGAGTAGTGTGTTTTCACCTGGGACACGAGTTTGGATGCAGCCTGTGCTCACGCAGACAATTAGTCCCTTTCTTGGCAGAGATGACTGACCCTAACTAAAGCGCTGATGTCAGTTTCATCAGCAATGGGACAGGCACTGTGCTTGGGAACTACCAGTTCAGAGCACTGAGCAAAGGATAATTTGGGCCTGGGAAGTGCTATAGATGTGCTTAGTTTTTCCTTCCCTCGCCCTCTGTTCTAGATGCCACAGCTTTGGGTCTGGGGCCTCCCACAAGCGCGACAGCCCAACATGAAGGGCACAGGGCACGCAGATATACGCACTGGAGTGGTCAGCTCTGGTGTGGTTATGGGCATGCAGGAGTTGTTAAGTTTCATCCCACTGCCCAAGTCAAAGTCACAGATTTTCACTGGAGACACCTGCAAAGGGAAACAGAAAGCAGAGGTCACAGATACAAAAAGCCAGAGGCACCAGGGGACCAGTGTAACGAAGGGGTACGGGGGCATATGGCCATCACACTTCAGCCTGGCTCTATCTACCAGGCTCCATCTATCTCCTTGGGTTAAGTAGGAGTCACCTGTGGACTTCTTCCAATGTATCCTCTGCCTCATGTTTTCTCTTATTTCCCAACTGAGAGAAAAACAGGTGAATTACATGGTGTTAGACTGCTGTGAACTCAGTATAAGAATAAAACTCCTGACAGCAAACAATGGCATAGGTTACAAGACAAAAGCCAGAGAAGTAGCTGAGTGTGGTGGCACATGCCTATAAGCCTAGCACTTGGGAGGCTGAGGCAGGAAGAGCACCGTGAGTTCAAGGCCAGCCTGGGCTACATAGAGAGACCCTGTCTCAAAAAAAGAAAAAAAAAAAAAAAAAAGAAGCCAGAGAAGTTAATATGTACAGTAAGTCCCTGACTTATGAATTAGTTCCATTCTGGGAGAATGTTCCTAAGTCAGATTTGTTCATAATCTGACAAAGTGAGTCTTATATATCTGTGAATCTTACACAGTACAACTGTGAAATTTGCAACTTGGGGCTGGTGAGATAGCTCAGCGGCATAAGCGCCTGCCTGGCAAGCGCGAGGTCCTGAGTTCGACCCCTGGTACCCACCCAAAAAAAAAAAAAAAAAAAAAAGAAATTTGCAACTTGAATGTTGGTAAGTCGGAGACTTACTGTGTCACTGAAACACAGCCCCCCCTGCAGTCCATTTGGTGGAGGGCACAGGAGCTTGGGGTAAAACCCTGACTATCTCAGGTGGCTTAGAGTCATCAACATGTCATGGTTTGCTTGCTGGGATCTGGCTGGTTTAAAAGTCCTGGGGAAGCTGAACTATTCAGTCACCATGGGCAGCATGCTCAGCAGCCAAGCCCGGCAGATGGGATACTGTGGCCACGACCACAGCAGGGTGACTCATGCCTGCAGGAGAAAGGGAGGACAGTGCAGAAGGAGCTGAAGATGCTGGTCTGGGGGTCCCAGCTCACTGCTCATGACCAGAGAGGCCTGGGCCACTTTCTAACTTCTTCTCTCCTCCCCTCCCTCTTTCTCTCATTCTTTTTCATTTAATCTCTCTTTTTTTCATTGTGGTAAGATAAAAACATAAAATATGTCATTTTAGCCTTTTTTTTTTTTTTTGTGGATACCGGGGGGTCGACCTCAGGACCTCGCGCGCCAGCAGGCACCCGTGCCGCTGAGCGATATCACCGGCCCCTTTTTCGTATGTGGGTTCCGGGAGTCGAACTCGGGCCCTCGCGCTTGCCGGGCAGGCGCTTACACCGCTGAGCCATCTCACCGGCCCTAGCCATTTTTAAATGTACAACTCAGTGGTATTAATTACATTCATGCTGTTGTGCCACTACTACCACTGTTTCCAAAATCTTTCCCTCACTCCAAACAGAAGCTACACCCCAGGAATAACTTGCCATTTCTGCCCCCAGTCCTAGGTAACTCAAACCTATGTTATGTCTTTATTCACTGCCTATCTCAGATATTTCACATAAGTGGAAGCCACAGTGTCTATCCTATGTCCTGGCTTCTTTCACTTGGCATACTGTTCCCAGAGTCATCCGTTTTGTAACATGCATCAGTACACGTAGCATGTAACATGCATGTTTTAAGGCTGAGTAATGTCCCATGTATGTACAGACTACATTTTGTTTATCCGTTCACCCAGGCAGACGGCTGGGCTGATCCCCTTGTGGCTATTAGGAGTAACACTGTGATGTACATTTGTGGACGAGTAAGTGTCTGTCTGAGTCTTGGTTTCCATTCTTTTGGTATATACCTAGGAGAGAATTGCCGGGTCATATGGTATCTCCGTGTTTAGCCTTTTGAGGAATTGCCAAATTGTTTCCCACATTTTACATTCCCACCAGCAATGTGTAAGTGTTCCAATTTCTCCACACCCTCACCAACACTTATTTTCTATTTTTTAAAAATTATAGCCATCTTAGTAGCTGTGTAGTGGTCTCTTTTTCATTTGTTCGTTTGGTTGCAGTACTAGGGATTGAACCCAGGGTCTTCAACTGAACGACATCTCTACCCCTTTTTATTTTTTAAATTTTGAGACAGGGTCTCACTAAGTCACTAAGTTGCCTGCTCAGGCTGGGCTTGAACTTGCAACCCTCCTGCCTCAGCACCTCCAGAGTGCTGGTATGCAGGGATGTGTGGCTTCCCTCTGGTTTTGATTTTTCCCTAGTGACTAAGGATGTTGAACATCTTTTCACATGTTTGTTAGCCATTTGTGTATCTTGTTGAAGGAAATGTCTGTTAAAGTCCTTTGGCCATTTTAAAACTGGATTGTTCATCTTTTTGTTGTTGAATTTTAGGAGTTGTTATTTTAGATATTAAACCCTTATAGACATATGATTTGGAAACATTTTCTCCCACTGTATAGGTTGTCTTTTCGCTTTCTCTTATTTTTAGTTTTTCCAAGCATAAAAAGGGCACAATAAACCTGTGCCACGAAGAGCAAATGAAACAAAGGACATGAAAATTCCTTGCAAATCAGAGACAATGATGGGTAGTTCAGAGTCCCGGTGCAGTGGTGGGGTCAGCCCACCTCAGTTTTAATCTAGGCTCTTCTACTTACCAGGGACTAACTTCGTGTAAATTTCTTAACCTCTCTGAGCTTCAGTCTCCTCATCCATAAAATGAAAATAATAGTACCTACTTCAAAATAAGTCTATAAATACTAAAGAGGCATATAAGTCCCTGCAGTGTAAGCACTCTAAAAATGTTAATGGTAATTATTTCTAATAACCATAATAATGAAGAATTACAAAATTGTATGCCAGAACCACGGACAGGAAGTCACAAGGCCTCACTCGAGCTAGCACATTGTTATTCCCCTCACAGAGCTGTGTGTAGCAGCCTGACTCACGTTTCACTTGCAGTCATGCCTTACACATGAGCCACGGCTTCATCCATGCCAAGACATGTAGCTCTTGGCTATGCATGTTTAGAGACACACATGGAACCACGAATGTGGGCCACCAATACTACTGGGCCAAATCTCTCCTAAGAAACACAGAACTTACTAATTTAATACACTGTTATGGAAATTCAAACACTTCCATCTACTAGTAAAGTAGGTTAAGGCAATGCTTAAAATAGGTTGCATTTGATCCACATCAAGCATAAATATTTTCTCTTTAATGGGCATTTTTGGAAATAGAATTGGAAACTGAAACTCTTCTGAAGAACTTGCTTCCTAATTATTACTTCTTCACTGGGTGTCGTGGCACACCCTGTGATCCCAGCACTCAGGAGGCTGAGGCAGGAGGATCACCATGAGTTCGAGGCCAGCCTGGGCTTCATAGTGAACTCAAGGCCAGCCTGAACTACATGGCGAGACACTGTCTCAAACCAAACCAAACGAAACCAAACCCCCTCGCTATTTCTTCTTCTTCTTTTAGTGGTACCATGGATTGAATGCAGGGCCTCAAGCATGCTAGGCAAGTACTCTACCACTGAGCTATATCCCCAGTCCTTTTTAAATTCTATTTTGAGACAGGGTATCACTACCTTGCCCAGGCTGGCCTCAAATTTGTTATCTTCCTGTCTCAGCCTCCTGAGTAGCTGGGATTACAAGCATGGGCCTCCACCCCAGGCTTCTAATTATTACTTCTAATGGTAGACACCACCTAGCATACATACCACACCACAAATATCATTTGTGGGCAGAGATGTACCCACGTAAGATTGAGTTGTCTCTGACTCATCAACTGCTCTAAAGGTAGGTACACAGGACCAGAAAATGCTAGTTTTGTGTAGGTCTCATATATTTTACAAGATGTATGCTTAAGCCAACCATATTAATGACAAAGAGCAAAGAAGGGACAAGAACTAATCCTATTTGGAATGCTGAAACATTATATATTAGGCACAGCATTCTCACATGTCCATGAGAATCGGCTGTAGTTAGTACCTGAGGCCGAGGGAATTGCTAACAATCTACAGTATATTGAAATCAGGGTGGCTTTCCTGATCAGTATGAACTGGAACATCCCACAGCAGGCCCTTCGTACCTTTTCTGAAGATTCACACAATATATTTTCTGGCTTCAGATCACGGTGAGCAATGCCTGAAATGACAAACAGCAAAGAAGAGGTTAACATATGCACATAATTATCAAACATTCCACACACAATTAATTTTTTCCAAATGCTGTTGTTCGCAGATTAATTCCCAATTATGGTACATTAAAAAACCAACGAGCTGCAGGAGGCAGAAGTAACCAGAGACACAAACCAAAGCACAGTTGATTTTGCAAGTTTTTTTTTTTTTTTTTTTTTGTGGGTACCAGGGGTTCGACCTCAGGACCTCGCACGCCAGCAGGCGCCCAGGCCGCTGAGCGATATCACCGGCCCCTTTTTCGTATGTGGGATCCGGGAGTCGAACTCGGGCCCTCGCGCTTGCAAGGCAGGCGCTTACGCCGCTGAGCCATCTCACCGGCCCTGCAAGTTCTTTTGAAGCAAGGGCTTTAGAAGTCTGGCAGGGATAAGAAGGCCTAAATGAATCCCAGCCAGCCTACCTTTCAGCACTGCAGTGACAACCAAGAATTCTTATTATGCAGCCTAATACAAAGCAGAACAGAGCTCTGCAAATGGCCATACTTGGAACAGCAATGCAGAAATAATTAGAGCCTTGTTTAAGAGCATCTCGGGGGGCTTAGACTGCTCTACCTCATTTCTTCTTGTGTAGCTGATTAGGAAAAAAAAAAAAAAACTTCCTTCAGTGGGACTCCTGCGAATTTCTCCAAGCCGGCCTGCCTCGCTTCTCACCTCCTCTGCAAGGACAGCCCTGGCCTGAGGGTGCTGTTCTTCAGAGCCAACGCCTCTATGTTTTGGCCAGGCCTCCTGCAGAGGAATGCAACAGCAGCTCACCCTATGAGGGGTTAAAAACTGCTGACCTGGCCAAGAAGGCATCTGGGGGAAACCCATCTTCTTATTTGTTTTGTTTTTGTTTTTTGTGGTGCTGGGGACTGAACCCAGGGCCTCATACCTGCTAGGCAAGCACTCTGCCACTGAGCTATACCCCAGATTGTTGAAAAATATTTTGAGACAAGGTCTTACTAAATTGCCCATGTTACTCTGAACTTGTGACCCTCCTGCTTCAGTCTCCTGAGTAGCTGGGATTACAAGGCATGGGCCATGGTGCTAGGCGAAAGCCATCTTCTAATCAAAAGAAAGGGACAAAGAAAAAACAGGGCCATAGTGCTCTGGAGAAGGACACAGAAACCAACCTCCCTTCCTTTCCCTTCCCTTCCTTTCCCTTCTCTTCCCTCCCCTTCTCTTCCCTCCTTCCCTCCTTCCATCCATCTATCCATCCATGGCATGCATAGAACAGAGACAGAAGGTCTGGTAATTTGAACAAGAGTCTACTTCAAAGGCTGGGAAG
The DNA here is from genome assembly GCA_028451465.1 of Erethizon dorsatum. Lineage (NCBI taxonomy): Eukaryota > Metazoa > Chordata > Mammalia > Rodentia > Erethizontidae > Erethizon > Erethizon dorsatum. Next base: position 96,853,790 of record CM051827.1, on the reverse strand, counting down.
CAGCAGAGGATTCTTGGGGGGTAATGAGGAGGCAGGACCTGCCCTAAACTCACTGGATGATCAACTTCTTAGGCAGCCCTCTAATTTCCTACTGGAATGCATAGTCCCTGCCCCTGAGGCTCTTTACTGGCAAAGGAAAAGCTGAGCTCTGGCAAGCTAAGCAACTTCATCAGTCACCTAATTGAATGAGAACCCAGAGCAACCCAGCCCAGACTGCACAAATTGAGTCGGGCTACTGCTCACCACACTAAAAGTGAGGGATATTTTCCATTACAGCAAGTGCTCCCACAGAAGGATCACGAACTGCACACGGAGCCTTACTCTCTGAATAGGTGCCCATGGCCCACTCGCCCCTCAGTCCGAGAACTCAGAAAGCCAGGCTATAATGGGTCTGCCTATGTGAGCACACCAGCCATCGAGCCGCTCTGGTTCATTTCCCAGAGGTTAAGCCACAGTGTGCCCAGTATTTAAAAGTATAGAACTTGTTTCAGGGCTGGCCCATTCTCACCCAATTCATCTTCCCAGCATGAAGTTATTTAGAAAACAGCCAAGTTTGGCTGGAAATCGTTTTTTCAGCCCCTCAACTCCTAGTCACATGAGCGGCTGGCCAGCTAGATGTGAACAAGCACTTGAGAACTCCTAAGACCACCTGCCTCCATTCCCTTTAGTGTAGTCTTGTAAATAAATAAATAAATGAATAAATAAATAAATAAATAAAACTGCCTCTACCTCTCCTCCAAGGTATGGCTCTTGTAAAAAGTGTGACCCAGTTTTGCAATCTACAGAGGCAGCTTGGGGAGCAGCTGTAAATCTCTGTCACGCAGGTGTTACCTACATGCATCCCAGCTTTCAGAAACAGAACTGCTGCTATTCATCATGCTGCGGAAAGTCAGACACCCCCTGCCAGGAATCTTCATCCCAGGTGCAAGTCGGGGCCCCAGCAGGGACAGGGTCAGTTTGCAGACCTCTTTCAGCCACTGGAGGAGGCCAGGTGGAGTCTGTGACCCTCCCACACACCAGGCACACCAGCCACACTGTGTCGGGGCGCCTTGTAAGGTGCGCCCGCAGCACGCCTGCAGTTGGGCCTGGTCAGCAGCCACAGGCGTGAGGGAGTGCAGCCAGGTCACAGATTCTTTGTTCCACTCTGCCTCCACTAGGCAGGATGCTTTCCTTCAAGGAGTTAATATTAGGAATAAAAATGCTTTCTGCCTGGTGGAGGATGAAGGTAGAGGAAATAACATTTCATGAGGAATTAATATGTGCCAGGAACTATGCTCCACCTATGATATATATATATGTATACACATACACACATATATGTATACATATGTATATTTTACATAGAGAAGAAGCACAAAACTACATAAAAGAATTCATACAAATAAAAGGCCTTGAATAGTGCTTAGCACATAACAACTGCCATGAACTACTACAGATGATGTTATCGTCTCTCCTAATCTTCACCATAACTCTATGGGTAGCTGTTATCACTGAAAGAGCACAGTTGGAAGAGAGGTGAAGCCAGAACTCATTTTCTCTGTGTACTGCTATTGGAAAATTTAAAAAACGTGTAATAGTCTAACAGATTTATGGAAATGTCAAAACAATTTGCAAAAAGACTTGATTCACTACAAAAGTTCTTAAATTATTAGTCCTAGGAAAGGGACTGTAAGCAAAGTATAACTCAGAGTTATAACAGTAACCTGCTAGTTACCACTGTGATGTTCAACAGACACCTCAAACTTTCAAACGAATATAAAAATGCATTTTTCATTTACTATAAACGCTACATAAAATTACATATATATTATACAAATTTAAAGAGAGAGATACAGGTGATGTATTTTAAAAAACTAAAAGGAACAACATTAAAATATTTACACGAAAGCCGGGTGTGGGGGCACATGCCTGTAATCTCAGCACTCGGAAGGCTGAGGCAGGAGTACTGTTGCAAGTTCGAGGCCAGCCTGGGCTACAAAGTGAGTTCAAGGCCAGCCTGAACTGTATAATGAAACCCTGTCTCAAAAAGACAAATAAACTATTTACATGAGAATGGTAGTATCATGCATGATTTTTATGTTTTTCATCAGGAAAAGGGCATGATCCACATACACAGGCACATACATTTACCTTAATATGAAATTCATTCTTTTTCCTCCCACCTTCTCCTGTGTCTCAATCCTACTTAAGAGTGCCACCTTCTCCCCACCATCCGTAACAGAAGCCTAGGAGATGTGCTGGACTGTCCCCACCTCTGTCAGAGTAAGCGTATTTGAATCTCAAGTTGTTTGCCAGCTGTGCTGTCTCCCGAGCAGGCCCCCTGCAGCCCCCCCCACTCCAGTGGTACCCAGGGGCTGGCCAGCCTGACCCGCCCACCCAGGGCTGGCTCGGCTCACCTTTGGTATGCAGGAAGTCAAGAGCAGCAGCAATGTCTCGCACCACTCGGCTGGCTTCTCGTTCATTGAAGTGCTTCTGCCTCTGGATGTGGGCTAGGATGGAGCCTGAGGAGCGGAGGGGACAAAGGAGGATCACCTTTGCAGGCGCTAGTAAGCACTAACTTCTTAGAGGCCGAGTTTTCACAAGTTAGAGGTGGGGACATAGGCTGACTCAATGCTAAATGTCAGCACCACATGTGCTGCCTGGCACAGAGGAGGAACCAGCATGTCTGCTGAATAAACTTAGACTGCCTGTCTATGAGGAGCTCAGAGGTGGCAGAGAACAGTTATTTATACAGCAAAAACAAATTAGTGCTACTAGGAATTATTTGGCTTCTGAAATCAAAAGGAACTAAAGTGAACACGCATGCAGCTGAGAGGACTTGGAGACATTTGCTCCTCTGCATTTAAGCTTAGATCCAAGCACGAGCACAAGCCTTCCACATCCCCTCCAGATGAAAAAAGGGGGAAGCTGCTTTACCTCCTGAAGTTTCCTCTATGTTGTTATTATTTTGTTGGGAACAACTAACATTTATTGATTAGTTACTATATGCCAGACACTATGCAGTGCTCTTTAAATAATCTTATTCTCACAAAGGTAAAAAATGGGTAGTATAGTTGTCCTTATTTTGTAAGTGGGGAACCTCATGCCAAAAATGGTTAAGCAACTTGCCCCAGACATTACACCATTAAGTTGTAGAGTCAAGGGGCTGGGCATATAGCTCAGCGGCACGGCACCTGCTTGGCAAGCGTGAAGGCCTGAGTTTGATTCCCGGTTCCCCCCACCAAAAAACCAAAGTTGTGGAGTCAAGATTTTTAGGTGTAATACATCTGGCCCCAAAACCTGTGCAGACTTCTCAGCTGAACTTGTGGTCCACCTGCTGGAGGGATGGACTGCTCTAAGGTACGCGCTCCCTCTTTACCCCTCGGGTCTGGCTTCAGTGGAGCTTCACTCTGAGAGTTATGGCTACAGAGGACCCAGCTGCTTGTAGCACTCCGGACACGTAATTCTGAGTCCCGGCGTGCACGCCAGGGTGGGGCCGGACACAGGCGCGAGCATGCAGCTTGTCTTCATGGGGTCCATACTGACTACTGAAAGCCAGTGTTTCTGGTCTGAAGGTGTCATTTCTTTTTTTTTTTTTTTTTGTGGGTACCGGGGGTCGACCTCAGGACCTCGTGCGCCAGCAGGCGCCCGTGCAGCTGAGCGATATCACCGGCCCTTTTTTTGTATGTGGGTTCCGGGAGTCGAACTCGGGCCCTTGCGCTTGCCAGGCAGGCGCTTACGCCACTGAGCCATCTCACCGGCCCTGAAGGTGTCATTTCTGTGTCCTAAAAGTGGCCCGTGCTTGTTATTTCTACGTATTTATTTACTTTTGGTATGGGGAGGGAATGAGAGAAGGCAGGGAAGAACTACTAAAGATCTTTCACCCGATCAAACAAAGGATCCCAGTATGGTAGGGAACATTTTCAGAAAACCACCTCCTGGTTCTGCTCTAGCTTGCCCTGCTATAGGGAGCCTCTTGTTTCTAAATTTGTTAAAAGGGAAGGCAGAGAGTAATATATGTACTTCTAAGGCAGCCCCCAGCTTCCAGTTGTTTTAATAATATTGACAGCCAATACTGAGCTCTTAGTGCCTACCAGACATGCAGCTAAGCATTTCATAGCAACTAATTTAATTCATAGCAACCTCACGAAGTGAGTGCCATCAATGTCCCTCCCTACAGATGAAAATAGTGTTTGGAAAAGGAAAGAGACTTGCTGAAGGTCACAAGGCTGGTAAGTAATGCAGGCAGACTAAAGCTTAGCTTTGTTTGTGTCCAAAGCATGCTCCCTTGACCACCAATCCCCCTGAGTACCCTTCCACTCAGCTCTGTGCATCCCTGCACCCCGTAAGCTTCACCTTGCAAATGGGTCCTAGGGTCACGTGAGGGTTGGAGAGTAAAGAGCGCCTGTCTCCTTTATTGTGTCAGAAGAATGACCTGAACACACATCCCAGTGATATCTGTGTGGGTGACAGCAGTATGGCAGCGGGCAAGTATAGCATCCTTCCACTTGAAGGAAGGATGGCGCATTCTTATCCTTCCCTCTATCCTGGGTCTGTCACAAACAATGGGGTCTTCTTCTCCTCTGTTTAGCCTTTTTGGACTTAACAATGACAGAGCTTCTACCCCATAATTAATTTAGTTAAATAGTGAATGTGTCAAAACAGGGATTGATAAATTGATCACTAAAGGTATGTATATACGACTCATATTATAATGAAAAAGCAGTTATAGAATGCCACATAGGTGACATTCTAAGCTCTTTGAAATGCTAATTATCATCCTTCCCTCCAGCCTCCCTTCTCCCAAATCAAGGGCAGTTTTTAAGTCCTTCATCCTTTTTATTAGCTTGACTTGTTTTAGAAGTCTCTGGGATTCGTGATGGATGATCATCACCCTGGGTCTTAATCCGAAGTCCAAACACATACTCAACAGGAAGTACCTCCTTGCAATTTCTCAAAGACCAAGTAAAACCTTGTGTCATCTTCAAAGAACTCAATCAGCTCCAAAATGTTCCTTAAATGGGGAAAAATAGGAGGAGAGGAAGGGGGGATAGTATTATATATTAAAGTCTACTTATAAATACACAAAGAAAAAATATACAACACCCTGTAGCGGGGCAAAAATCAACTTGAAATCAAAATGCTTATTAAAGACCCATGTTTGAGAAGCAGCCAATGGTGTTAGAAAGATTCAGGTCACCTTATCTTTCCATAATGTTTAGTCTCTGGTGTTTTCACCAAGTCTGTGCTGTCAAACCCCAACCCTAAAACCCACTAGGTAGAGTTATAAAAAAGTCCCGGTCACATTAAACTGAATAAAATCTGCAGCCGACTGGAAGCAATTGCGGCTAATAACACTGAATAGTAGGTGTGTGTCCTGGAGGCAAGCAGCAAATAATTACTTGCCCTCCCTCTTGCCCATAAATCACAGGGCAGTATTTACATTGCCTGGAGAAAATGGAAACATCTGTCAAATAGACTTGGGGCCTAACGTGGGCACCGCTAGACCCTAACTGCTAAGCGCTGCTTAATGAAACGGCCGCGTTCCTGGCCACTGTAGCACTTGTGGCCTTCCCCGGTGAGCACTCTCTGTCTGCCCGAGTACTGCCGTGCTCTGCCAACAAGGTCATCGTGTAACTCAGTGGGGAAGCCACCAGCCTGGATATCGGAGGTGTTGGGATTTTTTTTTTTTCTTTGAAAGAATGAAATAAACCAAGTAGAGTCTCTAATGCTGAACTAAGAAGCTGCAGGGCTGAAAATAAAAATCCGTCCCTCATAAAAAAATGCTGGCCACTTTGGGAGACACTAGGCTTTTACTAGTGTGAAGGCGTCCAAATAAGATGGCCAAAATGGCCTAATTTGAAAGAAGATTGTAGAGGCAGCGCCTGGAGTTAAATCAACAGCAGCCCCCTTCCTCCAAGCTTAATGACAAAGCCATCAATACCAGGCTACTGGCTCCCTGCTGACCCTGCCATGAAGGGAGAGAGATGGGGAAGCAAGTCTTGGGGGTGGCCCTGATTTAAAGCCACTGTGGGAGTGCCACTCATTTGGAGCAGCCTTAGCGGGGGCTGAGGTTACTGTGGCCCAGTCATCGAGCAAGAAGCATGGGACCTGCTTCAGGACCTGAGCGGCATCCGTGCATATGGAAGTGTGCTAGGAACACAAAACAGCAGCAAATATTCTTAACACTTCTTGCACTCATCTCGGTACTAAAGCAGCTCTAAAGACCTCTACCGGGCAACACGCGGCAGGCCAGGCTTCCACAGGCACTTGAAAGAAATGAAACCTCATTTTTCCCCAGCCACTGATTCCTATTACTCCTCTAACTTGCTGGACTGCTGATATTTACTGTGCTTCAGCTAAAGAGAAGATGGCTTCTTGGGGTTATTGCTGCTTTTATTCCCTCCTTCCTTCCCTCTTTCCCTCTCTTGCTGACAGATGGAAGGAGTTACTCGCAGTTGTGGGGAAGGAGTGAGGGCCAAGTGCCGGGGTCAGGGGATGGTAAGAAGTCTTTCTGCAGCACCCCCCACCCCGAGAGAAGCATCAAGTCACCCACAGACACTCACTTGTTTCCTTGACACTGATAAAGCGTCTCCACCTCTCGGAATACCCGACTCCGACTGTGCCCTGCTTGTTTTTCTATGATCTGAGGGAAGAATAAAGTGTCATGTACATCACCTTATGCAAAACAGTCCCTCGATAGGAGCCCCCTGGGAGAATACAAGGCAAACACAGTCCAAATCCAGTTTCCAGCAGGAGTCTGGAGTGGGCCATGGTGACACAGGCACTGTGGTTCTTTCACCAAAGCAGCAGCCTAGCTCAAGGGCTTCCAGTCCGGCTGAGCCTCTGGCCACACGTGGCACCAAGGAAGCCTAGGTGGCTGCTGCCCCCAGCTGCCCTGGGGAGACTGAAGCAGCCACAGAGACAAAGAACTAGCTCTGCTCAGCTCCTCCTGAAAAGCAGCTCTTCCTGCCTTACAGGTAAGAAGTGAAGGCTCCACAGAAGGGTCTTCTGGAGCTGGAGGAAGGATAAAGGTGAGGGAGGACACAGGAGGAACCAAAGCCTCCAGGCCAAGCTCAGACGCCACTCTGCAGCTCCCCAGGCAGAAGTAAGTGTTTGCTCTTCTGAGAACTCACTCTTTGGCAGGGCCCAAAGTAAGTTAAGTAATTTATATGTTTAAGTTAAGTAATTTATATATGTATATTTTTATGTGGGTTCCGGGAGTTGACCTCAGGACCTCACGCTTGCCAGAAAGTGCTTGTGCTGCTGAGCGATATCACCGGCCCTTTTTTTCCTTTATGTGGGTTCTGAAGTCAAACTCAGGACCTCGTGCTTGCCGGGCAGGCGCTTATGCCGCTGAGCTATCTCACCGGCCCTAATTTATATATTTAATGTCAGTTAACCCTTACGACAGTGTCCAAAGATAGGAAAGTGTAAAACATTCTGCCCACAGCCCAGGGCTGACCTCAAAGCCCTCACTATTCCATACCTGCGCCTAGCCTCGACAGCTTCTCCCAGCACCCGGAGGCTTCTCTCCTGTGAAACTGTGAGTTGCTCCCTCCACACCTCTGCCCGAGGAACTTGGCAAATGCACGAGCCCACAGTGCAGCGGGAAGTTTTCAGGAGGCCTGGCTGACTCTGAAAAGCTCTGTGGACCCATCCGCCCCAGACCATTCCTAACACAGCCCATGGACAAGTTTTCTGCAGACCTGAACTTGGCCCTGGCCCTGCCTCAGATGATGACGTCCCTCTCCTCCCTTCCAATAATGCTGGGCTCAATGCCTCAGAAGTCTCCAATACGCAGCACACATTGAACTGCAATTTGTTAAATAAGCCCACACCTATTCGTAAACCACCCTGGGTCCATTTTCTGACAACAGGCAATGAGGTCCAGTGCTGGGGAACTATGAACTGTTCCGCCTCATTCACCAAGCAGTTCAGGTCAAAGTGAGGGAGAATTTTCCAGCAGGCAGGCTTTCCAGCAACAGCACTGCTTTTCTCAGGGGTGGTAACAGGCTCTGGCCACTAGAGATGGGGAGTAGAACATGGACAACTACTTGGGGAGTCTTAGAGAAAATTTGGATCAGATTATCTGGACATTCCATTCTGACCCTCAGGTCCATCCGCTGGACACCTGTAGGGAAAGCGGTAATAAATGAAGTCTTGTGGAGCCATGCTGGGAGAAGTAGCCTAACTTTAGGGAGCTTTCAGAGAGGAGAGGTGACACAAGACGGAGGCAGTGATGAAACTAAGGCTCTGCCAAACCCAGGGAACACAGAACAAGGGCCAAGCTGTCCTCCTGTGACCCGACCTGGGAGAAATAGATGTTATTTATCAATGTATCAAACCTCTGATAATCAATTTACATTTGTGGTTTTTACCACAGTAGGCATACTTTTAAAGAAATTACTTATTATTATCTATACCAATCTTTCTAAAAGGAATGGAGGCGGCTCTCTTGGTACTACGTTCTCATTCCTGGGGCTGTAGGAAGGTGGGAAAAAGAGATGTCTCTTTCAGAGCCAGTCTGGCTGGGCTCCCTGGGAAGAGGACTAGGAAGCAGCCCATTATGAGCCAGACATTGTCCTAAGCACTTAACACATATTAACTTATTTACTTCTCACAATAATTACATATAGGCTCTATTATTACAACCATTTCACAGAAGAGGAAACTGACGGACAGAGCAGCTGAGGAGCTTGCCTGGTTAAAAGACCAAGATTTGAATCCAGTGAATACAGCTTTAGAGCCCAGGTTCTTCCTGAGCCACCATACTACAGAATGTAAAATACATTTAGTTTAGGACAAGCTGGAAATGACTATTTGCAAGGTAAAGCCTGACATCCAGCAGAGACACTCACTTTGACAGCATACTCTTTGCCAGTCTGCAGGCTCACAGCACCTTGAACTTTGGCATAGGCTCCCTCTCCCAGCAACTCAGAGGTCAGCTTGTACACATCTAGAGGTGAAATGGACGAGAGGAACAACAAGATGAGTCAGCCCGCTGCGCGCTCCGACGGGAAGACTCCCGTCCCTGAGCTTCCCCAGTCTGAGCACCCAGAGAGAACAGGCACAGGACGACGCCGGAGCACTCGGGGACGAGGAAGACGCGCGGTTTCCCCAGCCGTGGCAGGTCTCAGTTTCTCCACAAGAAGGCCAGATGGAGGGCATCCTGTTCCTCATTTCAGAGATGAGGTCAGAGAAAGGGTTTCAATTCAGTATCTCTTTCCTGAGTACCTACTATGTGTCCGACAGCATAACATGGACACTGTGGGGAATAAAATAGAGTCCCTTCCCTCTAAGGTTCTCAATCCAGTGGGAAGACAGACAGATAACCTACTGGCCGCAGAATAAACCAGGAACTGCTAAGTGCCATCAGAGATCACAGAGGGATAAGACAATTTTTTAAAAAGGCACAGGAAAGGAAAGGGGAAATTTGGAGAATCCAGGCACCCTCACAGAAGGGGTCAAATTTGAATGAACGTCATTTATTAATTTACTCATTTCCTGAGCAGCTACAATGTGCCAAGCTCTGTGTTGAGCACAGGTGATGCAAAGGGGAATAAAGCACTGTTCCATTTTATACCACATACAACGGAGGTCACTGGAGGTTTCTAAGAAGTTTTCAGAAGCTACCTGGAGGAAATCAGACACAGAAGCAGGGTGCAAATGATGCTCTGAGGTTTTAGGTAATGAGTCAGAGTGGCTGTAACACAGCAATAGGCCTGGAGTGAAAGAACGTTGGGATGACTGCCCCAGCTCACAGAGAGCACAAGCTGACCTCATCTTCCCTTGGCCTTCATGCCTCAGCTCTTCCTCTTGAGGCAGCCTAGTCTTAAACCCCTAGATTGAGCAGAAGACTAAACTGTGACGGACACCTCAATACTCTTAGTCATAAGAAATTGCTGATTGCATAAGCTATCCTTAAACAACAGGAAGTACTCTCCTGTGTTCACTGACAGTGCAAAAAAGACTTGTAGATTTGCCAACTATTCTAAAACCTTGGGGAATTTTGTCTCCTCCAACCCCTACCCTTACCCCACCCTCCATACACAGAGTTCTCTACTTTTGAGTTAAGGACAGGCAAACAAACCAACCCTTGCACTACGTACTTTCTTAGTTTTACCACGGTTGGTCTTGAAGCTATGTGAACACAGGGCACAGCATTGTTTTTTTTTTGTGTGTGTGTGTGGGTACCAGGCGTCAAACTGAGGACCTCGCACGCCAGCAGGCGCCCGTGCCGCTGAGTGATATCACCGGCCCCTTTTTCGTATGTGGGTTCCGGGGGTCGAACTCGGGCCCTCGCGCTTGCCAGGCAGGCGCTTATGCCGCTGAGCCATCTCACCAGCCCAGGGCACAGCATTGTTTGTGCTTTAAATGACATGTTTCTCTCAAGGTGCACACTTTCACGTTGGTCCTTCACACTTGTCAGTACGTGTGATGGCTGGAATCCAGTATTCCTGACTCACAAAGTGCCTGTTGTCAGAACCACTGGTGTGCCTGCAAGGTCGGGCAGAGGGCCCACAAGGGGAGGCTATTTCAGGTCTCACAATGAAAGAATAAAACACGTGAAGGGGACATGCTACTCCTAGAAGTGGCTACTGATCCTTTTGGTCCTCAGCAGAGGTGCCCAGTGGTTCACTTCACCTGCCATGTGCCCAGTGATAATGACCTGAGCACTGAGCCATCTGCCATACATACGGAGTGCCCCAAAATGTCAGACTACTTCACGTGCGCCCTTCCAAAGGGAGACAGACACGCAGCACGAGGAGCTTTGATCTCTAGGAGTCGAATCCCCCCCTTAGCTACGGCTACATTGTCATTTGCAGCCTCAGCCCTTTGTGTTTCTCGCTTCCTCTTATGTGGTTGTTCTCTTCTCCGCAGCCCTTCCAGGAACTGCTGGGGTAAGGATCACATCTGACAAGGCGCCAGGACACACGAGACAATCCACGTACAGCTCGGACAGACTGGTCTTCGTGCCCACTGAGGGGTGCCTGACTGTCCAGGGGAGGCCAGCGTGTAGTCCGAGAGCTTGCCCCCCACCATGCCTGTGTAAACTTGCCCGCCCTTGAGATGCAGCACCCTGTCATTTGCACCCACAGGCACCACTGCTTGGAGAGCCATGGGCTCACACCTATGAGGGCTGTGGGAGCAACAAACCTTCAAACCTTCCCGGCAAGGAGTCAGTGGCCCGGGTCTTCCGCTTCTTCTTCCTCCTCTTGTCGCTGTCTGCGATGGGAAGGGGCTCACTGCTGCCCATCTCTGGGAGACAAGAGAAGATATGAGAGAAACAGCAGTGTACTGATTAAGCCGTAAGTTCACTCAGGAGAAAAATGGGAGGGGGGCCCAGGAGCTTTACACTGATGGTTTTTAAATATCTGTGAGGACTATTGATTTGTTTTGACCCAGGAGGCAAAACTAAAGGCAAAACCATTAGAGGAGATCATTAACTGTGGAAAGGAACTCAGACAGGCAGGCTAGATTAGAAGAGGACAGCAGAAGCCTGCTTTAACCAAGCTCATTAGAACATGGATTTAGATGCCACCAGTCAAACCATATTCCCCAAACAGCACAGCGAATCCACGAACAGAGCCTCACTTGCAATAGCCCCAAACCTCAGTGCCAGAAAGGCAGGACCCAGGGAGCTAAGCCAGAGAGAAGGTGGCAGTGGGGCTCATGCAGATGAAATCAGGGGCTCTGCAATATCCCTAAAGATGTGGGCCTCTCACCAGGCGTGGTGGCACATGCCTGTAATCCCAGCACTTGGGAGACTCAGCAGGAGGACTGCCACTAGTTTAAGGCCAGCTTGGGCTACAGTGAGGCCTTGTCTAAAAAAAAAAAAAAGTGGGCCCCTCCATGGTGCTTCCCTGGGGAAGGAATGAGAGGGCTGAGTATGGGGCTGAGAGTGGCCCTGCATTTCTTCATGCCTAGGAGCACAGACTTGAATGCCGGTAGAGCCCACAGCATTGCCTCCCTTCTCCCACTCCTTCCTTGGAGGGGGTATGGTGAACACCCATTTGGAAGCCTGTAGAAGTGACAGGTCTGTGCCAGGCTGCTGGATGAAGTCAGTCAGTGCAAAAACATTATTATCTCTCCTTGGCAGGCACCTGGCTCCCCTGTTAAAGGAAGGCAGACAGACACTGGAAAAGGTCAGGACAGAAAGGAGATGCAGGAAACCAAAACAGGGAAAGAGAAAAGGAGGAACCATGAGCCAGTGCCCAATCACAGTTCTGTTTCTAGGTCACTCTAGTAGGGGCCTTCCCGTTAAAGATAAGTTACTTATAGAACATGTCATGCCCCTGATCCAGAGTGGAGCCTTAATACTCTTTGCCTGCAGTTAGAAATAATAAGATTTCTCCAAAGTCTCTGGGTCTAAATCCCCACCAGGGTGATTAAACCTCTACATCCTTCTAAAATAGAGGCACTTGAGTGCTGATGGGGCAGGCGGTATGAGAGACTTTTAGATCAGCCTTCAATAAACACAGGCTCTGGGTTGCTGTACTTTTTTTTTTTTTTTCCTTTTCTGAGAAATTTTAAAATAGAAGCTGGCTCTCTGCCCACTGAGAGGAAAGGCCCACTCTCTTCTCAAAAGATCCAGCTGAACATGAGCAGAAAAATGGCAATTCGGCCCAGAAAGTTGATTAGTGCTGATGCCCGTCTACTCGCTGTTCTCAGGGTGAGCACACAGCAGCCATTAGGAGGAGGAGGAAGCACGCAGAAAGCCCTCCAACACCACCGAGCAGAACGCGTGATTCTGCAGCCAAGTGTCTGGCAGCTCAGTTTAGGGGCATTCTTCCTTCTTTTTCTGGAATCTGTGACAGTGGATATTCAATTATACTTTAGAGTGGAGAACAGATAATCACACGGATAAAAAGAATCCACAGAGGATCTCAAAATATTACTCCATCCAACAATTTTAAGCACATTACATGTGTGGACAGCGATACCCTATGAATTCAAAGAATTAAATGTTGGCACTGGAACGCCCATCTTCGCCAAGGTGAATCAGAAGGAAAAACGCTGTCCCTGTGCATTTGTTGGACATAGTGAGAAACTGTACAGAAATAAAATGTAAGGTCACTCGTCTTCAGGAGCTTGAGGAGGGGACACTGGCCATGTGGCAACAGGTTGGGAAGGAAGGAACCCTGTTCCTTTGGCCCTGACCTTGTATGCAGTCCAGTGCCCACCCTTGTCCCAGCTATTTTTTATCAGTGCTGCAAGCCAAGTGTGGGACTTGCTCCTTCTCCCTCCCTGGCCCACGTTGCAGTGGGGGCCTGCAGACAAGCGAAACGGCCAACAGGCAGGTGGTGCAGAGCAGCAGCAGGAGAGCTGGCGGCACGGTGACTCACAGGGGCTGCTCAGCCACACTTAGGGCTCCAGCTAGAAAACCCTGTTAGCGGCACTTCATACTTGCTCTTCACCACAGCAGGGCTGTGGAGCCTCTTGCGGAAGCGGCATAGCTCTGGGCTCTGCCAAACACTCAGTATTAGATTTTATGGCTTCACACACAAAAGACAGAGTACCCGGTCTATTCTGCATGGATCTCAGTGGAAGGAGACACCAGAAGGGACAAATGGCTAAGACTGCCTTTGTAAACAGAACTTGAAAGAGAGTTGTTTTTGAAACTAGAAAGGAAAAATGCAGAAAGACATTGAGGTGAAAAAAACATGTTTAACTTCCCTGCTTTCACAGCGGGAGGGGGGAGGTGGGGAGAGGTAATACGATCTCACCAAGGGGTTGCCAGTCCCTCCTCTGGGGTAGGCCACAGGGAGTCACCTTATGTGGTGACCTAAGGCAAGTGGGCCCGTAGCTCAGTCTGCATGCAACCACTGGATAAGTGCTTCCTCGGGCAGAAGTTCCCACAGGCAAGCTGCTCCACAGCCCACCTGCCGCCCCGGCACAGGAGGACTACTTGGCCCTCAAACCAGTTTAAAAGTCCTTGTCTCTCTGGAACAAGGGGAACCCTACCCTCTACCCCCAATAACTGCAGATGAGTTAGAGTTTGTGCTCAGTCTTCTGCTCCCAGACCTCCTGTGAGGAGCTCTGTTACAGTGCTGGTTTTATTTGGCTCTGACAGCTTCCTTGTATTTTTTTTTTTTTTTTGGTACCAGGAATCGAACTCAGGACCTCGCGCTTGCCAGGCAGGCGCTGTGCCGCTGGGCTATATCTCCAGCCCCGAGAGCTTCCTTGTGTTCTTAAGGCCAAGACTGTCTCTTCGATAAGCTGTGGCACAAACTGTCAGATAGAGATGAGCCCTCAGAAACCATGCACTGAGATGGAAACAACGTGAAATGATGCACATAGTAAGTATTAAGCACAGCGGGTGTCACATGGGCCCTGTAGGTACCCAGTTACTCTGAAGGAAATGTGGGTACACCTGTGCCCCACAGAAAATGCAGAGGAAGACTATTCTCATCTATGAATTTGGTTCAGGAATTCTATCCATTAATTCTCTGCCATACTCCCTCTTCAAAGGCCCTATGACCAAAGGTCCTTAACTTTCTAGTCAGAAGCCTGGTTCTTGCCATGGGATTGGGAAATGTGTCTCTTATTTTAGAGAAGTAGGCACTTCTCAGTTTCCAGACAGACCCAGCTGGTCTAGAGGCTCCCAGCACCACTGCTGTCTCTAGGCCTCGCCTTCCTCTTGGGCGGGTCTGGAGGCCCACGCTGTGTTCCTGGTGGAGGTGGAAGTGGCGAGGAAGCACATGGGTTTGGATCAGGACACCAAGGTGGAAATCCTGGTGGAGGTGGAAGTGGCAAGGAAGCACATGGGTTTGGATCAGGACACCAAGGTGGAAATCCTGGTTCAGATACCACCACATGGCACCAAGGCCAAGTTACTTTTTGCCTCACAGAGTCTCAGCTTGTTCCATCTAGAGAACAGGTTTAAAAATATGCCTGCCCTGGCTACTTGCCCTGTCTAACCCACAGGGTTGCTATAAGGACCCAGTGATGTACTTAATATAAATGTGCTTCAAAAATCAGGTGTACGCGAAGGTGTATATTTGTATGTGTGAACACGAAGTGAAAAGTCTAGACAGAAATACACCAAACCATCAATACCGCTACCTTCTAAAGAGTGCCAACAATGTGTCAGGCACCGAGCTGGGTATGAGATGTATGTCTAATTCTTACAATAATCTCAAAAGGTAAATATCTTACCGTATTTCAGGTAAGGAAACACACTTGAGCATATAGCTGGTAACTACCAAATGCCAAACATCTAGTTAACAGCTTCACTGAGACTCAAACTTGATGCTGCCCTTTCAAGTCCAGGCCACCTCTAATCTCTGTGTGATTTGTATTGTCTTTTTCATATTTTTCAGTATTCTACAAATTATATACAATGAAATTTATTATTTTTATGCTATTGTTATTTAAATCAAATTTTATTTCTTAGTGAAATACACAATTTTTCTTTACCATACATTAGAATTTAGAATTTACATCTAGAATTTAGAACCTGATTATGGTTTTTAAAATTGTATTTTTCTCTGTACTGAAATTCAATATTCAATGATGGACAAGTATTATAGGAATTTGATGCCTAAAGATACTAATTTTACAACTGTGAAAAACACAAATGCTATATTTATTTATTTATTTATTTATTTATTTATTTATTTTTTGTGGGTACCGGGGGGTCGACCTCAGGACCTCGCGCGCCAGCAGGCGCCCGTGCCGCTGAGTGATATCACCGGCCCCTTTTTCGTATGTGGGTTCCGGGAGTCGAACTCGGGCCCTCGCGCTTGCCAGGCAGGCGCTTAAGCCACTGAGCCATCTCACCGGCCCCTTTATTTTTATTTTTTAAAGTTTTTTTTTTTTTTTTTTTTTTTTTTGAGAACAGGTCTCATTATGTGGTTCAGGTTGGCCTTGAACTCGCTCTGCAGCCCAGGGTGGTCTCCATCTTGCAATCCTCCTGCTTCAGCTTCCCAAATGCTGGGACTACAGGGGTGTGCTGCCAGCCTGGCTAAAATGTTATTTTTAAAGAAAGGAAATACTTTATAGAAACATTTATCATGTAGGGTATAGTGGGCATGCCTGTAATCCCAGCTACTTGGGAGGCTAAGGAAGGAGGATCACAAATTTAAAACCAACCTGGACAACGTATGAAGACCCTGTGTCAAAATAAAAAAAGGTTTAAAAAAAGTAGAGCACTTGCCTAGTGCAAGACCCTAGGTTTAGTCCCCAGTGCTGCAAAACAGCAACGAAAAGCCCTGAACATTGCAGCCTGAGAGTTGTGGCTCCCAACTCCTGCCAGACCCTGGCGAGACGCCTGGCTCCTTGACGTGGCAGTTTCCAGGTAAGAGTAAGGCGGGGCTGCCTACATCACGAGACTGCTACGAGGATCAAGTAGACTACATGTGGGAGCACCGCCAACTTATTCATTCAACCAATACCATATTTATTAGGCAACTACCGATCCAACTAGACAGGGAGAATGTAAGAGACATGGTCTCTGTCATTGTGGAATTAAAATCTCCTGACGTGTAAAACAATGTCAATATAGGACAAGAGTTGTGACAGAGAAGTAACAGGTGCTGTGAAACAGAAGAGAAGACTCTAACTCAGATGGGTAATTAGAGGACAAGAAAGCTAAGCCAGCACCTGAGGATCAGTGGGAGCTGCCCAGGGTGGTCCTGAGGGAGAATTCCCAGTCTGAAGAGTGGGTCCCACAGAAGAGGTGGCATAGCTGGTTAGGGCCACCACCCATCGTGCGGCTGGCTGGGGCGCGGAGTAGATGGGGAAGTGATGACCGATCAGATCTTGAGCAGTTTCAGCATCATCAACAACAACCAATGTTTCTATCCTTAGGCATATATTTATCTTGTTTTCTCTAATAGAATAGCGATGCATGTTTTTCTTTGTGAAACCTGTTAGCCAACAAGTCCGACTGTGCTGGATATGTAGCAGGTGTTAGAATACAGATGCAAGACCCAAGCTGGCACCTGCACAGGGAGTAGCCTAGAGAGCTCAGAGAGATGTGGAGGGGTGGAGGAGTCCCAGGGGCCTGGGGGAACCACAACAGCAACGGGTGCCAACCGCTGCTCTCCCCCACAGGGGACCACGAGGCCCACCTTCTAGAAGAACTGTGTCATTTCTCCGCAAGGCCTGATGAGGTGCACTGTCCCGAGCCACCAGACGTGCACTCCATACTTGGACAGCGTCTATGCGGTCACCTGCAGTGTGCTACAGAAGAGGGGTCTTCTGGCTAACTCAGCTCTGCAAATGGCTCCTGCTCCCTCCACCCACCCACTCTCGAGCTCTTTCAAGGTCCCAACCTATCTGAGCACTTCCTTCATCCACAAGGCTCTCTAGAGAAGGAACAGTGGAAATTCAAGCCACGGACTCAGCTGCCTCCTCAGGCATCAGCCATTTGAGGGACCCAAACAAACGGAGAGCTGAGACAACTGAAGGACTGGGGGTGTGGCTTGGTGATGGAGTGCTAGCATTCACAAGGCCCAAAAACAAAAACTGAAGAAAACTGGAAAACTGAGAAACTGAAAGAAATAGGACAGACACTCTTGGGAAGAGGCCGAGACTAAGCCACATGAGAGAGGGGAGCAGGCAACATGCATGGCCGGGGGGACTGACACAGGGTGGTCGTGACTTTGAAGAGGCAGCACAGGCATGCGGCTCACTCCCACTCGGAAGACTTCCAGTGCACACCTTTTGTGGGGCTCACCACATGTGAGGCAGTGTTTGAGGTGCTTGATAGATACTACACTCTACATACAGCCCTTGTTTACTCTTCATGACTCTCTGAGGTAAGCACAGTTACTGCCCACATTTTGCAGAAGAAAAAACTCAGGTACAAAGAGAGAAAATGATTTGTCCATGGTCATGTAGCTAGTAAGTAACAGATTGGCATCTCAATCTAGACAATCTGGCTCGGAATTCAAGCTGTTAACCATTACACTGCAGTTAAACATTAATGTTGAAAAAGGCAGGAAGGTGTAGCCAATAAAGGTCAGCCAGGAACCACTGAGAATGCGGTTGTTTACACGCCTTGGCACAGCAGCTTGCCTCCTCATGTGCAGGGGACGAGATGCTGACGCCTCATCAGTCCTCCAGTGACCTCGGGCACTGTTTACACAGGTGTGCTGGGCACTGCTGTTCCCTCCCATGCACTGTGATGTCAAAAGGTTGGGCAGCACTGCTCTAGCTTCCATAAATGCAAGGGCACAATGGCCATATCCTCACTATTATACTAAAGTCTCATCTATCAGAAGTTTCTTTTTGCTCTGCGATATCTTTGTATTCCGTGCTTTGCTGTATTATGGAAGATGAACTACAAACCAAAGTCTAGGTATCAGGTATACGCCTATATTCTTCTGCCTGGCCTGGTAGTTGTGGTTTCTGATATCATCACTACTACACAGGGGATGAGGAAAGGGCGCACTCAAGAGGAAGATGGTCAAATTTAGTACACCACAGATGCAAGGAACTCTATAGGATCGGCTCAGAGGACAGCGACTGAGATCCCACAGGGCTGAAGTGTTTTTTCCCTGGAGTTCTGTGGATGAGAAGGCTGGGCCGCCTCAAGCACACTGCAGAGGAGCTGGCAGGGAGTCCTGCTTGGGGCCAGCAGGGTGATCCACAGCAGGCTTCAAATAGGGCTGGGACAGGGAGAGTCCCGCAGGCCAAAGGTCTAGATTCAGGCCCATTTTCCCCTCTGCTGATTCTGGGGTCACAAGCAGCCTTCAGGGCTGCACTGCATCTCCTGGTGGAAGGAATAACAAGAGGAAGGACAGAGAATGCAGGAAGGAGAGTGTGCTTATGGAACAGCGAGCAGACAGGGGTGAAGGACTTGGATGAGGAACAGAGTGAAGACTGAGAAAGGCTGCTGTTGGTCACCCAAGCTTATTAATATGGCCCACAAAGCCCTCTAGGACCTGTCCTCACATTTCTTCTGTCCTCAACAACCAACTCACCCTTTCAAAACAGCAGCTCATGCAGTTTACAATTCTACCAGTCCCTGAAGCGTTCTTCTGCAGGGCCACCACTGTGCTCTGATGTGCAGAAGTGCGCCGTGTACTTACTGGAGATGTAGCTCAGTGACAGAGCACTTTCCTAGCGTGTGTGAAGCCCTGGGTCCAATCTTTTAGCAGCGCACACACGCGCACGCACACACACACAAATACACACAGTGTACTCAAGGACTGAAATTCAATACAATTAATAATTTTTGCTCCTTCAGCAAGGACATTCTTAAGTGAAAATGGCATATTTAAAAAATTGTGAGTGTGCGACAGTGAAGCATCCAATGGTTACTAGCACAGTTCAGTGTCACTGCTTTGAACAACAGCTCCTCACAGTCACTTTGCAACAACAAATACCATTTTAGTACTGCTATGAAAATCCTTTGTGAACCACAGGCAAGGGGGAGCTACAACAGAACCAGCTGCAGGCTGGGGACATGCAGGGCTGAGGGAGGCTGCTGCAACCGGTTGGGAGAAGGCAAGGAAGGCCTACACCTGAGCAAGGCAGCAAGAAGGAAGAGAAAGGCAAGGACTGCTATGGGGGAGGGAGGAGGCTAGAGGCAGAATTCATCTTCATCGAGTCAAAGACTGGAGATGGAGGAGGAGTCAAAGGCTACACTCTCCTTCTAGGAACGGACAGTGTCTCATTCTTCTCTATCTCCACTGCCTAGAATGAAGCCAGGCAGAGGTGAACCTCAACATATATTCATATATATATGCTTTTTAAAGCTGGGCATAGTGGTGTATGCATATAATCCTAGCAGAGGGATCACTGAGAGTTCAAGGCCAGCCTGGGCTACATAGTGAGACCTTGTGTCAAAAACAAAACAAAAATGCTTTTCAACCAAAATCAGGTACCATAAGAACATAGTGCCATCTGAGAAGGGGAGAACTCAGAAAGGGGAGCTGTGTTGGGGTGGAGAGCAGGAGAAGACAGTGGTGCTACCAGGAAGCTTCAGATGTAAGCAACACCACATGGCAGCCAGGGACTGTAAAAACTCACAGACAAGGCTAAAACCATCTCACCCAGCCATCACTATCACCCAGCCAAATCTATGAATGAGTTATAACGGGCCAGGCATGACAAAAGCTCAGATTAAAATGGAACACAGAATGCTTCAAAATATCATTATAGGGGCCAGGGATATAGCTTAGTGGCACAGTGCCTGCCTGGCAAGTACAAGGTCCTGAGTTTGATTCCTGGTTCAAAAAAAGAAATCATAGGCCAGGCGTGGTGGCGCATGCCTGTAATCCTAGCACTCAGGAGGCTGAGGTAGGAGGATTGCCATGAGTTTGAGGCCAGCCTGGGCTACATAGTGTGTTCAAGGCCAGACTGAACTACATAGCAAGACTCTGTCTCAAAAAAAAAAAAAAAAAATCATTATACATGTCATATGTAAGTTGAAAAGGAATCAGAAGAGATACATCCCAGATTATTAACAATGGTTCCTTGGGGAGAATGAGATTGGGTCTCTGTGAGAACTTCTTTCTTTCTTTTTTCTTTTTTTGGTCCTGGAGAATGAACTGAGGCCTTTGCACTGAGCTCTGTCCCCAGCTCTTTTTATTTTGCAGTGAGGTCTTGCAGGCTGGCCTGAACTTGATTCTCTTGCCTTTCCCTCTAAGAATGCTGAGGTGTGTGCCACCAAGCCTGACTCGAACTTCACTATTTTATACTTCTGCTGTATAGATTTACTTTTGCAATCAAAAGTAAGTAAATATGTCTTACTTAGCGCATATTTCCTTATGTCCCGTGGCCATTTTTTCTGGAAGAAATGTGCCTCCTCCTGATGAGGTAAGCATTGTTAGGCACCCCAGGCTGCTCAGCTGAGTTCAGCTGCCCAACTAAATACTGAAAACCCAGCAATCAGGAGGCTGAGGCATGACGAATGCTCTGAGTTCAAGGCCAGCCTAGGCTACACAGTGAGTTCAAGGCCAGCTTGGACTCCATAGTGAGACCTTCTCTCAAAACAAAGAAACCAACCAACCTACCCACCCTGAAAACTACTGACAGCTTAGGTGACTGCATTCCACACCTTTCTCTGGAAATAGCACATACTTTCAATTTGAAGTAACCTAAAAGGATAAGTGAAATGTATATCCAATCTTACCTATAGGTTTCTGTGAACTTGAAATTCCAAGGGAAATAATGCTGCTGTCAGCGGTTGGTGTCTTCCAGCCACAGGAAGTGTTTCACTGGCTTCTGCGCTCAGCCGCTGTTCTTCGGTTCTCCATCTGCTTCTGCTTCATCTTATCTGGCTTGAAAACCTTCAAGAAGCGGAAGTAGAATCTTGTAATTCTGACTTCTCTAAGAGGACCCAGAGAAGACAGAGATCTACCCGTGTCCCCAGCCCTTGAGTTATTCCAGGAAGTGGATATGCACATGGAAGCCACAGATGTCCCTAGGATTTAAAATCAGACAAGTCAGTATCTGCAAATGCTGACCCTAAACACTGAAGATTTAATGAGGGCCCGAGTAAGGTTTTTCAGATTCAGTTTCCACGGTGGGACTTCACACCCCAAAAGACCTAAGTGAGCCAGGGTGACAGCGATGGACCTCTCTGTCACTCTGAGGAGTCTTGTGCAAAAAGTAAAAGCTGACAGTTCTCTGCTGCCTGCTTTTTAAGAGACGAACAGGCTCTGGTTCCACCTCCTAGTGGCCAGGCCTGAGCCTCTCAGGCAAGAGGTCACAGTGCCAGAAAGATAAAGCAGATGCTGAGAGCGGCAGGAGGCACGAGTGGAAAAAGTCTTATGCCAAATGCATAAATAGTGGCTGTTTCCAACGTGATGCCTTCATTTTCTGTATGTCCACTGCTATTTTTAATCCTGTGACTATAGCCATCATGTGCCAAAGTTGCTTTGTCAACTTCTTCTCTATTAAATAAATATGTACTTCCTCTTTTCCCAGGAGAAAAGCTCCAAAAATGCAGCTTAAATCTCAATTTTGGGCCTTTGTGCCAAAATTTGTAAAAGGGTTGTCTAACTGGAAGCTGGATGTGTTTCAACATTACCTCAAACCACATGTCTCAAAGTGGACTTGTCCCCCCACCACAGCTTCCTTCCTCTTGATTTCTTCTCTGATTACATCATCCTGCCAGTCACCCAGCCACAGGGCCTTTAAATTATTTCTAATATCTTTTTCTCCTCCATCTACATAAGTTCCCGATGCTGACACTATCAGGCTTTCCCTTAACCTTGTATACAGTTCCTTGAAAAATAACTCCTATTCATCCCTTGAGGCCCATCACAAATTACTAGGAGTAATCCTGCAAGTTCCAGAAGCAGTCTTGACTTTCTACCTCATCCTGCATCTCATTAAGCCCACAGTATTCCTTTATAATATAGAGCAGGCTATACACATGTCTATGTGGGCCTCCTACCAGGCTATAAACTCCTCAACTGATACAGTATCTGGCACCAAAAAAGGGCTCCAGTGAAGCTGAATGAATGATTTCACCCACAAGGTATCTCTTTATTGTCCATCAGTGACAACAGAACAGTGGACAGTCTTGCCTACTGCACTTTTTATTCCCAGACAAATCTCTGAGACCCAATGAGACTGTTTCTAAGACCCAAGGAAACTTGGCTCTTCCTCCTCCTGCCACCATGGCTCTGCCAGGGACAGCTGTAACACCTTTGGACTCTGGGCCTTTAGTCTTGTCACAGGTTTTTCCTGTTTTTTATTTTTTTTGAGACAGGGTCTCGCCATGTAGTTCAGGCTGGCCTTCAACTCACTATGTAGCCCAGGCTGGCCTTGAACTCATGGCAATCCTCCTGCCTCAGCCAAGCACTCGGAAGGCTGAGACAGGAGAACTGCTGCGAGTCTGAGGCCAGCCTGCACTACACGGCGAGACTCTGTCTCAAAAAAAATAAATAAATAAAAATAAAAAAGAACTAGACTTCCTATAGAAGTTTTAGAGCAAAAAACTCTGAAAAAGAAGGGATCCATCACACTACCTTCAAGATGGACAACATCAGTGGGGCACCAAAAAGACTACGACTTACAGAATTTCCATCTGTGGCCCAAAGAGCCAGACCTGCACCTGTCATTTCCTTGCTCCAAAACCTCTAATAGGTGTTACTGCCTCTGGAGAAACAAAGCTCCTGTGTGTTCATGAAGGGCCACCCCAATGTTGCCAGCCCGGCCTTCCTGCTTTCCAGTCCCTTCCAGAAGCCTTTACCTGCACTCCAGCTATAGGAGCTGCTTCTACTTGATGGCCAAAAACAATTTCCAGCTTCTCCCATGTGTGTATAACTCAACCACACTGTGACATTTCATTACACATCTCATCCTGAAGTCGGGTGTGGTGGCACATGCCTGTAATCCCAGCACTTGGGAAGCTGAGGCAGGAGGATTGCTGTAAGTTCAAGGTCAGCCTGGGCTACATAGTGAGACCCTGTCTCAAAACGAAACAAAAAAACAACGAAGCGAAACACTTCATCCTAGACAGAGCTAGGAATGGGGCGGATACTATGTCTGAGTCAGCTCTGACTCCCCTGCACCTAGCACAGGGCCTGGCGCAGGACAAATGCTTCCTAAGTGTTAATGAATGAATACATTCTCTGAAGTTACTCTGCTCTTAAACTATTTTGGTTGTACCCTTATTTTAGCAGACTGAGCACAGTCCTTGTCATTGCCAGGAAGTAGAAAAACCAAAGAGAAAGAAAAGAAGCATAACCCATGTGATCCAAGCAATGGAAAATAGGTTTTATGGGCGAGGAGAAAGCAGCCCAGGCTGTTTAGCCTGAAGAACAGTGGATGGGGTCTAACTGGACTCCAGCTTTAAGTACAGAAAAGGTTCTCATGAGAAAATCTTGATCTCATCCTCCCTTTATCATCAGAAGAAAGTTTTCCATATTCATGGAAAACAGAACAGTAAGAACTGGGTTAAGTTAAGGCTAGAAGGGCTTAAACTAGAGAGAAAGAAGAACCAAATTAGGCACGACTTTTCCAGAGATGCTGCACAGTTGTTCCTTTTGGCAGGTCTGGAGGGGTCTTGCTGCACTTTTGCTGACGGCTGTGCAAAAGGAAATGAATACGCTGCTCTGGTCTTGATGACTACAGAAAGAGGCAGAGGAATCACGAGTCAGGTGAGATTTTCTAACAAGCCACTGACTTTTTATTGACCTTTTTCCTGCAGGCACTTTTTGTCATGTCAGGATTTGTAACCCTGTGATGGACTAATCTAGTAGTTCCAAGTTTCCTGCTAGTGCAATGGAAAGAGAGAAAGCAACAATGCCAGAGTGAGCCGCGCATGGTGGTGCATGGCTGAATCCCAGCACTCCAGAGGTTGAGGTAGAATTACTGAGTTTGAGGCCAGCAGAGCTACACAGAGAGACCCTGTCTCACAAAACAAAACAAAACAAAACAAAACAAAACAAAACAAAACAAAACAAAAAGTCAGAGTGAGACAGTGGGGAAAACAGTCCTAACAAATGTATTGTTTATAAAAACACTACCAAACTGGGCATTAATGGCCGGTATTATTATTAAAGCTAGCATTCATTGGGCACCTACTACATGCCAGGTACTGTGCTGGTTAACAGGTTATCTCAGTTCTCTTGAGAACCCCACAAGGTAGGTAGTAGCGCTTTACAGATGAAGAAACCGAGCCTAAGTAAGGTTAAATGACTTGCCTGATTCACACAGCTAGCAGCGACAAAGGCAGGATTCAAACGCAGACAGTTTGGTTCTAGTCTATACCCTACCTCCTGTGTATTAGGGGTGAAAGGCTGAAACTTAAACCCTAGTCTCTCTGAATCCAGCTTTATACTCTGTGCCACTCCCTTAGACTGCCCCAAGTCTGGAAGAGAAAAGCAGTACATGACACTGGCAAGAGACAAGTCCTCAGAAGAGAACTCACGTCCCTCACTCTGCTGGGGAAGGAAGCTGAGACCGAGGACTCACAGATGAGGAAGAGCAGACCAGGCCCTGAATGCCAGCCAGCCTCCTGTCTTGCTTGTAGTGCTCCTTCCTCCATGATAGGGTCTTGTTGAATCTGATGCAACAGGATGTGTCGGATGGGCTGTCTCCCCAGAAGAAACTTCTGCAGTGAACTGCCAATCTCACACCACAACTCATGCCTGAGATACGGGGGAGCCTGCAGCTTTTGTGAACTCATTCCAAGATTCTACGAGTTAAGGGTGACACTGCACTGACCGATGGCACTGCAGGGGCTGCCAAGATGCTCACATATTCACCTGGTGGAGCAGATGTGGACCTGGCAGCTTCCACACCGGGTGAGTAGTGCACAGTCTGAAGCCTGTTCACTGGTGTCCCCACTCTGGGAGCTTCTCTGCTCCTGTCAGCCTCCATCCTGTGGCCGTAGGAGGGAGCTCTGGTCATTGCCACTAGCTCTGCAGCACAGTGGAAAGATGTGCTCTCAGGCTCAAGCTTCCTGTGCCACTTGCTAGCTACCTGACCTTAGAGAAGTCACTTTAACCTTTCTGAGGTCTGGTTTCTTCATCTTTAGATTGAGGATAAACATCCCTATATTACAGGGGTTGGGAGGATTAAACAAATTATAGTGGATAAAGCATGTTGCAAGCCACAAAGAAAAGCAGACATTTGATAAACGTTAATGTTCTCCCCGCCCTGTCTGCATTTTGTCCACAATCTACCATTGCAGTATATTTCCTCTCCTCACCAACTTCTCTTTCCTCCCCACCACACACACACACACACACACACACACACGTTTTCCTCTAGACCACTGCTTACACTGCTCCTTCTCCCAGGAATGAACTCCAACCAAGGCCCAGCATAAATTCCCCACCATCAAGAATATTCTCGTCATGTTAGGATTGATTTTTCCTTCTCCCAAACTCCCACTTTGTTTATATTCTGTACTACATTTGCCATAGTCAGTCTGACTTCAGTTATTTATGTACTTGTCTATCTTCCCAACTACACTGGAAGGAGAAGGCTCGGAGAAGACCGTTACAGAAGGGCGAGAAACGTGCTGTCTTCGGTGTATATTTCTCAATACCAGGGGCTTGTACACAGCAAGAGCTTAATATGTATTTACTGAATTGAAGCCTTCCATCCTAGACTAGGAATCATTATAGAAAGATCCAGAACTAAGTTTTTCCCCCCCTAAAACTATGTATTTAGTGTCTGACTTAATAAAGAGGCAATTTTTGAAGTATATTCACATTCCTAAACTAGGATCCACTAGCACTAAGGTGCACTTGCTTCATTCCTTCCTCCATTCTGCCAACACAGCCTGGATTCCTCTCTGGACCTCTCTCCAGCGTTCAGGGAGACAGCGCTAGAAAGATGTCTTAGTCATAGAGGAAGGGGGTCTGCGAGCAAGCTCTCTGGACAACTCTTCTACTCCACTGGGTAGAGGTGACTGCAGTTAAAACCGTACTAAAAACCAGAGTTGTAGGATCAGAAAACAGATCTAAATGATTTCTATCTGCCTCAGTTTCTAAGTCTATAAAATTGTTTAAATTGTTGAAAACAGTATCCACCA
The DNA here is from genome assembly GCA_028451465.1 of Erethizon dorsatum. NCBI lineage: Eukaryota > Metazoa > Chordata > Mammalia > Rodentia > Erethizontidae > Erethizon > Erethizon dorsatum. The sequence continues at coordinate 96,827,353 of CM051827.1, read as the reverse complement.
CTCAACAATTATTAGATATTGTATTAACTACGTAGACCCAGGCAAGGTGGCACATGTCTTAGCTACTCAGGAGGCTGAGGCAGGAGGATCTCTCGAACATAGGGAAGTTGAGGCCAGGTGAGACAACACAGGACTCTGCCTCAAAAATTTAAGATAAATAATTTAAAGATTATTTTAAAAAGTAACAGGCTGAAGCTATGTGTGGTGGCGCACACCTGTAATCCCAGCACTCGGGAGGCGGAGGCAGGAGGATTGCCATGAGTTCGAGGCCAGCCTGGGCTACACAGAGAACTGAAGGCTGGCCTGAACTACACAGTGAGACCCTGTCTCAAACAAAACAAAACAAAACAAACCGGCTGGAAAAACAGGAGGCTGCACTTTCAGAACTCTCTCTACCCCTGCCTGATTCCTTGTGTAATCTCAAATAAGTCCATTCCCTTCTCTGGGTCTTTCCCCATCTGTAAAATGAAAGTGATAGAACTAGATGGTTCCCAAGCTCCTTCTACTTTCAACAGTGCATATTTTTTTTTTTTTTTTTTTTTGTGGGTACCAGGGGGACGACCTCAGGACCTCGCGCGCCAACAGGCACCCGTGCCACTGAGCGATATCACCGGCCCCTTTTTCGTATGTGGGTTCCGGGAGTCGAACTCGGGCCCTCGCGCTTGCAAGGCAGGCGCTTACGCCGCTGAGCCATCTCACCGGCCCATATTTTTCTTTAATCAATAGAGAACCTGCTATTTCATATGCTGAGGCTGTTGGCAAGGAAAAATGTGAATTTTTAGCTGCTGGTCCCAGATGGGAAAGACAACTGTTTAGCAAGGCCAAGGGCAGAACAACTGATTAGTCAGCCACCTGTGAGCTTTCCCCTGCGTGACCTGTACCACAGACTGAGTAGATCCCTGAACAGAGCCCTAACAGCTTCCCAACAAAACTCACAGCAAAGGCAAGACACTGGCCTGAAAGTAAGAGCAGCAATGTGGAATCCTGGCTCAAGCAGAATTCCTACACTTGCTAGCCTTTGATGCCTGTAATTAGGGTACCACCAATATAAACTACTGCCCTTCTAGCCACAAAGAAAAGGAAAAACACAAAGTCCCCCTCTGAACCAGATAGCTCATAAAACCAAGGACCAAAGTACATAAAAAATGTCACTGATTGATTTAATCCTAAAGATTGCAGAGACCTACTATGTGTCAGCCTGTGTCAGGCAGAGGAGCAATGAAACAGACATTGTCCCTTGCCACCCGTGTATTCAAGAGTACATATGGGGGGGTCGGTGAGATGGCTCAGCGGCGTAAGCGCCTGCCTTGCAAGCGCGAGGGCCCGAGTTCGACTCCCGGAACCCACATACGAAAAAGGGGCCGGTGATATCGCTCAGAGGCATGGGTGCCTGTTGGCGCGCGAGGTCCTGAGGTCGACTCCCCGGTACCCACAAAAAAAAAAAAAAGAGTACATATGGGGTGCCACCCCCCTGGGGTAGACTGTGATAAGAGCACTAGCAGGTTCATCAGAGGTTCAGCCTCTGATGCAGAAGATGGGAAGGGGAGCAACTGATCCAGTGGGAGGATGAGAATCCTCACCAAGCAGGGCGTATGAAACATGGGGCTTGAAAGATGAAAACCAGGAGGGAATACAAGCACAGGCTGGAGCAGCAATGCAGGGATTGTTTAAGGAACACAGACTGGTTTATTTTGACTAGGGCACAGGGTGCAGGTTTGGAAAAACAAAGGGAAGAAGGCAGAAAAGGGGTTTTGGGAAGACAGAGTATGGAGAGATTTCCTTAGCAATTGATGAAGTCTGCAAAAGTTTCTGAGCAGAGATACAGTACAACACATTGGAACAGTGTTTTAGGAAGATCACATGGACACTCACAGAGAGGATGCAAAAGGAAACACATTACAGAATTACTGTGGGACCACCTAACAGGAGACCATACACTTCCCAACTACGGGTGTGCTGCAATCTAATAGCTCTTGTTCACAGAGCTTCTCTCCTCTGTTTTAGCCTCATGAGATCTGCGTTGCCAGGCCCCCTGTCAAAATCTGCTAAGCGCTAGGGTAAAGGACTCCCAGACAAGTCAAGAGACTAGGCAACTCTGGATTACAGGAGAAGAGCTGAGATGGAGCAGGAGGGTGGGGGTACCAAAGTCTCCAGCTGGCTCAGCTCCATAAAAACCCAACCCTGGGTCTCTTCACATGGCTCCCAGTGCAGCCCTCTTTAGAATGGCCGAAGCTAAGGACAGTTGGCCAAAAGCACTGGCTGATGGCTAAGGATCCAGTGGGACCCTATACATCAACTTCCCGACAGGTGCTGGCCTGACATGGGCAGTGGTCACTAAGGACTAGTCCCCTTCCCATCCTGCAAGGTCAATTCCACTTGTGAAGCCCATTGAGGTTTCAAGGCCCTGATCAGATGAGCTCTTTCCCCAGGGCTTCTCTAAAGTATCCCAGACCAAAATGACCCAGTTTCTTGAAGTCACAGCAATCATGTACCTACTGCATGACAAGTGAGCAGCTGAGTTAGATATAATCCTATTTATCCTTCACAGTGATCCTATTCTCCCATTTTATAGAGGAGAAATGAGTTGAGAGGGAAGATGACTTGCCCGAGGTCACACAGCTGGGAGGTGGCAGAGCTGAGATCCCCAGGGCTGCCTCATTCCCTTCACCATGCTGGCCTTTAACCTCCCACTGGGATTTCTAAGGGTAGCCTGGAAGGTCTTTAAGGAGAGAGACTGCACCTGAAACTACCTCTCACCACTGGACAATCACCGGCACATGGCAGGAGCTTTTAAGTACTGTATTGCTAAATAAATGAAAACAGCTAACTGTAAAACAACGCAGGACACACATTTTATAAATTCTCCACGTGAAAAACTCCCTGACACTGGACTGCCTGCGCCTTGAGCCCTGCCACAGCCTTACCCTGACCTCTAGCTAGGACTGAGGCTCAAACCGGTCACGGGCTGAGCTCGAACCTCAGACACCGACGAGCTCTGTCTCGTCACAACCCAAGTCCAGGCCGACCCTAGGCACAGGCTGAGTCCCAACTGGGACGCACGCTGCGCCCTGGTCTCAGCATAGACGGAGCCCTGGCCGGTCACAGCGGAGCCCTGAGGCAAGTCCTAAAAGAGGGTCCCCTTCGGCTGTCCCTCAGCAGCAGAACCGGGTCGTGACCTCCAGCCGCTCTTAAGGCCCCGGATGCCCCTCTCGGGCTCACGGACTCACTCCGGACCCCCTCCCCGTCCAGCTTCGAGGGACGCGGGGCTGGCTCTCTTTTACCTTGGCTGAGCACAGCAGGAGCGGCGGCGCGCACCCCTACCTGCAGGTCTCTGTCGGGAACGCGGAAGAGGCGGAGCTAGACCCGAGGGGCGGGCCCGAGCGGAGAGGGGCGTGAGAGGGCGGAGTGGAGCCTGCGCCTTGGTGGCCACAGGGGAGGGTGGGGCGAACCGAGTAAACTGCGCAGGCGTACTAAGAGTGGGCGGGGAGACAGCTGGCTCGGGGGCGGGGCCTAGCTCCATGCTCTTTTCGGAGTGGCGGTAGCGTTGGAAGCTAGGGAAGCGCCTGGAAGAGGTGTGCCGGTAGCGGCAGATGTATTCAGTATTTACTAAGCGCTTCTGCAAGCCAGGAAGGAATTTTAAAATGTCACTTGAATATGAGGAAATGCTTCTAGGCTTTTCTAAAACGGGCTAATTCTTTAAAGGCTAATTTCTTTAAAGGTCTGGATGCCTGCAATTTCCCACGAGTGTTTGAGTAAAATGTCTCCAGTTGTTCAAACTTAAAAACAAAGCCAAAACACTTTTAAAAGCTCTTGGAGAAAAACAACTGTAAACAGATAAATACCTCAACTAGGCTCCTTGCCCTACTTCTGCAGGCCGTGGGTGCCATGAGAGGAGAGGACAGTCCTAGCTTGGTTTCATTCAGGTTTTGATGCTGTTTCCTTCTTTGTGAGATGAACATAAAAATCCCTTCCCTACCTGACTCAGACTTTGTGGTGAGGGTCTGGTGAGCTATGCTACTTAAAGAGCTTCTTGGACTTTAATCGTCCGTTCCCCTTCTGGGCTATCCTCACCTGTGAGGATCCTTAGGGAACATTCAGGACTTTGCTAGATTTCCCAATCCGGATGAAGGGGTAGGGGGTCTTCTTTCAAGCTTCGTGTTCAGTTGCTCCTGGAATCACTCAGTCCAAGCTGAAGGCCTGTGTGTCCCAACATCTCCCACCTATCACCTTCTAGCCACTCAAGCTTCAAGCCCTCAGAGGCCTTGTTGGCCTATTTCCCCAACTATCTTGATAGCCAGCTGGTCATGACTCTTTCAGGCCTATGTTCTGATTCAGATTCTCAAAGTTGCTATGCTTCCCACATGGCAACCAAGTTCAGTTAACATCAGAGGAGGGCTGGAGGGGGCGGGGTTCAAAAAAGGAAGGCCCCTCCAAAACAGGTGAGACTCTAGCCATGCTTATGGCTCTTTCCACCACGTTTCATAGCTCCCTATGTAGGGTGGCAGCAGTGAACCTCAAAGAGACTGTAGTGTTCATAGGAGCCAAAGAGGGTGGGGTGCCCTTTACTCAACGGGAGGATGATCTGCTCCAGGGAGGAGAAGATGGCTTACTCCCTTGTTCCCTGCTCCAAAGATGGTTATGCATCTTGAGCCAACAGGAAAACAAAGCCTAGCGGTCTTCCCAAACAAGGTGCCACTTTAATTCCAATATAGTGCCTCTCTCGGGTCCCTCTTCTGGTAGGGTTTGCTCTTTTGGAGAGAGGGGCTTTTTGATCACCGAGGACCCACTTCTCTCTTCTGTTGTCTATTCTTCTCTGCAGTCCCCTCTGGATCTCTCAAAGTAATATCTATGTCAGCTTCCTGATACATTTGTGGACATTCCCATGGAAGTTGTGAGCCTTGGACCACATAGTTCTGGGGTAAATTTACTCTCACCTTCCATGTGTATTTCAAAATCACCTCAAGCCCAGCACATGGACTTTCTAACAGTTTGTACTGTCCAGTGATGGAGGACATAGTGAGATACAGTGGTGCCTCAGTTTAGGAATTTAATTTGTTTTACGATTTTGGGGAAGACGGCTGCATTTGGGTTTGTGAGGGGAAGATGGCCGTGGTTGTGTTTGTCATCACATGCAGAGTTTGCGAACGGAAGCAAAAATTTGCCAAACGCTTTTGTTTGCAAACAGAAGTATTTGTGACCTGAGGTACCGCATACCGTATTTGTCATAGCAGATGTGCAAACAGCACCTTTTAGAATGATGGACCTTGGGCCTTCTTTAGTTAGCCAGAAGAAGGAGCAGCAGAATGAAGGGCAGAATGAATCTGGAGATCTCAGAGCAGTAAAAGGATGGAAAGATATTGGGGACTGGGAGGGAAGCCAGGCAGCTGGCTAAAGACAAACTGGATTCAACAAGCTACTATAAGCAAGCACTTACCACTGTATCTGACCCATAGTGACCATCAGCCATTATTGTTATTAGGAACAACTCAAAGGTTCCAAGTAGTGACCGAGAAATCAATCAGTCCCACTTCCGATCAAGAAACAGATGGGAAATCGAGGTCTACAGGTCTAAAGGACTTTCCATGGCACCTTGGGGGCTGGGCTGGGACTCACACCCAGGCCTCCAGCTCTCAGGAGAGCACTTGCACAAAGCCAAGCTAGATTTTTTGCAGGTAGAGGGAAAACTTTAGGTGGGCCTTTGCTGACACTTAAGAACCAAGTTACTTTTCAGCTCCTGTCTGGGAAGATTGTGGATTAGCGGTAGTGAAATGACAGCAAATCTGAGCCAGCAGTCTTAGATGTGTCCTAGAAAGTAGGCTCAGGAGTGAGCCCTGTGTTCTACCTCTCACACTTCAAGCTCCGCCAAGAATGGCTTTCTCTCCTGAAATTAGGAGTGGGACTGTATTTCCACTCTGTCCCTTTACTCGTTAGTTCCCCAAAACTAGCTTGACAAAGGGGGTAGAGTGACCATAGCCAATGCTAGGTAGATTGAACTAGAACAAAAAGGTTCCCTGTCAGACTGAGTTCCTGGAAGACAAGGAGCAGCCCTCCCTTCCCCAGGGTTTCCTAGCCCAGGATGGGTTAGAACTCTCAGAACCTTGGGAGAATCTTGGTGTCCCCACCCTGTGGATCTGGGCCAGGGCTGAACACACCAGCCAGCCCTCCACATGGCCCAGGATCTCAAGACAAAATCCCTCCCAGTTCCATTCTGCCCTGGATCCCTCCACAGTCTGCCAAAAGCCATGTGGCACCCAGACCGCAGCTTCTCGCCAGTGACTGCTTTAGTTCACTTCTTTTATTTTACCAAAAATAACAACAATAAAGTCTTTCCTCTGTTTCACAAAAATAGATCTCCCCAACCCTTCCCCACAATCAGCCCTTGCCACAGCCTAGAATCCATCATGCAAGCCGCAGTCCACGCTGGGGGAAGCTCCTACTCTCCTTACTCCGGAGCTGCTGGTAACGCCGCCACGCCAAGAATGCGTCTCTCGGGAAATTCTTTGGAGCCAGCAGAGGCAGAAGTCCCAGGCTCAGCTGGCTGGCCTTGTGCTCTGTGTCCCCAGAGGACAGGCAGTTTCTAGGCCATCAAAAGGAACATGATTTTGGAGGCTTGGCTTAGCAGCCAACCCCAGCCAACCCAAGGGGTGGTGGGGTTCTTGCCATCTGGCTAGAAATCTTTGCTTAAAGCAGAACAGTTGTGTCCTGGAGAGAGAGAGAGGGTCTGCCAAACCTCTTTCCATGTGTATCTCTGTGTAGTAATCAATGGGCCCTGGGGTGGGAGTCAGGACCCCTTGATTTTACTCCAGCTCCACAAAAGGCACCCTGAGGGTAGACAGTTTTCCTCTCTTTTCCTGGCTTCAGTTTCTTCTGTTGCACATTGAGAGACTGAGATTGGATGATTCTCAGGGCCTTCCAGTTTTCCATCCTAGCCTCCCAGTGTAGGGCTCTGGGAGAGCAGAATCCTATTCCTGTCTTAGTTCCCACACGTGTGGGTCTGGACACAGGGCTGGGCATGTAGGTACTAAGCAATGGGTTGCTGATTGAACATCCCAGCCTCTCTGTGAATAGCTGTGGATATCAACCAGCTGGAATGTTTCTGAGATGGTTGTGAAGGAGGCAAGTACTTTTAGGATAGGGGCTCTCCACAGCTACATGGTCCTCAGTGTCCTGGGATGGGAGACAAGATTCCACAGACTTTCCAAGTCGAGTCCCACTAGCTTTTTGGGCTGCAGAGTTATTTTGTGCTGGGCTTCAGATCCTATGAGTCAGGCCTGTAGATCTGGGAGTTAGACAGGAGTACATGATTCCCAGTTTAAGAGACAGGATATCTTCATGGACATAAAGGATTATCTCGATGCTCAGAAGGCCTGTTATGGGGCCCTCCTAGAGATAGGGATGAGTGAAATGACAGCTTGCTGGCATCCCTGGCTGAGCAAATCAGAAATGACAGCTGTTGTGGGCCAGGGCTTTAAGGAACTCACATAAAGTCTCCCCTTTCCAACTTCCACCCAGCTCCCCAGGACTCATGCTGACGGAAGATGGTTGTCTGAAAGGCTCACCTGTAGAACTACATCTACAACTGCATTTTAGGTACTTACACGCCTGGTCAGATACCCTGCGTGAGGATACTGGCCTGTCATTATTCCTATAGTGGTCATGGTCAAATAATCCCAGTCTCTTTATACATTCAACCATCCATCCATCCAACATCTGTGAAGGCCTACCTATGTGCCAGGGAGGGTCTGGGTCTCAGAGACACACCCCACAGTCAAAATCATGCTCACAAACACACTCACAGTGGCATCTGTGCTCACTCACACACAGGCACTCCTCTCTTGCACCTTTTTTGCCATCACCTTTGCCACATGCACACCTCCCAAACAGACCTGGGAACCACCATGGAAGGGTCAAGTAATGGAGAAGAACCGGGTAGCCCACCCCACTCCCAGACTTCATGCCAGGGGTTTGATTCCTCCATTCCTTCTGTCTGCCACTTGAAGCCCCCTCCTTCTCCATTCATAGTCAGGGGGACACACAGGCAGACTTCAGAGGACCAGAAGTCCAGAGGCACTGGGTATGTGGAGGAGTCCTGGGGTCTTCAGATTCTTCTAAATCACCAGAATCCCAAGAGTCTCCTCTACCAGCCACGCTGTGTTCAGATGGTCCAACAACATCCCGGCCTGGACTCAGTGACAGATCCGTTCTGTCATCTCCCTCTGTAGAGACACAAGGTGTGGAGGAGTCAGCCTGAGCTCAGCTTGCCAGCAGCCTCTTCCCAAAGTACAGGGCCTAACTACTCTCCTGCCTGAGCCTGGTCCCTCCCACACCCGCCCCAACTCTAGGGTGCAGATCTGGGGTTGTAAACTGACACTTAAATAAATTTTCCATTAAAGTACACAATCCACTATTAAATGTTAATCCACTGGGGTACTGGAAGTTTTTACAGCAGATAGCCTTTGGGTCTGAAAACTCCCAGAGGCTACCCTTGGCAAGGAAGAGCAGTAGGGTTTGGCCTCACCAGTGGCTCCAGCTCCCGCTGGTCCACCAGGCTGAACTCTCGGATGAAGTAATAGAAGTGCTTGTAGCAGGTGTTGACGTGAGCCTCCGCCCCCATGCTGAGGATGCTATCGAAGTGGTGGATGTAGACGTGGACAAAGACTCGGAAGAGTCTGGTTAGGATCTTGGTGCAGACTTGCTGGAAGTTCTTGGGGAAGGGAACTCCTAGGGGCCAGAGAGGGACAGACAGTGCGATCAACATCCTGTAATGAAACTCAACTCACCACTGCCTCCCCTACACAGGCAGCCTTCACCCAGGGTGGCCCTGCCCCACTTCTAAGCACATTTCCCTTGGGTGGGGGGGAGGGAGAAAGAGAGAGAGAGTTTTGCTTTCTCCCATACTTTCCTTTTTAATGAAGAACATATTTGACTGTGCTTTTCCCTTGCCAAAATACAAATCATCTTCCACCTTTCCCACCCTTGGGCTTGGATCACTCTTCTAAGACCATGATGAAATTTATGGCTCAAGCTCTCCCCAGAATATGTGCACCTGCAGGGATTACACCCATGCATACAATTCCAAGGGGAACCCATCAACATCTGGGTCTGTTTTTAAAAACCTGGGACTTCAGGATTAAGCCCTAACTTCCTAGCATGGCATTAGGCAAGGCCTTTCATGACCTGATCCCGACCTCCCTCTCCAGCCCCACCATGAGTCCCTTCTCTTTTCAACATTCACGCAGTGGGCCCCAGACCCCAAATGCTGATAATTATTAATTCTTTGAGAATTTACTCAAACATTCCCTCATTCCTTCAAATAGTTAATAGCACAAAGAAACTTGAACTGTGAGTTCAGCCTTTGTACCTTTGGCCTCTAATCCTTATGATTCTGCTGATGGGCCTGATAGCCATTCTAGGTGTGATAAAACAGAGCTTGTGTGTAAAGGGGAAACCACTTGCCCAAGGCCACATAGATATTAATCAGATGAGACTGAAGTCAGGATTCGAACCTTCTTTTCACTACACTACTTTTCACTACACAGCTGGTCTTGCCTCTTTTGGACTGTTTCTGCCTATGTAAAATTAAGGGGCTCATTGTTAGGCAAGACAGTGCAGGATATGGCAGCCATGGCCCGGGGAGAGGCCATGTCCATAGAATTGTGACTTGGTACCCAGCTTCCCTCAGCATTCTGACTTCTTCCCTCTGGGCTTGACCAGCTGCCCCACCTTTCTCTGAGTCCCAGAGGTACAGCAGGGATGTGCAGGAGGCAGGTGAGAGCCAGGGCTAAGGGTACAGGTGGGGCAGTCCTGAACACATTATCATGCCTGCTTAGCTCTTGGGTGGGGAAGCAGGGCTGGGATGACATCATTCACCTCCCCTCCCCTCCCTCACCCACTCAGGTTGCGCAGCTGAGATAAGAAAAGGCCCCATGACCTGCATCTGACAAGGGAAAACTGCCCTCAGTGCCTCAGTCTGAGGTAAAGATACCTTTTGGTCCCACTCAGTCCTCCAAGCCCTTCCTTTTCCTGGAGCCAGGAGTCAGAGGGAACGACCAGGAGGCTGGGAGTCAGATCAGCACGAGCTGGAGACCTGTTAAGCTGGAGTGGCGCCTAGTGGGACACTCATGCTTTGGACCAGAAGAGCTTCAAAAGCGAGTCTGACCTTGAGCAAAATAGTTAACCTGTCTCAGCCTCAGCTTCCTTTTCTATGATATGGGGATGAAAATCACCAACTCTCCACAGCCGCTATATCAAACTGAATGCTGCATCTGGACTGGACTTTTGGTGGCTCCCACTCTTCCTGGCCAGGCTGACCCTCCAGCTAGGTGCACTCACCAACACGCGTGGGGAAGACATCCTCATCATTAATGAGGCCCTCGATCCAGTCCATGAGCAACGCCATGTAGCGCGGTGCGGAGAGCTTGGCGGGCCGCCGGTACTGGTGCTCGTCCTGCCAGCGGTACTCGTAGCGCGGCCCGCCGGCCATGACCGGGCAGCTGGTCTCGCTGCAGCGCTCGGCCATGGTGCCGTAGATGAGGTTGATGCGGTTGAAGAAGTCCACCACATGGACCGCGATCCAGTCATCGATGCTCTCGCCAGGTGGTAGCCTCACCACACTGCGCAGGTCCAGGCCGGACTTGAGCGATGCCTGTGCCTTCTTGTACAGTTCAAAGCGCTGTGTGCCAGGCTCGAAGCGCTTTCGGGGCCGGAATGTCTTGTCCTTGGCAAACACTTGCTTCAGGCACAGTGCCATGGTCAGAACTGGTGGAGCTGGGTGTCCGAGGTCAGGGACCTGAGGATGCCCTGTCAGGGACGAGGGCAGGGGGAGTAGGTGGTCAGGGCCTTATCACATGGGCTTTGAGTTCCCAATACATCGCTTCTTTCTTACCTCTCAGCCTTAGAGCAACCTCTGCCCTTTCAACCTGAATTTGAATTCCTCCTCCCCCAGGTCCAGCGCCCTACCCGCTTTCCAGGCTACTTTAGCTCCTCCTACTGCGCCTCCAAAGGCCTCCTCTCTGCTTTCACCGCATCTCACCACTAGGCGGCTGGCCCTGGGCTCAAACAGCTGCTCCTCAGACTTGCTGCAAATTGTTACAAAGGTGGGAGAGGCTCCTGCAGGCCCACCGGTAGACAGAGGCCTGGACAAGATGACCTCTGGAAGCCCCATAAGCCAGTTGTGCAGTGTGGGAGAGCCTGGCTGCATTGTGCTGGGGGGAGGAGGAGCTGGCTTTCGGCTTCCTCTGGGATATCCCGTATCCATCCGGCCACCGGGGATTCCCAGGGAACAGGAGGGACTTCTCTACCAAAAATGTCCTTTCCTTTTTTTCACTCTGAAAGAGGAAAGGGCCCTCACATGGCCAGCTGGATGGCCTCTGAGTGTGGTGGCAGGCTCCGGGGGACGGGAAGGGTGGCAGGCCAAGAGCACAGCTTCCTCTGACAACAGCTGAATGGCCGTCCTCCCAAGCCAGCCTCTTCCAGCTCCAAACATGAGCAAGTCACTGGCTGTCCCTCTGCACCTGACACTGCAGAGACATTCCTACCTTGCTTACACTGCACCTGACACAGAGGTGGGGGAGGGACAAGGAGGGCAGTCAGAGCTATCCAGCCGAGCCTATCTATAGCTTCGTTTGCTTTGCTGCCTACAACTGAAAGATCACAGACTCAGAATAGCTTTTGGGAAGCAGCAATCAGAGTCCCAGGCAAAGAAGCAAGAGTCCTGGGTTCTAGTACCAGCTTCACCACTGGATGCTGGGAAACATTTGTAGCGCCATGCATTTGGCACATGCAAATACTGGGTCACTCCGATACAGCCAGCTTTCTGAGGGTCTCAGGCAGTCATCCATCTCTCCTGTGAGCATACAGGGTAGCAGGAAATGCAGACCCAAGTATCTGCTGAGACTGGAATATAGGTACAAGCTACTCCCTGACCCTGACCCAAGACTGAGCGCTGAGGCTGAATATAAGCTAAGCACTGAGCTGGGGTTGCAGGCTGGACCCGACTTGTGCTTTGACCCTGGTGAGTCTGAGCTCTGACTCTAGCCCCACACTGAGCCTTGACTTCAGACTGATGTTGGCACACTGAGCCCAAATCTCCTTTCCTGGAAGCCACTCACATCTGGGTAACTGGTGAGCAGGATTGGGAAGCGGGGGTGGGACAAGGTGTCAACTAAGTATAAGGAAAGGCATAGCGCACGTGGAGGAGATGCTGTTTCCGGCAATAAATCGAATTATTGGAGAAGATTTTGGAGCAAGAGTCCTTCCTTATAACCACAACAGGCAGGTCAGTGTGGGAATAGTCAGGAAAAATGGGAGCTGTTTAGAAAGCAGCAACAGGTCTCTTAGCAGGACCTTGTCCTCTTGAAAAAAACCTTCAAAGATGCAGAAGGTTCTCTTTTATCCCTACTCCCTACTTCTTCCCAAAGAAGTACCAGGGTGGGACCTGAGCGCCCTGAGTGAAGAGGAGGAGATTTCTAGGCTTCACTTGCCATCTCCATGTGAAACTCTGCTTAGGCAGGTACTTCCCAAATCACTCACGCTGCAATTAGGTGGGCTTCCCAGGTCCTCCACCGTTACACGGCCCTCTTTGCTGACAGTCACAGACTCTCACCTTGGCATTCTACACAACAGCCTACCTCTCCTGCCCTACTTCCCTACACCAACTACCCTGGGCTTCTTCCTGACCCCTGAACACGGCCCCTCACTGCTGCCTGTGTATTTTCTCCCACTGGGCCCGAACACACTCCAACAGGTTCAATCCTCCCTCCTCCTGCAGCCTCCTCCACTGGGCTCCGATCACCTCCTCGCACGAGGCTGGTATTTGGACACTGCTGTTCCCGGCTTAGGTCAGAGCCTGGCACAGGCTTTAAAGGAAGCGTATACTCAAGAGTCTTAGAATGGAAACCAACCAGCCCAACCCGCTTGTTCAGATGGGGAAACTGAGGCCCAGAAAGGACACTTGAGGAAGCTGCATTCACATAGCAAGTTACAGGCAGAACTGGGAGCTGGGATAAGGAGGGGCTAAACCCATGACAAGAGCAAAGGACCATTTCCCTGCACTAGCTGGTCACTGGCCTGGTGGAGATAAGAGAGAAGGAGAGCAGAGGGAGGGGGTCAGCAACTTCTTTCTGATCAGACCAACCTGCTTCCTGTCCCTAATACACAGACACCCCCTTGGCACACCCTCACTCCCGGCAACTTGGGTGTCTGCACCAGGGAGCTAGAGTCCCACCTTCCTGCTAAGACTTTTCCTAGGAAAATGTAAGCTTGGAAGTGGGTACAGGGCAGGTGCCCTGCTATCCACGCCTCTTATGGCTCTTCATTCCCACCTTCATGCCCTGGCAGGACTATCTCTCATGGAACCTCCACCACCCTCTCCGATCCACTGCTGGCTCCCGTTACCCCCCGATCCTAGTGCTGAGAGAACGGCTGGTGGCTTGCTCACCCACTGCCTGCCTGTGCACCTGGGCTTCCCAAATGGAGACCATGCGTGTCTCTGACATTAAGCCCCCTGCCAGGGCCACTCCTGCCCCTTCCTGGGCCTGACACAGGAGCTCAGCGAGAGGATGGCCCCAGCTTGAGTTCAGAATCCGGCCTGGGACGCCTTGCAGGACAGATCTACAAAAGCCGAGGCGAGGACTCCACGCTCTCTCTGCCGCCCACGCCCACCCGAGGCCACCCCCTAACCCTCCCCCCACAACCTCCCCTCTGCCACCAGCTGTCAGGGCCAAGCAGGGCGGAGGACCCAGAGGAGCCAGCCTGACGTTTCCGCTCCCAAAGACACGCCCCCCTCCTCACCGCCACCCTGACCCGACTTTCGCAGCGGTGAGCCTAGGACCCTGGGCCTCGGGGTGGTCAGCCGCCTCCCGCCGGGGTCGCCTTCCGGCGGTGCCACGCCGGGACCGCGGGAGAAATGAAAGTGGAAGCACGGCCGGGCCGCGGGGGGCGCTCACTCACGGCGTGGCCTGGTGGGAAGCTCGAGTCCTCGGGCGGCGGCGCACGGTCACGTCCCCGCACGCTGCGGCGCCCTCCTCCCGGCCTCTCGCTCCGCGCCTCTACGGCCCGCCAGCCCCGCCGGGCCGCGGCCGCCCTCCTGCCCGCCGGGGACAGCAGCTCTGCCCCGGGCCCCGCCACGCCGAGGCCGCGGAGCCGGGAGGGCGGGGAAAGGGACTCCCCCCACCCCCGCACAGACACCACACCCCGCCTTTCCGGAAAGTCCATATCGGGCTCCCCGCTTCCCGTGGGGCAGAGGACTGACGGAGCAGCCAGCGCTCTGGGTGTTTCCTTGGACCTCAACCAAAGAGGCAGCCCCAGATTCTGCGATGTGAAATAGGGATCAGCCCAGCTTGTCTGAAGCAGGAACCAAAAGGCAGCTAGGTGCACAGTGGTGCCCTTGCCCTCCTGGAATCAACTGCGCCTCCCTGGTCTCAGAACTCAGTTCGGACTGGAGGCTGCCTTTCCATGCCCATTTTCTCAGCTTCTCCTCACGGGCACTTAGCAAGCATTTAAAACCCACTTGAATAAATGAGTGAGAGAAGGAGTGCTTGAGAATCATGAAGAGTCCCTCGCGCCTGAGAGGACTGCCCCGTCCCTTACTAGTGCTCAAATCCTAGACTTTGCCTGTCCACGGGGTGGAGGGCCTTGCTCTGGCTAGATCGATTCTCTTCACTCCTCACTCAGAGTCATCCCACTTCCCACCTCAGCTGTTCACATCTTGGAAACCTTTTCTTTGAACCAAATCCAAACCCTTCCAGACTTGATCTGCTCTGCCTACTTTTCCACCTGGAGTCCTTCCCTGGGGACAGATAGCTCACACCAGTACTCAGTGCAAGCTGTGGCCCAGGCCCAGGAACAAGTTGCCTGGCTCTGTCTGGGCTGGGAGGGAAGACTGGAGGTGTAGGCTAGAGGGCCAAGGCAGACAGCTGGGCTGCAGAAGTCCCTTAGAGAGGGCTGGGAGGTGAACAGGTGTGGGTAGGAGAGAGCTGGAAGCTGCAGGTGGGCACTTACTGTGGCACAGATGCCCTGTTGGGCTCCCCTTGGGTCTGGACCCGCTTGTTTGATAGCATTAGAATGCTTAGATCCTTAAGAATTCTAGCTGTAGAGCTGAGGATCCATTCTTTTGCCCAGCACTTAATTTTGCTCCAGCCTAAAGTTCTCTGTATTTTTATCTGAGTCTTAATCTGCCTTGAATCCCCTGTAAACAAACATTTGCATATGAAGGGAGGTCAAATGTACTCCTTCACTTAATTTAGTATTCTAATCAATATCAGGGGATTAGACGATGAAGTTTATCATTGTTGATGGGTCAGCATATCACACACACACACACACACACATCCCACAGGTCAGAACTCAGTCATCTAGAAGTGAGAACACGGTTATGTACTGATGGCCGAGCGCTTTGTAATAACGGGGCTATCTGCTGGAAATTCATGAAATACCGCAGGTGGGTATTTTGATGAGGGTTTAATGAAGGCACTTTTTATAGGGATAAACAAGGTGTAAGGAAACAGCGAGGATAGTGTATCATCAAAAGGCTAGCAAGGGCGGTGGGTAGCTGTCAGTCTAGGCTGAAGGCACACAGTGAGAGTGGGAGTGGGAGCTGCAGAGGGAACTACTGAGGGGTGCTATGGCCTAAGGTAGAGGGGTGTACCCAGCCCACAGCAGTCGTATGACGAAGGACTACTTTTCCCTCCCTTCCTCCCATCTCTGGCTAGGGGTCCCCACTAGTTGAATCCAACCAGAAGCCAAGGACAAGAGAACCTGTTGTGGTAGCTCACAGAGGTCAGCATCTTGGGCCCCGGGCTGGGAGGAGGGTGGAGAGATCTGGAGAAGCAACATGAGGTCAGGGCTGACTTCACAGGGGAAATGACTTAGAAACTGTGTGTGCTTTCCTTATCGTTCACTTCTAAATATTTCACAAATTTCATTGCAATTTCCTCTCTGACTCTTGGATGATTTAGAAGTGTGTTTTCAGTTTCTCAGCCTATGAGAGGTTTATGTTTTTCTTGTTGACTTATATTGCACTGTGGTTAGAGCTCATGGTCTGGGAAAGCCTTTGGAATTTAACGTGACTTCCTCTGTGGCTTTGTACGTGGTCATTTTCTGTGCCTCTGAGCTGGGTTTTATAGGATGGGTAGGAATTTGTATGGTGGAGTGAAAAGCACAGAAGAGTATTGTGGGAAATATGGGTGATCCATTTAGAAGGAATTTCAGAAGTTCCCAGCTCATCTGCACATCCCGTGTCTGTGGGGCGGAAGGCAGGTACAAAGGTAGGGAGATCCAGACAAAGCCCTGATCCTTCAAACATCTTCATGCTGCTCTCAGTCTGGGTGAGAGGGTTTGCACTCTTCTATGAGACCCTGCTGGGGCTGAGAAGACCCAGACCTTGGAGAACAAATACTCACTTTACCATGTATTTACTGTGTGATCCTGGGTTAGTCCTGCCCTCTCTGATGGCACACTATAATCCTACAGCACTGCACGCCTACACAGGACGGACTGTTCCCTGGGTGTGATACATGGCTCAGAGGGCTCCAACAAGGCTCGTCTCTGTAGCTGGGTGTAGTCAGTGAGGACCTAGGAGAGTATGTACCCCGCTTCGCTGTACAGCCCAGGCACTTGCCTTCCCCATGGGAGTTTCAAGTGGCAGCACTGTGGTATCCAAGGCCAGGAAACCTGAACTCCTGCTCTGGCTCTGCCACTGCTCTGGTGTGTCTCTGGGAAAGGCTCTGCCCCTTTCTGGACCTCAGTTTCTGCAGTGTACCACAAAAGCATCTTCTAGCCATACCAAGTACCTTATCAGAACCAGCTTCCAACTCTTCTCCTCTGGGCCTGTATCAAGTGACTCCATGGATACAGGGTGGCCTCTCCCTGGGGACTCCTCAGCCCCTCCCATGCCAGGAAAGGTTCCCCTTTTCTTCACTCCTCCCAGAATGAGCTATCGAACCCCCAGTTCACCTCACCAGGCATCTACCTTAGCTACTATAGCCTTTAGAACCTGCTCTCTCCTCACTCTCATCCAAAAAGAGCTTCTGCTTCAGCTTTTGCTTTTCCCTGCCTGGGAGGCAGGACCTCCCATCCAAGATCTTGCATCCCAGCCCACTGAGGAGAAGGCATGGCGGAAAGAGGAACTGAGGTGAGGCTTCTTTTAATGCGAAGAAGACAAGGCTCAAGAGAGTAAGACAGGGTAAGACAAGGTGGACAAGGATGTATATGAAAATTTGCTGTGACTTTGGGCAAGGTACGCATTCTTTCTGAGGCTATTTCCTCTTCTCATTAGAAACAACATCTGCCCCCCAGAAGGGCCACGAGGATTGAATGTGATAGTCCTTGTAAACAGCAGAAGGTGGTGACCAGTCTGTTTCAGGGGTGCTGCTTTCACTCACCCAAAGGGTGTTGGTGTAGAATAGCGACACAGTTTATTGTAAGGTTCTGAAGGGCAGCGGCCGAGACCCAGGACAACATGAACCCACAGCCTCAATGGTTTTGGTCCTTCTTGGGAGAAAGGTATGCAAGCAGAAGTGGCACAGGACTGTAACACGGTGCTCGTTTCCTCTGAAGCGTAGGAAGCCCCCATGCCTCTGAGAACCTCAGACTCCCATGTTCTCTGCCCCAGGGTCCTCCTGCCTCCCAGCTCCCCCCTTGCCTTGGAGGCACTGCCCACACTTCTCCAGGGTTAGGCTCTTCCATCTTGGGAAGGAGACTTCTGGAGGTTGTGATAGAAGGCTGGTGTGTACAAATAAGTGCCTTAAGGTCATTTCACAGAGTCTCAGACCAGATCTTCAACATGGCTCTGGCTGACATTGTTCCTTCTAACCATTAGGGATTTTTCCCAGCACAGGAGCACTCCAACGGTGGAGGTGATACTTGGGGAGTGGATTTCACTACTGTCCTGGGCTTAACCTTCTATGGAACTCACCATGAAGCCTGCAGAAAGTTCTGCCTAAACCTACCCCTTCCTATGCTACTGTGGTCCCTCAATTTCAGCCTCTAGGACGGAGCACCTGGAGCACCTGCTCTGGTCCCCATAGCACTTTCTTCCTTCCTCTCTCCAAATGTGTTCAGTAATACTACCTTGAAGTCACCAGCAGGGATGGGGGGGGTCCTAACAGTCCCCAAAGGTCTGGAGTGGCATCTTTTAGTAGTAACAGGAGATTAGTATGGTTTTAATATCTTAGAGAGACAGCATGGTGTGGTGCAAAGTGCACATCTGTTTCTTTCGTTCATTCATTCATACATTCATTTGACAAATATTTACTGAGGGTCTATCAGGTGTCAGGTACTGTGTTTGGGCCAGAAGCAGCCTTGTCCTTGCTTTGTAGGTGATGACGAAGGCCTCAGTCTTCTGAAGACCTTCCACTAGTTTCGGGTCTAGCTCAGAAGACTGAGGGGAAAGTGGAGCACTGGTGAGCGACAGGTCAGGGACAAGGTGGGTCTTGGAAGGAAGGGCTTTGGGCATCACTTAGTCTAATCTCCTTGAAGTACATGGGGAAACTTGGGCACAGGGAGAGCAGGAGAGTGGCCCAATGCTAAATCATTATAAAAACCTTCAGTGAACCTTCTACACCTGGGCTTGAGATGCATATGGGAATTCTCATTTCCTTCTCTCAGAAAATTTGGAATGCGGGGGAGGGATGTAGACTTATTTATCTAGAGCTTTAAAGTTATCTTCTCTTCAGAGTGAGGGATGGAGAAGCAGGAAATAGAGGCAGTTCCACCAGGTGGGAAGCAGGGACTGGACATGTCAGGATGAGGTTCAAACTCTGCCCTGCAGTTTTTTCTGGGTCCCATTCTGGCTTCATTTATGGGAGATGGGAAAATTGTGTCTGCTGCAGCTGACGGACAAACATTCAGGCAGTGGGTGGGGTTCACTTCCTGGCGAAGAAGTCACACTGTGTCCCATGGAAATCTGGATTCCACACAAGTACTCATGACTGCAGGGAGTAACACATGACTCCCTGCAGTTGTTATCCAGCTTGTCCTCCGGCAGCATTGGAGGTTTTTCAAGAAGCAGCTGGGATGCTCCATTTTGCCCAAGGCTGAATGGTCTAAGGATGTGCTCATTTCTTCCCTGAGTCTTCTTGAATGACCCCAGCTACCTGGAATCAGCCCTCCTCACGGGGAGTCCTTCACACAGAGTTCCCAGGGCTTTGCAGGTGTGCTCCTTCGTTAAGCCTATGGATGTTTTGTTTTCCCCTTTGTACTGTGAGCCATTAAAAATGAATTTTAAAAAATTTTATCCCCTCCCATGCAACACTGTAGCAACAATTGACAACTGTAAGGAACTTTTTGGATTAAAAAGTGCTTTCCCTACTCTGGTCATTTTTGAGTCTTTCTACAACATGGGGAGGTGAATTTTGACTCCAAAAGGTAAAATGACTTGGCCAACAAGTAGAGTCTGAAATGACAAAGCTGGGACTCAAAGCCAGGCTTCCTAACTGCAGTCAGAGGGCCTACTTTTCTGCCCCATACCACCTGAGTGCTTAGCAAATGTACTGTTCAACAGCTATCTCATATGACACTCCAGTAAGTTAGCGAAAGAACAAATCAGTTGGAAAGGGGGCTAGGCACTTTTCCAAATTGTGCTCCAGGGAAAGTGGATAATAATGTAGGCATTTGTGCCTGTATCCATGTCAAAGTAATTAATGACATTTA
Source organism: Erethizon dorsatum (assembly GCA_028451465.1). NCBI lineage: Eukaryota > Metazoa > Chordata > Mammalia > Rodentia > Erethizontidae > Erethizon > Erethizon dorsatum. The sequence goes on along the minus strand of CM051827.1, from coordinate 96,807,703 downwards.
GTTAACTGAACAATCCTCAGTAACTGGCACCAGCCTCAGTAACCTTGACACCACCTAGATTTCTCAGCTCCTCTTTAATAACCTTACAAACTCTGCTGGGCGAGTCATGTTCCACACATTCTACAGATGGCACCTGAGGGAGAAAGCCACTGAGTGTGGGGCAAGGGTAGAACGTGAGATGTAGGTAGGAATGAGGCCAAGAATAGAAAGCAAGAAAAGGGTTCAGCAAACAGAAGGCTGTCTGACTGTCACCAGTTTTCTAGAGTGGAGAGTTGCTTTCTGTGTGGAAAGAAGGTCCAAGGAAGACCACCACTGAGAGAAACAGAGTTTTGCTGACCTTGAGTGCAATTCCTGCTCCACAGGGGCACCCAGAGGACACAATGCAGGCTGCTGGCTCTGAGACAAACTGAGAAGGACAAGAAGTTCCAGCCAATCAATCCCAGCTCCAATGGGCCGTGAGTCTCCCAATGAGCTCAGTAGCTGAGTTCCCATCAGCCCCCACTCCCCTCCCCACTGCCTGTCTGGCTCTCCATATATCATCCCCCTTTGCTTGCTCACCACAGGCGAGAACACACACACAGCATAGATGGAGAGCTACAGCCTGCCCAGGCAGTACATAATTCTCTGTGCAGCTGCAGGGCCCAGCCCCAGATAATCCAGTGTCACAGATAATCTAGCATTTGGCTTGAGGGGTCATGAACCTGGGAAATTCTCAGCTTTTAAAATCAAACAAACAAAAATATCTGGATGCAGAGAGTCTGGAAAGGTCTCTGCTTTCCTCTTGTGCCCCACTGAGATCTTTACCCAAGACATGCAGGAATAGCCAGTTTATTCTAGAAACCTTCCCAAAAGGCAGAAAATGATCAAATTCCTCTTCTTCTTCTTTTTTTTTCCCAGATATTTCCCAGTTGAGTTGCTCGGGATAAAAGTGCAAGGAAAATCTAGAACAAAGAGCTAGAAGGAATGTTGCTGTCAACACCCTGCGTGACTTTGAGGAAGTGACTTCACCTGATTTAGAGTCTTTTTCCTTAACTGTGAAATAAAAATATAATCACTATTTGTTGTAAGGGTTCTCCAAAAGGCTGAGGTTCAGAATTACCTACATAGTAGAATTACCTACAGGTGTGGTGGCGCACACCTATAATCCCAGTACTTGGGAGGTAGAGGCAGGAGGATCGCCATGAGTTCGAGGCCAGCCTGAACTGCATAGTGAGATGCTGTCTCAAAAAAACAAACAAACAAAAAAACCAAGAAAAGAATTACCTAGAGAGTTAAAGAATAAAGAATAGAAAGTGTGTGTGTGTGTGAATAGAAAAATAGTTTTCCAGACACCCCTGCCCCCTGGCCAAATGACTCTTTATCTAAGTGGTGGGGCCCAAAAATCAACAGCTTTGGCAAGCACTTGAGGTGTTTCTGATGCCCATCCAAGTGGAAAAATGACAAGATTAGATGAATTTCATCTCTTTAAGCTCTAACAGTCATGTCTAATGAGTTGACAGGGAATTAAATGGAGATTTGTTACCAGAAATAACTTTGTCTCAGAAAGCCATTCACGAATAATGACATAGACTTGTGTCTTGGCCTCCAACTCTAGGTGTTACCAGGCTCCTGATCCAGACTTCAGCTCACAGGCTCTACCTGCCCTCCTAACCTCCCACCTCCATGTTACCCCACATTGCCTTGCCCAGGTGTTGGCACTAGGCCCAGTCACCCAGTGATTGGTGACTGATAAATAGTCCTTACTCCACCTGGTATGATCTGGCTTGGATTTAACCCGGCCTTCCCTTCCCTCCAGCTTCTGAATGCAGCCTCAATATTCCAAATTCCCAGGCCGGTGAGACAGCTCAGAAGCATAAGTGCCTGCCTGGCAAGTGCGAGGTCCTGAGTTCGACTCCCGGTACTCACATAAAGGAAAAAAAAGGGCCGGTGATATCGCTCAGTGGCACAAGCACTTGCTGGCAAGTGCGAGGTCCTGAGTTTGACTGCCGGTACCCACATAAAAAAAAAAAAAAAAGATTCCAAATTCCCAACATCTGCCTCCTAGTTTGGTGCAATGGTCCTTCCTCGAGTCTCTAGATATTTCTGGAAGAGAATTTCTGAACATGGCAACACGGTGCAGGAAAAATAACACAACAGAAATGTGCTCCAGAAGCAGGTCTATCTTCTAGAAGCAGAGGATTTACGTTCCAGAAGCAGGTCTCACCTCCTCTATAGAGATGTATGCCTTGAAAAGGTCAAGTTCTTAATCTAATAGCTACTATTTTATACTTTCATTATGCATGAAGCATAGTGCTAGGCACTTGAGGTATACTAAATCATCTTTTCCTTTATTCGCTTTGGAGGTAGCACTATTTTATTTATAGGTGAGGACACAAAGGCTCAGAGTGATTGAGTAACTTGTCCAAGGTCAGATAGCTAATAAGAGGCAGAACTGGAATTCTAATTTAGACCTGATTCAACATCTAAGATGCTGTCTCCCCAGTGCCCTTATCTGTAAGATAGGAATAATATCCTTATAGTATTGTTGCAAAGATCAAATGAAAGAAATTTAGGTAACAGAAGCAACATATCAGAGAGCATGCTGGGAGTCATACGGCAAGTGACACTCAGCAAAAAACCTCTTCTTCCCTCTCCCTCTGCAAAATCCATGTCAAAATGTAAAATGTGTCTGCTACTGCTGGGCATGGTGTCACATGCTTGTAATCCCAGCACATGGGAAGATGAGGCAGGAGGATCGCCGAGAGTTTGAGGCCAGCCTTGGCTACATAGTGAGTTCAAGGTCAGCCCTAACTGCACAGCGAGACCCTGTTTCAAAAGAAAAAACCAACCAAACAAAAACAAAAAACAAAAAAAAAAAAAGGAAAAAAATGTGTCTGCTACTCGATCCGACCAGAGACGAGGTCAAATGGGGGAATGCATGTCGGTTTAAGATGAGTCTGCATCATGAATGTAGGAGTAATAACAAAAATGACCTGGGATCCCAGTGGATCATTAGTCAAGCATGACCCAGTAGTAATGTTTCAAACAATGGCAAAGATTTTATTGGGTAAGTGAAGAGCTTGAGAGGACACCACTTTCCCGTAACTATTACCATGCAGATGTAGAAAAGGACCAAGGAAAAGTGGGTATCATATCTGTTGGCAGGGACACATGTGGGTATCATATCTGTTGGCACAGAAAAGAAAGACCTCTGTGCAGAGGTTCAAAAATCTGAAGTTCCAGGCACAAAAAGTCATGTTTGACAGTAGATCATGAGGAGACAGCTGAGGGTGGAGTGGGGATGAGGGTGGGAAAAGGCAAGAGAGTCAGCGAGATGACCTCAGTGAGTGGCAAAGTGAAGAAATGACTTCCAGGTGGGTCGTGACAACTCCCAAGGGGCTACCAACCTGAATCCACTCTGGTCACTCTACAAAGTCATCTTGGGCTCAACTCTAGGTTCCAAATGTGAGGCAGACACTGGTGAGCTAGAGTGTGTCCAGAGCCAGAGTAAGGAGCTGGGGTTTTGAGTCATAGAAGGAAGCAGAAGGGCGTTTAATCTGTGACGACTCCAAGGCATCCTGAGAGTTATTTTCATACATCACGCATAAGCAGAAGACATTGTTAGGTAGAAAAGTTGAGGCTTCTAGAAGGCTACAGTTATGGCAGTCAGGATTCCAGTGAGGGTAGTGACAGGAGTCTAGATTTTAGCTAGGAGTGGGAAAGAACTTGCGACCACTCACAGCTGTCTCGACATGGTGGAAGTCAGGATAGAGGTCTTCCGGTCCCTGGAAAATTTCCACCAGTTGCTCAATGGCTTGGGTATGCTGTAGAGAGGGCTATTAGGGTGGTTCGAGGTTAGACTAGACTAGCGTTTTTTCAGTCTTTCTTGGAAATTCTTTCTTCAAATGACAGTTTATGGGAAGCCCAGTAAATAAAACACTGGTTCTCTGGTTGGATTGAGAGTAAGAACTAGACTCTCAGGGTCCCTACCTCTAAGGAACTTCTGAAATTTCCTGAAGCACAGTTTGAAAGCTCATTATTGAACGAGTTTAAATTTTATGAACCAGTTTTTCTTATACTGGTTCCTGAGGTTTGAAGAACTCAGAAGTAGCCCCGTTTGAATGGATGTGAGAAATGAGCTTGCTCATTGAACACTACAAATCATAGCATTAAGCCTGCAGCACCGACAGTTGCTTCTATTCCAGGCTTGGCTCCTGATGAAGGCAGCAACCTTCAAGTCATCTTTTCCCCTTCCGTGCCCCAAGTCTTTCATTTAGTGGAACAGCACTAAAAATGCTGCTACCAGGCTGCCATATTAAGAGAACGGATAAGACCAAAGTGCTCCCTACGAATAAAGCACAGAGTGTGGATGTGTGCGCACACACAAACACCCCACCCCCATACCCCACCCCCACCAAAAAATAAAGAGTCTGGAGGAATAAGAAACAGAATGCACACATTCTTTTATTATCAGGAGGAAAACTGGTGGACATGTTCCACAGGACAGGTTCCATTGGTCTCCCAGGACTTCTTAAGACCTGAACTCACTGTTGGAGCTAGGCTTAGAGGTGATTTGGAGGTTTCCTTCTTCTTGGATCCAGGGAGAGAAGGACGGTATAAGGATAGTGGCAGCATATTACCAACTTGCTAGTTCCTGCCAACCTCAGGATAAGCTACATTGTAAGTCCCTATATAAATGTTGGTGATCATTGTTATGTGCATATACTACAAGTCCAGCTCTGAACTCACAGGGGCTCCTGTATTGTTGCATTAAACAGCTATCTTTTGAGACTTTAATATTGTCTCCTTGGTATTCCCTTTAATGTCATAACCACTTCTGGAGCGGGTACCTGTGGTCTGGCAAGCTTTGCATCCTCCACAATACTCAGTAGGGTTCTGTAACCGTTGACCCTCTTCTGAGATCGTACTCTGTTTTACTGTGTATTATAATTACTCATGTGAGTGTCTTGCCTGAACTGTGGATCCTGCAAGGGCAGGGACTGAACTTTCTGTGCCCAGAAAGAGAAACAAGTATGTTTACTTCGCTCTGCTCTAAGGCCTTAGCACCTGCTGTTCTCTTTTCCCAGTACTCTCTTCCCAGCTCAGGTACCAGCTATCACCTCTGCAGATGGCACTCTGGATCATTTAGTTACTGTCTTCACTCCACTACTGTCTGTCACATTAGTTTATTATTTTTATAGCACTGCCAGTATATGAAACAGTCTTATTAGCTTGTCTTCTCCATAAGAATATAAACTCAGAATTAAAAAGTTAAAAAAAAAAGAATATAAGCTATAGGCCTTATTTTTCCTTTTCATAGCTGTATTATCCAGTTTTCTAAAACTGGGGTTGGTATATAAAAGGTGCTCATCAAATATGAATGACCGATGAATAAATGCTAAATCAAATGGGGGAGTGGCATTAGTACTTCTCCAAGACTGAACAAAAGGTCAGTATTGTGGAGAATGCAAAAAAAAAAAAAACATGTGGCTCTCGTTTCCACACTGGTTGGAGAAATAAGTGCCAGTATGAAAACCCTTAGAATAAGACAAGGCAAACTGTCAGGGGTGATGGCGCACCAGCACTTGGGAAGATCGCCACAAGTTCAAGGCGAGCCTGGACTACACACAGCGAGTGCAAGGCCAGCCTGAGCTACATACATAGTGAGACTCTGTCTCAAAAAAAAAAAAAAAAAAAAAAACAAGGCAAGGGAAACTGTGACCTGGTGCTAGGCGTGAGGCTCAGGATCAGAGGTAAGAGAGAAACAGGTGGCTAAAGCAGTTTGAGAGCAGGGATCACATCCCACTCACGCTCCTATGTCCCGCACCCACGCAGTGGCAGCAGAGGAGGTATTCTGTAACTGTTGAACTTCACTGAGATGACGACCCACCAATGTAATGCCAGAGGATTAGATGAGATATAGAGACTTTGTGTATAACTTGGTGTCTTGGTTTGCAAATATTTTATTCAACAAATTCCCACTCTATGTGTGTTAAGAGATCCTTCTGATCTGGTGATATAGCTCAGTGGTAGAGGACCTGCCTAGCATGCACAAGGCCCTGGTTTTGATCCCTAGTACAATTTAAAAAAAAAAAAAATGGGGCCGGTGAGATGGCTCAGAGGCTTAAGCGCCTGCCCGGCAAGCGCGAGGGCCCAAGTTCGACTCCCGGATCCCACATACGAAAAAGGGGCCGGTGATATCGCTCAGCGGCACGGGCGCCTGCTGGCGTGCGAGGTCCTGAGGTCGACCCCCCGGTGCCCACAAAAAAAAAAAAAAAAAAAAATGGTACACACACCAATAAGATAATATTTTGGCTACAATTAATATAATTTATTTATTCAACAAGTGAATATCTTGTATGGTTCACGCCATGTCCCTGGTGCTGAACACAGATAAATTCTGGCCCACAAGGAGCTCACAGTCTCACAGGGAAAAGACGCAAAAATAAATAATGTAAGTAGAGTTTGCGAAGGGACCCGCTATGAAAGACAAAGAGCAGGGGACCTACATCCTCCGATCAATGTCTACGGGAAGGAAAAGACTGGCTGACATTTTCATGAAGAGTAAGTAAGACAATGTTTCTCAAAGCACAACTTGCTAATTGCCTACATCAGAATCATATGGAGCACATATTAAAGTATACATCCCTGCACTTCCTGCAAATATTCGAATTCAGAAAGGTATGGGTCTGGGAATCAACATTTTAAAGCACTCTGAGTGATTCCATTGCACCTTTTTTTTTTTTTCTTTCCATTTACCAGCTTATTTATTTTTTATCAATTAAGTTTATTGGTACCTTTTAGGTATACATAATGATCACATTCATCATAGTCCATTGCATCTTAATGTTTGGGAATCGGTGAGATGTGGTGTAAATTGGAATGAATAATGATCTACACATCTGCTATGCTAATCTGTACTGGTCTTTAATAAGGGCAGGGGAAGTAGAGAAGAGGAAAGGGGTTGACATTTATTAAGTTGTCCTAAAGTCCCTACATAAGCTAACTTCTCAAAATAATGCTATGAGGTAGACAGTATAATCTCCATTTTACAAAGGAAAAAATAATACTGAGTTTAAGTAATTTGTTCAACATTGTAGAGCTGATGAGTAGACATTTGAACCCAGATTCATTTAACTATAAAGTCTGCCAACTTCCTATGGGGATATCAGGGGACAGATTAAATATTATAATTTTCTTCTAGTTCTTTGCTAGCTCTCTCTAGACAAATAAATATAAAGAACAGCCAGATGGTACTATAGTCACATCCAATATAATTACCCATGGATACATCCTTCTTTGGCAAGCTGGGATTGAGAGCAAAGCTGGAACTATAAAACAAGTGGCCATTTCTTACTTCTTTTTCCATCATTTTCTCACCCCCTGGTGGAGATGTTATGAAAACATCCTATGGTTAAGAACTGGGTCCATCTGGAGGGAAGAGCAAACATAATCGGATACTCATGAATGCAACCCCAACTGCTGCCTATGATTTCTGGATTGCGAAACATCCGGAAGGCCAAAGAGCATTCAAAGAAAATGGCGGGGCTGATAAAACTCAAGTTTCTCAAAAGACGAACTGTCAGGACCAGTGGCAGATCCAGAATTTGCATTAGGAAAAGCTCAACCTTTAGGGAAATTATGAAAGGGGTAGAAGCTTCTCCAAATGAAACAAATTATCTCTCTACACACTGACTCAGATGTACAACAGAAATAGACTGCTCAGAAAATACTGGGAAGTCCAGTCCTATTTAAAAAGCCTGGGAAGCCGGGCATGGTGCCGCATGCCTGTAATTCCAGCATTTGGACTGAGGCAGGAGGATTGCCATGAGTTCAAGGCCCTCCTGAACTACAAAGGGAGACCTTGTCTCAAAAGAAAAGAAAAAAAAAAAAAAAAAAGCTTGGAGGACAGGCCCAACTTATAAAAAGACTTATGTAATAAAGAAAATACACACACACACACACGTGCATGCTCATGTAGACAAACATACAGACCAAATGCTGCTTAAATTTCTACGCACTGTATTTTGCCATCCAACTAGGTAGGGACAGCAGCTAGATGTACATGTTAGAGTAAGAAAAAGAAAGGCATAGTACAGGTAGTTGACAACAATACTGGGGGCACTTGGGGCCTCAAGTTCAGAAGTCTGGTATGTAACCACCATCCTCTTCTATCACTGAGCTGGGAGCTACTACAAACCACACATGGGCTTTTAGTGCTAGAGAACAACTTTTCTTATTTCTGGTGTCTCAAGAAATTGCTGTGTCTCAAGAAATTGCTATATCCCAAGATGAGTTTTGATAAAATCAGCCCATCGCACCAAAACTATGGACAGTACACAGCTTAGATTTCACTATTTTGTATAACAAAGACTATAAGCCAGATTTTATTTTATTGCTACATTTTCTCCACATTCAATCTGAGAATATGTGCTCCCACCTACTTTTTCATATAATGCTTAGGGGTGGTTTACAAAAATCATGCAAATCTGAAATGATCTTTTCCTTAGAAAAATGTTTATTTACACTGTGCTGATTTACTTCCTCCAAACACACAGCCTCTAACAGGCAGAGTTAGAGGAGTAGATGCCATAATCTATAGTTTAACAATATGTAGGCACTGTACCTGTTTATCTAACTATGTCTGAAATTTGTTGACACACCAAACCAGCTACAATAAAGATAACAACTATGGGGGAGCATCTAGATGAAGACTTTATCCTGATGGCAATATCTTCTTGTTTTAGAGTCTAAACAGGATACTGGAATTATGCCTTTGGCCAGCTGATTGGCATATGGGAAGATTACATAAAGCCCACACCTATCTACAGCAGTTTTCAAACTTAGTATCCTGTCTCAAGTTCATAAAGATGTGCAACTGGAAGCTATGAAGTCAAAATAGCCAAAATGCAACTGCACTGTTACATAAAGTCAAATGAACGGTCCTGCAGATCCCTGGCTGTTTCTTGACCAGAAACATTTACAAGGAAACCTCAAGTATGCTGAGAGGTAATTATCAGAATATGTGGGTACCTTTATTCCTGAATGTCAAGTGTTAAGGCTCATCTCCATGATCGCTTCTTGCAATAAGCACACAGGGCAACTCTTTACAGACTGCTTATTATAGATGCTGAGCTCTTGAGTTTGGGGTGGGGATGGTGGTTTTCCTACACTATCCAGGGCTGAGCTGACTCTGTGAAGGGCCAGCCTTTATAGTTCTAAGTCTTATCCTGGTTCTGGGCACATTTCAGTTCTGCTCCAAGTCCACTTTGCTCCAATTCAGCGATGACAGACATGTATTTGAACTCATTTGGTCTGAAGTTAAATGTCTCCACTAAGCCATAGGTCTCTTTACGATCAGTGGCATAGAAGAGCTGAACTTGATTGGCAATGCACTGTGCCTCAGTAACATTCTGCAAGATAAAAAGAGTAGTGAGGTTTCTCCTGGCACAGGACCACAAAGTTCTTTCTCTGAGTTCTGTGGTGGGGGCCTCACCCAGGAATCACTGCTTCTGAAAGCTCCCCTGACACCCTGGCCTATTGAGTGTTGCCCCTTCTCCATGTTTATCACTGTCACAGGATTTATCACACTGTCTTGTACATGTCCTTTTTTCCCTAATACACATTCCTCAAAGACAAACCGTGGCTTGTTTTATGGCCCTACATACACACATCTGGTGAATGCTTGAATAAATTAATGCATACGTTCATAATTTCCCTCTTTATTTAGTTCCTAAATAACTCTTAAATGTATCACCTGAGGAAAAAAAGAGCAAGAGTTACCCAGCTCTAAGAACTAGTTTATGGGTACTAAATTATTGACTAACCAGACATACAACTGAATAAAAGCTTTACTGACCTCACCAGGCAGAAAAACAGTGCCTCAGCCAGCTGTGATGGTTTTAGGATCTGTCCACAAATTTTATGATATTCCTTCTTTTGGTGAAGCCTAAGTTCCCTTTCCTTGAATAAGGCTGTACTTAGTGACTTGCTTCTAACAGGAAGGACTACTGTTACTAACACATTAAGAGACTGTAGCTTCTGTCTTGAATCACTTGCTCTGGTGAAAGCCAGCTGCCATATCATTAGGACATTCAAGTAGTCCTGTGGAGAAGCCAATGTGGTGAGGAACAGGGGCTCATCAATAGCCATGTGTGTGGGGCCGAAAGTGGATCCTCAACCCCAATCAGCCTTCAGATGACTACAGCCCTAGCCAACACCTTGTCTGCAGCCCATGAGATTGAGCCTGGCTAAGCTGCTCCTGAGTTCCTGTCCCACAGAAACTGGGAGGTAACAAATGTTTGTTGTATTAAGACACTAAGTTTTGGAGCAATTTGTTTTGCAGCCATTTATAACTAATCCACCAGCAAAGCCCTAGGAAGAGAAAGGGCCACATCTCTAAAGTGCAGTGCACAGGAATGGTGAGCAGATGATACCTGATGAGGGGTGGCATAAGGTTGGGAGACACAGGCTACACCCTCAAAACTTCACCAAAGAATTACCTCAACTCTGACTTTTGTTTTCTATACATTCTGCAGTTCTAGCTGGCCAGAGGCATTTATCCGTCATCACTGAGTTCATATGGCTAAAATCAAACCCCAAAAGATAATGGAAAATTCTCACTAAAAACTGATTGCCCAATGTGTGCTTTAGCTACAGGATGATGAAGATGCGTTTATAAACACTATCTGCCGTGCTTCACCTTTATTCCCTCCATGGGACTTTCAGATCATTTCTTTTTTTTTTTTTTTTTTTTTTTTGTGGGTACCGGGGGGTCGACCTCAGGACCTCGCACGCCAACAGGCACCCGTGCCGCTGAGCGATATCACCGGCCCCTTTTTGGTATGTGGGATCTGGGAGTCGAACTCGGGCCCTCACGCTTGCAAGGCAGGAGCTTACGCCGCTGAGCCATCTCACCAGCCCTCAGATCATTTCTTAAAAGCAGACAATCATCTCTAAGACTGGCTGTTCCATTGAAAGCCACCCCCCCACAACATGGCTATTTCAAATTAATAGAAATTTAGAGTTGGAAGGAGTCTTAGAAATCACCTAGTTCTCATTTAATTGTGCAGGAAACCAACGCAGATGAGCTTAAGGGATGGGCCCAAGCTCATGTGGTTAGCCAGTGGCAGACCTCAAGATTTCCACACTGGGACTCCTTCCACTTCATTCTGCTACTGTTTCTGATAAATAAGACTGACTGAAGTTGGTAACTCTACTTCATCAACTTTACCTTTTTTTTTTTTTTTTAATGTGGGTACCGGGAACTGAACTCAGGACCTCGTGCTTGCCAGGCAGGCGCTTATGCCACTGAGCTATCTCACCGGCCCAACTTTACCTTTCTTAAACTCAAACATGCCTCAAGAACAAGATCTTCCTAAAACAAGTGTACTTCCACAATTGGAGGCAGATACTACCACTCTGAGGCTGAACTGATAAATAAGACTAAAATGAGAAAGGACAAACAGATTGTACAGCAATCATAAAACTGCTGCTAGTACCTGGAGAGAAAACAACGGGCATCATTAGCTATGGGCATACAGTTGTGGCTCTATCTTAGTGAAACTGAACTGGGAATGGGAAAAGGAGGAAGGAAATCACAATGTATGGTGAAGGTTTCACATGTGGACAGTGTGGAGAAAGAGAAAAGACAAATAACTACCCTACGTTTAGGAAATCACTTATTTGTCCACAAACTCTTACCCAAAATTCCCTAGGGCCAGATGTGTGTTGGATCTAGAATTATTGGATTTTAGGAAGGTAACAGGTTTGGATAATATATGTGTATATTATATAGCTCCCCATATTCAAACATACCAATATTTCACTAATAAAACACAATATTCTATACCAAGTGAAATTTAATAAAGATTATAAATGACCTCATGGCAGTTTCAGTAAACATTTAGCTCCCAAATGAGTTTAAATCGGGTAAGATTTTGTGACTAAATGGGTATTAAACAACTATTTTCAGAATTTGTGGATTTCAGAATTGTGAATAAGTGATTAAGGATCTGTATTAAAATCAACTTGGAAGAGCATGAAGAAGACAAAATTATGCCAACTTTATAAGTAAAAAAAAAAACCAAAAAGTACATGTAAGTCTCTGGAATTTTACCTCATGAGCTTTGACAGAAGTGCAGCACCTTCAGGGCCACTAGGTAAATCCAAACAGGTAAAGGTGATTCTTACCAGAAATGTGGAATCCATTTCTGCTGTCATCAGCACTATGTCCTTTTCTTCCTTAAGTTCAGGGTAGTGATATAAAATCAACTGGCTGGCTGCGGCGTCCCCTCGGGTCTGCAGGAGAAACACTTATTAAGGCTCAATAACGTACGACAACAAATGACAATTTCAAGCAATAGAGTCTGGAGGAAATTCTAGCTCTTGATACCTGCTTGGGCGGCCAGTGAGCTCGAGGACAGGTATGTGGGGGCAAGGTCAGGCCTGCAAAGGCAGGGTGAAACTGACAGTTTGCACGGTGTTATTTGTGTCTTCAACTGGAAAAGGTTTGGCATTTTTCCCAGAAAATGTTTATAGAAGGCAGTGAATCCTTCATAGCGGCCATACATTTAAAAATAAAATGGTGCAAGCAGCTACCAAATCAAGTTCTAAAGAAAGCAATGTGCCTGTGTAATTGCCACTTTTATGGACTAGTGCATTTCATAGCTGAAATCTACTCCCCTTGGCTGGCTCTAAGACTGAGCTCTTTTAAGCTGTAGTAAGAGCTGGAGAATTTGTACATGGCTCAGATACGTAGTCTGTGGTTTAAAAATATAATGTTTGGGGTGGGAAAGGAGAAAAGAAGAATGGGGACATCATAATTTCTTCATGAAGAATGATGAGGGCAGTGGTTACTAGACCTCAAGAGTAGACTAGGAAGGGCCGGTGAGATGGCTCAGCGGCGTAAGCGCCTGCCTGGCAAGCGCGAGGGCCCGAGTTCGACTCCCGGATCCCACATATGAAAAAGGGGCCGGTGATATCGCTCAGCGGCATGGGTGCCTGTTGGCACGCGAGGTCCTGAGGTCGACCCCCCGGTACCCACAAAAAAAAAAAAAAAAAAAAAGAGTAGACTAGGAAACAAGGCTAAATTCAAGACTAAAGCTCCATGCCTCATCTAGTGTAGAAGGAAACTACATTCAAAATAAGATCCCTGAGCTTCATCTCTAAAATTTCACAAACCTTTTAATTAACGTATCTAACTTTTGCTAAGGTATTCTTCAGTCTCTGAGTTCTCTCAGACAAACTTCTAGTATTTTATGGATCATTTTGGTCATTATTCTAGTGTCATATACTAATCATTTTAATCATAATTATGTTTCTGGATCTTTCGCTTGTATTTGGGGATAAGTTTCACGACGGCAAGGACCTTGTCTCAGATCTCCAGGTCCTAGCATGGTTCTCAACATAATGCTATAATGGTTGAGTTCTTATACTTTGGAGTTATATAACTTGGATTCAAACACAGCTCTATTGCTTAGCAACATGAACTAACTTCTCCAAGCTCATATTTTTCTCTGTAAATAGAAATAACAATAATCATTTAATAGTATACTTAGAAAATTAAATGACATAATCTATAAAAAACATCTGATACATAGTAAGTACTTCAAGCGTTAGTTATTATAGTATGTGCTCAAAAAATTCTTGTGGGATGAATTATAAAAAAAATTGTGAAAAGCTATTCCCTCATGCCATTTTGTACTTTATCCCACCTTTTTTTTTTGAGACAGGGTCTTGCTATGTAGTCCAGGCTGGCCTTGAACTTGTGGCTGTCCTCCTGCCTCAGCCTTCCAAGTACTGGGATTATAGACCTGTGCCAGACCCGGCTACTTTATCCCAACTTTAAAGCCAATATGAATATTATTTTTGCCAGATGTAGCCTTTAACTACAGAACGTCAAACTTTGTTATTAAAATATTGACTTTTATTTAAAAGCTTCAAATGCTTAGAATCTAACTTTTAAATCTAATATATAGGAATAAAACAAAGAAAAAAGGAGTCAAATAAAATAACATTAAGTGGAAACTTCACTTAGTACCTTGGAATGCACTGACTTGGTTAATAAAACACATGGAAGATATGGAGGCTTTCTCAACAAGCTTACAGCTTGGGTTAAAAGATAACATCCTAACTTAGTCATGTTTGTTAAGTGAAGCACACGCAGTAAATGCTACACAGGTCTGAGGAAGAGACAAGAAAGAGCCAGATGTGGTCAGATAAAGTGTTCCGGGGTCTTTTCTCGTTTCTTGTTACTGAGAAAAACTAGTGCAACATGCAAAGTATGAAAATTCATCAGTACCACAGCAAATAGTGCTAGGAATTAGTAGATATTCTGTGCCCCCAAGTCTCAGCAAGCGCTCCTAGTCCCACCAAATGATAGGCCTCTTTCCTGTATCCTTGTGCTTGGTAGGACACAAGCCACGTACCTGAATATTTATAAGTGCAGTGAAGTGAAGTTCAGTGCCTGTCCATTGTCCAACAAAGAACTCATAACCTTCCCTTCTTGGCAGTGCACACAGAAACTGTGGGATACAGATATACAAGGGGACAGAAAAGTAAATAAAGTCATTTGCTCTATGTCCAACCACCTGTATTTCTCACTCCAAGTTTTTTAATGCTTGGTTTTAAAAATAATTCTTTAATTATGAAATTAATATATAATAAACACTCATGTACCCACCTAAGAAAGAAAGCCTTAGAGGTCAATTTGAAGATCTCTCTGGACCCCATTCTAATCCCATTAGAGGTTAACATCTACCCTGATTTGGCATCTCTCATTCCTTTCCATGTTTTATACTTTTAATGCATACATTTATTTGTATTCTCATTGTGACTACGAGTTCAGGTGCTTATGTGTCATTTTACTTCTTTGGAGAACTCTCTTTTTCTTTTTCTTGAGATACTGCCTTGTTATGTTGCCCAGGCTGGCCTCAAACTCAAAGTCCTGTTTCAGCTTCTCGAGTAACTGGGATTATAAGTATATACTACCGTGCTTGGCTTTGGTGAACTATCTAGTCAAAATTCTCATCTGTTTTTAAATTTCATTGTCTGTTTCACTATTGAGCTATAAATATAACGGGTTACTTTCACGTTTTGGCAATTGGGACTAATGTTGCAAGGAACGTGAGTGTACAAATAAAACGTTTTACTTTTAATGAAATCTAAATTAATAATTTTTTTTATAGTTTATGCTTCTTGTGACATAAGAAATCTTTGTCAAACTGATCTTCCCTAAGATTACCTCTTTTATTTCCTTCTATTAGTTCCATTTATGTCTGTGATCTATTTTGAGTTAAATTTTGTATACAGTGCGAGGTTAATTTGTGTGAACATGTTTTTGCACTTGTTTTAGCACAATTTATTGAACAGATTATCCTTTGCTTATTTAATGATGCTGGCACCTTTGTCGAAAACTAACCTGTTTTCGGGGCCGGTGAGATGGCTCAGTGGCGTAAGCACCTGCCTGGCAAGCGCGAGGTCCTGAGTTCAACTACCGGTACCCACATAAAGGAAAACTAACCTGTTTTCAACAGGTTAACAGATAAGTTGGTCTGTTCCTAGACTATTCTCTTCCACTGATCTGTGTGCCTATTATTATAACACAATGATTTTATTCATGCAAATCAAAAGCCTATTGGGATTTTGATTGGGATTGTATTTAATCAAGAGATCAATTTGGGGAGGACTGACATTTTAACAACATGAGTCATCTAATCATGAACAATGTATACCTCTCCGTTTACTTAGGTTTTTTTTTTTTTATGTGGGTACCGGGAGTCGACCTCAGGACCTTGTGCTTGCCAGCAAGCGCTTGTGCCGCTGAGCGATATCACCGGCCCTTTTTCTCCTTTACATGGGTTCTGGAAGTCGAACTCAGGACCTCGCACTTGCTAGGCAGGTGCTTATGCTGCTGAGCTATCTCACCGGCCCTACTTAGGTATTTTTTATTTTCTGTCAGCAATGTTTGGAAAATTTTTTTGAAAAACCTAGAAATCATGATTAACACCAACTCAGTTGTCATGTCAGCTATCCATTCCCTTTTCTTGGGGCCTTCTGTCAGTTCTTTACTCGAGCAACATCATAATTGTTTTTAGGCACAATACTGGCAAGACAGCATGGCCAAAACAGCAAAGAAAACTGTCAACAGAACAGGAACTTGAAGGAGGTTGTAAAGGTTAAGGTCTCAGATGCCTTCCAATATGTACCTATATTTATTGGTTAAGGCCCACATTCAGTAAGGCTTGAGATGCGGTAGAGACCCAAAAAGGCAGAAGTTATGAGGTCAAACCCATATGATTTCATAGGCCGAAAATAGCATTTATTAGTAAATTAAAATGTAAGCTTCTTTGTTAAATGAACATGTGAGGGCCGGTGAGATGGCTCAGTGGTGCTGCCTGGCAAGCGTGAGAGCCTGAGTTCGACTCCCAGAACCCACATACGAAAAGGGTGATATCGCTCAGCGGCATGGGTGCCTACTGGCGTGCGAGGTCCTGAGGTTGACCCCCAGTACCCACAAAAAAAAAAAAAAAAAAAAAAAAAGGACATGTGAGAGAGCACGGAATATGAGGAGGTTAGTTGGAAAGCACCCTTGTTTGCCCGCATTGATAAATAGTCTTATGGTCACCAGGAACTTACTGTTGGACAGGACTGAGCCCGGTTCCAGATCAAATCAAACTTCTCTTTCTGTGAGTTGGAAAAGAGTAAAATTAACTCATAAACAGGAAAAAACAAGAGATCACAATCATAATTAAGCTCATAAAGACTAAATTCTAGAATTATTACTACAACTAACAAATCCTTTTCTATTTATAAATTACTCTGTGACAGAGAGACAGAAAAAGCCAGATGTATATTTTGCTGTTCACTGTCAGAACTGTATGTGAAGATTACGTGCCCAAATGCTATAAACACTCCAAGGAACTCACTAACTCAATCCAAAGGAGAGCTGAGGTCTGTTCATACAATGAGTTGGTATAAGACAGCTAAAATATGATGAAAATGCAGACTGCTCTAACTGTTGAACTCATGAAAGGTAAGGGTGTATAAGAGGTCGAAAAAAAAAAAAAAAAAAGATAGTGATACTCATGTAACAACTAAAAGGCCTGTCTAGGACAAGTGAGGAACTAGCCAATAACTTAGTATTTCAAAAGTTTTCCTGAAGCCGGGCGTGGTGGCGCACCCCTGTAATCCCAGCACTTGGGAGGCTGAGGCAGGAGGACTGCCACAAGTTTGAGGCCAGCTTGGGCTAAATAGTGAATCCAGGTCAGCCCGAACAACATAGTGAGACCCTGTCTCAAAAAAAAAAAAAAAAAAAAAAAAGTTTTCCTATGTTAGCAGAAAAACAGTAAACCAGAAAGCAGCACCCTACCTAGGCACAGGCCTTACTGGTTAAGTGACCAGTGACCATCTCCAAGAGCAATTTCAAGAAGGGAAAAACCAAGACAATGCCACTTGCTAGAAAGAAAGACTAGGAGAAGGCTCTAAGTCACCACAGGTATAAGTCATTTACAGACAATAAGAGAAGAAAGTTATGTTAGAGGCCCGGTCTTAAATTCCAACAGCTTGGTTGAAAATACCAAAAAGAAATAAAAGACATCTGGAAATCACTGAGTAACACAAACTTATACCATGCTCCTTTGTCAAGAGACTTGACTCAAAGACATTTCTAAACCAGAAAGAGGGAAAACAAAAGCCATAAATATACCATATGGAGCTTCCAATCTTTGGTGCTTAGGGCATAATAAAAACCCTCAGAGCTGTAAAATCCAAGTTCTCAAGAGGCCATAAACACAGGAAAAGTAAAGGCAACTGCCTGCTGAGGTTACAGTACTGACCTTCATGCTGTAACACTTCATTTCCCCTCCAAACTACTTACAGGAATGACTGCGTAGACTGTATCTTTTGCTGCAAAATACTGCTGCCAAATCTGTACAAAAAAAAGAGGGTGCCTGTGACATGCGGGTAATCTTTTCAATCTGTGGTAAGAAATGGTGACAGCTTTCATTGCTAAGAGCAATATGCTATTTGCTAATGGGGAGGAAAAACCCACTGTAATGCTTTTGTAACTAGTACATGATTATAAAAAAGATTTAATACCATACAATCTTATAGATGATTAAACTGTAATTCTTAATAACAAATTCTGTCAGAGAAACTGATTCTATGACCTTTGAAATCATTCCTCTCAAAATGGGCCTTGTGTGTAATAGACAACCTCTGTTTTTCCTATCTTTTTTCTCCCCTCCCCAGACTCACACCACCCCAGCCAACTGTGGGTCCTCTGAGAGAACCAGGACATCAGTCATTCGGAGAGGTCAGAAGGAGCTGGATGCAAGTCCTAGCTACAATCATTTACGAGTTATGCCACCTTGGGCTTATCACTGAAACTCCCTAAGTAATATCAATAAAATAACCATAATATCAACCTCACAGGATTGTAGTAAAGTCTAGTTGAATTAATATACCATAACCCTGTGCTTGCCATGGAGTAAACACTAAAAATAACGTTAGCTTTATTAGCTAGTGTTGTCCTATTATAGGCAGCTTGAGACCCCACTTCCAGAAAGTTTTCCATACGAGGAGGAAGAGAGAGACAGCACAGTCAGACTCAGCAAACTCTTGTCAGTTGGAAGTCCTACTTCTGTCTGGCACCAAGAACAGGGAGGGCACAGTTAACTTTCATGATGTAAATACCAAAAGGAAGGGAATAAAATTACAAAATCAGAAAATAGGGAAAAAGAAAAAATGTTCATATTTCTACCACTCTAAGACTCATTGTTGTTACTGTGATATATCTTTTCCTAGTATTTCTTAGGAATGTTTTTCTTTTATAGTGCATATACATAGATACAGGGTATATGCAATATTATAACTTTTGCCTTTTGTCCCTTAGCATATCTCATATACATGCTCTGTTCATATTTTTACTATTATTTTATTGCCCTCCATTCCTTTTCATGTTATTGGCTCTGACTGGAAAGCATTCTTTTCCCCATCTCTGACCCTACAAAGATTTCCTGTCACCCAAAGCTAAGCCTATATACCTCTTCTTCCATGTAGTCTCTCTTGACTATTTTGGTCAGAAATTTTCCTGTGAATTGCTTTTGCACATTTTTTTTTTTTTTTTTTTTTTAAGTTTTTTGAGACAGGGTCTCACCCTGTAGCCCAGGCTGGCTTCAAACTCATGGCAATCCTTCAGCCTCAGCCTCCCAAGTGCTGGGATTACAGGCATGTGCCACCATGCCTGGCTGCTTTTGCACTTTACACCTCTCTAAAGATGCCTAGGATATGCTACCTCATAATGAGGCTATTTACATGTGTATCCCTCTCCTTCACTAGCTTGCAAATCTCCTGTAGGCAGAATATCTGCCTGTGTTGTCACTAATGTCTTGCAAACCAAAAAGTACTCAGAAATCTTGACTGGATGATAGACTATTGTGATTTAATAAGAAATATATTTGTCTCCTCCATGGTTGTTGACACAGAGCTACTAAAAGAGGCACTTAACCCAGGTTAGGAAGGATGCCAGAGGAAGGGACACTTGGATGTATTCTGAAGAATGATTAGGAGTGAGTGGGGTAAACAGAGAGGTGGGAAGATGAACAGGTAGAACAAGATGAGAAAAGAGACATATTTTAAGCAGAGAGTGACATCATTAGCAAAGGCCTAGAAGTTAGGAAAGGCACCATAACCAAGATGACATCTGAGTGAGCTAGCAATTCTCTTTTAGGGTTGCTCAGTATTGTCAACATTCCCACTAAAATATGAGGCCCCAACTGACAATACTAATCAATGTGTGATCTATCTAATCAACATGGAGCACAAAAGGTCTGGTACCTCTTAGAGCCTAGGGAAACCACTCTATTAATGGACTCTAATGTTGCTCTGCCCTTTTAAAAAAAAATGCCAAAACACTGTCTTCTCATTTGAAGGGTGGCATATTCCAGTTATAGTATTTTGATTTATATGATATTAGCAGATAGTTTATGAATCAATTCTGAAATTTATGAGACTGGGAGATATTTCCTAATTCAGTTGACCTCTATTACTTAAAAATTATTCCAATGAACACAAATTTGTATCTAAAATTACAGATCTAAATGCCACCTCCTGGGCCGGTGAGATGGCTCAGCGGCGTAAGCGCCTGCCTTGCAAGCGCGAGGGCCCGAGTTCGACTCCCGGAACCCACATACGAAAAAGGGGCCGGTGATATCGCTCAGTGGCACGGGTGCCTGTTGGCGCGCGAGGTCCTGAGGTCGTCCCCCTGGTACCCACAAAAAAAAAAAAAAAATAAAAAAAAAAAATAAATAAATGCCACCTCCTTGTTCAGGCCTCCTGAGTGACATGCTTCATGTCCATGTTCCACTGGCACTGTCTCTCAAAGGCACAGCCTGAGATGTCCCCAGGACTGCATAAGGCTCTATTAACAGAAGTCAGAACCTTGTGCTGATCCTAGTTGTTTTGTGTTTGTCCCTCCACTAGGCAAGAGTAACTTTAAGAGGACTTAGTTGGTGAGGATATGATAGGTAAAGTGAGAGAAAGGGGAGTAGGGAAACCTACCTAGAAAGGTAGTATTACAATCAGGTACAGGTACTAATGATTTTAAGTAAGATGTGGCAAGTGGAATGAAAAAGAAAGGGAAATACAAATTGATTAGATGTAAGAGCAAGACTAAGAAAGACAAGTTTTCTTATGCCACTGTTGCTCATGTAATTCATCACTTTTGTCCTTTATTATTATTTTTCATTTCTGCTAGAAAGAGGTGTCAAAAAAGGTATGGTCCTTTCTACTCAGATTTGGTTCACAGAACACATTTTCATGGAGTACACCAACACATTTTCATTCATTACCTGTTTTATTTCTTCTGCAGTTTTGTCTTTCACCATCTCAATGTTAAAGATTGAACTGAGAGTCTTGAAAGAGAAAATAAAAAGTAATTAACATCTACAATTAAGAAACTACAGGGCCGGTGAGATAGCTCAGTGGCGTAAGCGCCTGCCTTGCAAGCGCGAGGGCCCGAGTTCGACTCCCGGATCCCACATACGAAAAAGGGGCCGGTGATATCGCTCAGCGGCAAGGGCACCTGCTGGCGCGCGAGGTCCTGAGGTCGACCCCTGGTACCCACAAAAAAAAAAAAAAAAAAAAGAAAGAAACTACAACAACAAAATCCTGCATTTTAACTCTGTCTCTAAGCCTTGTGGGAAACAATATCTAAGGACAGTGAAGCAGATCTTCAATTAAGTACACTACAAGCATAAGAAAACCACATGCTCAGAGACAACGAGCCCACAAGCCCACGCAGGCTTTCACAGTTTTACTCCTGGGGAGTATCTGTTAGGTAAGCATGTACTTCCCAGTTGTTTCAACCTCACCAATAAGTGTTGCAGATCTTTGCAGCTGGTAAAAGGAGAAAGCTTTCTTGTTATTTTTAATTTAACTGCTATTCTACCAGGGGAAGCTCCTTATTTGTAAATTAAGTGACAAACTAAATATATTTTTATTTGATTTTTTAAACTATTCCCTAGAGAAAGGAGAAATTTCACTACATTTCCTTCAAATTTCTTCCAGCATTACCAGGACCCATACTTCAGCTAGAGTCATGTTAAGAACACAAAAATTCATAACTCATCTCTACAGTTGGAAAATGACCTGATATAAAACCACTGAATCATAGTATACGTTCAGGTTTGCAGCCCCTTGCTATAGATGCCCTATATGACTCCAGACTCGGATCTCAGTATTTAGAGACTCACCTTGTCTTTAGTGAATCCTTTGCTCATACGCTGTTTCTCCAAGGCATCTGTCTGAAATACATGATGAGAGAGGGTATTAGTCTATATTTATAAGAAAAAGAAAACCAAGCTAGCTGCAGTACCCAATCTTATTAAGTAATTTTACACCCGATGACTCACTTTTGAGTCAATCTCCACTCTCCACTCTTTATAACAACTATATACATTTTTGAAAAATTATTGTTTATGCAACAACTTTCCTCTAAGATTCTGAAATGCAGAGATAAGATGATTTTTTTTTTTTTTTTTTTGAGTGTACTACCATCTGGTAGTACTGGGGCATTCATCCTACACCTGCCACTGTGAATATGAGGTATTCCTTCCCAGAATTAGATCTGCTTAGGTTGCCTGTGCTCAGCCCACTGATCTATTCAACACTGAGACAAAGAGGGGTGAGAAACAGAAAGATGTGTTTTCTAAGACTGTTTCGTATATCTGACAACACTTCTGATGGCAGATGTCCTGAGTGGACTTAAGTCTTAATAGTGTCTCCATCAAATTAAACACTATCCCAAAAAAGACCAAGAACAACTGAAAGTAACCATTTTCTCTCTTGCTTACTATCTCTGATAGAAGTCACAGCCTGGAAATCTTACTTGGATGGTTTCTGATAGTAGGAATGGCTAATAGATGGCTGATAATTCCGAGTCTTCCATTCAGTCTCTAAACTCAGTATCAGGCTTTTAAGCCTGTTGCAGTGGCTCAGGTCTATAATCCCAGCTACAAGGGAGGGAAAAAAACAAATATGCTTTCAGAGGTAAAGGAGTAATCTACATGTGGGGTACCTACTAATGCTAAAAATCACATTCTGTCACTATGTGATTTAATGAATCCAAACTTTTCATAGTGATGCCCATAGAACTTGTATTCACAAATTAGATAAAAGCTTGGTGCAGAAAAACTTGCTGGACAGGATTTGGTTTTTTTTATTATACCCCTATACATTTTTTTTTATTATTTATTAGTATAGCATTCTAGGATAGCTATTCCTTCATATTCATGCCATCTAAAAAGGAGAGAAATGATTTCATCTTCATACCATTCATCCCTTGGTGTACCGTGAAAACAAAACAAAACCTTCATTCGAACAGCTACTTTCACCTTTCAATCACCAAGCCCCCTCTTGTATTCTTTTCCTGCATTGTTCTTCAAATACATTCTTTGTTTCCATTTGCACTTATTAAAAAAAAAGCCCAAAATATAGGCCTATTAGTTTATCAAATCTTGTGATAAGATATCACTGATCTTAAGATTCACCATTATTTTATGTATCAGAAAATAATGTGCCAATTAGCAGTAACATAATACTTTGATATCACATCAATTTTGAGACTATTTTGAAGATGCTAAAGTGTGAAAAAAAAACCCTGGGCCTTGAAACTGATGAAATAAGATAATTAAAATAGTTTAAACTATAGGCCAAAGGTCTCAAAGCACTAAATAAAAATTTTAAATGACTGCTTTACTGTCCCTCCTATACTCTGGAAATCGGTGGGGACAATTTTTTTTTTTTTTTTTTTGTCACAATAACTGACTGAATGGTGATATCTGTTTATTGGAGGCAGGAGAGCTGAATGTGCTGCACCTTTACAGGGGAGTCTGCATAATGACAACCTCTCAGTGTCCAGGCAGGCATCCTTGTAGGTGAAACCATTGTGTAATTACCTGGCCTATAACCTAATTTAAAAAAAATGCACAGATTTAATAGACATTGACTTTCCCAGAAATATAATCACTATATAACTTGAGACAAGACTGTATAATGTGGCATCTCAGGACACTGACAAGCACACTTCTCATGCTTTTGGGGTTTTTATAATTATCAATTTTTTTTTTTTACAATTATCAATACAATTTCTATATCAGTTAGCATTTGCTGCTTATGTGCTCATGGTTATTTCACAAATAAGTGAAACATCCAAGAATTCAGGTACTACAATGTATATTTTAGTTAAAAATACTTTAATTATGGCTAGAGCACTATACTGATTTTCTCACCAAAATTATGTGTTTAAGTAGATTATATAATCTACCTAACTATATTATTTTATTTCAGGTAGGAGAGGGAGAATTAAATATAATTTATTATAAAAAGAGGATATTGAGTCCCATGTAGTAGGGAACTGATGACTCAAAGTAAAGAGAAGGCTTTGAGAATTAAAAGTATGTGTTAGCCATTACCCATCCTCTGTCTAGCTAGATAAGGAAGATAGTAAGTGAATATTTACCTAAGAGTTGCCATAATTTAAATTACTTATTCTACATCTTATCATCATAAAGCCGAATTTTTAAGTTTGCTTAAAAAAGGGGCAAAGATTTTCCTATATAAAATTGAAAGTTTATAATACAGAAATATCTCAAGACCTATCAACTGTAACTCTGCTGCTATAAACGTTTATTATAGAAAATTACAACTGTTAAAATATTTGTAGTAGGGAATAGTTGGCTTACCATAGGAGGTTGAATTTGCTCCCCAACTTTATGATATTAGCCCACTGACTATTAATCTTGTTCTAACTGACTCAACTAATTATTAAGACTGAGGATAGGCTCTTAAAATTTAGGATACCTAAGGCAAAAAAGTTATTTTCCAAGTAAAACAAACATCTCTAATTTGACTTTCAAATACAATGTACAATCCCAATTTTCCTCTGTAACTATCTTATTTCAGGTTCTCTAATGCCCAGACCTGGACTACTGCATATTTTCCCTGGTTCTAATCTCTCCCACTCCAATTTGTTTTGTGCACCACTCTAGATTAGCATTTTTCAAATCTTCAGTTGTAAGATCAATTTAAGGGACTGCCATCAGATATATATATATATATATTTTTTTTTTTTGTGGGTACCGGGGTCGACCTCAGGACCTCGCGCGCCAGCAGGCGCCCATGCCGCTGAACGATATCACCGGCCCTTTTTTTTTTTTTGTATGTGGGTTCCGGGAGTCGAACTTGGGCCCTCGCGCTTGCCAGGCAGGCGCTTACGCCGCTGAGCCATCTCACCGGCCCCCAGATATTTTTAAAAGATGAAAAGGCATAAAAAATAAGAATGTACTGCATGTCATAAAAGTAACTATTGTTTCATTAAAAATTTGGCTATAATCATACCATATGTACTAAATTGCAACATAAAATGTATTTCTTTCTATAGGCCCTGATCCACAATGTGAATAACACTGCATTAATCTTTCCACATGCTTTTTTCTAGCTTTGATTCCTGTTTAAGGATAACAATGGTTAATACGTATTAAGTACTTATTACGTGCTAGGACTACGCTAAAAAGTGTTGCATGATTTTATTTACTCTCCTACACAACTCTATCAGATAGGTATGTTATTATCCCTGTTTCAAAGAGAAGCACACTGAGACTTGGAGAAGTTATATAATTTGCTAGTAAATGGAAGAGCTAGTAAGTGGAAGACCTAAGGTTATTCTGCCTCTACTCATTTGGGATTCTATCCAAATGAGTACGCCATGGGCATTCTGGATAGTGGAGCTCTTGGTAGGCTCTGGGCATATAGAAATTGGGCAAAGTACCTCAGTCTCTCCAGGAACTCCCTTTACTTTTAAAGCTTTTCCTCTGTTTAAGCTAATTCCTTATCACAGAGTGGGAGTGGAGGGTGGGAGGGCAGTGGTTGGTTGTTAGCAAAGTAAGTCTAGCCTGCCAACTGTTTTTGTAAATGAAGTTTATTATAACACAACTACAAGGGCCGGTGAGATGGCTCAGCGGCGTAAGCGCCTGCCTTGCAAGTGCGAGGGCCCGAGTTCAACTCCCGGAACCCACATACGAAAAAAGGGGCCGGTGATATCGCTCAGTGGCACGGGTGCCTGTTGGCGCACGAGGTCCTGAGGTCGTCCCCCTGGTACCCACAAAAAAAAACAAAAAAAACAAACAAAAAAACACAACTACACCTATTCATTTATCGTCTATGCCTGCTTTTATACTGTAATAGCAGAGCTGGGTAGTTATAACAGAGATCATATGGCTTACAAAGCCCAAGATATTTACTACCTGGTTCTTTTATAAAATGTCTGATGACCTCTGTTCTACATCAAAGCCCTACTCTCTCTTCTCTGCTTTAAATCCCCCATAATCTTCCTAGCATAGGTCAGGTTCAATCTCTCCTGAGAAATTTTTCCTAACTCCTATAGCCTGATACCATATGTGCCTTTCCTTCACTTCTAGATTGCAAGCCTACCAGGAATAACTACACTTTTCTTCCCTCTTGGTCTCCACCATGACCATAGTACCTTGCCTAGAAAAAACAGGATACACATTTATGGATGGAGACTGAATACAATAGAGAGAAGCTATGCTCAGATCACTCAAGTTGATCCATCATTGTGCCCACATCAAGGATAGAGCTGGAAGAAGTGTGTGTGTGGGGGTGTTGGTAAGCCAATAACACAAAAAGGGGCAGGTCTTACCTTCTGCTCCACACATTTGATGAAGTCACCTTGCCTAGAGTACCCCACTGGCTGCTTCTGAAACTCATTTCGCTTCTCCAGGCGTGACTGAAAAGCAGCTGGGTCAGACCTGAACAAAGATAAACCAAAGGGTAAACCACCTGGGCCTTTTTACATTTTGAAATAATAAAGCATTATGTTCTGCCTCTACAGAAAAGGACACAGGCATTCAAAGAGGCTGAAGGATTTGCCTTCAGTTAATAAGGACTGCGCACAAGAAAGTAGGGGAAGGGCCGGTGAGACGGCTCAGCGGCTTAAGCGCCTGCCTTGCAAGCGCGAAGGCCCGAGTTCGACTCCCGGAACCCACATACGAAAAAGGGGCCGGTGATATCACTCAGCGGCACGGGTGCCTGTTGGCGCGTGAGGTCCTGAGGTCATCCCCCCGGTACCCACAAAAAAAAAAAAAAAGAAAGTAGGGGAAAAATCTAGTTATACAACTGTTGTTAATCCTCAAGGGGCCAGTGTAAAATTTTTTTTCTCCTGCAAGATATACTGAAGTGCAACACAGGACTTGGTCCTTCAGGTACTTTTAGCCTGGATAATTAGAGTCCTCAGGATGGAAAGTATACTCAAAGGTCATCTTGCTGAGTTACCTCCACAGGCAGGAATCCTACAGTATCTCTAATAGGTGTCAAGCTTTTACTTGAATATATTCAGTCCTTTGACATCTCTCTTTACCCCTGACCTCAGGTTAAGCATTTATTTTATCATAGGCTTGAAGCCATCTGTTTTGCAGAAAACTTAGCACCTGAGTGTCTCCCTGACCTATCCTCTGAAAAACCGCACATGAAACATCAGAACTTGTCTTTTATGTTAAAGTAGGGCTAGTTTTCAAACTTCAGACTTGGGGGTGCCATCCTTGTTAATGGCTGGCTTTCAAACTTGGCCATGTCATCCTTGTTAAAAATTCTTCAGACCAGGCATGGAGACACATGGCTATAATCTCAGGACTTGGGAAGCTGAGGCAAGAAGATTGTTGCAAGTTGCAGGCCAGCTTGGTATGTAGTGAGACCCTGTTTCAAAAACAAAAAGAATTCTTTGAGGTATGTAGCTAACAATGGGATATCTGGCTCTGTATGCTTTGGTGATGACATCATCCATAGGCTCTAGTTTCTTGGCTGTGAGAGTGACAGCGTCATCAGGGAGGTTGTTAGGATCCAGGGACACCTTGGCTACCCGTCTGGTAGACCCTCTCAGTTAAGGCATTTTAGGGAGCCCCCTTCCATAAAGTTCCTTTCTGGAAGTAATATCAAATGCCACTCTTTTCACTGTCATGTAAATCGGATGATCTTCTTTCCCTCTAGAAGGAGTGGATCAATCCTGCTATTGGCCACAGACATACCTAAGCCTACCATGGTAACTGCAAAGAGGTGAGAGGTACTGCGGCCAGCAGAGCTCCTGATGGGCTCTGGGGATATAGAAACGAATAAGACAGAGTCCCTACCTCAAGGAATTTACTATCTAGTGGGACAGACAGCCATGTTAGTAAGTACATGACAGTGCTACCAGGTATTATGATGAAAATTTGTCCAAACATCCCCAAATGTCTGGTGGTTTCATGTTGCTGAACTTTTCACTATGTTGCTGTTCCCCTTGTCCAGCACATCCTACACATCCCCTCCAACTTTTTTGTGTTTGCACACAGTACTCAAAGGAAATTTTGGTAAGAGATAAGGCTAGAGAGACTGGAAGCAACTAAGGTGTGAGACCCTTGTATGGAACACTAAGGAATTTGGGTGTTATCCAGAAGTCAATGGTGACTTGGAAAGCTCACTCTTCAAGAGATAACAGTACGTGTAATTGTTAATGGGAATGATCTAGTAGAGAAGGAGAGCAAAATCATTATTGGTTCATGAGTAAGAACGAATGGGAGCTGGTGGAGATGTTTGTGTGTAAAACTGATCAAAAAGAAAGGGCTGGAGTGGTAGGCCAAGCAAAGATTTAAAAAATGACAAATAACTTGAGAATATCTAAATCCTGCTAAAAGTAGAGAAAAAGTACTCATTCATGTATTTCATCATTGCTTCAAAAAGTGAGAATTACCACAGTAGCAGTGAGATGGACTGGGGTAGAGGGTCCAAGATTGGAAGTGAGGGACACTAGAGGATGACGGCAGGTAAATTAAGGCAGTGAAATTAGAGATAACACACAACTCAGAGAATTTACAGTACTAGATTTTTGGTTTTCTTTCGTAAGAGAACTGCCTTCCTACCCTGCCAAATTCTCTCCTAAGCTCCCTTTTCACCTCTGATCTCCTTTAGCTCTTCCCAATTGAACTCTTCAGACCCCAACTCCCACCACTACATCCTCTTCAAACCTATTCTAATCTCCAGGTCGTTCCCTCTGAAAGCTGAGGAGTAGTGTTAGAAACTCTGAATTGAGTCAGACAAACCCCAACTTTTGTGGGGGTGTGATTTTTGGCAAGTCTCTTGCTCTCTCTCATCCTCAGTTTCCTTATTTTAATGAGAGGGTTTGACTAATGGTCCCATGGTGGCAGTCTCAGCGGCAGTTCTCTCACCCTCAATCTCCTTTCTTGCAGCCAGTTCTCTTAAATTATGAGCGCGGGAACTCGAGCTCTAGGCCACACCTCGGCTTACTCAATACGTGACCCCGAGCAAGTCAAGACCCTTCTCTGGAAGACTTCGTTTCCCATTTCTATAATGGACAGGTCTCTCTGAGCTGCCTGCCTCACAGGGCTGTCAAAAAGTCCACCTTAGCATTTTGAGAACTAAAACACAAAGACAACTGTGGAGAGAACCAGGGCTCTGCAGAGACTAGCCAGCTGCGTGATCTTGGGCAAGCGGCCGACCCTCTCTGAGTCTCGACACACCATCAGCACACGGGGACAGTACTAGTGCCCTCCACGCAGGGCTGTCCCAAAGCCCGGCGCGGCCGCGCGCCGCCAGCGCTTCCCTCCCCGCTCCCCGCCAGCCGGCCGGGCCGCACCTGCGCAGTTGCTGGATCTTGTCCCGGTAGCGGTGGTAGAAGGGGTTGGCCTCCAGCTCGGCCCCGAGCCCGCCGCCGTCCGCGCCCCCAGAGGGCTGGCCCGAGCCGCGGCGCACGGGGAACACGCGCAGCTGTGCGGGTGAAACAAACCCCAGGCCCAGAGTCCGACTGCGCACCGTGCAGAGGCCTCGGTAGAGGCCGGCCACTTGCAGGACGGCCGGGCCCGCGCCACCTGCAGCCGCCACAACAGCCGCCATTGCCGCCCCCGCCTCCCCCACCTCTTCCTCAGGCGAGTCAGCCTCAGCCCCGGGCCCTCGTGCCTGCTCCATCGCCCTCCGGGTCCGCGACGCCCGCGATTCGCCGCCGAGGTTCCGCACGCCCAAAGTTCCGGGCGCAGGAGAGGGGCGAGGCGGAGCAGGGGGCAGGGGGACGGGGACGGGGACGGGGACGGGGGCGGGAGGGACTCTCCGCTCCCGCCCCTGAGTGAGCTCCAGTAGTCCGTGTGCAATATGGGCCGCTTCCTCCCAGGAGCCTGCAGGGATCACGTCCTCCCCCCTCGGGACCAGCAGCCTCTGCGCGCCAAGTGTCCTCTGGAAAGCCAGGTCTGTCTTTTAGGTCCTCAGGGAGCCTGCTCCCTTCTAAATTCGTTTGGCACCAGCTGAAGCAGTGCATCCTTCCGCGTTAAATTGGTTCACCAGTTATCACCACCGCAGACCTCTTTACTGAGGCTGTGCAGAACACTTATCAGCTTCATATCTTATATCATCTCATTTTACAGATGAGGAAAGAGGCTGAGAGAATGATTTGTCCAAGTTCTAACCGAGCTGAGCTCATTTCAAGATGCCAGCTGCTTCCAGTGCCTTGTTTCCCTCAATTTCTTGACATCTAACTGGAGATCATCCAAACAGAACTTCTCCACCAAAGGGACACCAGGAATGGTCCTCGACACGTCTTTTTTCAGGTTTTTTTTTTAATCCTTGGAACGGTCTCTTCCTTTTAACCCAAATATCACCATCTTCTTCACTTCCTGAACCAAGTGTGTGAACTCATGAGGTCAGGGACAATAACATCACCGTTTCCGTGGCTCACCTGCTGCCAGCATGAGTGGACCCTATGTAAGGGAAGCCATTAGTTTGCCTTGCATAGAAGCCCTTGTCTGGGTCTTACCTGACCCTCCGGAGCCAGGGAGCGAGCCTCCAACCCTGTTTAGTCCAACCTGCACTCATGGAGGTGAAACCTGCCCTGTTTTAGGAACGTTGTAGGGGCAGATCACAAAGTCCAAGTGTGCTTCCCTCTTCTGGCTCAGGATTCTTGCACTTGCTGCTTCCTCTGCTCACATTTGCTCGTCTAGGGCTCAGTCCACACATCGGCGCCTTAAAAGAACTTTTCTTGATGAACCTCTCCATCCTTTCATAGTCTATTTTTTACCCTATTCATGTCCTATTATTTTACTGTATTATCTTTATGGTAGTTATCACTATAAAAATTCTTAGGTCCTTTTTTACATTAACTCATGGAGGTTACATTCTAGAGTGAGAGATATGCAGGAAAACAAAACAGGCTAAGAGAGATGTAAGTAAGGGGACACTCAAGCAGAGACCTAAGGAAATGAAGGAATGATCTGTATGGATATCAGGGGGAAAAGCCTTCCAGTTAAGGCAAACAGCAAATGCAAAGGCCCCAGTGCAGGAACATGCTTACCCTGCTTAGGGAACAGCAAAGTGGTTATTGTATCTGGATGAGTGAGGGGGAAGCAGTAGAAGTAAGACTAAGGAGGTATGGGGAGTTTGGCTAAATTGCTCAGGACTTTGGAAGCCTTAGTTAAGGACTGTGATTTTTGATCTGTGTGAGATTGGAAGTCACTATAGGTTTTGAGCAGAAGAGTAAGACGTTCTACTCTTAAAAGGATCATCCTCTCTGCTGGTGGAATTTAAGGTATGTAGAGCAAGGATGAAAACTCTCCCAAGGGTGTCTAATTTGTATTTGTTCACCTAGGACTTTTTCTTTTCTTGCTTTAAAAACTGTATTTTTTCCTTCTAAAATTTAAAAAGATGAAGATATTTAGACACCAGTGTAATAATACAGAATCTATACTATCAACATTTATTTTAGCCTCTTATCACTACCTGGCTAAATTTACATACTTTACATAATAAGCACTTTCAATGTTGAAACCAAGAAAGTCCTCTCTCTTTTTTAAAAATTAAGTTTATTGGTACAATTTAGATAATGGTCACATTCATCATAGGGAATTTGTACCTGTACACAATGTACCTTGTTTTCTCTTTTTTCTTCAGTCCTCTCGTATTGAACCAGGACTTTCTTGGTGTTAGCATTGAAGACTACATGTCCTGAGAACACCCTCAAATCCTGGCCAAACAAGAGGATTGGTTTATCTGTACTGAGAGGTCAATGATCCAAGGGACTAAAGTTATAGTGATGGAGAAGTGGTCAGATTTTGGGTATATTCTAAAAGAAAAGTTTCAAAATTTTGCTGAATTGAGTGTGAATATCATAGAATGAAAGGAGTCAAGAATGACATGCCGATTTTTGACCTGAACAACTGGAAGGACACAGTCGCTATTTAGAGAGCAGGAAGGGTGAAGGTAGACTAGATTTTGGAGAAAGGATGTTAGTTTGTGATAATAGACTGGCGAGGTGGGAGGTCAAGCAGGCTGTTGAGTAAATGAGACTCTGAGGTGTGTGCCAGCTGGAGATAAAATATGATACTTAAAGTCCTAAGTGTGGATGAGATCACTGAGGAGTAAATGTAGATAGAATGCTAAGGACTGAGCCCTGGGACATGCCAATATTTAGGTATCAGGGAAAAGAGGAGAAACCAGTAAAGAACACTGGAAAGCAGAGGCCAGTGATGTAGAGGGACAGCCAAGGGAAGTGGACCCTAGGGAAAACTCTGCTAAATAGTGTTCCAAGTTACACACTGGGGAACTATGAGGATAGGAGTAATTAAATGGTGCCAAAAAGCTGAACTAAACCTGTGGGGAGACAATGCTGTGGTGGACCAGTCTCTGACAGAAGTAATGGACACATACCATGCCCACAAGATGCCACTGGATGGAGCACCTTCCTTCCATTAACTCAGGACCCCTTCACAAACACCACCCCGGAATGCTCACTGCTCAGAACCTGGTAACTTCTCCTTTAGGGAACAATGGGTCCTGAGGCTTCTGAAGATTCCCATTGGTGGAGAGATGAGTGGGTGAGTTCCCAATTCCAACAGCCATAGGCCAGGAACCAAGGCTAAACCTTATGGATTCCCAGCAGAACCTGAGCATCTCTGGCAGTAAGCGCCCCTCTAATTCCTGCCTGTTGCCTTGTGCCTTTGGGCATGAGGACAAATACTCAGGGAAGGTCATTTGCATTGATGGGGTGGGGGCTATTCACTCGGAGCGGGAGCGCCGAACAGTTAAGAGGTAGCTTCCTGTAGGAGGCTGAGGATCCCTCAAAGGCAGAGACTGCTCTGCCCAACCACAGGAGATACACTGGTGGACTTAACGTCCCTGCCCTTACTGAGGCTTCTCAGTGCCCTGGGTTGGATAGGTCCTGTGCTGGGAGCCCAGGGGCCTGACTGAACCTAGGCAGGTCATGCTCCCTCTAGACCTGGGGTTCCTTATCTGTAAAGGGCTACAGTGGCCTCTGAAGCTCCCTGGAGATCCAGCTTTGACTGATGGAAAGAATGACGTGGCAGGTCTGTGAGGGAGGGAAGGAATGGAGAGAGTAGTTCAGTGGAAGGAGTGATCGACAAAGGGGGTCAAGGAGAGGACTGAGCAACAGCTCAGACTCTAAGCCAGAGCTGTCAGGCAGCCTCCTCTTTTTCTCTCTTACTGCCTTAGTGTGGTTGTCACTGTACTTTGGATTCCTGGGGCTGTGTTCTGTGGTAACGGGCAGCTGCATTATCTTTCTGCACTGGAAGAAGAACGTGTGGCGGGAAGTGCGTGCCCAGCAGTGGGTTGAGGTGATGAGAGCCACCAGGTTCACCTACAGCCCACTGTTGTACTGGATCAACAAGCGACGGAACTATGGCATGAATGCAGCCATCAACATGGGCCCTCTCCCTGCTGTTGCCAAGCCTGAGACTGAAGTCCAGAATCCAGATCCTTCATGCGAGCTGGATATCCCTGAAGGCAGGAACTACCCTGTCCAACATAGCAGCCCCAAGATGGAGGCCCCTGATCCTCTGCAGCCCACTCTGGTGGCACGACAGCAGCCCTTATCTTCCCTCATGCTGCAGCCCCAGTCCAGTTCTCCACTCCCAATCCTCATCTTTCAAGAGGCACCTTGTGCACCCACCCTCTGCAGCCTACCTCCCATCCTGAGCCACTCTGTCTCCTGCCCCTTGGCCAAGCATCCTGAGAGGAATGCCCACTTCCATTCCCTCCCCACACTGGCCCATGGGGCAAAGAGCTTTAGTGCCAAACCTTTTGCTGCAGAAGTCTAGCCTCCTCTCACTGAGTGGAAGCTGCAGCTACCAGGGGCAGAATAGAAAATCGAGCTAACTTCAGGGAGGTGGTGTTGATACAGAGGCCAGAGCCCATCTGGATGTCACATTTTGAAAGATTAAAAGAAAAAGAAAAAAAAAAAAAAGTCCAAGGTTCTCTTGTGTCTCAGTTGCTGTTAGGAGGGCAATGTCTTTCCTTTGTTCGGCACAGGGAGTGGGGCAATTTGCAAACTAAGTTGCAAGGTCTCACCAAATACAAAGGTTGGCTGTGGGGAGACACACTGAAACAGTATTTGTAGGACTCGCTATCCCTCCATTCAATATTTAAGCCCAAACATGTGGGCCAGGCTCTAGGCTAGGTCCCCAAGGACATTGCTGTTCCATAGCACACAGCTATGGAGGTCCACAGTGTCAGTGGCCAAACAAGTCCTGTGACAAGACCTTCGAGCCACAGCACACTAAGGGCTTGAATGGCTGATGTCTATGATATAAAGATTTGTACGTGGTCCTCTCTGTACATTATTTCTAAGACTCAGAAGAATACTGTCACATAGCTATCATAAGCCTCCTCTTACAGATGAAGAGACAGGTGCCAAAGACATATGCTATATAATTTTTATGTTGCAGAGCCAGTTCTCCAATTTATATCTGTCTGGTATCAAAGTTCCTGATCTTTTCACCGTATCCCATGGTGTCTCTTCCGTAATCCTGTGTCATTAGAATGCACTGGGTAAATGCTTTAGTGTGTGTAAGGTGTCAGCAACTTGGTCCAGATTGGCTTGGAGGGAGTACAATTATGTGCAGAAATACATCCATTGTTTATCTTTCTTAGAGCTCCATGGCCTTCTATAAGTTAAGATCTATAAAGGAATATCAATAATCTTTGTACCTTCTGAAAACAGTCCTAGAAAGACAAAGATAATACTATCTATTTGCCCCCTATTTAAAGATAAGAAAGTTCAGCTCTGTCAAGGAATATACATTTCTCCCTTTTACTTTGGGGATGAGCAAATCCTCTCATCATACTTGTAAATAATGTAAGTATAGACTTTGCCAAGGGGAAGGGCCCCTCAAAGTGTATGTTCCCAGAACCTACTAAACATGTAGAATTATTTTTTTATTTTTTGATATGTATGTAAAAGCCCCAGCCCCATCATAAGGCCCCTCTCTAGCAATCCATTTAAAGCCCTTTTCTTGCAAACTTGCTATTATATCGAATCTCTAAATACAAAACAGGCTTAACTGGAGACAAGGGACTCACTCCTCCCTCACCTTGCTCCTTTCCCACTCTGTAGATACATAAAGCCTAAGCCCTGCAGCCTTCACTTCTTCAGGCCAAATATCGTTTGTTTGTTTTTTTTTTTTTTGCCTTTTTTTGATACAGGATCTTGCCATGTAGTTCAGGAGGCTGGGCTTGAACTCACTGTGTAACCCAGGCTGGCTTCGAACTCACAGCGATCCTCCTGTCTCAGTCTCCCGAGTGCTAGAATTACAGGCGTGTCCCACCATGCCTGGTGGCAAATATTGCGATCCTTAAGGCAGATTCTTTTTTTTTTTTTTTTTTGTGGGTACTGGGGGTCGACCTCAGGACCTCGCGCGCTAGGAGGCGCCCGTGCCGCTGAGTGATATCACCGACCTTTTCTTCGTATGTGTGTTCCGGGAGTCAAACTCGGGCCCTCGCGCTTGCCAGGCAGGCGCTTATGCCGCTGAGCAATCTCACCGGCCCTTAAGGCAGATTCTTGAACATTACTTTGTGCCTACCCTGTTATTCCTTGCTTTCAAAAGGAAAAGTCCAAAAAACTAGGGAACAAAGCAGGTTTCCCCCCCTTAATAATCAGAGGAGCGGGGAAGGCTTTATTCAGACACAGTGAGAGAGAAAAAAGAAATGTTTTATTTAGATAAAGTGGCTGTATTACTGATATGAAATAAGCAAAGCTTGAATCAAGTCATGGAAACCTTAAATTCACTCTCTAAACAAAACCAAAATTGCCTATGCATCACCAAAATAACTTCACTAAAACAAAGTAGATTTACATTTTTTAATATGAGAAAACAACAAGGTAGGTTAGGTTCTTATAACAAATACACGCTCTATAGTCTCAGGAATACCCAAATGTGTTCTGGTTTGGATATGAAAGGAGGTACCACACATCTAGCTGGTGTTGACAAGCAAGCCAATGAGGTGTACAGCAAACAAAAGCTGTCACTAGAAACAACCCAAAAGGCTATTAAGAGTATGAGCCCATTACAGTCAAAATCCTCAGCTGTGACCAGCAGGACCAGCGAGGGGGGTTGAAGGGGTTATGTCCAGCAACTGCAAAGAAAGAAACTGCAAGGGAAGGGAAAACAGCCAGCAGCAGGGGAAGGGTATCCACTCCTCTGCTTTGCTGATCAGACCCATCCCGGAGTGTCAAGCACCTTCCTGGCCTCCAGACAACACTACCGTTATCTTGAAGCCAGGTACTCTCTTCCTTTGGTTCCTCTCTTTCTATACTACTGTTTGCCTCTTTTGACTTATGGGGAGCCTCTTTAAGTAAACATTATGCTAGACAGTACAAGGCCACAGAACAGAAAGATCAAGGAGCAGTGCTTTGGAAACGAGAGCAGTAGGAACTGCCAGACTGAAAAGGTAAAAGGATTCACCAAAGCCAGACTCACCACCACTACTCAATCTTTCTCACAGAGCCGAGATGTGACAGGTGAGGCCTGACTACAGCTGACAAGACACAGGCTACGTTAGGACAACATAAAAATGAAAATCCCTAATTAACACTGAGTGGTGGGCTTCTGAGGCTCTTAAGTCAGTGTGTCTGCTCCATTTTGAACAAAGGAGATCTAGATACCTACTTCTGTCCAGGAGATAATGGTAGTTTCTCAGGCAGGATGACAAGGGGATCACAGG
Source organism: Erethizon dorsatum (assembly GCA_028451465.1). Taxonomy (NCBI): domain Eukaryota; kingdom Metazoa; phylum Chordata; class Mammalia; order Rodentia; family Erethizontidae; genus Erethizon; species Erethizon dorsatum. The sequence continues at coordinate 96,771,157 of CM051827.1, read as the reverse complement.
CCTGAGTGCAGCATGGATGCCTATGGAAGACTTGGTAGGGGAGGAAATGGCATTACACATGGCTCTGGGGTGATGCTGGGAGACAGGCTTGAGGCGGGATTTTAGAAGAGAAACTAAAAACCAAAAATCAAAAACCAAAAAACCCCCACAAAACCTCCATAGACAGCTATTGGATGTAAAAGAAAAGTATATACCACAAAGAGTTAAAGTGTTCTGAAAGTATCTGCCTTGAATAAGAACTTGAAACTAAAAAGGACAAGCTACATTACCCTCAAGTATATTTCATATAAATCAGTTTTCAAAAAAATACCTTCCAGGTACAGACATACTTTATGATACAATATATACAAATATAGCAGTGTAAGTCAATTTATTGCTAGAATTTTATTGGTTGTTACAAAAATCTGTAAGGGTGTATATATTAAAAAAGAAAGGAGGGCATGGAAGGCAGCCAGAAGAGCAAGAGTTATCTTCAAGACACCTAAAGTGCCAGGCTAATTTTAAACTATAATTTAATTCTTCCAAGACAGTGAAACAGATGAGCAAAGGAAACATTAAGGAAAAAAAAAAATTAAAAAGACAAACAAGCCATAATGAGATAAGCAGACACATTTATGGGAAAAAACTTTGTCTTGCTTGAACTAAATTTTAAGACTTCTAGAAAAAATTTAAGGTTATATAAAGTTATATATTCATCAAATTGAATATAATATAAAGAAAAAAATGGTATTTAAATGTTTAAGGGAACTGGACTGCATCCATGGATAACAGGGTAACCTGGACAAAATTAAATGGAAATGATTTCTACTACAGAAATCTGTGCCACAAGAGCTTCTCTAGTTTCTCCCTGACTTACCTACATCAAAGTTAAGTTCTTTTTTTTTTTTTTTTTGTGGGTACCAGGGAGTCGACCTCAGGACCTCGCGCGCCAGCAGGCGCCCGTGCCGCTGAGCGATATCACCGGCCCCTTTTTTTGTATGTGGGTTCCGGGAGTCAAACTCGGGCCCTTGCGCTTGCCGGGCAGGCGCTTAAGCTGCTGAGCCATCTCACTGGCCCCAAAGTTAAGTTCTGTAACGTTTCCTTTCGTGCTGCTCAGACCACTTCTCAGAGCAACACAGAAAGTCTAAGTTAGCATAAAGTGACATGGAGGTATTACTCCTTCCAGTCCAGGGGCTTTTGTGTCAGGTCTATGCAAATATTTACAGGGAAAAATATTGCACTTGCTTGCATTAGATTTGAAAAAAAATTGTTACCATCATGTGAAAGCTCTTGCTCTAGGCCTACCTGTTACAGACCTGAAAATTGTAAGGAAACTTGAAATGATTTCACGTTTCATTCTTTTTGGCCTTAGTCATCCCACCAAGAAATATATCCGATTCTTTTATAAAATCCAAGGGGTATGGTTTTCTGGGTCAAAATCAGAAGTAGAGCTTTCCTCTAGTTCTTTGGGTGACCATCCAAAGTGACCAGGGAGGACTTGAGCCCTGCCATTCAGGATGGAGATAGCCCTGAAGGACGGAGCCAGCTGCAACTATTTTTATTTGTTTTTAATGACAGGGTCTCACTATGTTGTCCAGATTGGCTTCGACTTATGCTAATCCTGTCTCAGCCTCCTGAGTGCTGGGGTGAGAGGTGTGTGCCAGCACACCTGGCCCCAGGTATAGCTTTAAGGTAGACTTGAGTAGCAGGGTGGGTAGGAAAAGACTATTTAGCTTGCTTGGGAGAGGAGGAAGGGGATTGTAGCTCCCCACTGGGTAACTTTTTATGTTCATAAACCCTGAAGGAGAATTTAACAATGAGAGAAATCCCCAACAGCTCTACTAAGCCTGGGCCGGCACTGTCCCCACAGGCCCAAGCCCTACCCGTTCACCAAACCCCAAGCCCAGGCCAGCCCCGGGGTGTTTGAGGGCTGCTGTGAGATGTGAGCACAGTTTCAGTGGCCACCCAGATACAATTAGTGATTTTTAATAACAAGTCACTGTTCACATCCTGTTCAAAATCATTTTTCCTACTTTCCATACAATATGAACAATCATTCATTTTAAATATTTACAAACAGAAAAGGCTTATCTTTAAAAAAAAAAAAGACATTTTCTGAATCCTTATAAAGTGCAGCTAATTTTAAGGCAAATTTATATGAAATATAAAAGGTGGCTTATTCTTTCTATATACACATTTTCCAGTTTTAAAAGATAAGTTCTCCTTCCCTCAAAAAAAGGAAAGAGAGAAAAAGGGGGCTTTATTTTTTTCCTAGCAATTTTAAAATGTAGGATCTTACTAGCTTCAGGAAATCATAAATTTCTGAACATTATAAGTAAAATGTTTTTCTTTTTTAAAAAAATAACTTTTTATATAGCTTTTTCAAACAAGTTAAAAGGTGGCAATGTGTCTGCTACAGTAGCTTGGAGGACTGGAGGGCTGATGGGTAAGTAAAAGAATTGTTTTTGTTAGGCAAGTAGATTTTAGGTTGTCCAGAGTATATATCTATTTCTAAAATATGCCTGATACATTTAGACACCTAAAGCTACTCTTAGCTCTAGGAACGAGTATCTTCCATCTCCATTGGAATCAAATGCTCTCAAATTCTCTGGTGCTGGTGTGGCAGAACCTAGTGAGTTCCAGAGTTCCTGGTAGGTCAGCTTCCCTTCCACATCCTGGCCAGTCTTGTGGAATAAATCCTGAAGATCTGTCAAAAAGGAATTACAAAAGATGTATATGTCTATACATACAGCTAAATTTAGTTAAAAGTAGCTTCACGTGAATTTAAAGAACTAAAAGAAAAGCTGCTTTACAGATTTTATTACAAAGGCAACTTTTAGGATCTCACTAAATTAGAAAGACTGATTTTTGATTCTTTAAGAATGAGAAGAATACTGAGTCACATTATCCTTGGCAAATAGAATAAGTGCCAGACAATCATGGAAGAAATTCATGGATTGGCTTTCTGTGTCCAGGGCCTTCCGTTAGATTTTCCAGATTTTATTCAATGCTGCAGGGGTGGAAAGGAATGCAGAGACCTGTTCGTAAGAGCAAGCCTATAAGACTACAGCGTATTGAGAGACTGCTTCTTGGATGGCTGGGTAGAGATGGGAGGGATGTCTTGGAGTCCATAAAGCAGTAACAATCCCTAAGACTCATAGTTTTCTGAATTTTGATAGGAAAACCAAAGCTCGAAAACGGAAGTTGCTGAAGGTCACAAAACTCACATAGCTAGATACAGACTAGAATACAAGTTTTCTTATGTTTCCTAGTCTGGTGCTCTTTCTAATATGTCACATTGTCACTCTGAATCCAGAAATTAAACAGATCAAGGAGCAGGGATTCAAGACTGAGATGAGATCCATTTCATCTTCAAAAATATTGCTGAGGATACGGACAAAGCGTATTGACTCTTCTTATATTGGTGATGAGAATGTAAATGGTACAGCTACTTTGGAAAATACCTTGGCAGTTCCTCAAAAAGTTAAGAGATATAATATGACCCAACAATTTTATTGCTAGGTATATACTCAAGGGAAATGAAAACATACATCTATATAAAAACCTGAACACTAACATTCACAGCAGCAATGTTCCTAATAGCCTCAAAGTGGAAACAACTCAAATATTCAACCAAGGAATGGATGAATAAAATGTGGTATGTCCATACAGTGGCATATTATTCACCCACAACATGAATAGGACATGAAAACATTATGCTAAAAGAAGCATACTCAAGTTCACAATACTGTATGATTCATTTATATGAAACATCCCCAAAAGGCAAATCTACAGGGGCAGTGGTTGCCAGGGGGTAGGGGCAGAATGAATTGGGGAGTGACTGTTTAGTGGGCACAGAGTTTTGTTGTGGGGTGATGAAAATGTGGAATTAGATACTGGTGATAGTTGTACAACTGTGTGAGTAAACTAAAAACCACTCGATTATGCATTTTGAAAGACTGTTATGGTACATGAATTATAGCTCAATTTTTTAAAAAGCAGAGAGCTATATTTTCTCCCTCTCTCTGTATATGGTTTAAAAAATTTGGTAGATAAGGAAGAGAGCATTACTACCAGTTGACCTGTGTCATTTTTATTCCCAAGGCATTATTTCATTCAATAAGCCTGGAGAATTTCTACTAATAGTCTATAACATTTTTTTTTTTTTTTTTTTTTTTGTGGGTACCGGGGGGATGACCTCAGGACCTCGCGCGCCAGCAGGCGCCCGTGCCACTGAGCGATATCACCGGCCCCTTTTTCGTATGTGGGTTCCGGGAGTCGAACTCGGGCCTTCGCGCTTGCAAGGCAGGCGCTTAAGCCGCTGAGCCGTCTCACCGGCCCTAGTCTATAACATTTAAAAGGGACTTGATTTTAGCCCCATAATCAAATAGATGATTTAGTGTCTAATACTGAATAAGATCAATGGGGCTTATGTTTCTTAAAAAAAAAAAATCTTCCTAAATTATTTTCCTTTCTTCATTTATTCAGGATTCAATTGGCCTCTTGCTTCTTGGTACTCAGGAACAATAAAAGTGGCTTGAAGGGAGGAAAAGCAGTTCCAGTCCAACAAGTTCTTGTAAACACCTTCTGAATAGGGCTTGAGTCTCACTTCAGTCAAAGGCCCAGCAATGTAGCTAGTAAAACCTCAAAAGCCAGAAAAGCAGGTGGAGATGCTTCTTCCCAATGCCTGCTACCAAGTGGCTAATTTTTTTTCATGGCATGAGTTTATATAATACTTGGTAGCAGTGTTCAAATAAAAATGATTGCTGCTTTAGGTCATTGCAAAAGTGCCTGAGGCCTATGGTGAGGTCTGAAGTACAAATGTTAAGACTGCTATTCCTTAATGTAATAGTCATTTCCCCACTCATTTTCAACAATTCTTGATGTAATAATGGAAAATGGGAAGAGGCAACTTATGTTGCTTTTGAACACAATACTCTCCCCTACCCAGAGAACAGAAAGGGAAAAAAAAAAAAAAAATCCGGGATAGGGAAAAAAGTAATTACATTTAGATGGTGATATAAATCTTACGTATTTTATGTTTCAACCATTAATGGTAGTCTGTTGGTAACTCATTCATTCATTTAACAAACATTCATGTGTACCAGGCACTGTGCTAGAGTCTGGGAGTGATCAGGACACAGACCTTACCCGTGGTTATCTCCCCAGGAAATTACAACAGAGTGACAAGTGCTAAACAGGGGTAAACACAAAATGTAACAGCACAGTAGCAGCCTACTCCAGTCCCAGGAGGTAATGTTTACTGCTAAAATGGTATCTAGGCTAAAGTGAAGAGCCAGAGAAAGGTAGGTAGACAGGGGTGGGTGATTTTTTTCCAGGCAGTTAGCAAATGGAAAATCAAGAGGTCTCAACATTGCAATGAATAGATGACACTGTTGGAAATAAGGCAAACATATTTTTCTGTGAATCATCTCCTTCCTACTAAAGTTTATTTTGCTGATTTTCAACAAAGGGGCCTCTCATTTTTGGACTGGAAAAATGGTCAATTTTTGTTTTATTTTGCTAATATAATAATTTGCCTTTATGCCTTCTACACTAGACTATAATATCCTCAAGGAAAGAATTTGAGACTGTGTCTTACACAGTATTGTTATAGCTTTGCATGTGGCCTAATGAGGCACTCAGTGAATGAATGAAGGCCCTAAAGAAGAATAATGGAGAGATGATATGGTACACTGGTTAAGAGTGCAAGCTTTTGTGATAGCCAGTCTCACAGTGAATTCTGCTCAACCAGTTATTTGCTATTTGGACTTAGGTATTTTCCTATCAGTAAAATGGGTATAATATATGAATACTTATGTTCACAGGATGGTTAACAGTACATGATGCATATCAAGCATCCAAAGGAATTATTCAATAAATGTTAGATATAATCTTCCTATAAGTTAAAAAACATTAATTTGAATATTCCCACCTTTATCCTACATAATACAAATTTACCTTCAATGCTAGAAATTCCTGGTAGGGAGATAGGTCTTAGTTGGACAGCTTTCTCAATTTGGTCTCCAAGAAACTGTGAAAATTTTGGCAATGATGATGGCTTTGATGTGAAACTCTGAACTTGCTCTGTAACAAACACATACTTTTAGTATAATCAAATCTAAACACCAAATTAAGCTAGTATTAAAGGTTACCTTCTAGGGCAACTGCATATGTACTCAAGAGAAACAGTTGAGAATTAAGTAGCATAGGCACTATACAAAGTTAAAGGCTTGGACTAAGATATATATATTTTTGGGTAAGTGAAGATGAATTAATAGTACATAAGGTTTGAAGGGGCAATCTCATTAGAGTATGTTGTATAAATTTAGCACCCCTAATTAAAAAATCTGAAATCTGAAATGCTCCAAAATCTGAACTTTTTGAGCACCAACATGACGTAAATAGAAAATTTCACACATAACCTCATGTGATGGGTTGTAGTAAAAATGAAGGTGCACTATATACTATATAAAATTATCATCAGGCTGTGTATATAAGGTATATATAAAACATAAATCAATTTCATGTTTAGACTTGCGTACCATCCCTCAGACATCTCATTATGTACATGGATATATTCCAAAATCAGATATATTCTAAAATCAGATATATTCCAAAATCAGAAAAAATCTGAAATCTGACATACTTTCTGTCCTAGATATTTTGGATTAGGGATACTCAAGCAGTCGTAGAAGTTAGTATTGTACACATTTAGATGGTAATAGTTTAAACTGCCAAGTGGCAACATAATGCTTGGCTATTAAAGATCTTTTGACATTCTGCAAGATGTGCAGAAGGTCTCGTCTGGGATAATGTGCTCCCAGACAAGCTGATGCTAAAAGAGTGCTGCTGTAGGATTATGTAGCACTGTGTTAGAACAAGGTCTCCCACTACAGTTCTCTTTCCTACCCAAGAGAATTTAAGGTAGCTGTATTGGTTTTCCAACAATGAAAAATACTTCTAGGAGGAGCGGGTCAAGGTCAACACAGTCCAGTACCTTTGTTATGTCCTCACAGGGCGTAAATCAGTCTAAGTTAATGCATCTGCTAATACTGATTAATTATATCCCTTACCTAGAACCAAGCACCCTTCCAACCCAATAAGCCCATCATTATATGTTAATCATTTTCAGGAGGACTAATATTTATTTTTAAGTAAATTTTATGCACTTACAGAAATGAAAAGACTGCCATAAACAACATTTAGAAATAGTTTAATATACACTATAACAGTAACGTTTTTGCTTATAATTGGATGCAGACAGCATGGAGAAGTCTATTTCCAGCTAAACATTACCCATTCTTCCCTTAATAGACTACAGTACAAATCATGTACAAAATGGGCTTTTTCTAAATGAAAGCAAAGTGCATCAGTTTCATCTCAGTGCACTTGAACATCATTCACTCGGTTCGATCAGTGCTGCTGGAACACCTTCCCCGCTCCCTGTGTGGGAAGCAAGCTGCCCAAGCCTGCGTGAAATATTCAGAAGCCAGCCCAGTGCTCACCTTCGTCTGCAGTCTCGGGAGGCCTGTTGCTCTCAGGTTTGTTTGTGAGAGCACTGATCAGCTGCAGCTTCTCTCGTAGCTTGGATACCTGAGAATTTGAACTATCTTCTTTCTGCCCAAAACAAAGATCAAAGAAGGTTTAAGGTAAAGTAAGAACTCACCTCAATCTCCACTGTGTTCCTAGGGCCTATTTAGCATATAGTGCTTGATCCTCAGGAGGTTTCTTCTAAAGGCAATGAAGGAATGAATCAACAAATACTAGAGATACCTTTGATGCTCAGTGTTGATAATGTCTAGCTGGACCCTTAAGGGAACACGACAGTCCAGATGACCTGACTCACTGTGAACATCTGGCTGATGGGGGAGGCATGCGTGGGGCAGCAGTAAAGGAAATGTACCCTGCTCAGGTGTCTGTGAGATACCCGTTTCCTAAATGAGGATGATACTGTTTTCTAGGCGCTATTTCACATTAACTACATAACTGTCCTGAACCTCTCATATCACCTTGTGACCGGATCCCCCAAAGTAGAGCTGTATGCTTTTATCACCTGAAAAAGAAAAAAGCAGCAGAACCTAAACAAACCACACTCCTCCCTGTCTCCTATGGCGATGATTCAGCTGGTGTAGCAAATACCATTAACATGAATAAACAGTGATATTTCTAATTCAAAGTCTTATTTCCTTATATCTTTGAAAAAAGTTTCCCTCCTAGACTCTGCCTTAGTCCCAGGATGATCCAGAGTGGCACATAAAAATATATTTAATTGTAAAAAGGGAGACATCTGGTTTTTCTGAGGTTAGTTTCTAACTGCTCACACTACTGTGAAAAGGCCCAATCCTATATTTATTAGAACAAGAGCTCATCTCACATTTCTTTTACTCAATATGTGTTTACTTGTCTCTCTCCTATCTTTACTTCTACCCTGATAGTTACTGTATAATAGGTCACTTGGTCTAGTTAGAAAGCTCCAGTACGGACACATGTAATGAAAACTAGGAATTAAACCCTTAACGGTAAGGAGAAACTGTATCTGGTAGGACAAAGGGACTGATAGATCAGCATGGCAGTTAAAAGGTAAAGCTAAGTGAAGCCAAGAAATTTAGGCAAATATGTACACTGGTATTGTGTTCTGATATTTACTGTTAAAATGTGAACTACTGCTGAAATTACCTCTTTTTCTAATACTATTCATCTGTTACTTTTTTGTGCTCAACCTTTTTTTTTTTTCTTTTTCCGTGGGTACCAGGGGTCAAACTCAGGACCTCGTGCACCAGCAGGCGCCCGTACCGCTGAGCGATATCACCGGCCCCTTTTTCGTATGTGGGTTCCGGGAGTCGAACTCGGGCCCTCGCGCTTGCCAGGCAGGCGCTTACGCCAATGAGCCATCTCACCGGCCCCTCAAGGTTCTTTTTGAGTCAGGGTCTCACTATGTAGTTCAGGCTGGCCTTGAACTCACTATGTATTCCAGGAAGGCCTTGAACTTGCAGTGATCCTCCTGCCTCAGCCTTATGAGTGCTCAATTACATGTGTGCACAACCACACTTGGCTGGTCAAGCTTACTTAGAGGGTCTCAGACCATTTTCAATAGAAATGACAGAGTGGGAGAATGGGAAGAAAGAGGGAGGAAGGCCAAAGAGATAGAAAATGGAAACTTGTGCCTCTAGTTGTTTCAGTCAAACTTTGAAATGTAAAAGGTAATAAAACTTTATCCATGGGCCGGTGAGATGGCTCAGTGGCGTAAGCGCCTGCCTTGCAAGCGCGAGGGCCCGAGTTCGACTCCCGGATCCCACATACGAAAAAGGGGCCGGTGATATCGCTCAGCGGCACGGGTGCCTGTTGGCGCACGAGGTCCTGAGGTTGACCCCCCGGAACCCACAAAAAAAAAAAAACAACAAAAAAAACTTTATCCAGATCCAGGGTGGGCATGATGATGTTGGAAATAACAATAGGACACATGGATATTATTACCAATTTTCTCCCTGGAGAAAAATAAAACAGGGAGGACAGGGACAGCAAGGGGAGTCTGCCTTAAAAACTTTCAAGGCATAATATCTATCAAAATATTCAAGGTTCCTAGCCCCTACTTAGCTTAGCTGAGTTCAAAATGCCTTTTATAAATAGGGCTCCTTTAATCTTTCCAGCTTTGTAGTAAATTGTACACCCCTGTAAAGCAGGAGGGGAAGTGGGAGGGGAACAGGTCTTCCTACTCTATCCTTCAAAGCCATGTCAACTTGCCAGGGCTCCTCCGTGGCAGAGCCAGTTCAAACATCCTTGCCTTGTGCCAGAGTTTGATTCTCATTTTGGGCTTGCTTCCAGCCTTGGTGGTTACTTGAATTTATAGTACAATTTCCTGTATTTGGTTTCTATTTTATTTTAATATATGCCTGTTCTTTGTGTATGAAATCTTTAAGGTGAGGCCTGCAGCTGTTAAAAATAATCTATAGGGATTCCACTGTAATATATATATATGAAAGGTAATAAAAAAAACATTCTATCCACAAGAACATGAGAACCAGTAAACCATAGGATTGGCCACTTATTAAGTCAGTCAGTAAAATGATGGGTTAGACTCAATGACCTTGTAAGTTGATCTGGTCTGACCTGATTTGGATTAAATGTTTTCTTGACATTATGTACAAAGAGCTCCCTCTAACTTGCAGATAGAAGTAGGATAAATCTGAAAGCCAAGTTCAGGTTTAAAGAAACGGCAAAAAATTTCTTGTAATAGTCATTATCATCGCTGCCACTTCTAATACTTTAAAAAGGAAAATATCATGAAGATGCACCTTCGGAAATATGTGCCAGAGCCTCCCCACCAGATGGGCCACCATAGCGTAACAGAACTGTCATCTCTGCCAACCACTTGGGGTGAGGCCTTGGCAAGAGTCTTGACCCCTAAATATGTCCCTTTCCAAACTGGACTGGCACTGCCTATGCTATTTGCATCACAGAACTAGTGTAAGCAATAAAGGAGACATGGATTAAGCATAATACAAATGTGTAGCCTCTCAAATATGCCAGAAGACTGTTCTCAAAAGGTGGTGGAATGTCACCTAGGTACAGAAAAAACACAATTCAACACAGATGTCACAAAAAATCTGAAAAGCTTACCATGCTGGAGGTCAGGTTTGCTCTCTTTTCTGTCTTGGTCAGAGCAATCACATCACTTTCTATCAGGTTGACTCTTCGGGTAACATTACTGAGTGTTTCATTCATTCCCTCGAGTTTAAGATCATTCTGTCTCTGGTACACCATTAGGGCACTATTTACTTCTTCTAAAGAGTTATGAAGGTACAGGATGCCCTAGAGTGGAAATAAAGCAAGCTGCAGAATCCAGCTAAAGATGCATATTAGGCAAGCAGGCCAATAGCAATGAACAACCATTATTGGGTCAAGTTACTTGAGCAAACTCCTTTTCCTGGTGGTGAACATCAATTGTCTGTCTCTGCTTTGTCCCTCACACTCTAAATTGTTCCCGGTTTACTCCCTATGGAGTTGTTTGACCTCAGATAGATAGGAGAGGAAAGAGGGAAGAGGACTACCTACATGATTCTCTCTCTGGTCTGAAAAAAGTGAAGAGTTTGGGAATTGATTACCCAATGTTTTCCTCACTTGCTGGCAGGAAAGCCTGCTGGGTTATTAATGGAAAGTCCCATTAACCTAATTTGTCAGAACAAAACTACCTTAGGAACAATACCAATTACTGAACTGGCTCATGTAACAAAACTATAACAAGTAGTGCATTATTTAGTACAAGTTTCAATTATTTTTATTGACATCCTCTAGTACTGATTGCTACTTAAAAAGGAATGATGACTATAGGGCTTAAAGGGCATTAAACTTAGGACAGAAATTCTTCTTAGTGGAGATTTCCTTTATTCTCTTTAATGTGATTTTGAACTCAGTATCCTTTTTTCTCCTCTCTTGCCTTTCATCTTTAGACTTTAGAAAATCCCAGTTTTTAAGGATATGCCTCCTAACATTCTTAGAATTTCTGTGGTTCAAAATAGCCATTGCTCTGGAATAATCTGCTACCCATCCACCTTGGACTTGCCCAGATTGCTATTTTTCATAGAGTTGCAGAATAATCTGGTCATTCTGTCTTTCAAGATAGGAAAAGAAATTTACTCCACTGACTGACATGCAGAGGAAAAAGAGTGTCAAGGAAGAGGCAGGGCGGCTTTCTGGATCCCCAAGATACCTACACACATCTCTCTGTGCTAAGCTCTCAGGCAGGCAAAGAGATAGATGAGCCCATGCTGAGGCACCACAGCATTAAGCCCACACTCCTCGTGCTGCCTCCATAGCCCACCATAGTACAAAGACAAAAAGTACCTGTTTCAAATTCTCACTGTGGGTTATATTGTCAAGTTCTGATGTAGCTGAAGGTGTTGGAATGATCTGGTTGCTTCTGTTGGTCTCCTTCAAGAAGTGCTGATTCTGTTACAATGGATGGAGGTTAGTGTAGGGAGCAAGTCATTACTAGGTCTAGTGAACCATCCAGGGTGGCTGTGGAACATTCTAGCCTCCCCAGGCTGCATCCACAGATTTTAATTACAAGCACCCCATGAACCTACAGTGTGGCCACTCTTGTGCTAGGCCCTGGGGGCACCACAAACTTTTGGAGATGCCCAGCCTGAACGATGGACAGGACCAGTAATGCTCAGATTATTCCAGGGAACAGAACTGAGAACCTCTTAGTCTGCTTCTCATAATGGAATGAAATGAACAAAATATTTCTCCTTTCCCCTATTACCTGTACTCCCAGAGAAACTGAAGAATCACTAAAATGTTCCCATGACCAACTCAGTCTGAATCTGGGATGGTGCCATCATTTTCACTAGTCCAACAGGGTTTCAACAAAAGCAACCAGTCATGTAACCACTGGCATCAGGCATTGAACACAACCACTGGTCATGCATATTGTAGTGTTTCCCTTACAGCACACGCCAAGATTTGTGTTGGAGGGTTATCCTTCCTTTCCCGTTCCCTCCCCACTACTCTAGTATATATTTTCCCATATTAGTGGGAAAAACTGCCTGTCTTAATCCTTCACTGTCTGTAACTATAACTTAGTATAAGTATGTCAGTATTTGGATTACTATTGGTAGTCATGGAAGTTTAAAAGAGGTAGATTAATTACAATAGAATATAATTGGTAAAAACAAATTGTTTCCCTTGCAATCCGAAATCCTAGACATTTAGCAAACCTGTTTTTATAATACATAAAAGCAACATTAAAGAGAAAGGAGGAAAAACTCATGATTCTAGAAAGCAGGAATTTTTCAGTTGGAAAGAGACATTTCAGAAAATGGTTCATTACTTGAGAACACGCTTAAAATGAAAGAATTGCTGAGCCATAGGCTCTTTATTATTATGGGTCATGGAGTTACACAGTGGCAGATGGAATCAGAGGCCAGGTGTCTGGACACTTAGATCAATGCTTTTCCCTCTGGGCGAGCCCCCGCTAAATAACAGGAGTACTGGTTCTGAAGAAAATGAAAATTCCTCCATCCTAGAGTTCTCTTACAGAGCCCAGTTATCCTTGGCAAAAACTTCCCAGTTTAAACTTATAACTCTGCATGCAAGAAGATGTGGGGCAGATCTAGAAATTAATCACAGGCTAGGGAACTTCTGTGTGCCTCGAATAGTACTGATTTCATGTACATGTAACTCATCTTTCCAGAAAGACAGCAAGGCTTATGCCGTCCTTTTATACTCTTCATAAACTTTCACAAAGCTGTTACCCACTGATTAATTAAGGTCTCCGAATGACTATGGACGGCTTACATCCGGAGTAACATTAGGAGACCCAGAGATATTTAAAAACAATTCCTGGGCACTACAGGGTTTTGCTTTTATCTTAGCTACCTGTCACTGCATAACAAATCACCTCCAAACTTTAAGGCTTAAAACAGCAATGGATTATTTCACATGATTCTGTGGGTTGAATGTGCTCAGTTGGGTGGGGTGCTTCTCCTCTTCCATGTGGTACAGGCTGAGATTACACACATGGCCGCATTCCACTGAGACCTGGCTGGAGCTGTAACATTCAATATGGCCTTGCATCCTCCAGATCACCTCTTCCCTTGGCCTCTCAGCACTTGGGAGTAAAAGAGCCCTGCCTCAGTTCCTGATGTTCAGAATAGTTGGAAATCATAACTTTTCTTGAGGTGGCCTGTTACACAGCACCCAATAACTGAGACAATTCTCCACTTCCTTTTCCTTCTTTTTTATTTTCCATCCTACCCATTCCATCCTCAGTAACTGTTTTATCATCGTCTCCTCCAGTACCATGTTTGCCAGAGATTCACTTTCAATTCTAAGTTAACTGCTTAATTTACAGACTGAAGAACAATCAGTACATGTTACTTATTAGATCTTTTAAACAGGTACATAGTTTGTCCTGTTCAGATCAGTGGAAAGTTGGTATCATGACTCTTACACAGAAAACTGTGAGCAGGAACATGTTGCCTTGCTGTAGCATTTACAGACTTCCTTACCATCTCACTCTGCAGTAAGTCCATGGTTCTTTTGTGTTCATCCACAGTTTTCTGTATTGTCTCCACAGCAAGACGCACGCTGTTCAAAGTATTGCCAATGGAAGCGACACTCTGAATGGAGAAACATGTAAGAATGTCAAGTTTTTCCCTTCTGAGTTGTATGAAAATGTAAGTGACATGAAATAAACTGCACGTATTCAAAATGTATAATTTGATTATTGTGACATAAATATACCTGTACATACTACCATGATCAAGTAAACCTATAAATCCTCTCTTCTGGTCTTCAGACAATTAATGATCCACTTTCTGTCACTACCGATCAGTCGCATTTTATAAAAATTTACATAAATGCAACCAGTGAGTATGCATGTTTTTAGTGTGGCTTGTTTTACTTAAAATAATTGAGATACATTAATGTTGTAGTTAACTTAGCATGTTGCATTTCATTGCAAGGATATATCAATGTGTATTTACCTGCTGAGGGACATTTAGGTTGTTTTCAGTATTTATTTATCTATTTTTTTTTTTGTGGGTACTGGGGGGTCGACCTCAGGACCTCACGTGCCAGCAGGTGCCCGTGCCGCTGAGCGATATCACCGGCCCTTTTCTCGTACGTGGATACTGGGAGTCGAACTTAGGACCTCGTGCTTGCCAGGCAGGCACTTATGCCGCTGAGCCATCTCACCGGCCCTGTTTTCAGTATTTATGATTACAGTAAAACTATTATAAACATTCTTGTACAAGTCATTACATGGGCTTATGCCTTTACTTCCCTTCATCATTAGCTTTCGCATTATCACAATATTTAGAAGGAAATGGCTGATCGTATGGCAGATCTATGCTTAACTGTTTAAAAAACTTCCAAACTGACTTCTAAAATAACTATACTGTACCATTTCACAGTCCGACCAGCAGTGTAAGAGTTCCTATTACTCCATACCCTCATTAATACAGGTACAGTCAGTTTTTTCAATTTAAGTCATTAGTGTTATATTGTGATTTTAATTTATATTAAACACTAACCTAATGTAAATCAGTATTTTTAATTATTTCAAATATCTTCAAACTATGAATGTCATGTAACTTATACTGAGATAATTAATAAGAAACACTCTCTCCCTAGTTTTGTACATATATACATACACGAAGCAATTCTCAATTTAAAGGATGTTTCCTACAGGACAATCAAATGTTCCCTAAAGAAAAGCCAAATGTTTCTCAAAGAAGAGATATTAGTGTATAAATGTGGGACCTACAGATAAGGTTCTCCCATAAAACACTTCTGTCAAAGCCTGTATTGGGAGCCACATGGCCAGAGTCAATACTGTAGACTGTCACTGGATTAGGAACAAGTGACATCTTTTGAGGAAATGGGTGGGAACAATTTTTAGCTCTGAGAAACCCAGACTTGTGGAGATGAAGGAAAAATTCTACTTGGCAGTGTTTCCTTTACTGTAGAATCCTGTCAGTAATTACTGAGTACAGCTAGACTTGGGGAGTAATTTACTTTGCTTTCATCAGATCTAAGGAAGCCAAGTATATGGGAGACATGATTCAGAAGACATTTTTCTATAAAGCCCTGTCCTTAAGGGAGTACCCAAAAGTATGTTATTATTTGGTGGGTTCTGGCCTTTATTAAGACCTGCTGATAATTTATAGTTGTCATATTAGTATTTTTAACCACGGTAATTTTTTTATTACACTGATATACAAGAATCTAAGAGAATAAGAGATAACATTTTCAACTAAAATTAAAATTTCAATTAAAAAAGAAATTCCATGATATACTTTGAAGTTAGGTGTTTGGGATGACTTAACACTTCAAAACTGAGCTGCCTGTAATAAAAGCAGTGTGTGGCATCATCCATGCACAGATTTGCAGAGACAACATACCGGGCAGAAGTCTCTAAGTTGGAATGCCATGTAAACGTTGTTGTTCAAAAGCTACATTCAAAGACATACTCTTAGAGAATCCTCACTGGCTGGGTGTCTGAGCCCATCAGGACGCATGAAGATAGTAAGCTCTCGTTTAGGAATTTTTTTTTTTTTTTTTTTTTTTTTTGTGGGTACCGGGGGTTGACCTTAGGACCTTGCACTCCAGCAGGCGTCCGTGCCGCTGAGCGATATCACTGGCTCTTTTTTTGTATGTGGGTACCGGGAGTCAAACTCAGGACCTTGTGCTTGCCAGGCAGGCGCTTATGCTGCTGAGATATCTCACTGGCCCAGGAATTTTTTTTTTTTTAAGGGAAGCAGCTGACTGAGTCATGGAAAGTATGGAATGAAACTCTAAAACTAGTATTCCCAACTACAAAGTACCTGGCACACACTAGAGGAGACTCCGCAAATGATTATTGAATTAATGAATGCAAGGACAAATTAATTTCTTTTCTTTTTTTTTTTTGTGGGTACCGGGGGACGGCCTCAGGACCTCACGCGCCAGCAGGCGCCCGTGCCGCTGAGCAATATCACTGGCCCTTTTTTCATATGTGGGTACTGGGAGTCGAACTCAGGACCTCGTGCTTGTCAGGCAGGCTCTTATGCCGCTGAGCCATCTCACCGGCCCAAATTTCTTTTTTTAATACAAGGTTGCCAGAGTTGCTTCTGTAAAAACTACAGAGGCCTGCCCATGGCTGGCTACAGAGGCCTACCTTTTTTTACATTGGCACTTGGGAACAGTGGCAAGAATCTGGCCTTATCAAAGTTGTCCCCACCCTTTGTTTTTTTTTTTTATGTTGAAAGCAGATGATTATATTGGACACATGTGAACTACAGAGACTGAGCATACATAGGTACTGCAGCTATAAAATAACAAGTTTTATTTTTGTTTTTTGGCTTCACTATTCTAGAAACAACTTACATGTTTATAGATAGTTGGAGCCTGGCATATAATCAAATCAAAATCACAAGCTATTTTTTTTTTTTTTTTTTTTTTTTCTTGAGACAGGGTCTCACTATGTAGTTCAGGCCAGCCTTGAACTCACTATGTAGCCCAGGTTGGCCTTGAACTTGTGGCAATACTGCCTCAGCTTCCTGAGTACTGGGATTACAGGTGTGTGCCACCATGCCCAGCCATGCTAACTTTCAAAAGTCAAGGATCCTAGACTTAATATGCACTGTTTGGGGTTTTCTTACTCTTGAATTCCTTCCTCCTGCTGTAGGAATGTTCCTAGTGTTTATTTCAGCACCTTCTTTTCCCTTACAGCCCTATCCACTCTCCCCATACAGCTTTAAGGATTCCTAAATCTATCTGCTTGGTCCTTGCCTCCAGCTCTAGGTCTGAATCCTAGGAATCAAGTAAGCAGAAATTCCAAATGATTGTTTGCCTAGGCTCTAGAGTCTAGGGTAGACATCTGTGGGTGAGTTGCTTATAGGATGCATGTTCATCTTTACAAGAATAATATGAAATTGTTTTCCAAAGAGATTTTTTTCCAATTTATACTCCCTCGCAGGAGTGTCTGAAAGTATCCTTTACTTCATATCCTTGCTAACACCTGTTCCTGAAATGTTTCATTTTTACATTTCCCTTAAGTCATCTTGTTTTTTAAAAACACAATAAAAAACTCCCAACTTTTTCCTCAACCATAAAAGAAGAAATTTAGAGCAATTCTCATATATAATTTATGTTCTTTTATGAATACACTGCAAATGACACATTGAAAAGGAAATTGTTGAAAAGCAAACCCGTATATGCTAACATAAGAGTTTCAGCAGAGCAATTTGGGGACTCAGAGAGACAAATGAAAAAGTGTGAACTCATATAAACCATAGCTAAAGTAACGTGCTGCAAATTAATGGCCTGATTAACCAGACCACTAGAAAGATGCTCTGAATTCTGTAGAACACAATGATATTTTCTATTATGGCCTTCTCAGGGCAGCTGATTTCAAATGTCAGGGTTCAAAGAAAACTTGTAAGAAGCTAGAATTGAAGGAGTAGGTTAATCTCAGTACCCATACATAGCACTTACCTTCTGAAGTCCCTCTACAGTGTTAGGCAGGCTAATTAGGTCTGCAGCTGACTTGACATTGGCTTTGAGGTGGTTTACTGCAGAAGTCAACTGAAAAATCTGGAAGGAAAAAAGCAACAAGCAATGAATACAGAATTTATGGAGTATGCTCTTCTTTCATAAACTTTGTGGTGGATGATGTCAATGTACCCTGGCAGCTCACAGGAGCAGAGGAACTATAGTACCTTGGCTAGAGCTGAGATTTGGAAGGCAGCAGTAATACCCCTTCTTTCCCTGCACAATTTAAACTAGTGTCAAAGAGGGAAAGGCAAGTATTATTCTTTACCCTAGTCCTGGCAGCTATAAGGTCCAAAAATCTTAAATTACCCAAAAGATGCAGTAATTACCATACAATCCTTCAACAGTTGAACAAGAAAAAAGCTAATGATCAAGGACCACTTCAAGATTTCATTTTGGTAAAATATAACACCTCAGTTATTTAACTGAACTTTTGTTCCTGTCCAAGTGGGAACATATTTTATAAAGTAAAAGCCCATCATCACAAAATACAGTCTACATATACTGTATCCCGACAACTTGAACAGTACTTTCAACTGCTTGGGGATTTGGTTTTGGTTTAATAATGTGATTAATATTTCAGACTCAATAGCTCAACCAAAGTACTACTTTGTATCCTGAAGGCTCAATAAATACCTATTGACTCACTGACTGATGCAATGAATGTATTACAAGAAGAACTGAATAAAAATGTGGCTTCCTTTCCGCTACTTAGCAGTAGAATTCAAAATAGCTGGACTTCTCTCTTGAATAGGGGGGTGGGTTTGGAGAACCTGTATAATATTCAATTTCAGGCTGCAAAGATCATATTCTGACAATTCTTACAGTGTGGCTTAAAACACTCTTCAAAGAGTCTCAGTTCCAAACTGCTCTCCTATTTCAAATTCTAGGATGAGAACACAGATCTAATAATAGCAATCAGAAGAGTGGCCTTGTGGAGTAACCATTCCAGTTTCTGGGCACTTGCTATAGGCCAAGCACTGCAGCAGACAGACATCAGACCAAATAGAACAGGTTCCCTATCACTCCCTCAACAAATGTTTGGCATCTTTTCTGTGCCAAGTACTGCTACAGGCACCGAGGAGACAGTGGCAAGCCAGACCATGGAGCTTTGCTCTCATGGAGTTTAATCCTAGTAGAAGGTGACAGAAAAACAAAGCATCAGTAATAAGTTGGTCTGAACAAGGGAGTCCAGTGAGGAACCTGGTAACTCAGGAACTCAGGTTCTCATTTCCTTCTTTCCCTTTAGGAGGGGCAAATGCAGAGGCTTAAGACTATTTCTCATTTATTTATTCATTAATGCAACAAATATTTATCAAGCCCTATTATTATTATTATTATTTTGAGACAGGGTCTTGCTATGTAATTCAGGCTGGCCTTGAACTCACTATGTAGCCCAGGCTGGCCTCGAACTTGTAGCAATCCTCCTGCCTCAGCCTCCCGAGTTAAGCCCTATTATATACCAATACTGAACAATGCAGATACCAGGAATCTTTGTGGTGCCTATATTTCAGACAATTTTATGTATGAAAAACACCAGGTGGAAGTGATTGGACAGCTACTTTGGATCAGAAGGTTAGAGAAGGGGCCGGGTGTGGTGGTGCATGCCTGTAAATCCAGCACTCTGGGAGGCTCAGGCAGGAGGATCACAAGTTTGAGCCTCATCTGGACAACTCAGCAAGGTCCTGTCTCAAGAAAGGGGCTGGAGATGTAGCTCAATGTGAAGGCCCTGAGTTCAAGCCTCCGTACTGCAAAAAAATAACCACCCCCCCAAAAAAGAGGTCAGAGAAGGGCTCTGTAAGGAAGTAAAATTTAAATAGATCTATATGACAAGAAAGAATTAATCATACAAAGATTGGATGTATACTTCAGGGCAGAGGAAATTACTAGGGCAATTAAAAGAAAATGCTTGTTATAGTAAAGCATAGAAAGATGTTCAGGTGGTAGAACTTGGCTAGAGATACAGGAAAGGGCCAGAACAGGTAGAAAGGCCTTTGTAAATCAGACCAATGATATAGATTGTATTTGAGCTGTAGTGGGAAGGGGTGGAAGGGGGATAATTACATGATTGTAGATACCTTGCGTGAATATTATTATGGCTGTTTTGTGGAAACTGGAGTCCAGAAAGAAGGTGATTTGGGTAGTCTGGGTAAGAGACAATGGTGGTTTGGACTTCACTTGTATCAGAAGTAGTGGCAGAAGTCGAGATGACATGATTTGCTGGGACTAGATATGTGGGGTGAGGAGGAGAAAAGAATTAAAGAAACTCCTAAATCTTTCACTTCAAGGAACTGGGAAAGAGGGCCCATTAAAGAAATAATTAAGCGTTGACTGTGATACTGGGTAAAGTTCTGAAAAAAATGGTATTAATGGAGGCAGAAAGGGACAGGCTTTATTGGAGTAGGACTCAAATTAGACTCTGATGGAAAAGTTAAGTTTTATATACAAAAATAAAGCAGGTGCTGGGTGTGGTGGCGCACGCCTGTAATCCCGGCACCTGGGAGGCTGAGGCAGGAGGATCGCCATGAGTTCGAAGACAGCCAGGGCTACACAGCGAAACCCTGTCTCAAAAAACAAAACAAAACAGCCAATCTTTCTTGGTTAGAAGTGTGAGAGTGGCATTGGGGAGTGGGTAGGGAACAACAGCATCATAGGATTAGCAGTACTTTTCCTACACTTCTCAAAGTGACAATGATTTAATTATTAAGGTTTCTCTCCTCCACAAGACCATAAACTCCATGTGATAAAGGACCATGTCTGTTTTATGTTCCACAATATGCCTGCCACAAAGACAGAAATTCAGTAAGCATTTACTGAATGAATAGAAGAATGAATGGCTGAGAACTAATACTTGGGATGGATCCTGAGGTGGCTAGTCCCAAGCACAGTACAGGGAGAGGTCAGGAGGTTAGAGATAAAGTTAAATAAGTAATGAATTTATTTTTCTCACCAGTGTAGTGCTATGATTATGACAACGACAACAACATCATCATCGAAACCGTTTAATAACCACTGCAGACGAGTGTGAGATGGTTTGAAAAATGTATCTACAAATTCTTTAATAGATTTCCCTTTAAAATAGAACTTAATTCCCTTTCCCTTGAGTATGGTCTGGACTTAGGTGACTTGCTTTTAGTGAAAAGACTAAAATGGAAGTGACAATTGGCAAATTTGGAAACTAGGTCATACGTCAAAGGCACCATCGCAACTATGGCTTCTCTGCTCTCTTGGATCACTCACTCTGGGGAGGCTAGCTGCCATTTGTGAGGAAACCCAAATAGCCCCAGGTTGTGAGGAACTGAAATCTCTTGCTAATAGCCATAAGAGGGCCTTCTAGGCCTATTCAAGCCTTCAGATGAGGAAGCCCTGGCTGATATCTTAGTCTTAGACATCCTAGCCAGAAGCATTCTGCTTAGCTGTTCCCCAAATCCTAACCTACAGAAACTGAAAAGAATAAATGTTTGTTGTTTTAAGCCACTAAAATTTGGGATGAAATGTAATCCAGCAACAGATGGCTAGTACAGGTAATAAGAATGAAATGTCATATATAACTAAAGCTCTTAGCACAATACCTCGCACAAACAAAACTTTAAGTGACAGTTACTAGTAGTGAAATTTAATGAGCACTTAAAATGTAATCCTCCATAAGTGCTCTAAAATATGCAGACTACTTATCAACATTCTGATTTTATCTCCTTAAAAACAGAGGTGAAAAACATCAACCCACAGGGAGATACTTTCAGCAAATTATAAACCTCTTATAATTACACCAAGGAAGTTTTCACCTATCTCTTTAAGAAGATATGAATAAAATTAAGGTTTGAAAAAGACATAAGGAAACAGGCATTCTCATGCATTGTTTGTGGGAGCATAAATCAGAGAAGCCATTTTAGAAGTTTATCTAGGAATATCCTTCAAAATTTGAAGTGTTTAGGTTCTTTATTCAGCAATTTCTAGAAATTGATCCTGACAGACTACTTGCTCATGTGCACAAAGATATATGCACTAGGATATTCATGTCTTCTTTATTTGTAATAGCAAAGCAACTAGAAACTATCTAAATGCCTATCACCTAGGATGTAGATACATTTGGTGAACAAAGCAAATTGCAGTACAACAGATATTGAATGATCCCACTTATTTATACTCACAGGCTAACCCATAAGCTAATTCATATTAAAAGCTATTAAAGCTTTGTAAATGCCTAGAGGATTGTAAAAGTGCAGCCCATATTACAGACAGTGGATAACTGTGAGGATGGAGAGCACAAAGGACAGAGTGTGTGTGTGTGCGCGCGTGTGTGTGTGTGTGTGTGTGTTGGGGGGCAGACAGATGGGGAATGAAGGGAAATCTGCATGAGTTCTACACGTATTTTCCCTTTTAAATCTTGTATAAGAATATATTCACATATTATAAATTTTTAAAAGACAAAAGATAAGAAAAAATATATATGAAAAAAATCACATGATTTTTGGAAGGGCTTTGATGGGTTTCCTTGGCTGCCCCTTTCTTCCAAGTCCTCCACTGGGCCTTCCAAGATTATCTAAGCACGCCCATGAAGTGGTAAGAAGGGTATGTTTTACTCATTTCCCTAAAGTATGTACACAATCAGCCCAAAATCAATTTGATGGACAAGAATTTAGTTACTCCAAGGGCTCTAATTACATGAGTGCCTTTGAGGCAGCTTCAAGCGCATGCAGGCAGGAGTAGGTGAAGTATTGCTCCACCTCACACCATGCCACATGCAGTCTAGGCTTTAAGCTGCCTCACTGAAAGAGTACACTGAGGAGAGCTGACCATCACCTCTGCAGCTGACCAACACACTTACAGCTTCTTACTCATAAGACCCAGCTCATACACTGGTCACTAGGACTCAGCTATATTTCCATATATTACAAAGCTGGATTCTATCTCCCAGTCTTCCTCTCTTCAGTGCAGTAATGCCAACATCTGGGAAATCACAGCAAATCCATGTGCATAACCAGAATGGAAAGATGAGGGGCACTTCCTATTACTGTCTTTGGAACTGCTCTGGCCTCTAACAGGCACATTCTTGAATGTCAGATTGGACTCGAGCACACAAAATGTATTGCTAAGAGTTACTTTTTGCAATTTGAAGAGTCTAAAAAGTTGAATTAAATAGAAACCATTAAGAAAAAAACTCACATTCCAGCCAAAAGATGAATCATGGCTTTTATGCATATTACATGATTTTTCATTAGCAAAATTGAAAATAGCCACTGTAGACCATTTGATTAATATACCATCTTATACTATAAAGTCAGAAATGCTATTTTCTTTTTTTCCTGCTTTGGGTTTAAAATTAAGTGTTCTTTAAATAGTAAAGAAAAAGCTACTAAAACAGACAACCATCAAAGATGAATGATTATGAGTAGGGACACCCCACCCTACCCCCTCAGTAGGGATCCAACATCATATCCTTTCAACTTTATCTACTGAACGCCTACTGAATCCTGCATAGGATATAAAGATGGGAGGCAGAATGGGAATTTGGAAAGAGGCTCTCAAGACTTAAGTATTTTAATATTAGCCCTGCTATACAGCTGTGTAACTGTGGGCAAACTATCTAACCTCTTGAAGCCTCAGTTTTCTTATCTGTAAAATGAAATATCATTTCTACTTCATAGAAACAAAGGAGATCACACATAAGTGTATCTAACAGTGGCCCACACAAGAAAACATTTAATGAATGCTAGTTATCATCTTCATTACCATCACCACCCCTGCAGCCGACGCCATCATTTTCACTATCATGCTTAAGCTCAGTACAACATACAACCTTCTAGTCCAATTAGATGCATACAGAAAAACTGTCAGTGCGTAGAGAGATACAGACAGTACTACAGATGGGCACTGAGGGTCCTTCTCGATAATGGCTCTTGTTGGCTTCCTTTATCTCTGGCCTCTTTCCACCTATCTAGAGCTATAATGAATGACTAAAATTCCCTGAACACGACATGTTTTCATTGGTCTATTCTTTTACACATACATAATAATTCTCATTATTAGTGCTAGTTACCTTCCAGAAAAGCTGCAGCAAACATTGAATCAGTGAATGCTAAAACCACTGTTCTTTGAGGAAATACAAGGTTATTCCTTGTGAACCCTTTGATCACATTTTCATCCATTGATCAATACACTACATAACATTGTTTTTATGTGTTTTTCTGTTTAAACATTTTATTGAATGCACAGTGTTGACTTGTTAATATTGAACTACATCATGCCTGAAGGAAGTCTACTTAACATGTTTTTTCTTTATATGGCACATCTCAGTTTCCTTCCATTTAGGAACACTAGACAGCACTTTAGCCCTGTGCTGAGAGACATTTAAATGGTAAAATAACCAACCAAAAGCACAAAAACATGAAAAAGGTGACACTGAATACTTGTATAGCATGAAAGACTTGTTTACAGCATGAGACCATAAACAAGAAGGCAGCTTGTCGCCTAATTCAACCTCAGCTGTAAACACGTGTTGGGTGAGTCAAATTTTTTGCACATCAGTGAATGACTACAAAAGCCTCCCAAGTATAGATTTTGGGGTTACCAGTAAATTTTAAGGAGTAGGTGAGTTTGCAAGTACAGAATTCACAAATTATGGGGATCAGCTATACTTGTTTTAATGGAAGCACCCTTCTCTCTTTCTGCAGAAGTCAACTGGCCAACTCCTATTTGTCTTTCAGGACTCAGCTCAGCATCTCTAGGAAACCTCACCTGAGCCCAGCCTGTTTGAATATATAGATAAATATGCCCTCACAGTACTCATTTGGACCTGTTTCTTAGTGTTTATCAGGCTGTTTACAATAGTTTACTTTCCTATCTCCTCCATTTGTCTGTAAGATCCTTGTGGGAAGGAATCACAGCATAACATTTTGATTTAAAACATACTATGATCTGAATGTTCATGCCCCTAAAATTCACATGTTGAGACCTAATCTCCAATGTGGTGGCATTAACAGATACAGCTTTTGAGGTGTGACATGGGAGGGCTCCACTCTTATGGATAGGATTAGACATCCTCATAAAAGAGGTCCAAGGAAGCTTGCTTTCCCCTTTCACTATTTCAGGACATAGCAAGAAGGCACAACGAATGAAGCAGAGTATGATATGAGCCTTTGTCAGACACCAAATCTGATGGTACCTTGAAATCAGAAATCCCAGCCTCCAGAAATATGAACAATAAACTTCTGTTGTTTATGTTACCTACTCTGAGGTAGTTCATTATAACAGCCTGAACGGACTAAGAATCCAAAGCCTAGCTCCATAGAAGTAGTTTAGTAAACATTTGTAATTAAGGATCTTCAAAGAAAGGGGAGAAGACTCCCTATAATGGTAAAGAGGGAGGAATGAGTATAAAATCAGAGGTTTCATGAATAAAACAAAAATGTAATAAAATTTCAACTACTAAGGAATTTTTTCAAGGCAAAGTTTGATTTAATTTTTTGAAACTGATGGCTTTTTTCAGACTGCATTATCTTCAACTCACATTTTTTTTTTTTTCTTTATGTGGGTACCGGGAACCGAACTCAGGACCTGGTGCTTGCCAGGCAGGCGCTTATGCCGCAGAGCTATATCACTGGCCCTTCAACTCACATTGTGATAAGGCGGGTTCTTGTTAAGTGATGTATTTTCTTGTTGTGTAAGCCACTTTGAACTGCTTTAAAAAATGCCACTAAAAGCATCTTAATTGACAGTTACTTTTAGGTATAGAAACATAGTTAAATATTAATTTTATTTTTATACCTATTTTTGTTGAAATGCCTCTTAAACAGACCATCAGAGATGTATGTGTAGCATTAATTTTAGAAAACCACTCAGACAGAGCACAGAGCTCCTGTTGCAAACAACGTGAAACTCTGTTTAATTATTGCCTAGCTTTCCGAGTCCACGCCAGCAGAAAGTTCCTCTGCATCATGCTGGCTCCATCAGTCAGTCCCAGCATCTTTGAAGGTATACTAAAGCCAAAATGGAAAACATTTTAGTCCAATCTTCCCCAGTTGCATACATAAAGACTTAGGACTGAAGTAAACTTCCCCCTATACTGCATATCCAGGTACTTTTTGCAAACATTCACAATAGTTTCAAGAAAAATTAAATATTTTGGAATTAACTGAACAAAAGAAATGAAAGACTTCTACAATGAAAACTACAGTACTCTGAAAAAGGAAATCTAAGAGGACATCAGAAAATGGAAAGTTATCCCCTGTTCCTGGATAGGCAGAATTAATACTGTCAAAATGGCCATACTATCAAAACCGATACAGCAAAACTTTAGACTGTAACTGTGAATGTTCTGAGAGGTGAGGGAACATTTTCAATAATTTTTTTTTTTTTTTTGATATAGGGTCTCACTTGTAATTCAGGCTGGCCTTGAACTCATGGCAATCCTGCTGCCTCAGCCTCCCAAGTGCTGGGATTACAGGCGTGTGCCACCACGCCTGGCTCTAATAAATTTTAACTTGATAAAGGAGTGACGTATTGCTGTAACACTGAACGTCACACCGTCACAACTCAGTCAGTGGTTCTTTTCTCCCAACCCCACTCTCCCCTGTGGGATTGTGGGTGATCATCTCCTAACAGCAAGAGGTTATGGAGGTGGTCTCCTCTGCAGAGGAGGAGGAAAAGGCAGACAAATCCCTCACTTGAAACGAGATTAAGGAGACGTGTAAAATGTATGAAACTGCAAAATTTTCTAGAAAGGCACCACCCAATTAACCCTGTAGCAGTGCGAGTGATAAATCTGTTTAACAATAATGCAATGTCACATTTCTGCAAAATCCTCAAAAGGAGGCATTGGCTAGGTTTCCTGTTAAATTTGCATGAAAAGAAAAAGATTCCATTGACCCAATAGATAGTAGTGATTCTGCTAGTGATAGTGGAAGTCATCCTACACAATAGCCCCCTTCTCGCTTGTCTCCCTCACACTAGCCACAAAGGTTTTCAAAGGTTAATTTGCTTATTTTTCTTTATATTTTGTATTTTATTATTTTGTATTAATTACAGTATTGTAATCTTTTTTTTTTTTTTCTTAATGTGGGTACCAGAAGTTGAACTCAGGACCTAGCGCTTGCCAGCAGGCGCTTTTGACGCTGAGCGCTATCACCTGACCTTTTTTTCCTTTATGTGGGTACCGGGAGTCAAACTCAGGACCTCGCGCTTGCCAGGCAGGCACTTATGCTGCTGAGCTATCTCACCGGCCCTGTAATCATTTTTATATGAATATTTTTGAGTTGTAGAATGAATCGTCTGAGTTTCTGTTATTTCTTATGAGGAAATTTGCTTCGATATACAAGTGTTTTGGATTACGAGCATGTTTCTGGAATGAGTTATGCTCACAAACCAAGGTTTTACTGCATATAGATTTAATGCAATCCTAATCAAAATACCAACAGCATTCTCATAGGTGTTATAAACCATAATTATTTAACAAATAAGTTTTTTATTCTCTCTCTTTTTTTTTGAGACAGAGTCTCACTACCTAGTCCAAGCTGGGCTTAAACTTGCTATGTAGCCCAGGCTGGCCTTGAATTTGAGATGTACCAAGGCTGGTCTGGAATTCATGATATTCCCGCCTCAGCCTCCAAAGGTGCTGCTGGCACTATAGGAGTGAACTTCATGCATCGTTTTAAAAAGCAAAATAACTAAAAGATAATGAAATTTCATAAGGTATCATACATATTAAGGGTAAGTCACTGTTTTCAGAAACTTTTATTTCAGCAACGTCTAGTGTCTTAGTCCATTTTCTGTTGCTATAACTGAATACTACAGACTGGGTGATTCATAAAGACAGAAATTTATTTAGCCCATGGTAATGGAGGCTGAGAAGTCCAAGAACATGGCACCAACGTCTGGTGAGGGCCCTCTTGCTCTATCATAGTGAAGGACAGCAGTCAGCCTGGTTTTCCCTTCCTCTTCTTATGATGCCATTAAGGGGCCAATCCTTCTGGCTCAATTCTAATTACCACCCAAAGGCTCCACCTCCAACTCCTATTAACATATGAATCTGGGGATTAAGTTTCCAACACATGAACTTTTGGGGGACACATTCAACCACTGCATATAGATATGTACATGTTTACTGGATAATTTTAAAACATTCTTTACTGTGGGTTCCATGCCAAAGTTGGAAGCCACTTCCCCAGAGCAGTGATTTTTGGTCTTAAGTACTGAACTGCCCACTCTCAAACCATTACTGAAAGGTATAGCTTCAGAAATATTTGCAAGCACTTTCTTCTAGCACAGTGCTCTCTCCTACTGGCTCATTCTGAACTTTGTAAGTCTACTATGAAGAAGAAAATACCTTCTTAGTCCCAACAAAAATGACCTGCCCATTCTTAAGCACTTTGTATGTGTATTGTTCATTTGGTACGTGAGTTTTCTTTTCAATGACCATACCTTTCCTAACTACACAAAAAAATGAATACAGGGCAAGTATGGTCCCTTATACATATAAAATGCTTTGTCAAAACCTTTAGAATAAAGTCCCTTTTCTCTGGCAGATTCATCTGGAAACAATGCCTATTGAGCTCTGGCCAATTTAGAGAATAGAAATGTTTATATTCTAGGCTTGCTTGCCTGGTCAAGGTAGTTAACTAACTCTACCACCTGCTCCTAAGCTATTCTAGAATGAATACTATTAGCTACTGATGCTTTACACATTTGTGTTAGTATAGTTTATAG
This sequence comes from Erethizon dorsatum, assembly GCA_028451465.1. Taxonomy (NCBI): domain Eukaryota; kingdom Metazoa; phylum Chordata; class Mammalia; order Rodentia; family Erethizontidae; genus Erethizon; species Erethizon dorsatum. Next base: position 96,742,435 of record CM051827.1, on the reverse strand, counting down.
CACTATAACCTAAGGCTGCATCTGTAAGTTTGAAAACTATATTAAACAAAATAAACCTCTCATTGTTTAATAAAAATGGTCTATCCATTTTCTTGGGGGCTAGATGATATTCTTATTTGATACCCATACTGCTCCATAGGAAAAGCTAACTCAGGAATTTCCAATTCCCTACATTGCTTTAACTTGGTAGAACTCTGTTTATTTGCAGAAAGGGTTAACACAGTAACTATTTGGTAAATGTATAACTATTATGTATTTTAACATGTTGGGATCATGGTATGCAAAATCCCAATTTAAAAAGTCCAACACCCTAAAGTGAATTCCCTGCACCTACAATTCAAACTAAAAAACCAACCAACCGAACCAAATATTCATATGTTACATAGAAATTAAAAAAAAAAAATCATCACACTTTTGTTACCTGCTTATTCATTTCTGTGATGTTGATCCAGACTTTGTTTAAGCCCAGGTCTCCAGATTCAATCTTCTCAAGTTGCTTTTGTTTGCTGAGAAGTTCTTCATTAAGTTTGGGGATTTCCTGGAATGAGCTTTTCTGATTAGATTCCACTAAAAGCAAACATAAGAAAAATCATAAACACACACAAAGTTCCCTCAGGGTCCCAAGATAAAAAAAAATGACCATATGGAAGAAAGCAGATGTATTAAGAAAAGTTAATTTTGGATGATAATGATTACATTTATATTTATCAACTACATCGTTCTTTTATTTACATAAATGTGTATCTTTAACACTGAACTATTTTAACTGGACCTATCTCACTATTGGCAATGCAACCTTTAAGTTAGGTGACTAAAAATTTTAACAAAGAACATGAGCAGAAAGAATTAGATTTGAATTTCACCTCTACAACTTACTATGATTCTGAGTAAGTTATTCAAATTCTTTGAACTCAGTTCCCTCATCTATAATATGATCATTAGAATGTCTGTAAAGCACTTAATGCAGCTGGCTAGACATACAGGAAGTGATAAATACTGACCAGCTTAACTAAGGAACTTCTTAATGAAGATTTATAAACTTCATTAATGCTCAAGTACATTATGAGTTATATTTCCAAATTCTTAAATCTGTTTTTCTGGGCCGGTGAGATAGCTCAGCAGCATAAGCACCTGCCTGGCAAGCGTGAGGTCCTGAGTTTGACTTCCAGTACCCACATTAAAAAAAAAAAAATCTATTTTTCTATCTTAAATGGATCAACTGCAAGGGATCTTATAACCTTTCAAATACTATTATGAAGACTAAGATTTTTAATCTCTTTCCCAAAAAGCAAACAATGTTTTCTTAAATTTAAAAATCAACGCAAAGTTCAAGATGAAATAGAAGATAAAGAACATGCTAGTGAAATACAGGGTGATAGTTGGACTTTTCTTTGGGAACAATATTTCTTGAATAGTTTAGAGACTTGCCGACCTCAAGGCAGAGACCTGAGAGAGTGCTTTCTCTTTTTTCTTTAAAAATCATTTTTCTTTTTAATGGAAAATAAAATATTGATAATGGTGGTCCTCCAGAATAAAACCTGCATCATTTTTTAAAAAAAGTCACAGACTACCTGATTAGTTATTATATACTTCCTTTAAAACCAAAAACTGGCATAAAGAACCTATATAAAGCAATTTACTAAAATGTAAGCTCTAAAACTTGGTCTTGTTTATTTCTATATGGTCTGCATTTAGAATACATTTGGCACATTTTAGGTACTCAGTAAATGTTTGTCGCCTGAATAAATCTTTGCTTACCTCCCAACCACATTCTCATCACCTTATATGATTCTTCAATCTAACAAAGAAAACTCAACAAATAAACCTAAATAAACAAACATAATAATAACACATAAAATACCCCACAAAAATTGAAGGTGGTGAGTTTTCGAGCCCACTAAATGAAAATTCAGAATAATTAAAGTTAGATATTTTTGTTCATTTAAAAAAATATTTGCCAAAGGATTTAATTATAAATAAATAGACTTCCCTAAGTGCTTTTAATGTAGCATATGATTTACACATGGTTTGCAGGAATATATCCATCTCAGACAGTGAGAACATTTTACCACTGAGTCTAAACTAATGCAGCTCTTAGGCATGTCACTGAATTTCTCATACATTTTCAGCTAGATTGTAAAGAAAATCCCATCCCATGGGTATGTGCCATACTCAGGTTGTCACATATCCCAGAAGGTCTCTCCCCTCCCTGAGGTCTACATGTACTAAGTAGGAGGTGGAAGTGGAAGAGGAAATAAGAGATACACAAATAACCTGGGTTATAATAATTAACCAATAACTATGTAAAGCTGATAAGCCCTGAAACACTCTGGACCCTTAGTAATGTATGAGCCAAAAGGAGGTCAAAATTGTTACCTGATTTGGGCTGTTTTAGGAGAGAAAAGCCAAGTCCAGTTACTTTTATTACGTGAGAGGAAGTGTATAGTACAAACAACTTATGATAGCTAATGAATGTTCTTTCGACATGGAAAGCAGCTCATTTAAAGCTTAGCAAGTTAATTCTTAAAAGATTTCCTAATTAATTGTTAGGATTAGGAAATAGAAATTTCTGTACATACCCTTCAAACAGAACATATATAATGCCAATAGGAATATTTTATATTTATACAATGTCTTCACAGTTTTTTTTAAAGACAGGATCTCAAACTCTTGGCAATCCTCCTGCCCTAGCCTCCCAAGTGTTGGGATTATAGGTGTGTGCCACCTGATGTTTTTATAGTTTTCAATAAACTTTTTCAATAATTTGTTATTGAGCTCTGACCATGTGCCCAGCTCTGCATTTGGCACCAGTGTATACAAAAGACCTTGAAGCTCTCAGTCTAGAGAGGAAGTGAGGGTTACTCCACACTGCGATAGATGTTACAACAGAGGAATGCTCAAAGTGCTTTGATGGTAAATATACATCTTTACATTTTACAGATAAGAAAATGAAGGCTCCGAAGGAATAAGTGACTTGTCCAGATTTTATAGCTAGGAATGAGACGCCAGAATTCGAATAGATGAAGCTTCTGCTCTTAGGACCTATCTCTTCTTAGCATATTCCTGATGTTACAGACACATCCCCATTCCCTTATTAGCACAAGACAATGTTTAAGGTCTGTGCTGAATGATCAAACCACCACTCTGCCTGTATGGTCAGAAAAGAACATGCTTGATATATTAATACCGTCTTTCTCTTCCAAATTTGTCTTCTTTATTCTAATGTTTCATAATTAAGTGACAGAGAGGGACGGCTGGGAATAGAATTTTCCTTAGAATAACTGTGGAGGTCTTTCGAAGTACCCAGTTCTGGAAAAAGAGTGAGCTAAGAGTCTCAGAGTCAACCAGTATTTTTAACTTAAGGATCGAGTTACTTCCTGACTGCAAAGAAAATGTCAAGCCTATCTGCTTTGCTTTCTATTTCAAGTATTTTGGTAATCCCTTTCCTTTCCTCCCAAGTACCTTGGAAAAAATTTTGAAATAAATAAAAATGAGCTCTGAATTTTTCAAAAAGGTATTAACGCCAGACAAGCAAGTAGTCTTATTTATGTCAGTGAATTCCACTGTTGCCTTGAGAAATAAGAGGAAAAATTAACTTACTGAAATATATTTAACGTAGAATGATAATTCAAAGAAAGAGTATTTAAACTTAATGAGATTGACCCCATTTAGTCAAGATAATTGGTTTTCATAAGAAACTCTTGGGCAAAAAGTCCACAGTAATATAGCCTATAGCCCGCCCCAGGGCCCATCCTCTACCTTTCCTCAGAAAGTCCTGCTTTTAGACATTACAGGTGCTGGAATTTCTGTTGTATCAAATCAAAGCCAATAAAAAAAAATTGGATTGACAATTTCAAGTCTATTTTACTCTGCTGGCTGACAAATGTAGTGAAGGTCCCAGAAGAATGTTGCTCAGTGGTAGAAAGCTGGCCCTGGGGTCCACAATATAATTCTTGGCATCTCTTAAATATACTACTTCAAGGGACTGGTATTAATGAGTACTCAATAAATATTTGTTGACTGTTAGGGCAACTACCTGTCCTTCATTTTCCAAACAAATTTCCTGAAAAGCTCAGCTAGTGTATAAATTACCTGGGTGTCCTATAAACATAGGCACAGAGCAGTCAGAGAAAAGAATCCCTAGAGGGCAGAATTAAGGAATGTTTTGAAATGTACAAATATATATTTGCTATATGTAATCAAAAAAAGCTGTGGCACAAGCCGAGGAAGCCCAACTAATTATGGAGAGTTGATGGTTCAGAGATGTGTTCAGTGTTACTTATGGTTAAACACTGGTTTTGAGAACTTCATTTCCAAGTTATGACTACTACTTACATACAAGGAAAAGATTGGACATAGAAACACCCGGCAAAACTGCAAGAACAGACATTTGAGTAGGAAAAAAACTACAAGGTACAAATCTCATTCTTTCTTGTACTGTACTCTGATTTGACTGGTTGGTTAAACATACAGGTCAGAACGATTCTGACAGAAAATTGTGGGTTCCTCACTCCCATTCCCTGAATCAGAAACTCAGAAGAAAATCTAAGTGAGCATTTAAACATTTTTTTCCCAAGCAGCTTCACTAGAGATGCCACTAACATACTAAGGATTAGCTGTGTCTAGGTCAGGTTCAGAACTTGAAAAACTGCAGGCAGCAGAGAGAAGCTAGGGTAAAGAAAAGGTAGGATGTTGTGATCTCCTAGGCTTAAGATAGGAAGTAAGAATTCTAATTTCAGTTCTGGAGCTAGATTTCTTTATGACCTTGAGAAAGTCTGTGGTCAGTTTTCTGGGACACCAATACTACTGAGGTTAGGGTATCTGTGATTAAGTAACTAGTGTTACACTAGGAACTAGTGTAACTAGTTCCTTAGCTTAGAAAATTAACCCTTGAAATCTAGAAACAAAAATTTCAGTGTTACTAAAAAATGATTAAGGTTAAATTTGGTTGAAGCGGGCCGGTGAGATGGCTCAGCGGCTTAAGCGCCTGCCTTGCAAGCGCGAGGGCCCGAGTTCAACTCCCAGAACCCACATATAAAAAAGGGGCCGGTGATATTGCTCAGCGGCACGGGCGCCTGCTGGCGTGCGAGGTCCTGAGGTCGACCCCCCGGTACCCACAAAAAAAAAAAAAAAAAATTTGGTTGAAGCTATCACGTAAACATATCTTTCAGAAATACACAAACTACCATTAGAATACATAATATTTTGTAACTTGAAACATCCCTTAAACCTTAAAACGCACAAATAAGACAAAAGTTTCTGCCAGTTGTATAGTGCTCAGGGCAGGCACTGTTATGATCATTGCAAGCCCTTCATGAATATGTAATTTAGTTCAAAGAGTCACAAAGTTTTTCTGAAACTTCAAAATGGTAATACTCATTAACGGCATTTGAAGTTTTTCCCCTTGAATCACAAACAAGCATAGCTAAAGACAGGAGAGAGGGCCGGTGAGATGGCTCAGCGGCGTAAGCGCCTGCCCGGCAAGCGCGAGGGCCCGAGTTCGACTCCCGGAACCCATATACGAAAAAGGGGCCAGTGATATCGCTCAGTGGCACGGGCGCCTGCTGGCGCGCGAGGTCCTGAGGTCGACCCCCGGTACCCACAAAAAAAAAAAAAAAAAAAAAAAGACAGGAGAGAAATCTCTTTTTTTTTCTTGCTATGTAGTCCAGGCTGGCCTTGAACTCACTATGTAACCCAGGCTGCCTCAGCCTCACATATGCTAGGATTACAGGTATGTGCCATCACACCCAGCTTGAGAAATCTATTAGTTTTTGCACTGTGCTTGAATGCTAATATGCAGAAAACCAGCTCTTTCAGTACTTCTACTAGTCTTCTCTTAGACTACTGACCCAAGCTGATAGCAACAAAATCTGTGAGCACTTCAAGAAATGTGTGTAGGCTTACACGGCCACTGTGAACAGTGATGCACTATAGTAGTGGTTATAAACATGGGCCTGGGCAAGGGGGCAAGTGGGCATCTATAAACAAGTCTCAACTTTGCACACTTAGTCACTGAACATGTCACTTAATCCTTCTAAGCCTTTTTTTTTCTGTTTTTTGAGATGGGATCTCACTATGTAGCCCGGGCTGGCTTTGGAACTTGCAGCAATCCTCCTGCCTCAGTTTCCCGAGTGCTGGGATTATAGCATGTACCACCACACCTGGCAACCCTTATTTTTTTTTTTTTTAAGAATACAAAAATGATAAAAAATAATACTCATTTCATAGGACTATTTTGGGAATAAAATGATTTATTTGTGACTTTGCACATGATAGGCATTCCACATATGTTGACTATTACTATTACTAGGGCTCATTCCTATGTCCTACATGGTGTTTAAGTGGAAATCATTTGACAGTCCTACGTTCTTTTGCAATTGGCCCAGTGAGGTGTAAGAAAACAGCCCAGTGTTGCCATTGTCACAGGTGGAGGTTACCAAAGCTCTAGGCTCCTGAAGCACTTCCCTTCTGCACTCAAAGAGTTGAATGGAATGTCATTATTTCAGATGCTAAGCCAGGCGTGGTGGGACATGCCTATAATCCTAGCACTAGGGATCCCAGGAGGATCGCCATAAATTCAAGGCTAGCCTGAACTATATAGTGAGACTCTATCTCAGATACTACTTGTCCTGTTGGTACATGAGCACTGTCTTTGCTTATGGGTTTAAAACCAAATAATTGTTACACCATTCAAGCTGATAGCTCAGAATGAGGATAAAAATGCTGAAAATTGCTCCACCAGAGGAGGCAAAACTCTTAATTCAGCCTGGTGCAATTTGTCCTAGAATGTAGAAAAAAGAGTCCAAGATTAAGCTTTGGAAAGTTTGACCACTTACTTGTTCTAAATTTTTCCTTGAGGGCATCCAGATCCTCCTTGAGAGCAATCTGCATCCACACCAAGCCAACACAGGCCACAACACAGGCCGCGAGGATGACAAAAGCGCAGAGGGGATAACAGATCTTGCAGCATCGTAAATAGTCTCCCCTATAAAAAGAACAAATCCAGCCATCAGTATGAAGGTGATTATGAGTACAGTTTTATAGAAACAGTATACATGTGTTGCCATGCAATTATCTTCTCTAATGAATGACCAGTATATTTACCAGGGCAAATAGGACAATGCACTTACATCTAAACAGTAAATGGTTAAGTAGATATGTAATATGATCTGTGAAAAGTTCTATGCGGTACAAAGGTTTTAAACTTCATAAGAAATTTCACAAGAGGTCCTGTGGGCCATGAGAAACACCTTTGGGTCCTGCAGACCACTACCTTCATCATCAATTCAGAAGGGAGGCCTTCTGAGACAATCTCAGTTGGAAAAGTGTAAAAACTAGCAGTTCTCTGCAATTCCATCACTGCACTATAATTTATGTATTTCCCTCTCTTTGAAATACATGCTTTCTCAGTTATTGAAACTTCACAGACTTTGGAGCAAGTCTTAATTGCAAATGCAATGAAAGAAACAGAATCTGTAAGTTAGAGAACAACTGGTACCCTATAGTTCAGCAATGGCGAACCTTTTAGAGCTTTCAAACAGCCAGCAGTGGCACACTTGCCATAGGTTCCCACCACTGCTCTAGTTTATTGACTCAGAAGGAAGGAAACAGAGACAGGTGAGATTTCACACTAAACTCCATCCAGCCTTCAACGTTTAAACTAACCCAAGAGGGTAAGTATTCCAGAATTAACACTTCATCAAACCTTCATACACCACATACAAAATTGGCCTTAATACATACTTAATCTGGCAAAGTTCTCTAGAAACCAAACTCTAAGTAAAAGGATACAGACATTCTAAATGAACAACAAAGATCCAATTTCTTTTAGCACCACATTTCTTCTGCTAGTCCTTGCTTTCACCAAGGACACCTTCAAGGTTGCCTTTAGCTCTTTCCCAACCTGAACCCTGATTCCCAACATTGTCTAAAAATGGTTTGGGAAAATGTAGCTTTTTTACCCTCACTCCCTAGCTACTGTCAAGGCTCATACTTTCTACAGTATGTCCCTCATCATGTTCCCCCATCACCAAGATTCAGATTTATTAAAAGTACAAAAAATAATTAGCAATCTTAAGGTCCCTGACCCTCCTACTTTTCTTTTTTAAGGCCTAGTCCCAAAAGCTTCTCTGCCCCTCTGTCTCTATTTTAGCCTCTGTCTGATGCCCTGAGCCCTTGGTACATTGCCTACACCCATATCTCCACCCTAGATCTAGAGCCGTCCCTTTTACACCGAAAGACTGACCTCTAATTTACCCTTCATTCAGGATGTGAACTCGCCTCTCTGACACTTTTCTCCCTGTTTGCCTTCCAAGGTCTACCGCCTTCTCTTCCTAGGCACTCCTTTCTTCTTCCCATCAATTCCTGTTAGTAGTGCAAGTGGGATTGCTTTTATTCATCCCAGCCCCTGCCACTGTATCACTTACTTGACAAAGCGAGAGCGATTTCCAACTCCATCAAATTCCTCTTCCTCCTCTGAGCTGGACTCGGAGTCTGAGTCAGGAGGCTCAGTGCGAAGCAGGCGGTGACTGCTGGAGCCTTTCTTGGGCTTCTTTCTCCGGCTGTCTCCAGCCAAACCGATCAATGCATTGAGCTCTTTGCGCTTTTTCATCTTCTTGTGTGGGGTTAGTGGAGCACCCACTCCTGAACTGCCAGGTTCGTACCCGACGCCCAATTCTCTTGCTGCCTTGGAGCTGCCTTCCAGGGTGGGAAATCCTGGGCCAGAGCCCCCGTGGTCACTCCCACCCAGGGGTGGGACTGACCAGATCCGCTGGGAGCTGGAGAAGGGAGCCCAGAGGACACTGGAACTCAGATGAGTGGGGGAAGTCACATAGAGATCACCAAGGAGTTGGTGATTGAAATGGATAAAGCCCTGGGCATGGAGTGTCAGTTAAGAGCGTAGAAAAGGTAAAAAAGCGGAAAAAAGCTAAGCCAAGAATGCAGCTTTGTTAAGTTCAGCGATATTTCTAACAGTGATCTAGGAGCTAGGGAACACAGAGGATTTGTATTTTGGACCTCTGGGACAGGATTTTCAAAGGGAAGAAAAAGAAACTTGTTCTTGAACGGGAGAAGGGAGAGCAATGCAGAGTAAGACAGTGGGAACTCGCCAGTCCCTGGCAGGAGAGGTGGCGGCGGGGTGAATGTGGTGCCTAGCCGCTACAGCCCCGACACTGCCAGGCGCGGAGAAAATGCCCGGGCTAGGAAGCCAGTTGGGGTTAGGGATGATCACCGTGCTTTGGCTTCCGTCCTGAGTTTGCAGGAGCTCGGCTCGGAGGTCTCGGCCTGAGACGAGCCAGTCCCGCTCCTGGGGGACCCCAGCCCTGCAGTGTGGGCCTGGGAGGGGGTGCCGAAGGGGCGACTGCCACTCTGCCCTCCTCAAGCGCTCCGAGTTTGAGGTGTCTGGAAGGGCGACTTCGGCAACTCACATGCGCAGCTTCCACTGCAGCTGCGACTCCGGCCCCTACTCCGGCTCTGGTCGCTCCTGACGCGCCGGTGGCGGCGGCGGCCGCGGGCTCCAGACCCGGGCCATCGCTCCGGCCACAGCTCACTTCCCCTTTGGCAGCAGCCGCCGGCGCCGCCTGTCAGTAAGAGGCGACCCCATTGGTAGCTCACGGGATGACGTCACGCCAGAGGGCGCGAGTGGCTGCGGGAGGCGGGGCGTTAAAGGGGCCCGGCTCTGGCGAGGGCTGTGTCTGGCGGGCTGGGAGGGAGGCCCCGCCCCCAGGAGGGCCACCCGGGACTCGCTGCTTGCTTGAGCCGGGGCTGGGTTTTGTTTACGGAGGAGCAGGGTCCGGCGAAGCACCCAGCAGCTCGACCTGCCGGGAAAGTTCTTGGGCTGTCCAGGCCCTGTGTTGCGAACTGCACTAACCCAGCCTAGAGGCCCCACCCCTCTGACTCCCAAGCTGTTTATTAAAAGTTTAGGCGCGTTTCAGATTAATGACCCAGTTGACCACATTCATTCATTCAACACATGTTTATTGAGGGCAAAGTTTCAGGAGCTGCTCTAGCGCTGGGGAGGTAGCACTAAGCAAAATAACCACTGTCCTTGCCTTCCAGAATAGGACTGCCAGATTTAGCAAATAAAAATACAGGACACCCGGTAAAGTTTGAATATCAGGTAAACGATGAAATTTTAAAAAATATAAATAAATCCCATGCCACATCTGGGACTTTCTCCTACTGAAAAATGACTTGTTGTATATCCGAAACTCAAATTCAACTGGGAATCCTGCTTTTATCTGCCCATTTATTACTGGAGCTTACACTCTAGTGGGAGGAGAGCAACAACCAACAAATACATTAAATGTTAGGAGGTGATGAGGTTTATGAGGAAAACCGAAACTTGATAAGGTTGATGAGGAGTGCCTCTGTGACAATTGGACCTTTGGTCAGAGGTCCCGAGGAACCCAGGGAGTGAGCTTTGCAATTAGTGCAGGCAAGAGTAACCAGGAAAACCTGGTGTGGTTGGACCTGAAAAGCGAGAAGAGCAGGGGAAAAGAGGTCAGAGGAGGCATCCAGGACTAGACCTTGTAGGGCCTCATGTAAAGACTTTGGGAAACCATCGGGGGCTGTAAATCGAGAGGAGACATAGTATGACTTTTCAGTTTTTAAAAAAATCACTCTGGGGCCGGTGATATAGCTCAGCGGCATAAGCGCCTGCCTGGCAAGCGTGAGGTCCTGAGTTCGACTCCCGGTACCCGCATTAAAAAAAAAAATCACTCTGGCTACTGTGTAGAAAAAAGGAATCAAGGACAGCCAGAGACACAGGAGACCAGTTTGCCCTAATCCAGGAAGAGACGATAGGTAAGGGTGGAAGCAGTAGTGGTGGTAAGCATTCTGGATGCTTCTCGAAGACAGAGATAGAGATAACATCTGCTAATAGTTCAGATGAAAGACATGACAGAAAAAGGAGCCACGGGTGACTCTATGATGGAACAACTTGGAGTGGAACAACTGGAAGAAGGGCATTGGCATTTACTGGGAGGGGGAAGGTTTGGGACAAGCTTGAGAAGCCAGTTTGATGTTCAAATAGAGATGTCCAGTAGGCTTCTTGGTATAGCCATTGGAAGTTCTGGGAGATTGGGGCTTGAAATATACTGTACATTGAGGAGTTATCAGACATAAATGGTATTTAAAGCAACGTGCCTTCACTTGCTTGGAAGAAAGTCACTTAAAGTAATTTTTATACCCACATTCTTATTGTGGCAATTACATTGCCTTTGTTTCAGGATTCCCACCCAAATCCTAGGCCTATGTCTGATTTGTCTCTAACTGTGTAGCACAGAGGTAGGCACCTAACGACAATGACCGCATAAATACGTGATGATTGCACAGTGGTAATACCCAGTGCTGCACAGAGAGGTGGGTGGAGTTTTGGAATCAAGAGATCTGGGATTAAATCACGCCTCTAACACCAGCTTTGTCAGTATGGAAGCCATTTAATTTTTCTGGGCAACAGTTTACCCCCATGTAAAATGAGGATAAACACCTATGTCACAGGACAATAAGAAGACAATTGTGCCAGTGCTTCTGAAGTTCCAAATCGTGGTGCAGATGTTCCATTTTTATTGTCCTTTTTTGTTTTTAGAGCTGTGCTGACCACATACGGTAGCCACTAGCCACATACGGAATTTAAATGTACATTTAACTTAAGATAAAATAAAAAAATTTAAGTTGGTTCCTTGGTGTCACTGGCCACAGTGCTCAGTAGCTATATGTACAATTCCATCATCAAAGAAAGTTTTATTGGACAGTTCAGTGCTAGTACTTCCCTGAAGGGTCGGGAGTGGACAGGTTAGGCTCTACATTTCCAGAACCATTTCAGAGACCCACCCCGTGGCCACCAGAATCTTCAGGCAGAGAAATGGCTCGCCACTGAATGACCCTTTTGTGTTGTAGATGCTGTATCCTTACAAAGCGGCTGAGGAACCCAGTGCCGCTCAGCTGCAGTGACTCCTGGTTAACCTGACCTTCCCTCTCTTCAGGTGGTGACCTCCTTTAGGACTGGCTAGTGGGCCGGGCATGAGTGGAGAGCCTGGTGTTTCTGCTGGGACTCTCTGTCTATCCATCTGTTCCTCTGTCTGCCTGCTTGTTTATACTCTGGAGATTATACCTCTCTTGTGTTGGGCAAACATCCCCAGATGCTGAGTCACCCTTTGAACTCTGCTGACCTGCTATTTCTTTTCTTTCAGGAGCTCTTGGATAGCTCTCTGGCCTCCTCCCTCGGACCTGGGAGCCTCAAGGCGTGGGATCCAACCAGATCCCTCAGAGCTGGGGCTGTCGTCTGAGAGGTCCATGCTGCCCTCCCATAGCAGGACTGCCCGAAGCAGCAACCCAGCCTTTCCTTTGCGGGTCTTCATATTCACATGACTCTGTGCCTTGGGGCCCTGTTAACCTATTTAAAACTTGCTCAAAAGCAGTGTGAGTTACCTTTACAATCCTCATGCTTTAATATTCCTGTCTGTAAAATGGGGATAAAAGCATTCCTGCCCAGCCTTCTGCTCAGTGTTGTCTGGGGGAGGGAGTGGCACGAAAGTACTTTGTATGCAGTGAAGTGTCATGCAGCGTGGGTGGCTGTCTTACGCTAAAAGCACCTGGCAGCTCCAGGGAAGGTGGGGTGCAAAGGTGATCCCTTTGCGCTTGTACAAATGACAAAGCCAAATCTTGGTGCCTGTGCTGTGTTAGAAAATTCTACAGTGTACGTTCACTTGGGGAAAAGGAGGCACAGAGCAGGCAGCTTGCCCACTGTCACGGTCTGAAATTAGACAGAGAGCTCCTAATTCCCGGGCTGAAGCTCTTTCAAACCTTGGAGTCCTTTGTCTTCGTGGGTTTAAATCTCTGTCTGTGTGCTGCTGCTTGGCAGCTGTGTGATCGTGGGCAAATTACTGAGCGTTGATGTCCATTTTCGTGAAGTGGCGGTGATAATAGTACCCGGACTGGCTGCATAATTTATGGGGGCCAGTGAAAATGAGAATGCAGGAGCTCTTGTTTAAAAAGCAGGAAAAAAAAAGCCTTTTTCCTTTCTTCTGCAATTTTTTACAACCTATCGTGTTGCTTTAAACAAATTTTTAACGGTACGTTTGCAGTGCATAATGATGACATTCATCATGAGCAGTTGGTCCATGTACATCACACAACTTAACTTTTTTCATCCCCTTTACCTCCCTTCCCTCCATCTCTTGGCCCCCTTTACATTTGCTAAAAGATCTATCTCCCTGTTTCCTATTATGTATCTTTTACTTTGGTCTTTACCTTACATATACTTTGGGTTTCTCACATAAGAGAAACCATGTGATATTTTGTGTGTCTGATTTATTTCACTTAACATTAGGATCTTAAGGTACATCTGTTTTCCTACAAATGATCAAGTTTTCTTTCTGTATGGCTGAGTAGTACTCCATTGTGTATAAATACCTCATTTTCTTTATCCTTTCATTTGTTGATGGACATACAGGTCTCTTCCAAGATTTAGCTGTTATGCTGTTTATCGTTCACAACTTAACGGTGTATTCCCTTAGGTCTGGTGATGCAAGGCGAGTGCAGAGTGTTGCAGGGGTTTAGGACTCTGTCCCACGACTTGACATGCGCAGTGTCCTTTCCTCTCCCCGTGCCTGCATCCAGGCCTGTGGAATTGGGGGGCCTGGGTAGGGGTAGGGGCTGGCTAGGGGAGGAGGGAACAAGCATCTGAGAATCCACATCGGGGAGTGGAGGGAGGGAGGCAGGACCGTGTGTGAATGGAGGGTCAAAACCCTCAGTGTGTGCTCCACTTTCCATCAGACCTCACATACGGAACAAAAACTCAAAGGTCCTGTACCATGTTGTGAATTTCAAGATGGCTACCAGGCAACACTAAACCCCAAGTGTGGGGCCCCCTTCTGAGAGGGGCACTCTGCACACCTGCACTGGTCACACTCCCATCCGAGCCTTGATACTACCTAGTACACAGAGTAATTGTGCAGAAGTAATGTGCCTGACACATAGTAAGTACTCAATAAATGCCGGCTGTTCTATTAATGTGATTATAAATTATTAAGTATGATTTACTGTAGGTTTGCAATGTGGTTTTGATGATGCCTCAGTTGTGGGGATACATCTCCATTTACCTAATAGAAAGCATACTTCCATTTGCTACAAGATCCCTCTTTGGCATTTTCTTTCTTGATGTTTTGCTATGGTTGAAGTGGGAGGAAGGAACGTAAATAAATATTTTTAAATACTTAGGTATCAGGCATTTTTATTTTAATGTTCACTGCATTAAGTTAATGTTTAATAGAGAAACATCTTCTTGCTCTAAACAAGAAGGAAATTGATGCTCAGAGACTGATAGAAGCTTTCTCAGGGAAACACAGTAAATCAGTGCCAGATGTGGGACTTGAATCTGGATATGTCCACCTCCAAAGCCTGACTTTTCTGCAGTTGGTGCCCAGGGCCATGTTGGCAGAGCCCCCTGCCTGGTGCCTTTGTCTGCAGCTCATCTGGAAAAGGGACCACCAGCTGAAGCTTCTCAGCTTTCCTGGGATGACCTCGACTTCTCCCAGTCCCTTCCCATCTTTTTGTGGCTGCGTTGGCAGCTGCATCCTGTCCCTTGATGAGGGGCCTAAGGACAATGGGGAGGGGAAGGATTAGGTGGTAGGAAAGGGGCCAAGCAGCAAGCGGAACAATGGGTTCTCCTCTTGGATCCAAGCAGCCGGAAACAGCAACTTGTTCCCAGCATTATTGTGGGCAGGTGTGAGGACTCCCCTGCCTGGATTCTCCTATTTCAAGCGCTGCCTCCTCTGAATTACCACAAGCTTTTGTGTGTTTGTGTAGTAATAGCCTCAGTTTCCCAACCTTATAAACTATCTTTAGCATCCATAACAGAGTGGGAGGGAGGAGGGCTCATATGCTGTTTGCCGAATTGAATTATTTTATTTATTTATTTATTTATTTTTTGTGGGTACCGGGGGGTCGACCTCAGGACCTCGTGCGCCAGCAGGCGCCCGTGCCACTGAGCGATATCACCGGCCCCTTTTTCGTATGTGGGTTCCGGGAGTCGAACTCGGGCCCTCGCGCTTGCCGGGCAGGCGCTTAAGCCGCTGAGCCATCTCACCGGCCCCCGAATTGAATTATTGGACTACACGAAACTCTAAGGGTTTTCAAGGTTCTTCATTTTGGTGATCTCATCCATCCATCCATCCACCCTTTCATCCCTCCACTTCTTTGTGAGCCTCCACTTCTTTGTGAGGTCCTATGCACTGCCCTCAAGTATACCATTAATAATCAGGCTCTGCCTGCAGGTGCTCCAAGGAAGCAGGCAATGCCTACCTCCACAACCTAATGGTAAATGCCACACAAAATTTATAGTGGGGGAAAAAGCAACCCTGGAGTAATGAGGTTTATTTTAGGATGGGAACAAAAATCTCTGGAGGGAAGAACCTGCACAATGGCCTCCAGTCCACCTGGCCTGGCCTACACTACGGCCTCTGCCTGGGGCATGAGCTGGAGAGGAGGCTGCAAGGGGCCACGGAAGGAGCCTTGGGCCAGCAGCACAGGGGCTGGAGTCTCAGCCTTTCCACTCTCTACCTCTGTGATCTTAGGCAAGTTCCTCTTTCCTCTCTGAGCCTGTTTCCTCAACTGTAAATTAGAATAACATTCACCTGGCAGTGCCAGTGGCAAGGATTAAGTTTAAATGGTAGGCATGAAAGGGTTTCCAGGGAATTGCTAAGAGCACTTAGTGGGCCAGGAGGCCAGGAAACAGACCTTTGAGAAATCGCGTTTGAACTAGGGAACTTCTCACAGGCTGAAGAGAAAGAGACTGGAACAAAAAGGAGGGTTCTTCTCACTGAGGAGGCCTGTGTGTGTGTGTGTGTGTGTGTGTGTGAATGTGTGTGTGAATGTGTGTGTGTGTGCTTGTTTGTGTGCTCCTCCATCAAGCCTGAGTGTTCATAGATGACTGAGTGAATGGTGGGAGATATTGAGTCAGTAAAGCCATGTGAGGGATCCTAAGAAAGGCTACCTCGGCCCTCCTGAATTCTTTTCTGAAAACAGCACTGACACTGTGCCTAAGGCAGCTCCAGCTTCCTGTGGTACCAGCCCCTCCTCACCGAAGACTGGCTTTAGGGCGACCTTAGGCTTGTGCTGCCCTCTGCTGGTGTAGAGACAACAGTGCTTCTCAAATGAAGCAGAAGAGGAGGGCAGGGAGTATTGTTGTCCTGACTCCAACTCTTGAAGTAACATTTGAATAAAAACCCAACAAAAGAGGAAATTCAGTTTCTGGGCATGATTAACTAGTACTGGGTATTCTGTCTTGCATAAATAACTAGAAAATTGAACACATATAAGAAACAACTGTTTAGACATGGGACAACAGTCAGCACAGGACAGTGATCCCTGAAGGAAGGAAAACAAACAAAATGTTCTTATGATCATGCACACTTTCTGCCTAAAGACACTTCCTGGCTGAGTAGAGAGGGGAAACCTAAATAGAGCATAATGGTCTTTTTGTGTTGAAAATAGACATTGGCATTTGGGAAAGCTAAGCCACTAGGATTTGTGGAGAAGAATACTAGACATAACGAACTACTCAGAAAAAGAGCTCTGAAAACCTGTATAGGCTCACCCTTGAGTCTCTGTGTACGAACTAAGTTGTGCATGTATAGGATAAAACTCTATGACTGTAAACCAGGAATCATAACTACTGGGAAGCTATAAGCTGACAGTTTCTAGAGTTCAGACAGCTGAGAGATATTCAAGTTCTAATTGGCTGGTATTGGGAGAACTTGCTGAACACCTGGATCATTCAGTAGAGACCTCCAAAGGATCGTGGTAGAAAAGCTAAACTAGCTTTCTAGTAAAGGCCCTAGGGCAGGCATGTCCAACACACGACCCACAGGCTGTATGAGGGCCTGAAGAGCTGGTAATGTGGCCCTACAACACCACAGTAAACTTTTAACATTATCATGTGGTTTTTAGTGATATTTTCCGTGACTCTATTGGGTGGTGCTTGAGCGCAGACTGTGTAATGATAGCGTGTAGGGTAGGGCACAGTGCAGTGCTGAGTCCTCCTCTTCTGCCTGCCATGTGAGTTTGAATTAGAACCCGAGTGTCTCAGACATCGCACGTGCTTGTGCAACTTGGTGAGTAAAACAGCTATCGGAGACCTGGCCAAGATTCCCCAACTGCCTGTATGAGGGGTATGGCGAACGATGAAGAAGAAACAGAAACAAATTTAGTAATTCATAAAAGGGGGGCTGGGAGGTCAGTGCCTCAGGATGGCAGAAACAATGACACTCTGAGCTAGCCACTATTTATTTGGTGCACACAATAATTGGAGGGGGCTCTGGATGACTTAGGGGGCAGTGGTGATCTTAAACTGATGAGGATCTTACGTTGATGAGGATCAGTTCCAATGACTCAGAGGGCAGCGGGGATCCTGTTTTGATGTAATCTTGCCCTGAGCGTCACAGCATCACGGGACCATGAAGGCCTCCATTCAGGCCTCCAGGCACTACCTTCAATTTATAATTTTTGGTCCCCAACAAATAGTGAGTACTGACACCAGTATCTCAACCTATCTACATGTGCATGTGCCCGTGAGGCAGGTGCTTATTGTTATTAAGCAGAGGTGTAAGTTTTATTTTATTCTTAAACTTGGGCTTGTGTTATTTTGTTGTAATGTAACATCACTGCCTACACAAACAAAACTAACTCTAACATTCTTCAAAGGAAGGAGACAAAAATTCAGACTGTCAACAATGGGACATTCTCAATGTCCAGTGTTCAAATAAAATGATTGGACATGTAAAGAAACCAGAAAATATGA
This sequence comes from Erethizon dorsatum, assembly GCA_028451465.1. Classification (NCBI taxonomy): domain Eukaryota; kingdom Metazoa; phylum Chordata; class Mammalia; order Rodentia; family Erethizontidae; genus Erethizon; species Erethizon dorsatum. The sequence goes on along the minus strand of CM051827.1, from coordinate 96,724,635 downwards.
CCTAGAATTAGGAGAAAAAGCACTCTATAGGAACAGACCAAGAAAATGAGAGAAACAATGGAATCAGCAGATGCAGATTTTAAAGTAGCCATTGTAAATTATATTAAGAAATATGAATAAAAACATGAACCAAATGAGGAAAGAAGTGTAAGTTAACACATAAAACTTCTAGAGCATAACAGTTTAATAGCTGAACTAAAAAAGGTACTGTGCAGCTTACCAGCAGATTAGAAACTGAAGAAGAAAAGATCAGTGAACTTGAAAACTTAGTAATAGAGATTATCTAAAGTGTGGCACAGAGAGAAAAAAAAAATAAAAGAGCTTCAGTACCTGTAAGGTACTATCAAATGGTGTAACGTATGTACAATGGCATAACATATGGGGCAGGGAAAGGAAGGGTAAGGGAAAAATTTTTGAAAAAATAGTAGCCAAAAATTTCCCAAACTTGAAGAATATAAATAAGAGCCCACACGAAGTACAACAAATCCAAAGTAGGATAAGCACATTGAAAACCATACTAAGGCCCAGAATAACCAATGTACCAAGAAAAGAAAAGAAACAAACAAAAGCAGTGATAAAGAGAAAATACTAAAGAGACAAAAAGATGGCCATGTATTTTTTTTTTTTTTCTTTTTTGGTACCGGGAATTGAACTCATGACCTCACGCTTGCCAGGCAGGTGCTGTGTCACTGAGCTATATCCCTAGCCCCAAGATAGACATGTATTGTAAGGGAATAAAGATGAAATTTATCAATGATTTCTCATTAGACTAAAAGACATTGGAAGAACATCTTTAAAGAGACAAAAGAAAAAAAATCAGACTAGAATTCTGCACCTAGTGAAAATACTCTTCAAAAATGAAGGCAAGAAAAAGACACTTTCACACAAATAAAAGCTTAAGAATTTATGTTGATAGTGCTGCTCTATAAGATATGTTAAAAGAAATTCTTCAGGCTGTAATAAAATAATAACAACTGGAAATTTGGATTTATACAAAAGAATGGTATATTTCTAGCTAGACCAATCCTGGGAAAACAGAAAGACACAAAGTATCAACCTGGGAATGAAAGAGAGCCTTACTATATATTCTTCAGATGTGAAAAGGAAAATACGATAATATTTAAAAATTAACTTCGTGCCAATAAATTTGACAGCTTAGATGAAATGGACAAATTCCTTGAGAAATACAAACTGCCAAAGCTTACTCATGAAAAAAAAGTCTGAATAGCCCTATGTCTATTAAATAGACTAAATAGTGTATGTAATTACAACCTGCCCCTCATAAATACAAAAAAAGAGCTAGGTCAGGCCTGTAAGCTTCACTTGTACATTCTGTTAAATATATAATAATAATAATATACTACAAATCTAACACAAACTTATTGAAAAAGTATGGGATGAGGAAAATTTCTGACTTATTTTTTTAAACTAGTGTTATCCTAATGTTAAAATCAGTCAAAGACATTATGAGGTAAGAAAACTACATATCATATTCTCTTTGGAAAAAAGGTGTAGCTGGGCATGGTGGCTCATGCCTGTAATCCCAGCACTTGGGAGGCTGAGGCAGGAGGATTATCATGAGTTCAAAGCCAGCCTCGACTACATAACGAGACTCTTGTCTCCAAAGAAAAGGTGTAAAAATATTCAACAAGTATTAGCAAATTAAAACCAAAAATATATAAAATATCATGACCAACTGAGGTTCATCCCAGAAATGAAATATTGGTTTAATATTTGAGAATCAATGTAATTCAAAATGTAGAATAAGGGAGGAAAAAAGTATGATCATCATAGTATGTGCAAAAAAAGGCATTTGATAGCGCTCACCATTGAGGAAAGGAACTTCCTTAGTGTGATAAACAGTGTCTGAGAAAACCTGGAACTAATATCACACAATTCTGAGAGATCAAACGCTCTAAGATTAAGAATAAGGCAAGGATATCCGCTTTTACCACTTCTGTCCAGCTTTGTACCAATGTCACAGCCAGTGACAAAGCTAAAAACAAAACAAAAAACAAAAACAAAAACCATACTACTAAATATGCAAAAGTAAAGCTATTTGGATTTACAGTTGATACAAAGGGTACTAAGGGGGCCAGTGAGATGGCTCAGCGGTGTAAGCGCCTGCCTGGCAAGCGCGAGGGCCCGAGTTCGACTCCTGGATCCCACGTACAAAAAAAAGGGCCGGTGATATCGCTCAGCGGCACGGGCGCCTGCTGGCGCGTGAGGTCCTGAGGTCGACCCCCCGGTACCCACACACACAAAAAAAGGTATTAAGGAATCTACAAAGTAGTTATTAGAACTAATATTAATTTAGCAAAGTCACAGGATAAAAGCTCAATTTATAAACATCAATTGCGTTTTTACGTATTAGGAATGAGAATTCCGAACGACTCCTGAAATTTGGAAAATAAAACTTAGAAATAATATTACTTACAGTAATATAAAACATGGAATACTTACGGATGTTTCAGGAATTATGTATAAAGTTATGTATGTACATGGAAAGTACAACATGTTACTGGAAGACCCAGGTAAAGGAAAGCATGAACTCTGTTCACAGATTGGGAGACGTTGCTATTAAGACGTCAATTACTCAAAAATTTACCTATAGATTGATCGTGGTCCTTTTTTCCTTTTTCTTGTCTTCCCTCTTTCTTTTCTTTTCTTTCTGGTTCTGGGGATCAAACCCAGGGCCTCGAGCATGCTAGGGAAGTGTTTTACCACTGAGCCACTTCCCCAGTCCTTCAGTGGAAGGCCAGCAGCGTTTTTCGTTTTTGTAACCTTCTCAATGAAAGATATATGTTTATAGACTTTAATATATATGAAAAATGCAAAGAACCTAGAATAGTCCAAAAGTTGAAAGAGAAAAAAGTTGGAAGATTTACATGGCTTGATTCCAAGACTTAACAGATGTGATGGTAACCAAGATGTGAGAAAGGTTAGGGAGCAAATCACATGGAAATCTTGGGAGAAATGATCTCACATAAAAGAAGAGAAAGTACAAATAGCCTAAGGGGGGAGCATGTTTGACATGTTTGAGAACAATGAGAACACCAGTATGGCTGCAGCGGAATGATGGATGCAGGAAGTAGCAGAAGATAAGGTCAGACAGGTAGTGGAAAGTCAAATAATTTAGGGCCCTGTAGGCTCTTGTAAAGATTATGGCCTTTACTCTAAGTTAGGGAGCCATTAAAGAGTGCTAAGAGGAATTATATGATCTATCTTAATATTTTAACAGGATCGCCCTCATTGCCATATTCAGAGTAGAATCAAAGGGGGGAAGGGCAGAAGCAGGGAAATAAATTTAGAGGCTACTGCAGTAATACAGAGCTGATAGTGATTTGGATCAAGGTGGAGGTGGTATGAATTGGTTGGCTTATGAATCCATTTTGAAGATAGAGCTGACTGACCTTGCTGATGATTGGATGTGAGATGTGGAAGAAAGGAAGGAAGAAAGAGAGAGAATGAAAGAAGTTAAGGTCCAAACACGTGGAAGAAAAAGTTATTAATTTTTGAGATGGGGAATATGGTGGGAGGAGTCATTTTGGGAAGAATAGATAAAATGTTTTGTTATAGAAGTGCTAAGTTTGAGATGCCTATAGGACATCCAAATGTATGTATCACAGATATGACTCAGAAGTTCAGGGCAGAAGTTGAGATTAAGATATATTTATATACACAGGACTAGGTTAGATTAGTAATGGGCTGAATGAAATAGGAGGAGTTCAAAGCCTTCCAATCCTTGGCTTGGGAGATTAGGGGGAACCATCAGAGACGTAGGAGGGAAAGAATGTTTTGCCACTGGCAAAAGTATGCAGGGACAGAGGCTACCAACTGTGTTGGATTTCCCTGTCCCAAAGCTCCTCTATTGGAGGCTTACACATTAGTACTATGGACGGTGACTCCACTTCCTTTTTAAAAAATCTTAGAGTTCAGGGGAAGCTCCACCCACATCTTTCTAGCTTCACGGAAACCCTGAGGAGGTTAAAAAAAAAGGGGAAGCCAGAGCGCTGTCCATGGTGCTGATGTGTAAGTGTTCATTTCCACCCTTTGAAGGCAACATGCATTCCAATCTCAGATCGCAGGACTAGCAAAGAATCAACAAGTCCAGCGTCGCCCCTTGCATAGTCAGAAGCTGAGGTCTTGTGTTGTGGTAAAAGATAGTTTGGGGGGCCGGTGAGATGGCTCAGCGGCGTAAGCGCCTGCCTTGCAAGCGCGACGGCCCGAGTTCGACTCCCGGATCCCACATACGAAAAAGGGGCCGGTGATATCGCTCAGCGGCACGGGTGCCTGTTGGCGCGCGAGGTCCTGAGGTCGACCCCCCGGTACCCACAAAAAAAAAAAGATAGTTTGGGGATGTGTGCTAGCTCCCACTCTGCTTAGATCCCTTATGTTATAGTTGCTTTGATGAGTCTGGCTTGGCCAGGAGGGCTTTTAGTACAGGTAGCACAATTGGGAGACCCTTCCCCCTCCACCCATCTGAATTTCGGCAACATCCTGGGGCCAATTCTCCTTCCATTGTTCTAAGAGAAGCAAAAATAAAAATGACAAAGACCTATGAAATCTCTAAAGCTCCAGGCCAGAGCACAGGCATGTTAAATATCATGGCCTGATCATCAGTAAAGTTTTCCCCACTTGAACTTTGTTAAAGGTTAATGCATATGGACTGCACCTCATGCATGTAATATAATCAGAGTGGATTCAGGGACAAACATGAATATTGAAAGGCCCTGAGATGACTCAGCCCCCTGTCAATCATTTTGTCAATCTTATCTAGAGACCCAGTGAGAGGCACCTGGGATGGGGTGCACATCGTTTAAATTCCAAAAGCCTGATCTATGTGTGTGTGTGGTTTTTTTTTTTTTTCCTGTGGTTCTGACACCATTTTTCTATTCGTGCCAACTTTGTGTTGGCACAGACCTGCCCTGAGCATGTCTTCTCATCATCTTCAATAAATGTAGCTGCTTTTTCTTGGATGTACACTTACAATTCTTTGCCTGTCATACACAAGAGCCTGGAATCTACCTGTTAGATCCATCATGCAGTATCATTTTGACTCAGTCACTTTCCTAGGCTTCCTAGGTTGGAGGCTGTAGGAGGTGGCTCAGGACTTACTTGGTTCCTGAGTCCTGTTTCTACTCATGGCCTACTTCCCACTCTGCTCAATGGTTATCTTGAGCAACCTGTAGATCCACATTTTCTGGCATTTAGTCTTTCCATGTTAATTTTTTCTGTAAAGTTCCTTTATGCTTCCTTGATCTGGGTGAATCTTAAGTGCTACTTCATGCTCAATTTAGGTGCACTTGTTTCCAGAAAGCTTTTGTTGACCCCTCCCAGGTTGCTTAGGTGACTTCCTCTTCTTCCCCCTCTTTTTAATTGACAGTATGCACAAAACTGGTTTATAAATCTGTAGTTGTAACTCTTGCCATTGTTTTCATTGGTCCTTTCATGGATTGCTTTCTTTTTCTCCCTTTTTCCTTCTCTCTCTCCCTCTCCCACCTCCCTCTCTCCCTTTCTCTTCCTGTCTCTCTCCCCAGTCCAATTCAACAAATAATAATAATTTACAGTTAAGTATCCGTCCTCTTTCCCCATCCCCAGGTAAACACCATCCTGAAATTTATATTTATAATTTATTTGATTAAAAATATATATACCCAACTTTAAAACATTTTAGTTGTCATTAAAATTTATAAAAAGGATAGCATGCTATATCAGTCTTCTGAGACTTGCTTTATTATTTTGTTATAATGTTAGCAAGATTCATTCCTGTTATATGGGCTATAGTTTACTCAATTTGGCTGCTATATAACTATTCTTTTGTATAAATATATTGCAATTTATTTGTCCATTTTCCTGTCAGTGAGTATTAGAGTTGTTGCTATTATTTTGGTATTACAAATGATACGCCTGGAGATGGTGATTGGAGGCAAATGGGCACCTCCATCTTTTCAGAGCTAGCTTTGAATACATCCTTCTTTCCTTTTTTATCAAATGCCTCCTTTGATTTGGTCAATGGCAAGCAAATGAACCCAAGCATATAAATTTAAGTGGCCTGTGACAGTTTTGGCAGAGCCAGTCAGGAGGTAAGTCCAGCTCCTGAGCGGCATGCACTCCAACAGGCCTTTGGGAAAAGGAACTGACTGTTCCTGGCTAGCTGAACCCATGGTCAGGACTCCAGGGACATTCCAGTGGCTACCAGGGACACTTTTGCAACCAGGAATCTCCCTCTTTTCCTGTTCATGGCATTAGGTGCCTATAAATGCTTTTGTTGGTAAAAGGAAAAAAAGTTGTTTAGGAAGCTGACAGGTTCTGCCTGGTTTCCTGCTGGAAAGTGCATTCCAGGGATCTACTGTCTCCACAATTTGGACCTTTTCTTAGGTCATTCAGCAGCATCACTTGGGTGAGGTAAGGAGCTTCACTGTTTGAGGCATTTTGGACCTATTGCAGGTCATTTTGGGCCACTGACTGGTCATCAGTGCCATTTGTAGTGAGGCAGGCGCTTTCACCATTTGTGGCCATTTGGACCTACTGCAGTTTATTTTGGGGACCTGATTGGAGTGAGAAGAGACACAGATGTAGAAAAAATTTCCAGGCATTTTTTTTTTTTTTTTTTTTTTGTGGGTACCGGGGGGTCGACCTCAGGACCTCGCGCGCCAACAGGCGCCCGTGCCGCTGAGCGATATCACCGGCCCCTTTTCCGTATGTGGGATCCGGGAGTCAAACTCGGGCCCTCGCGCTTGCAAGGCAGGCGCTTATGCCACTGAGCCATCTCACCAGCCCTCCAGGCATTTTTTGGTGTACTTATTTGTTTTGGTTTGCATTGGTATCATTTTTTTTTTTTTTTGTGGGTACCGGGGGTCGACCTCAGGACATCGCGCGCCAACAGGCACCCTTGCCGCTGAGCGATATCACCGGCCCCTTTTTTGTATGTGGGTTCCGGGAGTTGAACTTGGGCCCTCCCACTTGCCAGGCAGGTGCTTATGCCGCTGAGCTATCTCACTGGCCCCCTGCATTGGTATTCTTTTGTTTGCTTTGATTCTTTTGCCTTTCTCTTTCTATAACCACCTTTATTCCAGGATGGGCACAGGGTTTCAGTACCATCTAGAATTACATAAGCCATTTTGGGCTTCAAGTTGTTCTGAGTCTTCTTTGTGAGCCAATATAGAGAGTTCAAAGTTGTTGAACCATTTGTCAACAAAAAAGTTCGGATTAAGAGATTTTATAAGGATAGAGACAATGGCGGTGTGTTCGAGGAGCTCTGTTGTAAATTGTTCAGGAATAAAAGTGCTTGTGCTACTTTGCAGCTCCTTAGAAAGTTTTAGTTACTTGTGACTCAGGAGGAGAAAGGGAGTGGAGATATTTTCTAAATCCCAGTCCTATTCTAAGGGCAGAAACACAGACAAATTGCGACTAAACATTTTTATTTATTTTTTGAGAGTTTGAGGATTAAATTTAGACCAGTTTTTGAGAATTTTGCTCAGTGATAAGTCAGAGGGAATAGGTAATGCAAGATGTGGGCCTTGTGGAAGTGTTTTGCACACCCATCAGCGTCCTTTAGGGTGGCATGAGATATGTGCCTCCTTTGGAGCATCCTCCAAGCAGAGTGGTTTTCCAGCCTATGAGAGCGAAGGCCAGCTTCACTCTGGAGTCATAAAACAGCTAGAGATGGACAGTAGCAAGCCAGACACTGAAGGGGCACAGGGAGGGGAAAACTCACCATCTCAGAGAGATGAAAAACACGGTCACTCGAGAGTCCTGCAATCTGGCAGCCACAGATACGCCACATCCTTATAACCTGTTTTAACATCCTTATAACCTGTCTTCCTGGAAGAGGATGATTTTTGAGTTCCTTCTATCCCAGGGATGGGGATATGTGGTCTAAAAGGAAATAAATAAATAATAAATAAATAAGAGGAATGCCTATCTTTGGGGCCTTTATAGATGAGCACTCAATTTCTAAGGGTTCAGAAGCCTCCAGTTGAAAAGGAAAAAGATTTTCAGGATTTCAAAGAGAAGAACATTACTGATACTAAGAACAACCATCCCTCCCAAGGTAACTGCCAAAACCTGTCCCATAGCCTTCAACCGAATCCTCAGACACACCCAAGAATGTGAGCTGCAAGCCAAAAATCCATCCCGAAGAGGTGTACATAAAAAGAGGCCAAGCTACCCTGTAACTGCCAAACAAGTAAAAGGAGGAATGCAGGACCCCTTTTGCAAAATAAAAGATGTACTATCAAAGCGACCTCAAATATAAAAGGCACCACAATCCTTCCATGCTCTCAACTTAAACCTATTATAATTTTGATAAAAAAAACCCCACAAATATAAGCAACTAACCAACAAGGGGTGACAATTCTTGATTACTTAAATGAGTCACAATCCTTTTTTTGGGGGGTATTTTTGAGACAGTGTCTCACTATGTAGCTCAGGCTGGCCATGAGCTCACTATGTAGTCCAGGCTGGTCTTGAACTCATGGTGATCTTCCTACCTCAGCCTCCGAAGTGCTGGGACTACAGACACGTGCCACCAAGCTTGGCTAGTCAAAATATTTTAGAGGTGCCATGAAACAAAAGCAAACTCTTACCTTCTTCCAGTGATCTTGGTGGAACCTCCATTATGACATAGGAAAAACAGCTCCCAACTTGTTGGACATCAGATGTGTCGAGTCTGTGGTCCCACAGTATTGAGGAATGAAGTCGCAAACCAAAGGAGGAAGTCAGGAGAGTTTTATTGGAAATAAGAATAGCTCCATCTTTACCAGGTAACAACTTCCAGAACTTTAAAATGACAAAGCCAGAAGGTGCGGAGGTGGGACAAGTATTTTCCCTTACAGTTTGTGGATCTTTTTAGATCTCTGTGCTTTGACATTGGAAATGTCCAAGACTAGTAATGGTCCTTTTATAGTCTTCCAAGTGGATTCATTTATGGCATTCTCATTATCCAGGATATTTTGCTTTTGGTCACATTAGAATTTGGTTAAAAAATAATTCATTTGGGTCAGTGTAAATATTCAAGTTCAAAAGCCCCAGAAAATTCTCCAGGGATTTTTAAATAGCATGTAGTGGATGTAGATACAATTTCTAGGCATCGGCTACAACTTTATTATTTTTTTTTAATGTGGGTACCGGGAGTTGAACTCAGGGCCTTGCGCTTGCCAGGCAGGCGCTTATGCCGCTGAGCTATCTCACCGGCCCTGATATCTGATTCTTGTATTAAGTTTCAGAGATACTATTTTCCAGGCACAATAATATCTAAAAATGGAGACTTTTGTCAAACTATCAGTCAACAAGTTAAAAATGAACTTTAAAGAGTAAGTCTCTTGGCTGGGGATTTAGCTCAGTGGGGCAGTGCCTGCCTGGCAATTATGAGGTCCTGAGTTCAATTTCCGGTACCTCCCGCAAAAGTATAAGTCTCAAAGTGATTGAGGATTTAAAAAAAATATGTGAGCTGGTGAGATATCTCAACGGCATAAGCGCCTGCCTGACAAGTGCAAGATCCTAAGTTCAACTCCCGGTACCCACATAAAGGAAAAAAAAAGTGATCGAGGATTGTACCCGCTCATTTTGAGATACCCTAGAGTTAATAATTTATATTAGCACAACTCATTTAATATTCCAGTAGTGGCTAAAAAACATTTTGACTTGAAAGATTAATAGCTATAACTTACTTAGTCTGTTAATGGATTTGTTTATGTAACAATGCTAATAGTTTTAAGAGATGTTAAAAGGCTTCCTCGCTTTTCTGTAATAGATAAGCTGCTATTATTCTACTGTCTAGTCTTTGCTGAAATTAAGTACCTAAGGTGAGTTTTTAAAAAAACCACTTAATTTTTACAGAAAAATCTTGCAAGGTTTAAAAACAAAGATTTTTGGGCTTCTTCCCCCAAGTATGTTATACTGTCTGCTCCTTTTTTATTTTATTTATTTATTTATTTATTTACTTATTTATTTTTATTTTTTATTTTTTTGTGGGTACCGGGGGTCGACCTCAGGACCTTGCGCACCAGCAGGCGCCCGTGCTGCTGAGTGATATCACCGGCCCCTTTCTCGTATGTAGGTTCCGGGGGTCCAACGCCAGCCCTCGCGCTTGCCAGGCAGGCGCTTATGCCGCTGAACCATCTCACCGGCCCTCCTTTTTTATTTTTAAGACAGGGTCTCATAATTCAGGCTGGCCTTGAACTGAACTCACTGTGTAGCTCAGGCTGGCCTCAAACTCATGGCGATCTTCTTGCCTCAGCCTCCCAAGTGCTGGGATGACAGGTGTGCACCACCACACCCAGGTGTATGTTCTTCTCTAGCTGTATAGTGCTTACATGTATATGTGACACAGTTTGAGACACAAATATGAGTTAATAACATCATCAGTGGGCTAGGTCTGAGGGTTCCCAGGGCTGAAATAAGAAACTTAACTCACCTTTTTTGTAGCTTTGTAGCAGATTCACAAATTCCCACTCTGGGAAAAGAATTTTCAGGTTGCATCAGTAAAAGGCAAGAGAGTGATTTATTAGGCAGAGATTTTAGAACACACTCAAGAGTGAAGTGTGGGTGCTCAGAGAAATGAGGCACATTATAAGCTGGAGTGGGGTATATTTTAGGGGGTGTCTTCAAGATGGGTGATCTGGGATGTGTAGTCTCATTGTCGGGTTACAATGCAAGCTGTGGAGATGTGTTTGAAGTTGACATATGTCCTGCACCAACATTGCTGCTTCCTTGGGGGGGAGGAAGCACAATTTACAGGTGAAAAAGACAGATCCAGAACCTGCATTTATGGGCTTACTGTCTTTAAGACCTTTAGCAATTTTTTCTAGTGACTTTCCTAGAAAGGGAAAAGGCTTGAATAATTTTTGTGTTTTGAAGCTGTAGTTAAGTACAATTCTGAAATCTTGATTTCTTTGTCTCCTTTTTATCTAGTTTTTATTTCTTTTCTCCTACCTCAGAATGAGTTGTAAAACTGCTGGTAACATATGTGTTGGGTGGCATCATTTTGTAATAATCAAAAAGTTATGTTTTTGTTGTAAATTCATCTTATATGTTAATAGTATAACTTTTGGGTAAAACATTTCTAATTAGAGTCAGTTTGTTCTAAGAAAAATATTTCTATTTTTTTTTTTGTGGGTACCGGGGGGTCGACCTCAGGACCTCGTGCGCCAGCAGGCGCCCGTGCCGCTGAGCGATATCACCGGCCCCTTTTTCGTATGTGGGTTCCGGGAGTCGAACTCGGGCCCTCGCGCTTGCCGGGCAGGCACTTAAGCCGCTGAGCCATCTCACCGGCCAGGAAAAATATTTCTAAAAATTAAAAATGTAATACACAGGCATAATAGTATCTTTATTTAAAACAATAAGGCTGAGAATATTGATCTGTTCTTAGTAAAATTTATTACAAAATCTTAAAAAAAAAGGTTTTAAAATTGTCAAAATAATTTCTTGTGTACTTTATTATCTTCTTAGGGTCAACTGTTTAGTAAAATTAGGTATTAGGAAGTTCATATGTATTTAGATATCTGTTTTAAAGTTTTGTTTTACCATTCTAGTCACATAAACTATCATTATGTGATTCTCCTTATTTTTAAAAATGTAATTGACCTGTTATAATGCAGGCGGTCATGATTGTTGTCTTAATATGCTGTGAAAAATATTAAATTGTTTTGCTAAATTGCTACCTTGCGTGTTGCTTATAGCCATGTATTTGGTAAAAGCCATGTTCCTCTCAGTAAATAAGAGACAGTCAAAAATGAATGTTCTTAGTAAAATAGACATTAATACTTGTACGCTGTATTAAAAAATGTTTACAGTTCTGTATGTGTATCTAGAAAAATCCTAAAGGTGTTACTAAACTGTAATTCTTAGTCTTGACCTTAGAAAATGTGCTTTCTTCCAACAGATGATTCATATTGGTTTAAAAGAGAGGGGGGCCGGTGAGATGGCTCAGCGGCGTAAGCACCTGCCTTGCAAGCGCGAGGGCCCGAGTTTGACTCCCGGATCCCACATATGAAAAAGGGGCCGGTGATATTGCTCAGCGGCACGGGTGCCTGTTGGCACGCGAGGTCCTGAGGTCGACCCCCTGGTACCCACAAAAAAAAAAAAGAAGAGGGGACTCTTAAGTATTTACTCGGGCCGGTGACATAGCTCAGCGGCATAAGCGCCTGCCTGGCAAGCGCGAGGTCCTGAGTTCCACTCCTAGTACCCACATACGAAAAAGGGGCCAGTGATATCGTTCAGCAGCACGGGCGCCTGCTGGCGTGAGAGGTCCTGAGTTCAACCCCCGGTACCCACATAAAAAAAAAAAAAAAAAAGAGTATTTACTTAAGTGTTTACTCAACATACCGTCTAGCAGAACTCAACTTGCTTCATAGAAATATTGGCTTTCTTTAATTGACTTGATCACTATGTTTCTTAGTTCAATCCTACTGTACGGACTGGATTTGGTTTGTTCTTACTGGCTTGTTCTATGTTTTTTTTTTTTTTTTTTTTGTGGGTACCGGGGGGTCGACCTCAGGACCTCGCACGCCAGCAGGCACCCATGCCTCTGAGCGATATCACCAGCCCCTTTTTTGTATGTGGGATCCGGAAGTCGAACTCGGGCCCTCGCGCTTGCAAGGCAGGCGCTTATGCTGCTGAGCCATCTCACCGGCCCCATTGTTCTATGTTTTTTGAAAGCTTCGTAACTATATTTGTCGAAGTTCTTTTTTTTTTTTTTTGTGGGTACCGGGGGCCGACCTCAGAACCTCGTGCGCCAGCAGATGTCCATGTCGCTGAGTGATATCACCGGCCCTTTTTTTGTATGTGGGATCCTGGAGTCGAACTCTGGCCCTCGCGCTTGCCAGGCAGGCGTGTACGCCGCTGAGCCATCTCACGGCCCCTGTCGAAGTTCTAATGTTTTAGGATGCTGACTACAACAGAATTACACTTGACAATGGACCCTACATAAACTCAGCCCTTTAAGAGCCATTCTTTCTAAATCTCTGATACTGTTCAAATTTGGCAAGAACAGTTTATGACAGGACTCCTGTCATCTGCCACATCCCCTCAAATGTGGGGACATGTTCTGACTGACCATCATTGGGAAAGCTACCTCAGCTCCACGGGACAAGGCTGCAGATGGTTAATTGGCGGTGCCTTCAGAAAAGAAGAAAACACACTCAGAGGCGAGGGGGGAAGTTGCAGACATTAAAGAGTCACTTGTGTGTCAACACTGCCAAAATAAGTACGGCAGCAGAGGTTATGAAGAAGGGTTCTTATGGACAATTATCTTAAAGCAAAAATGCCCTTCTAGCAGGTGCAATGGTTTGCTATCTCTTGACTTTGGTTTTCTTTTGTATTTGACTTTACAATTTTTAGTATGATACTTTTCAGGCTCAAACATCTACTTTCCCTTTCTTGATGGAATCATCATGCCTTTCAACATGGTGCAGCAGCCAGGTGATATGGCACTCCAAGGCCCTCAAAGACTGAGGGCTGCAATAAGCAAGGGTGGAGTTATAACCTGCACTGCAAGATGGAACTTCAAGAGTTAGGTTTTTTCTTTTAGAGATAAGCAACTTCTCCAAACTCTTTCTTGCTGAGCACAGAACCAACACCCCTCCTCTCTTCAGCCCAAAGGAAGTTGCAGAATATGCAGATGCTGACATCAGGAGGCCTGGAACCAGTTTCCTTTCCACAAGAGAGGGCCCAGTGAGGTGAAGATGGCTAAAGTGATACAGCAGGTGTGGGCTCTACATTATCTCTCTGTGCACCCCCTTCACCTGAGCTGTAGGTGGCTGGAAATGTCAAGGCAATGTGAAGGTCTGCACTGGCTCTCAGTGCTCTCCCTCCCCTCTGCTCCTTACTATAAAGAACCCTTGGGCTGGTGAGATGGCTCAGCAGCATAAGCGCCTGCCTGGCAAGTGCGAGGTCCTGAGGTCGACCCCCGGTACCCACAAAAAAAAAAAGAAAAGAAGCCTTGCCCACCTGTACATGGTGAGATGGTGATTTGAGGCAAATGGGCCTGTCCCTCTCTTCAGAGCTAGCTTTGAATAAATCATTTTTTCCTGTTTAACCAAAAGAAACACAAATGGTACTGCTAAAAATACTACCGTATGTTTCCTGGTGCATGTCTTATGAATATACTCACTCACACATAAATACATAACGTGAGATTTCTAGGTTGTAGAGAATGTGAAAATTCAGCCTTACAAACCTTTTCAAAATGGTTGTATCAATGTGATACTGTTATAAGATATGATACGGGAGATGAAATATGAAAATATTATAACTTCCACCCTGTTGGATGTCTGATATGCTGTTGTGTTCTCTAAAATCAAAGAATGAATTCTAGGAATGATGAAGGTTAAGAGTAGGAAATATTTATTGAGGGAGACAGATATAGCTCCTGAGGGGCAAGAGGGGGCCCGAATAGTTGCCAAGGACCTCACTTTTCAGGGAAGTTTTATAGAGTAATACCCAAGTGGGTACGATGTGGGTTACATTTATTATGGACTGATATAGTCACTAAGGTAATAGCGATCCAATGAGGAAACAATAACCATAACAAGGGCGCATGGAAAGAACAAAGCCTTTTTCTAGGAGAAGATGGGTTTGGAGGTCTTGGTTACCCACCAGGTTGACTGATGTCTATCCAGGCCTCATTAGGCCCAGTGTTTGTCCTCTGAGGAAGAATACAGGCCTGGTCATCTCGTCTTTATCTTGAGGCCTGATCTCCAACAGATGTTTCTCCGGCCATAGTTGAGATGTGTTTTACCTTTGTCTGGCTTTCTTGAGGGCCTAGCCCTATCTGACTGCCTACAGTATTTCTGCCTAGCTTAGCTGTGTATAATAATACCATGGGATAAATGCAGCAGATAGATTCCAGGCTCTTGTGTACAATGAACAAAGAATTGCAAATGTACATCCAGTGGTAAAAGAAAAAGTAGCTACATTCATTGAAAATGATGGGAAGACATAATCGGGGCGGGTCCTTGCCAACAAGAATGTGGCATGAACAGAAAAGTGGTGCCAGGACAACAGGAAAGTAAAAGGCACAGCACACAGATAAATGAGGTTTTTGAATTTTAAAGGAAGTACACCCCAGCCTGGGTGTTTCTCATTGGGTCTTTAGGTAAGATTGACAGGAATGATTGACAGGGTGCTGAATCATCTCAAGGCTGTCAGTGAGCATTCAGGTCCTAGAATTCATCTGATTAAATTACGTGCATGAAATGCAGTCTGTATTTATGAACCTTTAGGAAAAGTTTACTGAAGTTCAGACCAGGAGATCTAATAGGCATGTGCTCTGGCCTAAAGCTTCAGAGATTTCTGGGATCTTTTCTATTTTATTTTCTACCTCTCTTAGGACAATGGAAAGAGAATTGGCCCTGAGGTGTTGTCCAAATTCAAGTGGGCGGAAGGGACTGATTTTCCAGCCCCATTGTGTTACCTGAACCAAATGTATACTCCCACAGGTAACATACAGGAGAATTGTTGCCTCATTCTCTATAACAATTCAATTGCTATTGGCAGTATTCTTAATCTTTGTAAATTGAATTGGGGTAATTGACATTTTGTTATAGTCTTTTATTTTCATTTCCCTATTACTAATGAGGTTGAAGCAATGTTTATTGAGGACATGGTTTCATTTTCTATGGAATGTCTAATTGTGACTTTTGTTCATTTTCATATTGTTTTTTCCTTTTATTCCTTCTTTGAATGATTTGAGGAAATTTATAGATTCTTGATATAAATTCTGGGCCGGTGAGATAGCTCAGCGGCATAAGCGCCAGCCTGGCAAGTGCGAGGTCCTGAGTTCGACTCCTGGTACCCACATAAAGGAAAAAAAAAGGGCATGTGATATTGCTCAGTGGCACAAGCGCCTGCTGGCAAGCGCAAGGTCCTGAGTGCTACTCCTGGTACCCACATTAAAAAAAAAATTATTTGTTCATTATTTGCTACAATTATTTTCTCCCAGGTTGTAAATTATCTCTTTAAAAAAATCTTTTATAAATAGAAGTAATTATTTTAATGTAATTTAATTTATGCATTTTTATATGATTAGCTCATTTTTAGGTAAATTGCTTAAGAAATTTTGCCCTAGGTCAAAGTTATAAAACATTAACCCGTATTTTTATATTCTAGATGCTTTAAAGTTTTATATTTTTCATTTTGATCTTCAGTCCCTCTTGACTAGAATTTTTGTGCATGGGAAAGACAGTGATCCTATTATAGACAGCTAAGTTAGGTAGAAATATTATAGGCAGTCAGATAGGACTAGGCCCTTGATAGAGTCAATACTAAAGAAGAAAACACACTACAACTATGGCCAGATGCACATCTGTTGGAGGCCAGACCTCAAGATAAAGATGGAATGACCAGGCCTACATACTGCCCCAATGAATAAGATAAGTGGTAACACCTGGTCCAATAATGTCTAGATGGACATCAGTCACCTTGGTGGGTGATCAAGATCCTTGGATTCATCCCTTCCTGATCAGTTTTTTGTTCTTTCCATGTACACTTACTAAGTGACTTGCTTCCCCATTGGATCAACATTACCTAACCAACTATACTTACAAACTTATTGATTGGTTATAGTTTTGTCCCATGTTGAACCCACCTAATGATTTTGCTTTATAAAACTTCCTCCAGAAAGTGGGGTCCTCAGCAACCCACTCAGGTCCCCTCCTGCCTCTCTCTCTCAGGAGCTGTCTCTCTCTCAATAAAATTTCCTATGCTTAACCTTTGTTTTTCCTTTGAATTCATTCTTTGGTTTTGGGGAACATGAACTCAGAGCATCAGACATCTAGCAGTTTGGTAGTTACATTTATTTCACCTATAAAACCTGAAGGTCCCATATCAATCCAATTTTATTTTTCCTATTTCTATTGTATTATGTGATAAGCCTGATTTGGGACTGTCTATTGTAATCTATATTTGCCAGTGTGTACCATCACACTCTCTTAATTACCATGATTTTATAATAGTTCTGATAGATAGTAAGAAAAATCCTCCTTTCCTTTGTTTTCTTTCAGAAATACCTCGCATATTATTGACTCTTTCTTATTCCTTGTTAATTTACAATAAGTTTGCCAAATTTCTTCTTAAAAAACTTCATGGGACCTTGGTGTGGTGGCGCGTGCTTGTAATCCCAGCACTCAGGAGGCTGAGGCAGGAGGATCGCTGTGAGTTCAAACCTGGGCTACAAAAACAAGTTCAAGGTTAGCCTGCAATACATAGTGATATCTAGTTTCAACAAAACAAAACAAAACAAAACAAAACAAACCTCCATGGGAATTTTGGTTGGTTTGCATTCAATCTAAAATTAACCTTTTAATTATGTTAAGTGTATCAATTTTTGAGCACGAGACAAATATTGTCACTGGTTATTTAGCTATTCTTTTTTTTTTTTGTGGGTACCGGGGGGTCGACCTCAGGACCTCGCGCACCAACAGGCACCCGTGCCTCTGAGCGATATCACCGGCCCCTTTTTCGTATGTGGGTTCTGGGAGTCGAACTCGGGCCCTCGCGCTTGCAAGGCAGGCGCTTACGCCGCTGAGCCATCTCACCGGCCCCCTATTTAGCTATTCTTTAATAAACTTTCAGTGAACTTTCCTCCCAAGTATTTATTTTGGAAAAACATCAGGACATTCATAGGAATAGTAAATCAACACCTGCATACCCTTGAAATATTTGCTTTAGGTCTCTCTATATAAGTATTAATAAGTATTAATATATTCCTTTATTCTGAATCATTTGAGAGTAACAACCCAAAAGTATGAAATTTATTCTAAAATAGTTCCAAAATATAATTCCTAAGTCCAAAGACATTTGTCTGAATGGGCACAAGATAATTGTCATGAAGAGGAAAATAGGGAGTTAACTTTTTAGTAGAGAGTTAACATTTTAGAGTTAAATTTTACTTCTGAGCTCCTATGCCTGCAACTAGCTACTCCCCTGAACAGAATTGTCTACCACCAACGCCAGGTACTTATTTCCCTTATCTAACTGATCATACCCTGAACGTGTATGTTATCTCAAGCACTTGCTTCCTGCAACTCCCAGCTTGCCCGCACCCTGAACCTGTATGCTTCCCATAACTCTGAGCTTGCCCAGAGCTTGAAGTTGTCTTAGTATGTGACATATATGATGTAGTTTTATTTTAGACCAATCAGTGATAATGAGCTAAGATGTAACCAATCAATAACTGCCAAATACTCTGCTTCTGTGCTTCTGGCTTGCAAACCCTATATAAGCCTTAGAATACCAGAGATCAGGGCCTGATACTTTGGCATTGAATCCCTATCAGGCCCGTCAACATAAATAAATCTGCCTCCAAATCCTGGGTGACGTTTCAGTGTTTCTGTTTGCTGCTGCATCTGGTGCATTGGCTGGGAAGACTGACCATGCTGACCTCTTTGGTCACTGGTTGTGGCCCTTGCAGATGGAGCAAGGACCTCTCCAGGTCCCGATGGGAAGGCACACTCTCGAGATTGCTCAAGTCCCCTCAGAGGTCTGGATGAGGATTCCCAGCTCGCTGCTTCAGTGGCTCACATAGGACCCAAAAGGGAGGAGGACACAGTCTGCCTGCCTGCCTGCCTGCCTGATTCTTGTAAGAACCCTGGGGCCACCAGTTTCAGTCTGTGCCTGCTCAGTTCAAGCAGAAGGAGAGCCTTATCACCTGTCGTTAGTTAGGCCTCCCCGTGGTTTGGGGAAGGGAATGTTTTAAGTTCTGAGTGCCTGTTGAATGGTTGTGCGAGTGTTTGTAACAGACAGTGAAAGCAATAGACTGTTTTGTCTGTACTCCACGGTGAGGAGGAGAGGTTCTTCTCCAAACTATGGAGGTTGATTGGGCTCCACCCTGTGGTTCCATAGATGCATCTAAAGAGGACAAAACGGAGAACCTACCGACACTTCTCCATAGTCTGAATGGTCCCAACATAGCCAAGTGGCCAGGGAGGTATCTGATTGGACTCTCTGTTGAGGGTCTCCCACCCTTTATCTGACACGACACCATTCAAGGGTACACCATACACATGCAGGGAGTCAGAAATGGGAACTAATTAGTCCAAACCCACAGTTCCTGACTGCAGGCCCAAGAATTTTAAACAGGGCTTTTCTGGTGATTACAGAGTTAAAATGAAACCAAACTGCTGCTCCCTGCTTCTGAAAAAAGGATCCGTTCTTCCTGAGAATTCCACCTTGGCAGATGAATCATCCCTCGTTGGCCACCACAATTGCTGCCAAAACCTAAAGTTTCACCTCTGCTTCCAACTCATCTACTTCCAGCCAATTGAACCAGTTCCAGCCACCAGTCCTTCTGTGTAACTCCAGGGAGTCCAATCAGTCATTGCCTGCGTTCAGCCACAGAGGCCCTCCCTCTGGAGCCTTCTGCTTCACAGCTACCCTTACATGCTTTTCCTTGTCAGATGGCATCATCTAAAGCCCACCCGAGATGACTGTTAATTCCTTCTGACTCTGTTCAACACAGAAATGTTGCCATATTTTAATTTAATTTTATTTTTAATTTTATTTTTTATGTGGGTACCGGGAGTCAAACTCAGGACCTTGTGCTTGCCGGGCAGGCGCTTATGCTGCTGAGCTATCTCACTGGCCCTGTTGTCACATTTTGACTGAGAAAAAACTGACTAAAAGGGAGAGATTCCTCCATGGATTGTCAGCCCTCACCAGTGCATTGCCATGACCTTTCCCAAAGGTCACCCCGCCTAGGAGTACAAAATGTGGCCAAAAATACGAAGTAACCCATTCAAGTGCTCCACAAAGACATCAAAAGGGGGGGGGGCAAAAAGCCCATCAATATGTCAAAAGTTACTACTGTTACCCAGAAGCCTAATAAAAGCCCTTCAGACTTTTATGAAAGACTCTGTAAATCCTACAGGATCTACACTCCTTTGACCCTGAGACCCCAGAAAATCTACAGATGGTAAATGCAACCTTCATTGCATGGGAAGCACCTGATATCCATAAAAAACATCCAGTCTGATAGATGACCATACCCTCGGGCCAAAGACCAATATGCAAAATGTAAGGGCAATGGACACTGGAAAAATAAATGCTCATTTAGACTAAAACATAAGGACTCTCAAAAGCTTCAGCCTGGATCAGATGACAACACTTTCATCGGTCTGACGGGCTCAGACTAGGCCAGACTGGGCTCCCTTCTTCAGCTGGGTCACCAGGAGCTCACAGTCCACATCCGTATTGGGGACCAACCTATAACTTTCCTGGTAGACAATGGAACAGAATTCTTTGTAGTTACTCAAAAATCCCCTGTCAGAAAAAGGTTGTCATCACCGGGGCAACTGGGACTCGTGCCTCTCACCCTCTTCTGCCAGGCACAAACTTGCAGCCTGGGAGGACATCTCACCAAACATGAGTTCCCGTATATGCCAGAATGCCCCATACCACTTCTGGGACGAGACCTCCTCTCTAAGTTAAAGGCACCAAGACAGTCAGCCTCCATCTCATTTAACCCTGCACTTTGAAAATTGGCCCTAACTCTTGACTGTTCCCCAAGAGAAAGAATGATGCCTGCATCAGCCTGACACAGAGAAAGGCAATCTTGAAATTCTAAAAAGTCTCCTCCCAGAGGTATGAGCCAAAACTCACCTCCGGGCCTGACCATCAACCATGCTCCCGTAGTGATTGAACTCTGCAACCCCCATAGCTGTCAGACAATATACTATGTCATGGGAAGCACAAACAGGCATCCAGCCACCTAAAGCAGTTCGAGATCCCAATAGACTGTCATTCACCTTGGAACACTCCTCTCCTCCCCGTGAAGAAGCCCAGTGGGGATTACTGGCCAATGCAAGGTCTTCGTGCTGTTAGCAACACAGCCACCACTTTGCACTCTGTGGTTCCAACCCATACACCCTTCTTGGACTGTTACCTCCATCTAGATTTAAAGGATGCCTTCTTCAGCTTGTGGGTTACTCCCATAGGCCAACCCCTTTTTGTCTTCAACTGGAAAAACCCTGAGACTAGACAAAAAGTCCAGCTCACTTGGACTCAATTGCCACAAGTGTTTAAGAACTCTCCCACTATTTTTGGGGAGGCTCTAGCAACAGATTTGGCCATTCTGCCTGTCATGATGGTTCCCTGAGAAAAGAATGGTGATTGATGTATATGCACACAGTTGAAACCAACCCAGAAAGTATCAAGGTTCTCTTTCCCTGAATTTGGGCCACTGATCACCTGCCTCTGATTGTGAAACTCCATTCTGGAGCAACCCCAATCTGCATCAAACAGTGGCCCACGCCACGAGAAACTTGACTAGAAATTCAACCATACATCCAGAGGCTTCAGAGCCAATATTTATAAACTGTCAAACTGCTGAAATACACCTCTTCTGCCTGTAAAGAAACCCAGTAGGGAATATCCAGTAGTCCAGTTCAAGATCTCTGAGGTGTCGGTGCTGCTGCTGTTGCTCTCCATCCTGCAGTCCCAAACCCATATACTCTTCTCAGTCCTCTGCCACTCACAGTCTACTGATACAACTGCCTGGACCTGAAGAATGCCTTCCTCTGTCTTTGGTTGGCTCCCAACAGCCCCTCTTTGCCTTTAAATGGGAAAGACCCCAGTTCTGAACTTGAAAGTCAACTAACCTGGACTCAGCTTCCCAGAGGTTCAAAAACATGCTGACCCTCTTTGGAGAAGTCCTCACAACTGCCTTCGCTAGTTCCCAGCACGGAATATCACTGCACCTTCCTCCAATAGGTTCCCTTATCTAACCAATCATACCCTGAACTTGTATGTTATCTCAAGCACTTGCTTCCTGCAACACCCTGCTTGCCTCTACCCTGAACCTGTATGCTTCCTATAACTCTGAGCTTGCCCAGAGCTTGAACTTGTCTTAGTATGCAACATATATGATGTAGTTTTCTTTTAGACCAGTCAGTAATAATGAGCTAAGATGTAACCAATCAATAACTGCCAAATACTCTGCTTCAGTGTTTCTGTTTGCCGCTGTAGTCACGCTCAGAATATTTAACTCTCATACCTTATTATTCTTTTATATGCACCCCATGTTAAAATTTCACCACTTGTCCCTTTATTGCGTTTTACAATTGATTAAAAAATCAGGATCCAAAAAGGTCTCACACTGAGTTGCGTTGCTTTGTCTCTTTTTTCCTCTCTTCATCTAAAACAGTTCTTCAGCTTGTCATTAACCAATGTGAATTTTGTCTTTCATGATACTTTTGTAAGTACTGACTAGTTATTTGTAAAACATATTTCAAAACAATTGGGCCAGTTTAGAATTCCACCAGCAACTGTGTGATTGTTTCCTCATGCCAGACTCAGGTTAAACATTTTTGGCAGGGCCCTGCTGCTTACATTAGCACAGAACTCAATGGTCTGTTTGGTTACCCTGTCTACTAATGTGAGCAAGGATATGGCTCAGCTGGTATGGTTGCCACAGGCTGGGCTGTACAGAGAGAGGAACCTCTGAAGCAGGGCGGACACCTCACAACCCAGAGAAAATCATGACTTGGGGGGCACAGAGGGGCATGGAAAGTGGGAGTTGCTAGAGTGACTATAGCTAAAGGGTGGACAAAATTGACTGATCATGCTCAGTGGGAAAGGTGAGGCAGGATCCAGCATTCACACACAAAAATGTGAGTGTGAAAACAAAATAGGTCTTAGCAGTGACTTTTCACTCCCCCATATCTGCTGGATTCCAATTCTGCAGACCCTGGAAAGAAGCCACTCATTCATAAACACACAGAAAATATTTTTGGTCTCATTTCCTTTTTTTTAATTGGCTCTTTGGGGTTTGGGTTTTTTTCATTTTTTAAAATTTTCTCTTTATTTAATTTTTTCTTATTTGTTGTTTTCTGTTATTTTTATATATTTCTATTAATTTCCTTTTACTCCTTAATAGGATACTTTATTTCACTTTTCTCTTCCCCTTCTTTTTTTTTTTTTTTTTTTTTGGGTACCGGGGGTCTACCTCAGGACCTTGTGCGCCAGCAGGCACCTGTGCCGCTGAACGATATCACCGGCCCTTTTTTTTTTTCATATGTGGGTTCCGGGAGTTGAACTCGGGCCCTGGCGCTTGTCAGGCAGGCGCTTACGCCGCTGAGCCATCTCACCGGCCCCTTCTCTTCCCCTTCTCATCTTTCTTTTCTTTGTATTTCACATTTTACTTTTTTCAGTATCCCATTCTGCACCCCTCTATCTTTACTAGTATAATGATCAGCTTTATTTTTTAAATTTTTAAATTTTTTTTTTTTTTTTTTTTTTTTTTGGTACTGGGAATCAAACTCAGGACCTTGTGCTTGCCAGGCAGGTGTATGTGCTGCTGAGCTTTATCCCTGGCCCTAACCTTTACTAATCTTTAGATATTTAGTTAACTCTAGGCTTCTACTGTTGAATACTTTCTATGGTTAGGAAATGATAGTTATTGCATTTAGTAGATATTTACTGTATGTCAATATTTGGTTTGTCTTTATGTTTATACTATAATTATAGGCCTTGTTCTATGGTTACAGATGGTTCATTATTGGTTCTTATGGTAGGTCAACACCCAATTTGTCTTTGACTCTACTACTGTTGTTGATTTTGTTGCTATTGCCAGGCTGGCATAGTTGTTGCTATTAAAAGGTTTTCTCTGTATGCCACTATCTGGATTGTCTTTTTTTTTTGTGTGGGTACCGGGGGTCGACCTCAGGACCTCACGTGCCAGCAGGTGCCCGTGCTGCTGAGCAATATCACCGGCCCTTTTTTCGTATGTGGGTACCGGGAGTCGAACTCAGGCCCTGGCACTTTCCAGGCAGGTGCTTACGCCGCTGAGCCATCTCACCGGCCCTGTATTGTCTTTATGTCATTAACAATACTGTGGTCCATTTCTGGTGAACTGGGTGCTGGGCTAATTACACAGCAACGCCCCCCCCCCCCATTAACAGAGGTTGTTGGATCTTGGGACAGAGGCAAAGGCCTATAGTTAGCCATGCCGGGAAAAAGCAGACACTAACTAAAGAGATCTCTATACTAGCAACACAGTCTTTCCAATATAATTGACCCACAAACCTCAGTCCATGCATGCATGCATGTGCATGCACACACACACACACACACACACACAACATGAGAAGACAAACCAACCAAATGCCTTCAAAAGTCCCAGTTTCCCCAAAGCTGATCCCCATGGGGCATCAAAAGGAAGAAAATCAAAAGCCACAGAGCTGAATTATTCAAAATGATAAAAAAGGAGATTAAAAAACAGTCAATCAGGTGCTCCATGAGCTCACAGAAGATGTAACTAAACAGATAATAATAGACAAGAAGATGACCAGTGAGTTTACAGAAGACACTAATAAAAAGCTAGCTGAGCTAAACAACATGATACAAAACATGAACGACCAGTTTAGCAAAAAATTGAGTCCATGAAAAGATACCAAACAGAAACCCAGGAGATTAAAATTTCTATTGAAAGCATGGGCAACAGAACCAATATGAGCACAGTGTTAGAACTGGAAGATAGGGTTGATGCTGGTGATCATATACTCAGAGATACTGTACAAAAAACAAGAGAACATGAACAACGGATCCAACAGCTGCTGGATAATGCAAATAAAACTATAATATAAGATTAATTGTAATTAATGAATAAATCAGAAGACAGCACAAATGGCATAAAAACTGGTTAATAGCAATAATAGCAGAAAGATTTCCAAATATGGGAAAAGAATTTAACATACAGATAAGTGAGCCATATAAACTCCAAATAGCCACTGTTAGGGTTTGTGTCTAGATGTCCCCCCAAAGCCTCATGCAGTCAAGGGTGCAGGCTTCTAGAGTTTGTGATTGATTTGTTGTCTAGTGCTGGGATTATGGCCCTGAGTGCTACACCCACCCTGGGGCGGGTAGCCTGCATGCAATATAAGGGAGGGAAAGAGGCTTGATCTCTCTCACTCTCCCTTTTGCTCTTGTTGCTTTTGCTGTTTTCTGCCACCATGAACTATTGCTCCTCTGCCACCCCACCCTGCCTTGGAGCCAGCAGATTACGGACTGAAACCTCCACAAACTGTGAGCTAAATAAATCTTTCCTTCCTTAATTTTGGGTGTCGGGTATTTTGTCTCAGCAAGAAAGAAAAATAACTACCACAGCCATAATTAGAAAAGAGCTTCTCAATAACAAATCATAGTCAAAATCCCAGAAGTACAGCACAAGGAAATCTTAAAAGCTATTAGAAAAAAGCAACAAATCACTTATAAAGGTAAATCCATCAGAATTACAGTAGACTTCTCAACACAAACCTTAGTGGCCAGGAGAACTTGGAGTGAAGTGTTTTAAGCCCTACAAGAAAACAACTTCCAACACAGACAGATATATCCTGCAAAACTATCTTTCAAAATAGATGGGGAAATAAGGTCTTTCCATGACAAAGAGCACCTTAAGAAATTTGTGAACACTAAACCAGCAGTCCAAAAAGTTCTCAAGGATATCCTAGAAAGAGACAATGAAGCCAACAATGCCAAAAGTCTGACAGAATAAATACACCAGGCAGGGTGAGCAGTTAAGCAGAAGGTGGTGGGGGTGGAGGGAAGGGGGAAAATCAGTAAAGGGAAAATAATGCAATGACAAGAATAAGTCAATACTCTTCAGTAATAACTCTCAATGTGAATGGTCTCTCTTTCCCAATCAAGATACATAGATTGGCAGAAGGATCACAAAACAATACCCAGTGATACTCTGTATACAAGAAACACATTTAATCCAAAAAGAAATTTATAGACCAAAAACCAAACAATGGGAAACAATATTCCATACAAAGGGAACCAGAAAACAAGTAGGAGTAGCTGTCCTATTTTCAGAGAAAGTGGACTTCAAGCCAAAACTGATCAGAAGAGGCAAAGAAGGTCATTACATATTGGTTAAGGGAACAATTCAACAGGAGAGATAACAATTATAAGCACATATGTGTGGAACACTGGCATATTCATTTTCATAAAACAAACACTACAGGACATAAAAGATTAGACAAAAATCAACACAATTATAGTGGGGGACCCCAACATCTCACTGTCACATATAGATCAACTAGACAAAAAATTTCAACCAAGAAATATCAGAGTTGAGCCAAATCTTTGAACAAATGGATTTAATAGATATCTACAGAGTGTTCCACCCAACAGTAACAGAGTAACATTTTGTATAGAATATGCTTAAGTAAATTCAAAAGAATCAAAATTATTCCATGCATATCATCAGATCATAATGCAATGAAACTAGGAATCAATGGCAAAAGAAACCATAGAAATTATGCAAACACATGGAAACTAAACAATACATGCTTGAATAATCAACGGATCCCAGAAGAAATCAAGGAAGAAATTAAACATTTCCTAGACACAAAGAACAATGCCAGCACAACATACCAGAGCTCATGGGACACAGTGAGAACAGTCCTAAGAGGGGATTTGATAGCTGTGAAGGCCCACACCACAAAAGGAGAGTGAGCAAAAATAAATGGCCTAATGATGCACCTCAAGGTCCTAGAAAAACAAGAATAATCCAAATCCAAAGCAAGTATGAGGAAAGGAAATTATTAAGATCAGAGCAGAAATTAATAAAATTGAGACAAAAACAATAAAAAGGATCAATGAAATGCAGATCTGATTTTCTGAAAGAATAAACAAAATAGACAAACCTTTAGCCAATCTTACAAAAAAAAAAAAAAAAGGAAAGAAAGACTCAAATCAATGCATTAGAGTGTTAAAGGTCATATCAAAATGGATCCTGCCAAAATCAAGAAGATTATTAGTAACTACTTTAAAAAACTCTACTCCAATATTAGAAAATCCAGAAGAAATGGATAGATTCCTAGATAAAATGAACTAAGAAAACTGAACCAAAAAGGCATAAAAACCAAGAATAATCCAACAACAGGCAATGAAATTTAAGCAGTAATTAAAAAAAATATACCAACTAATAAACGTCCAGAACACAATGGTTTCACCACTGAATTCTATAAGAATGTCAGGGGCTGGTGATATGGCTCAGCGGCATAAGCACCTGCCCTGCAAGTGTGAGGTCCTGAGTTTGACTCTCAGAACCCACATATTAAAAAAAAAAAAAATGGTTGCTGAGCCAGGCGTGGTGGTGCAAGTCTGTAATCCCAGCACTCGGGAGGCTGAGACAGGAGGATTGTTGCAAGTTCAAGACCAGCCTGGGCTACAAAGTGAGCTGAAGTCCAGCTTGAACTGCATAGCGAGACCCTGTCTCAAAAAGACAAAAAAAAAAAAAGAATGTCAGGGAAGATCTAATGTCAATATTCTTCAAAATCTTTAGTGAAATTGAAAGAGAAGAAGTATTCCCAAAGTCATTCCTGGAAGCTAACATTATCCTGGTTCCCAAACCAGACACAGATTCAACCAAAAAAAGAAAACTATAAGGCCAATCTCTTTAATGAACCTAGGTGCAAAAATCCTCAACAAAATACTGGCAATCAAAATGCAACAAATCATCAAAAAAATCGCATATCATAACCAAGTAAGCTTAATCTCAGGGATGCAAGGGTGCTTCAACATATGCAAATTGGGCTGGTATGGTAGTGCACACCTGTAATCCCAGCACTTGGGAGGCTGAGGCATGAGGATCCCTGTGAGTTTGAGGCCAGCCTGGGTTACAAGGTGAGTTCAAGTCCAGCCTGAACTGCATAGTGAAATCCTGTCTCAAAAAAGACAAAAACAAAACAAACAAAACATAAAAATCAAAAACAAAACAAAACAAAATACAAAAACAGAACAAAACAAAAAAACCCAAACCAAAAAAATCATGGAAATTGATAAATGTAATATATCAAATAAACAGAAGCAAGAATAAAAATCATGGGCCAGTGATATAGCTCAGTGGCATAAGCGCCTGCCTGGCAAGCTCCAGGTCCTGAGTTTGACTCCCGGTACCCGCATATAAAAAAAAAAAGAAAACCAACTCACATGATCATTTCAATAAACACAGAAAAAGCCTTAGGCAAAATCCAACGTCCACTCATAGTAAAACCCTGGAGAAAATAGATATAAAAGGACCTTATCTTAATCTGATAAAAGCCTTTTCCAACAAATATACTGCCAACATCATATTAAATGGGGAAGAGCTGAAAGCTTTCCCTCTAAAATCAGGAACAAGACAAGGATGTCCACTATCACCACTCCTGTTTGATATAGTACTCAAAACAATAGCCAGGGTAATCAGGCAAGAGAAAGAAATAATGTATAATGCAAGAAGTCAAACTATCATTATTTGCAGATGAAATGATCCTCTACATAGATGACACAAAAACTTCACCAAAAGATTTCTAGAATTAATAACCAAATTCAGCAATGTAGCGGGATATGAATTCAACACACAAAAGTCAATTGTGTTCCTATACATCAATAATGAAATCACAGAAAGAAATGAGGAATACAATACCATTCATAATAGCACCAAAAAAAAAAAAAAAAAAAAAAAAAAAAAAAGAAAGAAAACTTAGGAATTAACCTAACCAAGGAAGTGAAAGACCTCTACAATGAAAACTACAGTACTCTGAAAAAGGAGATTGAAGAGGCCATCAAAAAATGGAAGAATATCTCCTGTTCTTGGATAGGCAGAATGAATATTGTCCAAATGGCTCTGCTGCCAAATATAATATACAGATTGAATGCAATCCCAATCAAAATACTGATACCATTCATCAGAGAACTAGAGAAAATCATCCTAAAATTTGTATGGCATCAGAAGAGACCTGGAATAGCAAAAGGAATCCTGGGCAACAAGAGCAAAGTGGAGGCATCACAATCCTGGACTTCAAATTATATTACAAAGCAACTATGATAAAAACTGCCTGGCACTGGCACAAAAACAGACATGAGGGTCAATGGAACAGAATAGAGGATGCAGACACAACTCCAGACACATTCAGCCGCCTGATCTTTGACGAAGGGGACAAAAACATAGAGTGGAGGGAAGATAATCTCTTTAACAAATGGTGCTGGGACTCTGGCTGGGTACATGCAGAAGGCTGAATCTAGCCCTGTATTTCTCATGATGTACTAAACTAAAATAAAAATGAACCAAAGATCTAAATGTTAAAACAGAAACACTTAATCTGCTGGGAGAGAAAAGATAGGCAAGATTCTTGAAATCATAGGTGCAGGCAAAGACTTTTTGAACAGAACCCTGACTGCACAAGAGATAAGACCAAGAATCAACATATGGGATCATATTGATATAGGGGAAAGAAACTGCTCGATGTCCGGTACGAGTTTGTGGCCTCTAAAATCGAAGAGTGAGTTTTAGGAACAATGGCGGTTAAGAGCAGAATATATTTATTGGGGGAAAAAAAGCTTCTGTCCGAGAGAGAAAGAGAGAGAAAGAAAGGTCCTGAATCCCAAATGAGATTTTGCATATGGAACATTTTGGGAAACTTGAATGTCCCGTAAATGTTAGTAATCAAGCACTTTTTGATGTCACTGCTCCATCACTCTGGGTACTGGAGACGCCATCCCCAGAAGACACAAGAAACTGGCCCTGCCCTTGAGGATCTCCAGTCTAGTGGGGAGAACAGTCGTGCTTCAGGCAGGTATAGCAGTAGGAGGAGGCTCGTGTGTGCTCAGAAGAATCAGGGAAAGTTCTGCTCTTCTGCCAAGGTGCTCCAAGTCCCCCAGGTTTTCATCCCTAAAAGGCCAGAGGCAGAAGCCAAGTCCAGGAGGACCTGCAGATCTCCATCCATTGCAACTCAGTGTCATCCTTCTTTCTGCTCCTCAAGCCCAACACCTCCAAAGCAGCAAACAGAAAAATGTGGAAGGGGGTTACCAGAGTAACAGTGGCAGGGATCACCACCCCATTTTACAACCAAGGAAACAGGCTCAGAGAGGTGAAGAGTTTCATGCAACTTCACACCGCTGCTGAGCCACTGGTGGTCTGCGTCCTGTGCCGTGTGTGCTGCCTCCGGGGGAATCTGCGTCGAGGCAGGGGTTCTCCCACTGGGAGCCTGTAGGACAGCAGGAGCGGTCTGGTCTTAACATCTCGCTCCTTCCCCAGTGGACTTACCCATTTTGGCCAGCAGAGGGAAGCACAGAAACACAGATGTTCTAAAGCCTAAGCCTCGTTTAGTTTCACCCTCAAAATGAGAACAGAACATCAACAGGATTCTAGGAAAATAATAAAGTTATTTACTGAATACCTACTATATGCTGAATCATTATTATATATATTATTTCTAATCCTTAAAACAACTGCATGGTAGGGCTGACAGTCTCCGTTTTCCAGACGGAAAGTAGCTCACAGATTAAGTCATTTGCCAGAGGCCGTGGAGTTGGTAAAGGGTTTGCTTTGGGGTTTGAACCAGGTGTACTGGTTCCCAAGGATTGGTGTTTCTCCCAGGGATCTGGAACAAAGATTAGTGAATGAACTTGAGGAATGAAGTTTAGGAAGGGCCCTTCTCCTAGCCGTCCTTCTCCTCCAAGTCAACATCATGCAGGGTTGAGTGTAGATCCCTCATCTGAGGAAGAAATCATTCTGCTCTGCCTCCGACTTCCTGGTATGGACCCTGCCTGACACGTCCACATTGCCTCCTCTCTTTTCTGAAGTTGCTTCCAATACTTTTTTTCCTTCTGAAGCTGGGAAAGGAACCAGGTGTTTGTGGCTAGAGTTTGGGACACTGGACCGGGCTGAATCCTGGCCTGTGGCCTCTGACCTTGCTGATCATCCTGGTCTTGCTGCTCATATTGCACCTGGCCATTCCTCAATGGCCACTATTCTGGGGTAAGCCTCCATTATCTCTCACCAGCTCTCCGCACTGATTTCCCCTCTAGTACTTCCTTCCTCCCCACGTAATGCCCACATCATGGCCACAATGGGCCACAATTCCCTTAGAATCTTCCAGCATTCCCTATGACCTGGAAAAGCCCTAATTTCTCCAGCAGGTGTGCAGGCCAGGTATGATCTGGACCTGGCCTGCCCTCCAGCCTCTTTGCTCAGCCTGTACTGTCCTCCTGTCCACTGCCCTGGCCTAATCCCACAACTAGCCAGCTGCCTCCTGCCTCTGTGGCCTCGCACACCCACATTATGTCTTCTGTTAGGAAAGGTTGTTCCTCTTTCCAGACTCAGCTCTGGTGGCCGTGTGGCAGAACATTAGGGCATGACAAAGTACCTGGTCAACTGGGTGTCACTTGTCAATTGCAGGGACTTGTTAACCATGGAGTTTGAGGACACATGTGAAGAACAAGCGTCAGGGCCCTGTGCGTGACACCAACCAGGGGATGCTATTCTTCAGTTCTTCTGGGATGACGGGAAACTGAGCTTTGCTGACACCAATCTTCTGGCACGACCTCAAGCACGTTTCTGATGGGATGGCCTAGATCTGATGTCAGAATGGTGTTATAAAAGACAGTGGCCATTGCATTTGTGGCGGCTGTGAGCCTTTTCACCAGCCTGCCCTGTACTCTGCAAGGTGCACTTCTTTTTCATACTTTAACTGGCCCACTCACTCTGTGGAACACTTACTTTAAGAGCACTTTTTCTTCTCCAGCAGTTTCTATGCGCTTCCTTTTCTTCTTCTTTTGTCCTAAATAAACATTAAAGATTCACACTTATCAATTATCTGTCCAAATCTTTAAACTGGACAGTAAGAGCCTGGAAAGGACCAGTGGTCACTGCAATACCCAGTAACAGATTTGGCAAGTCAGCTGGGAATAACAAATGGAGCCAGGAGGAAAGGGTACAGTACTGTTTCTCTCTCTCTGAAGTCTATGGACTCAAGCTGAGAAGGACGGGTTTCATTTTTTCTTTCCCTCTCTCTCACCTAGGAAGGTCCCAATACCTCCCCCCCAATGCTCTTCTTGTCCTTTCTCTCCAAGGATGAGATTTAGGTTGTTGAGGGTCCTGCCAGTGGCCACGAGAGGAGAGCCAGCAGGGCACAGAGTAGGAAGCCTGTAGTAGTGCCACCCTATGCTGCTGCAGCCCCTGTAAGGTTTAGCTTCCATGCAGGTGCCCCTGGGTGGGGTAGAGACTGAGAGTCTCTGAGGGGCACGAGGGCTGAGCCAAGTGCCTGGCTGGGGGCAGATCCTCCGAGAGGGGGTGGAAGCCATGGTCGGTGCTTCCTCTGAGGAACGGGTGAGGCTGTTGTGCAGAAGACCATGATCTCCAGTCCCCCCAAGCATGCCTGAATTGTGGGGATGCGTGGACCTCTGGCCGTGGGACCAGGCCCCCAGTAGTGGCCAGAGTGGGAGGGGCACCAGCAGCAGCAGAGTTGCTTCCCACCAATTGTGCACGGTACCTCCTCCTCCTTTCTCTTTCGCACAGCTTGCCTCACCAACTCAAGCAGCTTCAGTCTGCTTAAAAGTGGTGCTGGTACAAAACCTGCAGAGCAGGATGGCTTTGTCACTTTCTGTTTGTCTCCCTCCCCTGGGTCCTTATGGGAAGCTATTGTCTTTCAAATAATTCATGTGTTTAGAAAACCAGTTATAAATGTTGACTGCTTAGATTGTTTGACTAGAAAGACTTACACAATGTTTACAAATGTAAAATCAAGCGGATTTTACCTGAAAATTAAGAGATATTAGAACAAGTGTTTAATTCAGGCATTTTCAAAGTTTACAATTTTATTTGTCTATCTCCTCTATAGTTATTTTACATATAAAATCAATTGAAATGCCATCTTATTGTAAATTAGCAGTAGATAACTAGATGCTTCTGATGAAGTAAAAATGTATGTCTGACGTGTAAAGTACATGAGTGAGAAATATCCCATGTTTACATCAGAGCAATATAATTGCTTTGATTCTTAAGAATAAGTAAACATGATCTGATTTACTCAGGGAAAATGCATTTAGAGCTATTTTAAGTGTGTTTTTATCTGTAAGATGTTATGCTTACTGTTCTAATTTGGTGGTAAAGGTATTCTTAAGAACTTGCAAGTGCTCTAGATTTTCAAAACTGAATGAGAGGGAAAAAAATTGTATAACCATCCTGCTGTTCTGAACTTTCTTGTACTTTATTACACAAGGTAATTAAAATTTCTGGGTGTGTCTGTGAAAATCTTATTCTAAGAATACCTTGGGTTAGTTGTTAATTTGTTCTTGACTAGTGGAAGAGAGTCAAACCATTTCATAACAAGGAGCTTAAAAGACCTTGTAATTTATACCCTGGGGAACATCAAAGAATTGATTATTCCTCTGTTTGTGATTAATTGAGCAATTGCAAGGCATGAAGATTCATGCTTTGAGTATACATAATCACTCAGTTCTCATCCATCTAATTTTATCAGCAGCCACTTCTATTTTCCTTTCTTGTTCACAAGTACTTTTAATTCAGAGAGATGTGACCATGACCACAATCCAGATAAGTTTCTTGGGACTGTCATTTTAGTAACATGTGCTCCATTAGCAAATGCTAGTTTGCTGTGTAAGTTAATAGACATGTATTTATCTATTGTTTCGAATTTAATTTTTTCCTCACACGAATCTGTTTGGGATGATGCTACCCTGTTTCTGTTATTCCTGCAGGTTCAGCTAAGGCATAGTTAGCAGCTTGTATCAGTGCAGTAACAGTTGTTTAAACAACTCTTTCCTTGTTCTAGTTACTTCCGGTAGTATGTGCTTCATTTTATCTCTGAACTGTAGGAAACCATTTACTGTATCTAGTGTCATGCTCTAGTTGTATCTATACCAACAACTCTTTGTTGCTATGGATCCTACAACTTCTGCATTTTAAGTCTTACATAATAAATATAAGCTGTTTGACAGTTATTCCATTCTAAAGAGATGAAAAAAAAATAAAACAAAAAAGAACAAAATTTCAAAACAACATAACAGGAGTGCAACAATGGTTAATACATTATGCATTGTTATCTTTAAATTAGTTACTCAGGGTACAAGATATCAGCATTCAATTATCTAAACATTACTGGCATAAACCTTTCTCTTCAATGAACTAAGCAAAATTAGTAGTGTATCTATCTTAACCACCTTATATATAAATACAATTTTTTTCTTTTCCCTTCTTTCTTTTCCCCATTCCCCCATCCCAGACTCTCTTTCCTTTTGACCAGTTTCTTTCTGATTCATCATATTTATTGTACATTTTGGATCTTATTTACTCTTTCAGTTTCTCACACTAGGGAGACAATATGATGTTTGCACATGTGCATCTGGTTAATTTCACTTATGAGTATTTTCTCGAGTTGCATCTGTTTACCTATAAAAGTCTCCAGTTTATCCTTCTTTATGGCTGAGTAGTACTCCATTGTATAAAAATACCACATCTTTTTTATCCATTGATGGGCATTTGGGTTGCTTCCAAGATCTGGCTATTACAAATTGTGCTGCTATAAACATGGGTGCACATATATCGCTGTGGTACGATGTTTTTAATTCTTCTGGGAAGATGCCCAGAAGGGGAATAGCTGGGTCAAATGGGACCTCCAACCCTAGTTTTTTGAGGATAGATTCCTACTTTAAACAAACACCAAAGCATTGATGGGATGACTGTAAGAGATATTGTTTCCCTGGAAGCCAGGGGAGCCCCGGAAGGATCCAACCTGATATACAGTTTCTCAAGAGGCTAAGGGAGGCCCGGAGGGCTCCACTCTTCTCCCTCAGGTGTCAGCATGCCATGGAATGGAAAGTTACAGAGCTGAGCATGCTCCTGAGGGCTCTGCTCTCCTGGGAAGGCACTGATGCCACTGCCAGAGATTCAAGCAGAGACATCTGCTTAGCACATAGCTGAGTATTACAAGAGATGCTGTGTGAACTCACAGGTCTGCCTCCTTCTGCACGAGATGCCCTCTGAAAAACCCCAGACCTAGGCTTCTCTCTTCATGGGCCCCCAGCCATGGGAAACATCTTGGACAACACCCTGCAGATCCCAGGGACCTCACCGTTAGGTCGCGTCCTTCAACAGTGGGGGTGACTTGACCCTGCCAATCTGAGAAAGGAGCAATCTATGTATTGCAATATGGTTTGGGTCCATACAAACTAGGGAATGGCAAGAGATGGGTAAGGATAGCAGTTTAAATTACAATACTAATTTGTACTTAGATAATTTCCGTAAAAAGCATAGAAAGTGGAGTGAAGTGCCTTATGTTCAGAATTTTTGACTCCTTGTCTCTGGAAAAGCTCAGAATCTCTGGTAATTAGCGCAGCCCCTGAAAAAAAGAAGTGGATGTCACTGATGATTCTCTCCTCAGATCCCCACCTGTGTCTCAGGGTGATGTGGGTTGTTTTCTCCTGTTTGATGAAAGCAACCACACCAGCAGGTCTCCTTGACTGCCTCCTTGTAATCCTCGGTTAGTAAACACTCAGGAACTCCACCGGAGGCTAGCAACCCGATATTTTCAAAAGGTCCTGGTAGGTTTGCAGATGGCACTCCAGACCCCTGTGACTCAACTGCCGGACACAGACTTTTCTGTGTTCAATAGTCAGGATCTAGAGGAAGATAAGAAGAGAAGGGCTGAGGCGCAAAGACAGGCCAAAATTATGGTGTCAAGATTGGCAATGCTTTAAACTCACCCAAGTCATCTAAGGGAAAACTCAAGGACAATTTTAAAAAAAGTTTCCTGATTGATTTTTTAAATTAAATTTATTGGTACAATTTAGATATACATAATAATCACATTCATCATAGAGCATTTGTACTTGTACAGGATATATCTTAATTCTTCTTTTTTCCCCATTCCCCTCCCCTCCCTTCAACACCTCTTCTCCTCATTATTTACAAAGCTTTGTTTCCATTTTATCCTTCTTTTCTCATTTTTTCTTTTCCCTTCTTTCCTTTCCTTCTCCCCAACCCTCCCTCCCTACTTCCCTTTTCCTTTTGAACAATTTTTTCCTATTTCACAGTATCTATTATACATTTGGGTTCTTATTTACACTTTCAGTTTCTTACACCAGAAAGACAATGTGATATTTACACATGTGTGTCTGATTTATTTCACTTAAGAGTGTGGTCTCAAGGTCCATCCATTAACCTATAAATCTCTATAGTTTATCCTTCTTTATGGCTTAGCAGTACTCCATTACATAAAAAACAGATCTTTTTTTAATCCATTCCTCAGTTAATGGGCATTTGGGTTGTTTCCAAGGTTTAGCTATTACAAACTGTGCTGCTATAAACATAGGTGCTCATATATCATTATGGTACGATGTTTTTAATTCTTCTGGGAAGATACCCAGAAGGGGAATAGCTGGGTTGAATGGGACCTGTAGTCCTAGAGTTTTTTTTTTTTTTTTGTGGGTACCGGGGGTCGACCTCAGGACCTCGCGCGCCAGCAGGCGCCCATGCTGCTGAGCGATATCACCGGCCCTTTTTTCGTATGTGGGATCCGGGAGTCAAACTCGGGCCCTAGCGCTTGCCAGGCAGGCGCGTACGCCGCTGAGCCATCTCACTGGCCCAGTGCTAGAGTTTTGAAGATGCTCCACACTGATTTCCACAGTGGTTGCACCAGTCTACACTCCCACCAACAGTGGAAAAGGGTTCCTTTCTCCCCACAGCCCCTCCAGCATTTGTTATCGGTTGATTTCTTGATGACAGCCATTCTTTGTGGGATCAGATGGAATCTAACTGTTGTTTTGATTTGCATCTCCCAATGACAAGTGATGTTGAACATTTTTTCATATATTCATGCCATCTCTACTTCATCTGAGAAGTGTATATTCATCTCAGATGCCCACTTTTGCATTGGGTCTTTAATTTTGGGGGGAGTCTGATTTTTTTCAATTCTTTATATGTTCTAGATATTAGTCCTTTGTCTGATGAACAGTTGGCAACATTTTTTTTCCCACTCTATGGGTTGTCTTTTCACTCTCTTGGTGATTTCTTTTGCTGTGCAAAAGCTTTTTAATAAGATGAGATCACAGTTGTTGATTCTTTGTAGTATTTCCCATGAAATCGGTTTGTTCATGGAGTCTTTGCCTACACCTATGTCTTCAAGAGTTCTACCTATTCTCTCTTCGAGCAGATTTAGTGTTTCTGTTTTAATATTTAGACCTTTGATCCATTTTGAATTTAGTTTAGTGCATGGTGAGAGATATGGGTCCAATTTTAATCTTTGGCATGTGCAAAGCCAGTTTTTCCAGCACCATTTATTAAAGAGGTTATCTTTCTTCCAGTGAATGTGTTTGGCACCTTTGTCAAAGATAAGGTGGCTGAGTATGTCTAGAGTTGTTTTTTCATCTTCTAATCTGTTCCATTGATCCTTGGGTCTGTTTTTTTGCCATTTCCATGCTGTTTTTATCACAGTAGCCTTACACTATGATTTCAAGTCAGAGATTGTGATGCCACCTGCCTTGCCTTTGTTGCCCAGAATTACCTTTGCTATTCTAGGTCTCTTCTGGTTCCAAATGAGTTTTAGGAATGTTTTCTCTAATTCCATGAGATATGCTGTTGCAATTTTTTTTTGTGTGTGTGTCGACCTCAGGACCTTGCACGTCGCAGGCGCCCATGCTGCTGAGCGATATCACCGGCCCTTTGTTCGTATGTGGGTTCCAGGAGTCGAACTCGGGCCCTCGTGCTTGCCAGGCAGGCGCTTATGCCGCTTAGCCATCTCACCGGCCTGCTGTTGCAATTTTGATCAGAATTGCATTAAATCTTTATTTGGAAGTGTGATCATTTTCACTATATTTGTTCTTCCTACCCAAGAGCAAGGAATATCTTTCCCTTTTCTGATATCCTCTTCAATCTCCTTTTTCAGAGTACTGTATTTTTCAACGTAGAGGTTTTCACATCCCTTGTTCAATTGATTCCTCCGTATTTCATTTGTTTTGGATGCTATTGTGAAAGGTGTTGTTTCCCTTATTTCTCTCTCCGTGAGTTTTTTATTCATGTACAGGAGGGCTATTGATTTTTGAGTGTTGACTTTGTATCCAGCAACAGTACTGAATTTGCTTACTAAATCTAGCTGTCTTTTAGTGGAGTTT
The DNA here is from genome assembly GCA_028451465.1 of Erethizon dorsatum. Classification (NCBI taxonomy): domain Eukaryota; kingdom Metazoa; phylum Chordata; class Mammalia; order Rodentia; family Erethizontidae; genus Erethizon; species Erethizon dorsatum. The sequence continues at coordinate 96,686,739 of CM051827.1, read as the reverse complement.
TTGGGGTCTTCTATGTAGAGTATCATATCATCAGCAAATAATGATAATTTAACTTCTTCTTTTCCTATCATCATTCCTTTTATTTCTTTCTCTTGTCTAATTGCTCTGGCTAAAGTTTCCAGGACTATGTTGAATAAGAGTGGAGACAGTGCACATCCCTGTCTTGTTCTTGACTTTAGAGTGAAAGCTTTCAGTTTTTGCCCATTTAGTATGGTGTTGGCTGTTGGTTTGTCATAGATGGCTTTTTATCAGATTGATATAAAGACCATCTATTCCAACTTTCTGTAGGGTTTTTTATCAGGAATGGGTGCTGGACTTTGTCAAAGCTTTTTCTGTATTTATTGAGATGATCACATGGTTTTTGTCCTTCATTCTGTTGATATGGTGTATTACATTTATTGATTTATATATGTTGAACCATCCCTGCATCCCAGGGATGAATCCAATTTGGTCATGGTGTATAATCTTCTTGATGATTTGCTGCATTCTGTTTGCCAGTATCTTGTTGAAGATCTTTGCATATATGTTCATAAGGGAGATTGGCCTGTAGTTCTCTTTCTTAGTTGGGTCCTTCTCTAGTTTTGGTATCAGGGTAATGCTTGCTTCCAGGAATGAATTTGGGAGTACTGCTTCCCTTTCAATTTCATTAAAGAGTTTGAAAAGTGGTGGTATTGGGTCTTCTCTAAATTTCTTATAGAATTCAGCAGTGAATCCATCAGGACCTGGGCTTTTCTTTGTTGGTAGGTTGTTTTTTTTTTTTTTTTTTTGGTACCGGGAATTGAACTCAGGACCTTGTGCTTGCCAGGCAGGCGCTTGTGCCGCTGAGCTATATCCCTGGACCTGTTGGTAGGTTTTTTTTTTTTTTTTTTTTTTTGTGGGTACCGGGGGGACGACCTCAGGACCTCGCGCACCAACAGGCACCCGTGCCGCTGAGCGATATCACCGGCCCCTTTTTCGTATGTGGGTTCCGGGAGTCGAACTCGGGCCTTCGCGCTTGCAAGGCAGGCGCTTAAGCCGCTGAGCCGTCTCACCGGCCCTGTTGGTAGGTTTTTAATTGCATCTTTAATTTCACTGATTGATACTGGTTTATTTAGGATTTTTATATCTTCTTGATTCAGCTTTGGTAATTCATGCATATCTAGAAATCTGTCTGATTGTTTTCAATTCTTTGTATGTTCTAGATATAAGTCCTTTGTCTGAGGGACAACTGGCTATAATTTTTTCCCACTCTGGGTTGTCTTTTCACTTTGTTGGTGATTTCTTCTGTTGTGCAAAAGCTTTTTAATAAGGTGAGATCCCATTTGTTGATTCTTTGTAGTATTTCCCATGCAGTCTGGGCTTTGTTCATGAAGTCTCTGCCTACACATTATAAATTTCCCTCCTAGGACTGCTTTCATTGCATCCCATAAGTTTCGGTATGTTGTATCAGCATTGTCATTTAATTGTATATACTGTGTAATTTTGTATTTAATTTCCTCTGTGACTCATTGGTTGTTCAGAAGTGTGTTGTTTAATTTTCATGTGATTGTGTAGTTTTTGTGGTTTCTTTTGTCATTGATTTCCAGTTTCACTGCACTATGGTCAGATAGTGTGCAAGAAATGATTTCAATTCCTTTACATTTACTTAAACATGTTTTGTGCACTAGTATGTGGTCTATTTTGGAGAATGTCCCATGTGCAGCTGAGAAGAATGTGTATTGTGATGTTTTGGGTTGGAACACTCTGTAGACATCTACCAAGTCCTTTTGTTCACAGGCTTGGTTTAATTCTGATATTTCTTTGTTGATTTTTGTCTGGTTGATCTATTTATTCATGAGAATGGGGTATTCAAGTCCCCCACTACAATTGTATTGGTGCTTATTTGGTTACTCATGTCTGTTAATATTTGTTTTATGTAGTTGGATGCACCCATGTTTGGTGCATATATATTTATGATTGTTATCTCTTCTTCTTGGAGTTTTCCCTTAACAAGTATGTAGTGACCTTCTTCTGTCTCTTTTGATCAGTTTTGGCTTAAAGTTTACACTGTCTGCAAATAGAATAGCAGACATTGCAGAATTTCTTTTTTCTGGGTTCCTGTGGCATGAAGAATTGTTTTCCATCCTTTGACTTTTAGTCTATGAATTTCTTTTTGGGTTAAATGTGTTTCTTGAATGCAGCATATTGTTGGATCTTGTTTCCTGATCCATTCTGTCAGTCCATTTGTTTTGATTGGTGAGTTAAGACTATTTACATTGATGGTTATAACATATTTATTGGCTTACTTTTTTCATGTTATTTTCCTATTGTTGGTTCCCTGTCTTTCTCCTCTGTTTGATTGTTTGCCTTCCTTGGCGGTTTCTTTCTATTGGTGTTCTTGTGTTTGTGGTCTTCATTATCTCTTTTGAATATATCCTTCAGAACATTCTGTAGTGCTGGCTTGGTGGCCATGAATTTCTTCAGTTGTTCTTTGTCATGGAAGTATCTTATTTCTCTGTTGAATTTGAAAGATAGTTTTGCTGGGTACATCAATCTGACTTGAAGATTGTTTGATTTTAGGGTTTGAAATACCTCACTCTAGGCTCATCTTGATTTGAGGATTTGTGTTGAGAAGTCTGCTGTTATTCTGATGGGCTTTCCTTTATAGGTGATTTGTTTCTTTTCTCTAGCTGCTTTAAATATTTTGTTCTTGTGTTGAATTTCTGGAATCTTGATTATTATATCCCTTAGTGTAGATTTATTTTGGTCATGGCTATTTGGAGTTCTATATGCTTCATTTATGTGTATGTCAAATTCTTTATCCATGTTTGGTAAGTTTTCTGCCATTATTTTTGTGAAGAGGTTTTTAATGGCATTTGTGCTGTCTCCAGCTTTCTCACTGACTCCGATCAATTTTATGTTGTTCTTCTTTGCTTCATCTTGTAACTGTTGGATTGATTTTTCATGGTCCCTTGCTATTTTTAAGATATCTTTCTTTTCCTGGTCACTAGTTACATTCTTGTCTTCTAGGTCTGATATTTTATCCTCACCTTCATTCAATATGTTGCATATACTTTCAATGGCATTTTTAATCTCCTGGATTGCTGTTTGGATCTGTTTCATTGATTTCATTTCTTATTTATGTTGGGCATTCATGATTTCCATCATTTTCCTAACCTCTTCTATTTTTAAAATCTGTGTCTGCTTTAATTTCTTTCATTCTGTCATTTCTTTTTGTACCTTAGATATTATTTTTTCTATTGTCTCTTCCATTTTTTTTTCACTTCTGCTGCTATCATTCAGAGAGTTCCAGTGGTTGGCTTCTGGTTTCCTCTATCTCTTTGTGCTCTGGACTTGTCCTGGGTGGGCTGGGCATTTGGGGTTGCATTTTGCTTCTTCCTCTTGTCATCTTCTATTTTTTATTTTATTTTGTTTTCTGTCTTGATGCTTGTAGATTTCCTATGTTAGATAGCTTTATCCCTGGTGTCAAAGCTTTCCTAGGTGTTATCTGTTCCTCAGGGATGTCTTCTAGATATAGGTGTTTCTTGGCCTTCCTGTCTATCCCAAGAACCTACCTTCCCAGTATATTAGGAATGTGGAGTTGCTATCTTTTTGACTCAAGGCCCATTCCTCTGGTACTGGACTATGGTGATGGTTATGGCCCTTGGAATCTCAGTGTTGTCATACAATGGAGAAAAAACCAATTATAACAGGTATGGTATCCTGGTTAAAGTAGTACAATTAGCAATAACAATAGACTCAAGCACAGCTTGGCTACTGACAAACTGTGATAACTATTAGCCTGACATCTTTAACTGTAGGAGCAAGTTCTATAGTTATATAATATAATCCAACTTATATCAGGAAATTGTATGCAATTTTTTTCCCCTTAGTAGAGTGATATTCCTCTATTGTGTGTGGGGGTTTAAGAGGGATAGGGGTAGGATGGAGAGGTGGGTGGCATTAAATATAGTAGGAGCAAATCTGGTGGGCAAAGGGTGATCATCCAAGTTTTGGGTAATTGTAGGATGCAAGAGGGAGGGATTGGAAGAGAAAGCCTAGGAGTATTGAAGTGAACCAGAAAGGGAAGAGGCAATGGTTACCCACATGAAAGTCTCATAAAATCAAGTGAGATGTTGATGAAAGAGAAGAGGATGAGTGGAATAATATGAAGGGAAAGTTTAGAGATCTAAATTGTGAATGAGAGGGAAAAGAAGGCAGGAAAGAGAAGGTAAAGAAAAAAAAGACAACAGGAAATAAAAATAATCACACACAAAACAACAACAAATGTACAGAAAGAAAAACAAAACAGGGCAAAACAGAACAGAGAGAAAAAGAGAAAAGGGAAAAAACACAAACAACAACAACCACAACAAAAATACAATAAAATTAAACAGCAAAATAAAACACACTAACTGAGCAGACTACCAAGAGAAAAACCCATCAGACAGGGAAAAATAAAAGTAGTGAGATTCCTCTAGTGTCTCCAGTTCTGTGGTAGGTCCAAGTCTGATCCCGGAATGTGTACTCCAGCCAAGATTGCGGGTGGATTTGTGCTGGGTTTGGGTCTGATTTTTGTCTCTGGATTTGGGGGATGGGATTAGTTTTCTGTGGTTGGAGTTCTCCCCAGCCATTTAAAAAAAGAAAAGGGAAAAGAGAGAAGAAGAAAAAAAATAGGGAAAAGAAAGGAAAGGAAAGGAAAATAAAATAAAAGAAAAGAAGGTGGCACTACTCGCCCACTTCTATTCCGTGTGTCTTTGTCCCCAAGCACAAAGCTGGTTCACCTAACTTAGCACCTGTTAGCTTGTATTGTCACTGTTGCTTCAGATTTTTCCATGCCACTAGTCTCGCCTGTACATCTCGTGTGCTCTAGCCGGGGTTCTGCTGTGTTGCTGGTGTTCCCGCTGGTCTCCAGTTCCCGAGTCCAGGAGCCCATCTCAGACTCCTTCCTGCCAGTCGCTGCAGCTCCGGGTCAATGGCAGGAAAAGCAGCCCATCTCCAAGTTCTTTTTTCTTTTCTTTTTCTTTTTCTTTTTTGCAGTAAAGCAAGAGAGACCAAAACCTAACCGGAGTTACAAAAAACAAGACAGTGATGGCTATAAAGGAAGTGACCAGGAGCAACTGAGGTACTCCTTTACCTCTTACAACTGGTATATGTACTTCACAGAAAAACAAAAAAATAACAAATCCACAAGACACAACAGCTAGAATTACAAAAATCCATTCATCCAAGGGTACTGGAAAGCAAAAAGGACAGATAGGAGGGTAAATGGCACAGGGGAAAAAACAAAGTATTCCAATCATTCCAGGTACAGGGTCTGGCAAATGCTAGAAAACAGCTGCAGAAAAACCTGTGGTCAATTCAGACTCAGGACGGTGTTAAAAATCCACACACTGGTGTCAGGAAGATTCTACTGCATGTGCACCAGAGACAAAAATTCCAGTTCTTCAAAGAGAAAGGAATATGCAGAGGACCTTTGGCAGAATGGGTCCTGCCTTCCCTGGCCAGGGGTGGAGGACAGCAAAAGAGCTGCCGCAGCCTCCCTCTGATCCCACCCATCCTCTTTGGATGGCAGGCGACTCAGTGACCTGCAGCAACTTTCAGTATGGCAGGAAATGGATGTGGTAAAAGGAACTGCTCTGCAGAGGGGGCGCTGCTGAGTGCAGACTGCAGGTAGACGACTTATGGAAGAGTCTAATGCTTAAAACCACCAAGACCACCAAGGAGAAGAGACGCAACTGGAAAAGGCATGCTTTTCTAGGGGTCTTTTGCTTCATTGGCATTGATGATGAATAAAGGAAAAAATTATAGAGAAGAGGCCGCCATTGATAATACATGAAGCCTGGGCAGACCTAGGGCAGACCAAATCCGAAGTAGGAAGGCCAGTTCTTTTCTATGTTTGACAATCGCTGATGCATTTCAATTCCTTTATTGAACCAATGGTATTTGAAGCAGTACAGTGAGTAGAAAAGGGACATATACAGTAGACTTACCAGCTGACCAACAAGATGGATGGGAAAGGGACTCACAAACATCCCCTGGATAAGGAAAAGAGCCTGCAGCAAAATGTTGAAAAACACGTCAGCAGTTATTTTGCTGATACTGGGGAATGGGTGAGACCTCCTCCCTGATACCTCAAATGCCAGGTCAGCTATAGTATCTTGAAACCAAACAGCATTCAAAACTTTGCGAAGCACAAACAGAGGAAGCACCCAAAGAGCGCTGAAAATTGACATGAGGGAGAGTTCCAGCCATGACCAAACATCGCCATGTAGAGATGGATCATCAATAATTCAGGGTGTTACTGACTGAAGCACAGGCATAAACACTCAATAAAACAAGAGGAGACTGAACCAGAATACTTTGCCACTTGAAGCACAGCCCTGGAAAATTCTAGTGATATGTGGTTCACTCCCTTGCTTCTGTTCTATCCTCTGGGCTCTCATCTGAGCCAAGACACTACTTGCCCTTCTTCGATGCTGCTGCTCTCTCTTTTGCAGGATTTGAGCATCAGCATCGAGCTTTGAGAGGGTACAAATGTCCTAGATGGAGTCTTTGATTCGCCTGCCAAGGTTCTGGAGACAGGTGTTGTCACTGTCTGCCATCTCTCTACCACCCAGGTGTCTTATCAACTACACAGAGGAGAGAGGTGACCCAAAATCTCTCATCATGAAGGACCCCACAGCTCTCTCACCCACCTCCAGCCCCTTCTGGCCCTCTGGGCCTGGCAGCCTGCTCCATCTGGACACTCCCAGGCCCCAGGCTGGAGCTGCTGCACCCGCACCTCTGTCCAGTTCTTTGAACAGGGCAGTAAGAACCTGGAAAGAACTGATGGTCACTACAATACCCATGAAGGTTCCCACGACCTCCCTTTTCAGTCCAGCTGGAACAAACTCCTCTTCCCCTCTCCTTTCCCCAATGTCCCAGCCCTGTAAACATTTGCCTGACCTGGTTTCTTCTGTGTCCAGTGGCTGAGGATAGTGGTGCACATTTGTAATCCTAGCTATTTGGGAGGCTGAGCCAAGGGGATCACTGGAGCCAGAGTTCGAGACTAACTTAGGAAGCAGCAAGACCCTCATTTAAAAACAAAGCAAAAGAAAGTGAAACAAAACAAAACAATGAAAACCTGGTTTTGTGTTTTCATCTCCCATTCCTTGGTGAGGTCTTGCAGGTGAGGCCTCACTGCAGGGAACATGGAAGTGCAAGATGGTAGGACTTTGGTTTGGGCTGTGAAGGGAAGGGGATCTGGGAGGCAGTGGGTTCTGTGTCCACAGGACTGCAGCATAGGTACATCTCCTGAGTCCCCAGTGTAAATAACTTCGGTAGCCAAGGTCGTTTGCTGGCCTATTTAAGTAACGTATATAACCAAGGCCACTCTGCTGGCACACAGCCACCTTTGTCTGTGCTCCTGTATATGCCCAGATGGCCATGCTAACGTGCACAGCTGTGTGACCACTGGAAATAAAGATGTCAAATTTGCCAGCATTCCTCCCCTCTTCTTTCAATTGCCTGCCACCCCACCTGTAGAACCTCTATCAGAGTCATTGTGCAATAATCCCATCTGAGATAACTTCGTGTTCCCAGCCCTCACCTGGTCCTGGAGCACAGTGGTAGCTTTGTGGGTATTTATTGAATGCCTGATCTTAACCTCAGACGACTTGACTTCTCAGATGCATGGCCTCAGATACCTATTGCTCCAATATCCTACCAAATAATGGGAAAAACGTCACAAAGGTGCATGAAGAAAAAGCTAGCTTCAGTGTCCCTGTTGGTTAGTCTCCTCTCTCCTCCAGACTCTCCCTCAATTAGGGCACACTCTCACCATGGCCACTGAGAGAACCTACTCTTGTGCCAAGGGAGAGAGGAATTCTGCCTTGGCACAGCCTTTGGGCACATTCTCTCCTCTTTTCTCCCTAACCACTTCCTTCTCCATATTTGTCCTCCAGTCCTTCTAAAACACTGCAGAGTTCCTGGCTTCCTGAATCATGCATCCCCCTATTGTTGTCATTTATCAGGAGAGGGAGGAGATGAGAGGGAGGTAGGGGAGGGTGAGTCACACCTTTAAATTCTGTGGCTTCTATCTTTTTGGTGAAGTGGCACGTACTGATAAGCAGAAAAAAATTCCTCCTTTTTGGCAGCTGCTGCTAGGGAGGGGATTGGTGATTTGCTATGCAGGAGCTCAGCACCTCCCCAGGGAGAATCTGAACAGACAGCTGGAACCCTCAAGCAACTGGCTTTTTTTGGTCTTCATTTGCAGAACTCCATTCACATTTTCTGCCCTTGTCTTGTCTTTCCCACTCAGAGAAGTGTTTGTTTTATTATTTTCAATAATAAAATCGTTTAAATTTTTGAATAAAAATCATTTTTCAATCCATCTATGCTGATTTTAACTTCCTGGTTTATTTAGGGGGTTTTGTTCATTGGAGGAACCATCACCCACCTCTGGATGTGTCTGCCAGAGCTCTGGTCACTTCCCAATCAACTCCAGAGAACATTCTCAAGGGAGCAAATTGTTGTACCCTTTGTTGTAGTGATGCTTCTGTGGGCTTCATGAATTTTGCACATTTATTATATTTAGAGCAAGCATGTGCACCCCATGGAAGCTGAAATGCTGCAGAGTTCAAGTTGCCCTGCGTTACTCAGCACCAACACCGTCCTGGGCCCAGAGTGGAGGGTCATGAGATCACTGTCCTCAGGGTGTCAGCCAGGCAAACTGGCATTCTTGCCCTGGGTTCCCCAAAGTCCTCTAGTCTCTAGAGTCACTCTGCCCTTTGCTATTCAGAATCACCCGAGATATCTTCCCATACAGGGCAAAGTAGCACCACTCTTCCAATCACTATTTTCAGGGTTCATGCTTCTCCTGGTGGCCTTGGGGTCTTGTGGTGGTTTTAAATATGTCTGCAAATTCTTTGACACTCTTCCTACCAAGGGCTGAGTCTAATGATCTCTCCTAGTATGGGTTGGTCTTGGTCATTTGCTTCCGATCAACAGAGGAGGGCAGAGGTGATACCACGTGATTGCTGAGGATAGGTTGTTGTGAACGAAGACTGAGGCTCTGACAGACTCTGTCACTGGATGCTGTATTTGGAATCTAGCTGCCATGTTGTGAGAAAGCCCAGGCCACATGGAGAAGCCATGTGTAGTTGTTCTGGCCAACAGCTGCAGCTGAGGTCTCAGGTGATATGTAAGTCAACAGGTCTTTGAGAGGACTCCTGCCCCATCCCTACCTGACTGTAATCTCCTTATGGCCTGGGAATACTGTCCTGTTTCTCTGCTTCTCAGTTCCACATACACCATTTCCTCTCCTCCATCACTCTGGCAAAACATCACTCATGCATGGCAAATGTTTGTAGAGGATGCCAGGTGTGGTGGCACATTCCTGTAATCCCAACACTCAGGAGGCTGAGGCAAGAGGATTGCTGAGAGTTTGAGGCCAGCCTGGGCTACATAGTGAACTCAAGGCCAGCCTGAACTACATAGCAAGACACTGTCTCAAAAAAAAAAAAAATGTTTGCAGAGGGAGATATTGAAGATTTGGGGCCACAACAGGAAGGTTTGGTGCCAAAGCAAAAACTAGGTTAAATGAGAACTTCAATTTGAGTATTGGACTCACATGAGTGAAAATTCATAGGCAACACTCTACCCACAGGGACTTTCTTATAGGTCTTGTCCACTCTTGGGCACACCTTTCTGCCATTGTCTTGGGCCTCTCTTTTTTCCCACCCCCATTCCCCCTTTTTGCTATGTTCATTCTTATTTTCAAACGTAGAACCATCCAATGGTTAGATCCTTAGTCCATAAACTTAGGGCCACAAGAAAAGAAACACTATTTCTCCATATTGAGACTTCTTTTCTTTTTCCCACTTCCTTCCTTTGGGGGCAGAAACAAATCTCAGTCATATCAAGGTCTCCTCAGTCCTCCTTACCATACCATATTTGGGACACTATAACAAAATACCATAGAGTAGGTCATTTATGAAAAATAGAAGGTTATTTCTCACACTTTCAGAGGCTGGAAGTCCAAGAGCAAACCACTGGCTCATCCACTGTCTGGTGAGTACCTGCTTCCTGGTTCACAGCCATCTTTTTATGTCCTCACAACTAAAGGGGCAAGGGAGCTCTCTGAGATTCTTTTTAATAAAGACACTAATCCTTTCATGATGGATCCTGCATCATGACCTAATTAACTGCCCAAAGGCCTCATTTCCTCATGTCATCACACTGATGATTAGGTTTCAACACATGGTTTACAAACATTCAGACCATAGGACCAGTCTTGTGTCAAGCTCTAACAGTCACAACACTGGGGGGGTTGGGGTTCAGGGTTTTTGTCCTTGTTGTAGGGATAGGGGTCTGTAGGCAGGGAAAGAATAGCATAAAGGCCTCAGTAGGCTTTGTTAAAGAAGTTAGCAGAAAATCTTACTAAAAGTGCCTTTTGCCTCTGCAGTTAGATTCACTGGCTAATCCTGACTAAAGGAGTTAAAACTTTATTAGGGGAATTCTTCCAGGGGCGATTAAAAGGACAAAGGTACTGATATGAAAAAACCCCAGATATAGAAAGGCACCATGTAGCACAAACAGGATAAGAATTTACAGCTAAGGACGGAATGCCTTTGAATGGAGAGATTAACCAGAGGAAGAGCTGACCCACAAAGCACAGAGGAAGCCAGGAACACAGAAACCAGAATACCACTGCCCCCTCTCCCCGCAATAGAATGCAAAGGGGACAAGGGGAGGCTACCCAGTGTAAAAGGAAACACTTATGTAGTGTATAAAAATACACACACCTATGCATTGATACATATATTCACTCTAGAGTCACTATATTACTGCACTAGATACGTGCCCATCCCTTTACTTAATCACTAACTCTAAACTGCCTTTTCTATAAGGCCCCCACCTAACCAACCTACACATCACAGAGACAAAGCTCTGACATGGACAAAAGGGCAGCAGGAAGTCAAACAAAGCCCACCAAAAAGAATGTGCACATAGACAAATGTGCATGGGTTAGGGTCTTGTGACCCAAGACCCATCCAAAGACAGCCCAGGGAACCAACCAGATTGTGACAAGTTCCAGGTATCCACCTGGAAAGAAGGGTCCTTAATCCTAATGAAAGAAATGAGGGACAAGGGCTCAGCGGTATCCAATTTTTTCTGGACCCCTCTATCCTCTCTCCAGGGCAGCTTGTTTTTATCTTCTGCTTTTTTCCTCCCTACAAATAAATCATCTTCCTTTCTTAAACTCACTTCCTCTAATTCATTATTGGTGATGAGTGCTGAGATTTTTGGTGCTGAGTTTTCCATCTCGGCTCGCTGCTCACCCTGTTGTGACATTGTGGTCATGCCCCAAGCTGTACATGGTTCTATCTCACCTTTACTCGTCAATTCATAGAAGTGGTTGCTGTTTCCTTGTTTCTAACCACAAAGCCTCTCCCATTCTGACTCCCTCTCAGCTACTCCTGAACCCCACCGGGGTACACACAGCACACATTTGCTCCCCTGCTGTGAGGCTGTTAAGGCCCTCAGCCTATATACACTGTGTGGCCCCCTCCACTCTACATTTCCAGAGCTAGGAAAAGCCATGTGTCCTTTTTTTTTTTTTTTTTTTTTAAAATGTGGATACCGGGAGTCGACCTCAGGACCTCACGCTTGCCAGCAAGCGCTTGTGCCGCTGAGCAATATTACCAGCCCTTTTTTTCCTTTATGTGGGTACCGGGAGTCGAACTCAGGACCTCGCGCTTTCCAGGCAGGTGCTTATGCCGCTGAACTATCTCACTGGCCCCAAGTGTCCTTTTTTACTTTGAGTTTCTGCAGAGGAAATGTAAGGAAATTTCTTGCAAACTCAGTGGTCTTCATTTCTTCTTTACCCTTCTCTCTTTCCTCTCGTTCAGTTCAGGTCTGGTCTCAGCTATGGGAAAGTGGCTCAAACAGATGATGTATTTTTCCAAGTTTGTTATTGATATTATAGAGTTTATGCTCCAAATCTTTCAGGCTTAGGTTTGTAAATCCTGAAATCAAGAATCTAACTCTGATTGAAAGACCTGCAGGTCTAGTTGGTGGAGTGGAGATTGGGAACGGAGGAGAGCGATAGCAGAAGTAGTGAGAAGTAGACATCACACACAGAAATTTAAAGTCTCTTTGTTGGCACACGTCACATATAACCTCTGGCTAAGGTCAGTTTATTTCAAATTTACCTTTTACTGTCTTCCTCTAACTAAAAGAACAGTATCTCCCCAGGGACCTTTTTCTTTGGCAGACTGCACAGATTGCAGATGATGGTTTAAAATAACACTCCACACTTTCTATTACATAATTATAAGATTGTGTAACTAGAACAATTGTGAAGGCCAGCACTGAGGACCTTGAGATAGAGAGGAGGGAGAGACAGGTTGTAAGAGTGCACTGCAGAAGTCTTCCTGGAGGAAGTGGCATTTTAGCTGGGGAGAGCATTCTAGGTGCAGGTTATGGGCAAAAGATAAAGGGAAACTTCAGTGTGTAGGTGAGGAGGGGGCACTAAGTTGGCCCTTGGGAGTTAGTTTGTGCCAGGCATGGGAGGCAGAGGGCTTGGCTTCCACCCCAAGGGGAAAGAGGTGTGAACCCATCAGAGGGGTCTAGGCAGGGAAGTTCTGCAATTTAAATGATTTCCTCCTTGCTCCCTTTACTGGTATTTGCTCATTCCACTCTCCCTACTTGAAGAGCCTGGTGCCATTCTCTTCCTTATATGGGAAATATTTGTTGATTTGCTCAGACCTGCACCCTCTCTCCTTTCTCTCTACTCCTTGCATCTCTCAGCAATCCTGAACTTCAGGCTTCTGAATACTCTCTTCTCTCTTCCACCTCCAAGCCTTTGCTCTTGCTGTTCCTTTTGCCAGGAAAATCCTCCTCATACTCCTTTCTATCTGGCTAGCTCTTATTTATCCTTCAAATCTTGGCTCTGCAGTTACCTTTCCAAATCATATCTGAGCCTCTAGGCTTAACCAAGATTCTCTCTGTCTCTCTCTGCTCCTACAGATTTCTGAACTGTGTCTTCTCTGGTGTCCCAAATTTGACCCCAGAATAACTTTTAGGCTCCTTGTATTATAGACAGCTAAGTTAGGTAGAAATATTCTAGGCAGTCAGACAGGCCTAGACCCTTGAGGGAGTCAGTGCAGAAGATGAGAACACATCAAAACTGATTGGAGGTGCATCTGAAGAAGATTAAAATCACAATGGTCTGATTCACATACTTCCCTAAGGGGTAAATGGGAGTTTGAGATTATTGGTACCACCCTTTTGAAATTCCCCATATAAATAAACCATTATCTCATTAGGGGTGGGCCATCCTCTTCCACCCACTAAGACTAGAACCACTAAGACTAAGACAAGCCTAAGACTAGATTATTGACCAACTAGTGGAGCACACAGTCCAGAGAAAGTGCACTCACACTCGCAGTTTCATCACACTCAGATGGTTCACTAGCTCTCAGCCTAACCCAGTGTCCAGGGGGAAAGGTTGAGCTCTGTGCTCAGGCTGAGCTGGACAAGACCTGGGCAAGTCCATACCTCTCTGAGCCTCAATTTTCCCTTTGGTAAAATGAGGATAGTGATTCCTGACTCTGGATTATGTGTGATGAAGGTTAAACGAAACAAACAAACAAACAAACAAACAAAAACAGATATACCTCAAGGACTTGGTGGCCCAGACATTAGTGTAAGGATGGCAGTTATCCTGAGATCCTTGTGGGGGCTCTCAGGAGGGAAGGGTTCACTTTGCTGGGGTGGAGGTGGACAGGATCAGCCCTTGAGGGTGGAGAGGAGATGGAGAGGAGCAGTGGGGGCGATGTAGGCGGTGTAACAGGGATGAGCCTGAGATAGCATTGGCTGGATATACACTAGCACAAACACAAACACTGAGCTCAGAGCTGATTCCAGTCATGTAGCTAGTTAAGCTTCAAAGAAACTACAAGAAAAAAGATAAAATAAAAATAGATAAGAATCCTTCCTCACAGGAAAGAAACTTATTAGAGTGTGCTAAATTAACAGCTCCTCCCTAATGTCCAGGCTAAAGCAACTTCGAAATGCAGAGTAACCAGTTTTCAGCTAAGATCCGGCTAAGTAACTGATTTTTAAAACTCCACAAAGCCTCATGCTCTGCTTATCTATATATGGCCGAAACAAAGACAGCACATTGGACTTCTATTCAAAATCCCCTCTTGGGTATCCCCCAAGAGCTTTTTTGTTACTATTATTTCCAATAAATACTCTCCTAACTTCCTCTTTCTGTCTTTAATTTTTTCATTAAAAATTTTATTTCCATATAAAAGTGCCAAAATATCCACCAATGTCATAATCTATCTCAACAACCAGTTTATGCTAGAAATGTAAACACAAGCCTCTTTATTCGCATCGTTTGAAAATCCAATTCTTTCACACATTCCTACAGTATCTTGAGTCTCCGGACAGTGGGAAGCTTGCACTGCGATTTGCTGTAGTAGTCCGTATGTCCAGGTTCATATAGGCACAAAAGGGGTGAAACCCTGGGTAGTGTTCCCTATACATGACCGCCTAGTTCTCCACGTGGGCCGAATGTTCCATGGTGGGACTGATGGGGCAGTGATTTTCATACGTATTGTTTTGCTGGGCCCAGATGGAACCAAAGAGTCCAGACATTGGAGACAAGCTTCGGGCATTGGCGAGGCAGGGTGGAGAGCTGATGAAGCTGGCGCATTCCCAGGCAGTTGGTATGTTGGTGCAGTGTTCCAGGTAGAGCGAGAGTTGTGATCAACAAAGGTGGTCTGAACTTCTGGAGGATAGAGGAACCCACTGGATAATTCATATTTTCTTCTGGAAAGGCATTGTAATTGTTCAGTTCCAGTGGGCAGTACACACTGGGAAACTGGCCGTCCCAAGCTGCACTCCAATCAACGAAACTGCTGTTAGGGTCTGGAGCAGGCTCTTGAATCATGCCAGGCACACTGTTCTCCAGGTGCAGCTCAAGCTGTTTGTCAGACACACTGGCTGGGGTGGCTACAGGTTTCCAGGTGGGTATACACCTTTCTCTTCCTCCACACCTGTGGGCTCAGCAGGAAGTCTGGGACAGGAAGGGTCTGCATAGGGCAGGAGGTGATTGCAGATGTGATAAGAAAGGTTCATGAGATAGGCGTTCTGGAGGGAAAATCGTTTTGGAAAATGCTGTCTCTATATAGCAGGAAGAGCTGTGGGTCCACCATAGGCTTCCCGTCACTGTTGGACCCGCTGCTGCTGCTCCAGTTCTAGCTGGTGCCCACGCTGCCCCAGGAGCTCTCACTGTCTGAGCTGAAATTGGAGCAAAACTTGTCTGCACGTTTCTTCTCAGGCTTCTGGCTGTAACCCTCTGCCTCTCTCTGTGCAGCAGGTGAGCTGTTCGCAGTCGCTGCATCTGCTTTACAAATCTCCCCAGTGCTTTCGGAACATACCAGCTTCTTATATTGATGTTCCTGCTCAGCTGAGACCTCTACAAGTCACCAAAACTAGCTTTTGTTGAGGCCTGAACAGCACTCCTTTTCTTGTTTTTTTCTACGTGTTTGATTTTTGTTCCAATTTAGATTTTGTACATTTTCTTCTCTTTTCTCTCTTCTTTTTCCTGTAACGACCTTCTTGCCCCACTGAGGGTATGTCCTGTTTCTCAGAACATATGTCTTTAGATGCTTTGTGAATCTTCTTTTCTGAAGAAGCTTTTGTCTTCATTTTATTTTCAACTTAGTGAGACAAAAAACTTGGATTTATAAAAAAGTAACTGTTGGGTGGTGAGATGGCTCAGCGGCATAAACACCTGCCTGGCAAGCGCGAGGACCTGAGTTTGACTCCCGGTATCCACATTAAAAAAAAAAAAAGTAACTGTTTCAGCAGGGCCTCAGCACCCTGCATCATGAGCTGCTGGACTGAGTCTTCCTTCCAGGTTTGCTGTAGAGCTCACGGGCTCTGCCAGTCTGCTTCAGGTGGCCCCTCAGTATTGCCAGGCCCCAGCTCCTGCACTGTTCTGTGTCCTCTGTGACTGTTCCCAGGCTTGTTGTGGCCACCATTTCCCATTTGTCTATCCCTCTTAAGGCAGCCTCCCTACTCTTCAATTCTCTTCAACTCTTTGATTCATTGATCCTTTGTATTTTTTTTTTAGTCTCAATTGCATTAATTCCTGCTCTGATATTTATCATTTTCTTCCTCCTACTTGCTTTGGGTTTATTTATTTATTTATTTTGCGTATTGGGAATTGAACTCAGGACCTCATACTTGCCAGGCAGGCACTGCGCCACTGAGCTAAATGCCCAGAGTTGCTCTGGGTTTAGATTGTCCTTTTTTTCTAGAAATTTGAGGTTCATCATTAGGTTATTTATTTGAGTTCACTCTGTTTTTCTGATGTGGGAATTCACCTGTATAAACTTCCTCTGTAGGACTCCTTTCATTGCATCCTATAGGTTCCAGTGTGTTGTACTGGCATTATCATTTAATTGTAGAAATTGTCTAATTTATTCTTTAATTTTATCTGTGACTCATTGGTTATTCAAGAGGGTATTATTTAATTTTCATGTGTTTATGGAGTTTTTGTGGTTTCTTTTGCCATTGATTTCTAATTTCATTACACTATGGTCTGGTAATATGTGTGTGATAAATTCAGCTCCTTTGCATTTATTTAAGCATGTTCTATGAGCTAACATATGGTTCATTTTGGAGAAAGTCCCATATACTGCTGAGAAGAATGTTTATTCTGTTGTTGGGTGGAACTACTGCTGAGAAGAATGTTTATTCTGTTGTTGGGTGGAACACTCTATAGATATCTATTAGGTCCATTTGTTCAAAGGTTTTGTTCAACTCTAATATTTCTATGTTGATTTTTTGTCTAGTCAATCTGCCTATTTGTGATTGGGATTGAGGTCCCCCATTACAATTGTATTAGTGCTTATCTGATTTTTTATATCCATTGGAGTTTGTTTTATGTAGTTGGGTACACCAGTATTTGGTGCATATATATTTATGATTGTTATCTATTCCTGTTGAATTGTTCCCTTAATCACTATGTCATGACCTTCTTTGTCTCTTCTGATCAGACCTAGCTTGAAATTCACTTTGTCTACAATTAGAATAGACACCCCTACTTTTTTCCAGGTTCCTGTTGCATGTAATATGTTTTCTATCCTTTGACTTTTAGGATGAATTTCTTTTTTGAGCTAAATGTGTTCCTTGTATGGAGGATATTGTTGGACCTTGTTTCTTGATGTATTCTGCTAATATGTTTCTTTATATTGTGAATTGAGACCACCCACATTGATGGTTATAACTGATAGGCATTGGCTTATTCTTGTCATTACATTATTTTCCTATTGTTGGTATTATGGTTTGTGTCTAGGTATCCCCACAAAGCCTAATGCAGTCATAGATGGAGCTTTTTGAAGGTGGCTGGATCTGGAATGTGTGATGCTGGGATCAAGTGTGTGTGATTACTAAATTAGCCCACTGATTGGTTTGGCATAATTCTGAGTAGGATTAAGGGTGCCCCACCCTGGGTGTGTGCTATCTGCCCTAAGGGTGGGTAGGCTGGATAAGATATAAGGGATAGAAAGAGGATTTCTCATCCCTTGTTGCTTGCTGCCTGCTGCCTTCTGCCTGCCCTGCTTTGCCATGGACTGTTTCTCCTCTGCGATGCTGCTGTGCTATGCCATCCTGCTTTGGAGCCAGCCAACTGTGAACTGAAACCTCTACAAATTGTAAGCCAAAATAAACCTTTCCTTTTTTAACTCTGGGTGTCAGGTATTTTGCCTCAGCAGTGAGAAAAGTACCTAAGACAGAATTTGGTACCGAGAAGGAACCCAGGCAGTGTGCCCCTGAGAGGGCAGTGTGTGAAGCTGAGTGTGAAGCCAAAGGTTCTGTGGAGACCCCAGAAGTTTGGAGAAGTGAGGAACATTGACTGTCTGAGGAAAACTGCAAGGAGGGAGCAGAGCTGGCCCCAGAGAGAAGCTATGGGAGCTACAACCACCAGTAATGCCGTAGGCAGAGCTACCCAAGCCTTTGGAGTTCACATTTGCTACAGATTGCCTCAGATACTGGACATGGAACTACAGGAGTTAATGTTTGCCCTGCTGGATTTTGATCTTGCTTTGTTCCCATTCCTTCCTATTCACCCCTTTGTACCTTTTGGAATGGAAATGTCTATTTTGTGCCATGGTATGTTGGAAGTGTTCAACTTGCCTTTTACAGATGCTCACAGCTAAGATTTTATCCTAAATCTCAGAGGAGACTTTAGACTCGGACTTTTTAGCAATGCTGAAACTGTTAGGACTTTAGCAACTCTTGGAGATGGATCAAATGCCTTTTGCATAAAGGTTTGTGCATGAGTCTTTGGGGATGGCAGGGGAATGTAATGGCCTGTGTCTAGATGTCCCCTCAAAGTCTCATATGGTCATAGGTGGAGCTTTTTCAGAGGTGGGTGGATCTAGAGTGTGTGATGCTGAAATTAATGGTGTGTGATTACTAAATTACTCCACTGAAAAAGAAAAAAAAATTGTATTTATATATAAGATGGTTAAGATACATACACTACTAATTTTGCTTAGTTCATTGAAGAGAAAGGTTTATGCCAGTAATGTTTGGACAGTTGAATGCTGATATCTTGTACCCTGAGTAACTAACATAATGTATTAACCATTGTTACCCTCCTATTACGTTGTTTTGAAATTTTGTTCTTTTTTTGTTTTGGTTTGTTTTATTTTCTTCTCTTAAAAAAAAAAATTACTCCACTGATTGATTTGGCATAGTTCTGGGTAGGATTAAGTGTGCTCAACCTTGGGTGTGAGTGCTACCTACCCTAAATGGCACGTGGCCTGGATAAAATATAAAGGGACAGAGAGAGTCTACCACTGGTCACTTGCTACAATGCTGACTTCTTCCCTCTGCCTGTCATGAACTGTTTCTCCTCTGCCATGCCACTTTGCCTTGCCACCCTTTAGAGCCAACCAACTATGAACTGAAACCTCTACAAACTGCGAGCTAAATAAACCTTTCCTCCTTTAACTTTGGGTGTCAGATATTTTGTCTCAGCAATGAGAGAAATAACTAAGACAATTGGCTTCCTTTCTTTCCTTTCTATTTATTTGCTCCCTTTGTCTGATGGATTCATTCTATTGGGATTTTTGGAATTGTTATCTTCATTATCTTTTTCTAGGATATCTTTGAGAATTTTTTGGAATGCTGGTTTGGTGGTCATGAATTTCTTCAGGTGATCATTATCATGGAAATATTTCTCCATCCATTAAAATATTTTTTGGGTTTTTTTTGGAGACAGTGTCTCTCATTATGTAGTTCAGACTGGTCTTGAACTCACTCTGTAGCCTAGGCTAGCCTTGAACTTGTGGCATCCTGACTCAGCCTCCCAAATGCTGGAATTACAGGTGTGCACCACCATGCCCAGCTCTCTCCATGAATTTTGAAAGATAATTTTGCAGGGTACACTGATATGGGTTGGAGATTGTTTTCTTTTAAAGGTTGAAACACTTCATTCCAAGCTCTCCTTGACTTTAGGGTTTGACTTTTAATTTTGTTGTATATCTTTTGTCATATATAAATTACAGTTTTTTTGAGACAAAGCCTTGCTATGTAGTACAAGCTGGCCTTGAACTTACTATATAGCCCAGGCTAGCCTTGAACTCACAGCAATCCTCCTGCGTCAGCCTCCGTAGTGCTGGGATTACAGGCATGGGCCACCACGCCTGGCTAAATTTCAAATTTTCTTTTCTTTTCTTTTTTTATTTTAAACAGAAAAAAATAAAAATAACAATAAAACAGAATTTCAAAACAGGTTAGTAGGAGAGTTACAATAATTAATACATTGTGTATTGTTGTCTTTGTAGTAGATATTCAGAGTACAAGATATTGACATGATATCCTGTCCTAACAATATTAGCACAAACCTTTCTTTTCAATGAACTAAGAGCAACTAGCTGTATAACTATCTTAACTATCTTGTGTATAAATATATTTTTTACCTTTTCTCTTTTTCCTTTCCCCTTTCCCCCATCACAGTTTGTCTTTTCTTTTGAATAGTTTCTTCCCCAAAATTTCAAATTTTAATATGGTCAAATTTATCAATCTTTAAAGTGATCAGATGTATACACTTTTTTCTTTCATAGTTTGATAGTTTTCTAAAAGTTTTAAAGCTTTAAAGTACTTAATGTTCAGGTATTTAACACATTTGAAATATTTGTGTATTATGTAAGACAGAAGTCTAACTTTCCCATTTCCATGGAGACAGTCAATAGTCACAGTACCATCTATTGAATATTTCGTTTATGCCCACTGAGTTGTAATGCTACTTGTCATAGATGAAGTTTTAATGTCATTATTAATCTTTCTGTTCCATGGTACAACTACCACACTTATTTTTAATGTTATTATAGCTTTAAAATAAGTCTTGATATCTCTATGACAGCCATTCCACTCTTATTCTTTTTAAAATTCTCCTGGGTACCTTAGCCATTTATTATTCTGTAAAAATTTGAGGATCAGCTTATTAAGTCCCATGAAAATTCCTGCTGAGATTTTGTTTGGGATGCGCTGAAGTTACAGATCACTTCAGGAAGAAGTGCCATCTTCGTGATACTGAGTCTTCTCCAGGGATTTGGTTTACTTCTCCCCGTATTAACCTCTCTGCACCTCAGTGGCTAGTGAGACAGGGGTTAGCTTTCCCTCTTTAATGAGCTCACATGGAGCTTATGCTGGAGAAAATGCTTTTCAACCCTGCAGTTCTGTACAAGCTTGTTGCAGCCTTAGCATGTAAACAATTTCAGGCTCCTATCTCCCTAGGATGAAAATTCATTAGTGATGAGCCACCCCTTTTGCTAACAAGTTTTCCATGCATTTTTTTCTTTAATTAAGCACTTTCTGACTCAACTGCGGACCAGCTGGTAACCAGGCACTTCCGTGTGCCCCAGACTATTCTGATGGTATCACTCAGAGTTCCAGATCCCAAGATACTCTTAGTCTCAGGCACACTGGGATGATTGGTCACTAGGTTCTGTGCTGAGCCATAGTCCACAGAGAATTTAATTGAATGAGCTCCTGCTTTCTAAAAAGGAGACATTCTTTGAGTAGCAGGGTTGGAGGGTGAGCGAGTGAGGCCTGTGGACAAATGAACTTTGATACAGCAGGCTAAATACAGGAAAGAAATCACGAACAGCCAAACAATGCAGCGTGAGGTGGGGGTGGGCTCCAGGAGGGCTTCCAGAAGGAAGTGCATTGGACATAGAAAGTATGAAATTACACAGGCAGATGTTGAGGGTTGGAAGTGAGAGAGAGAAAAAGTCAGCTTTGCTTTCTCCCAGCTACTTCTAGATTCCCACCTCATTTGTTGCTAACTCTGCTGTCTTTCTTAGGCATCAGATCTTTCCAAATACAATATTTTAGAGCAAGATGGGGACCCTTGTCCAATTCTCCTATTGAATAGATGGGAGAACTGAGTAACTAAAGAGGAAATCACTTGCCTAGGATCATACAGTGAGTTCATGGCAGAGATTGGCCTGAAATTCAACTCTTCAGTCTAATATGCTGCCAAACACATCTCAAACTGTTCATTCTAGGGACCTGATCCTGACTGCTTAGCCAAAGGCTCTCAGGTTGCTCTCGAAGCAGAATCCTGGCTTGCTTTGCTGGTATGGTACCTGAATGGAGCATGCCAGCTTCTGGCCTACCGATTCTGCCCATGCTGCCCACATTCCATAGCCCTCACCATGTCACACATACCCGGGCTTAGGCACTAGCCAGGTATAGCTGGTATTATTCTAAGCAAGTTTATCTCAGTGGGAGGACCTCTTCAGAAGGTTAAAAAAGCCCCAGAATCCTGTCTTGGGGTTGTCTTACTCATTCTTCTTTTATTGATCATCACCTACCTAAAAACAACAATAAAAATATTAAATTGTTCTTAATGTGGGGGCTGGCACTTCATATACCTTATCTCCCTTAATCCTCCAAAACAACTTTATGTGGTAGATAATATTATAGCTTTTGTCTGCAGATTAGCAAGCTGAGATTTAGAGCTTAAGAAACTTGCCTGGTTGGGCTTGTATCCTAGGCTAGTCAGAAACCCAAGATAATGTTCTTTTTTTTTTTTTTTTGTGGGTACCAGGGGGTCGACCTCAGGACCTCATGCGCCAGCAGGTGCCCATGCCACTGAGCGATATCACCGGCCCCTTTTTCATATGTAGGTTCTGGGAGTCGAACTCAGGCCCTCGCGCTTGCCGGGCAGGCGCTTAAGCCGCTGAGCCACCTCACCGGCCCAAGATAATGTTCTTAACTGAAACTCCTGGCAGTCCCAGGTACCAGAGTGCCTGACAAGGTAGTGGCTAGACAAGGAATGAGGGGAGCCTGAAGAGATGCCCACTGAATCATGCAGCTGGGAACTCCTACATGAATAATCAGTTCCCCACATACCAAGAAAAGAGATAAGAGTATTTCTCAATCCCTTCAAACCTGTAGAGGGCAGGAGGGTGTTTTGCACATCAGAGAAAATGTCAGCTGGCATTCCAAATGGGCCTATCTCCTCATCTCTCTTCCTCCATTTCTCTACTTCCTTCTCTGCTTTCCTCTTCTTCTCCTGCTTCCCTCACTAGAGACTATAGCCCAGCACTTTTCCTGATCGGCTTGTTTTGAGGGACAACTAGACTGGTTGGCAGTGGGACCTCTGCGGACAGGGCTTCTGTTCCCTTCTGGAGGAACCCAGGAAGGTGTGCATATTTTCCTGTAAGGCTGAGCTCCTGGCTGTAGATTCTTACAGCACTCCTCTCATTGCCTGTATAACCCACCTCATCTGACATCTCCAACAGTTTCTCCCCTCAGGGACCTGGCTGGGGCAGGAAAAGACCAAACCCTTAGCCTGGCACTCAGGTTACTGTGAACTGAAGTTCTCTGAAGAGGCCACATTTATATTAAAGATCCTGCAGACTGATTTTGGCTGACTATAACATTGTGATTGTGGAGAGATGCAGTGTTGCAGACTGGGATCCAAAATCATCTTGGATTTGTCCCATTGAATAGCCATTTATCATGAACCTCTCTCTCCCCTGACATTCTCATAATTAATAAACTTTTCAGAATATATTATTAAGCTTATCAGAACTTGATTTGCCACCAACCCTAAGGCTAAGAATGCTATAAGACAAAATCTAAAACCTATAGAAGAAATTTACCTATCGTGCTGTCATTCAGGGTAACTTGAATCTGTGGTTCCAGGTCATGGTCACTCATATTTGGCTCAAAATAAACTATTTTCTTATTTCCTTTAAAGCAGAATTGTTAATTTATGTCGACATTACTCACCATCTAAGCCTAACCTCCCCCTCTGCTCCATCCTCATCGGTATCACTAGCTGTCTGGGGCTGCTAGAAGCATCATTTAGAAACATCATCCCAGCATTCTAGGCAGAGTGAGATGGGAGATTAGGGCATGGCAAAATGGCTGGGTAACTGGGCATGGCCTGTTAATTGCAGAGACTTGTTAACCATGGATTTAGGACACAGCACAGAGCAGTTCTGGAGACCCGTACCTTACATCAATCAGGGAATGCTGTTTTCAATTCTTCTGGCATGCGATCTTCATGAGATCAAGCTGAACCCTGCACCTGATACCAATTTTATGGCATGAGATCAAGAAGGTATAGTGTCATAAGCATCCTCTTTCCTCTCTGTAGTGTAAATATTTCCATTTCTCAGGCAGAAAATTAAAGTGAAGGCAGAGATAAGTGCTGCCACACAGATCTCCCAGAGTGTCCAAGAGGCTGGTATCTCAAAGGGTGAGGTTTTCTTCGCCATACACCTGGGTGGCTCTGGAGCCATGGCATTTTCCTGGGTTCAGATACTGCCTTGTCTTCCTTTTAGGCACCATCTTTTTTTTTTTTTTTTTTTTTGTGGGTACCGGGGGGTCGACCTCAGGACCTCGCGCACCAGGAGGCGCCCGTGCCGCTGAGCGATATCACCGGCCCCTTTTTCGTATGTGGGTTCCGGGAGTCGAACCCAGGCCCTCACGCTTGCCGGGCAGGCGCTTAAGCCACTGAGCCATCTCACCAGCCCAGGCACCATCTTAATGTTACGACAAAATCGCAGGAATCACTCACAGAGGCCAAGTGCGGACACAAGGAGCTTTACTGGCTGGCAGATAATGTCGCAGCTTTTAGCTAAGGCATTAATCGCCCGGTCTTTGTTCTCAGGGGTTTTTAGACCTTACGAGTTCCCCGAAAGTCCCCCCCCCCCACCTGCATAACCTTAGTAACCACATTACACCACATCATCTTTCTGGAATTTCACAGGAAGATCACTAGGTTTATCACAGGCCCTCTCCAAACGTCTGGTCTGTGTGCTGTAGCTATTTGTTCCTCCTTTTATGGGTTTTATGGTTACCTGAGAAGGGGTCTGAGGAGTGAGTTTATCTATGGGTCAGTGCCTTAATATCTAATGGGGTTGGGGAGTGAGTGCATCTAGGGGCTAAGTGAAGACAAAATGGAGTCTAAAAAGGAAATGGAGTCACTTTAGCCATATCATTAATACCTACTCTCAGGAATGCCTTCTGTCATGGGGACCTAGATCAGTAGTTTCTAACCATAGGGCAAGGAATTGGAGTCGACTAGGAGAAATAGATTCCTGGGCTGCCAGCACCTGGAAATTCTAATTTGTCAGAATAGGACTAGGAGCCTGAGTTTAAAAACCTCCCCATACTTTTTAATCTGAAGCCTGGTTTGGGAGTCCAGGTATAGATCCTGGCAACTGAGGCTCACAGAGAGTCATAGTTCCTGCTCCTACCTCCTGAACCCACTTTTCTCATTCTCAATCTGGGGAATTGCCTCTCTTCTGTAATTGACATAGGACATGGGACTAACCTTTAGGCTTATTCTTGCTCCAAGGGATAATCCTTCGTGAATAGTGAATCTATAAGCATCCTAGGGATATTCAGGAAAAAACAGGTGAGCTAGGGAGAGAATCAGACCCTGCCTGGGCTCTCAAGGAGCTCATGGTCTGGAGGGGAAAACACACATCAGAGCCTTCCTTGCACCCAGTCTGGGGGAAGTGGCTCTCAGGATTCCACATCAGCTCCATTCTTTTCATCTCAGCACTTGTCCATCTCTGTACTAGTCTGTGACCTCTGGAGGATGGAGATATGGTTTGATTCATCCCTGTGCCCTCAAGGACCAGCATAAAGTCTGGCACAGATCATGCATCATCAAAAGAACCAACAAGGAATGCTGGAGATTAGGGAGGGTCATCCACAGAGGAGAAAGAGAGTGACAGAGAAGATAAATGGAGGGGTCAGGAGGTTTTGGGAGAGTCTGCCAGGTATGGAAGGAGGGTTGTAGGAAGGTTGAAGTCTGACCCTAATGGGTATGAGAAGCATTTGGGAGACTTTCAGTCCCCTTCTTGTACCCCCTCCACTTCTACCTGCCTCAATCAGACTTGTTTTTGCCCTCAGCCAGTGGGCTTCCCTAGGGCAGGGATCTCGATCTCCCCACAGTGCCATGCTAGGGTAGACTGCCCTCTTCCCTCCAGTGGCCCCTGCAGCTCTATTTTGGAACTGTTTGATGGGACTAAAACACAGCCTCACCTTGTCCTCTTGGCTCCAACACAACTACCTGACGTGCTTTTGCTTGGCACCAGGAAGGCATGCAACGATGAGAAGGACAGCTGCTCTTAAGAACCAGAAATGTTGCCTGAGGAACCTTCGCAAGCAAAACATCACTGCATTCCTCCTGGGCTTGGCACTTGTACCAAATGTTGGGTCCACACCTGAACCTGGGAAATGGGGAGGGAATTAGTGGGGATTAGTGTCCTTAATGTAAATATGAGGAAGTTGGGGTTTAGAGGGACAAAGTGTTTGCCTAGATCCATATAATGATTTAGTAATTGAATCAAGGCTGGCCCCAGGACACCTGCATTTTAATTCAAGACATCAGGCCGTAACGTGTGACTACAATTTGATTCCTAGGCCCAGTGAGCATGGGAATCGAAAGGGAAGGAAGAAGATTGGTGGGTAAAGGTCCTCAGGGTGTGGAAGAGCTGTTCATCAGGATTAATTTCTCCTTTCTTGGTCTTCCATTAGCCTGGAAACACTGGTAGTATCTACCTGTCATCCTACTCAGCTTGCAGAATGTGTCCCCTTGAGGTAGGGGCATGTCCTACTCTTGTAATGTTCTCCTCATTCCACTCTGGGGCTTAAGGAGACTGTGCACGTACATGGCGCTCATTGTTGGCCTAAGGTTGGGGCAGGCAAATTTGATCTGTCTCTGCCTCTGTCTCCTTCTCTGTCTCTGTCTGTCTCTCTGTGTCTCTCTCTGTCTGTCTGTCTCCATCTCTGTCTCTCTCTGTGTCTCTGTCTCTCTTTCTCTCTCTCTCTCTCTCCCTGTTTCTGTGCGTGTGTGAAATCCCAGTTCCCAGCACAAGGAAAGGCTAACCCCCGAGATCCTCGAGGCTTCTTCCATGGCCTTACCCACTGCTGGAATAGTCCTTCGCTCTCGTGTTGGATAGTAAGGACTTTGGACAGTTTTATTGAGCAAACATTGATCATAGCCTTTGCTGTGCCCTGTTCGATACGTTATTCTTCCTGCTCTATGCTTCCATTTCTCTGTCAATTAAATGGAGATACAGTAATCATCTTTACCTTGCTGGTTTAGAGTTCTAAGAATAATCAGTAAGCAAGGTGCTGGACAGATAAATGTCAAATGCTAAACCATCGTGGAGGAATTCTTGATGCAAAACTCTCTGAGATATTTGCTCGTTTTGTCTTTTCTCTTCCTCTCAAATCAACCTAGTCTTTGGTCTTTTGCTTTCCCAATTAATTAGCATTGTCTGATCAACAAAGCCATGTCTGGCCTTGAGCTGAGACCAGAGAATGAAGAAACATGGCAAAGAGTGCCCTAGAGGAAATGGATCTGAGCAAGAGATGGGTAACACAGCATAAGTTTACAAATTTGGGGCCTAGAGAAGGGAGTCTTTAGCCTGGTAATCAGGAAAAGTCCAGGGAGGGGATGCTGAGATGACCCCAAGAGGTCAGGAAGCAGCAGCCTGCAGAAGTGCAGAAGCAAAGGTGGAAGAGGCTACCTGTGCACAGTACTGGAAAGAGTACTATCTGTCCAGACTTCAATTTGATTTTTGAGGTATAGTTTGTGCCTGTGTCAATTGCTCAACACATTCGGAATGGTAAGAGGGAGGACAGAATGGAGCGGATGAAGCCAGACGCAGATAAGGAATTTCACATAGATCTTTCTGATCATGCTGAAAGGCTTTGCTTTGTTATGAGGGCAATTATGAAACAATTGAAACAATGGAGAAACGAGGTGAGACTTGTGCTTGAGAAAGATCACATTGGCTTGGGGTGGTGAACAGATTGAGGGAGGGCAAACAGGAGGAGGAGGGGTGGAAAGTAAATAGGAGGCTGGGACCCAGGGTGGAGCCAATCCAGGCAGACATTGATTAGTCAGTGGGATGGAGAGGAACAGGGAGTAGAGTAGGCTGGGTCTGTTGTCATGGGCATAGTAGGCCTCTGCCAAAGATGTGAGGGTGTCATTGAGGTCCCTTTCACTCATCAGGAAAAGGGGACAAAGATTTCCCTTGGAGCTTTGTTAACCTGGGGCATCAATACAGCTAGATCAAAGCACAATTTGGCAATGCCACCCAAAAAGAGAAAAGGACCCCTTGAGCCATGGGATGGGATTTGGAGGATTATAACCAAGAGCAATGAACTACTATGTGTGAATTCAAATGTGGAGATCTGAGGCTCAGGAGGAGGAGGAGGCTGAGGCCTGTTAGAACCTTTCAATGTCTGGGTGCAGGAGGGTTGGGCACTCAATTTGTAGAGCTTCATGGTGGGAGCTTCTTCCTGGGAGCTGCTACATCTGGTTCTCTTAGGCTTGCTCTGCTGGTTTCAAAAGTAAAAGTCACTTGGTGTGTCTGTAGCAGGGTGGGCTGGCCTTCACAGGGGCCCTCCTTTGTCAGTGCTACAAACCTTGGAGAAAACCACATCCTATATTGCTAGCTAGTATTGAGATAAATGATGGTGTTATTCCCAGGGACAGGCGGAGGGCAGATTTGGTGGGCAAACATGATGTGTGTAAACACATGTGCATACACTTGGGGTTCAAAATGCTGGTCTGAGGGGCCCGTAGGATGTCATGCCTTGACGTCTGGGGGTTTTGATGACGCTTCTGGGCCTTGGGAGAAAGATCAGCTGGGATGAGCTGTCTAGTGAGGAATCACCGGCAGGTAGGTTGCAAAGAAAGCTGTAGAAGAAGGTGCAGGAGGGGAAAAGGCCAAGAGTAGGACTTAGGGGAACATCATCCTGGAGGATGGGGTGTTGAGAGGGGCATCAGGAGAAGAGGAGGTGAGCCAGGAGAGAGCAAAAGAAGGAGAGTCACTTACGGCACAGCAGCTGGCAGTGCTCAGAGCTTAACGACAGGAAGGCACTGGGTAGCTCAGCAGGAGCAGGTGAGGAGGTGGGGGCCAGGAATGTGAGGAGCCCCTTTGAGAAGTTAGGTTTCTTTCTTTCTTTCTTTCTTTCTTTCTTTCTTTCTTTCTTTCTTTCTTTCTTTCTTTCTTTCTTTCTTTCTTTCCTTTCCTTCTCTTTCTTTCTTTCCTTTTTTTTTTTTTTTTTCTTAAGACAGGGTCTCGGCCAGGCATGGTGGCACGTGCCTGTAATCCCAGCACTTGGGAGGCTGAGGCAGGAGGATCGCTGTGAGTTTGAGGCCAGCCTGGGCTACAGTGAGTTCAAGGCCAGCCCAGATTACACAGTGAGACCCTCTCTCAAAAAAAAAAAAAAAAAAAAGACAGGGTCTCACTATGTAGCGCAGGCTGGCCTTGAACTCACTTAGAACTCAGGCTGGCCTTGAACTCACAGTGGTCCTTGTGCCTCAGCCCTCCAGTGCTAGGACAACAGGTGTGCGACACTGTGCCTGGCTGAGAATTTAAGTTTGAAGGGAGGAGGAAAATAGAGTGCTAGTGAAAATAGGAGGAAGCGGGACCAAAGGAAGTTTGACCCCCCCCCCCTTTCTAGTTAGGAAAGACTTGAGCATGTTTGGAATGTGGGTGGGAAGGATTCAGCAAAGAGGGTGAGACTGTGAGGATGCAGGGGGATGGGGGCGGGTGGAAGGAGGACTCCAAGGGGGTTGGACTTGAATGAGCCCCCAGAACCCTCTTCTGGAAAAGGAAGACAGGTGAAAAGGCTGGGTGCAGGTAAGGTGGTTCTTCAGGTTTAGCAGCTGACTTTTAGGGCTCCTATTGATGGCTTCTATTTTCTCTGTGAAACAGAGCAAGGCTCACCAATGGGAGTGGGGAGCAGGGGGTAGGGGTGACCATAGTTGTGAAAAGAGAAGTAGTTTTGAGGAGCAGATTGTGGCCAGTGTTACCAGCTTTTCTAGAAGGTGTTTCTGCCGACTTTGCTCAAACGACACCTCAGGGAGGTCTTCCCTGACCTACTTGACCTCCACCTATAGTAGCGGCCCTGCCCTTTAGTCTGTTTTATTTTTCTTCCTGGAGTTATCATTACCTGAAATCCTATTATTAGTGTATTCGATTCTTGTTTGTTTCCTTTCTCCTCACTTCTATTTATGTTTGGAGGATGGGTGGGTCTTGTTTACCATGGTTTCCCTAGGAACCTGGGTGCAGAGACAGCACTCAGTGGTAATGTACTGGGTGAGTGAGTAAATCCTTCAGCAGCACAACTTGTGGCAGCGAGGTCACTCACATGGGCTGAGGATCAGTGACTACCTCTCTGTGGACTCGGGCATTTCTTGGGCTCCTTGCTTTCCTGTCTTCTTGGGTAAGTGGATGTTCTCCTGCACTCTGGCTCCAACTAGGTCACTCCAGGGGCTGCAGTTTACCACCGGATCCTGAAGACAGGAGAGGCGAGGGATGCAGAACGCAAGCTTTGGAACTGAAAGCCCTGGGCATGATGCCAATTGTGGGACTTTGAGGAAGGCCCATTGTTGTGGCTTGTATCTAGATGTAACCCCAAAGCCTCATGCGGTCATAGGTGGGGCTTTCAGAGGTGGCTGGATCTAGAGTGTGTGATGCTAGGATTAAGTGTGTGATGGTGGGATCGAGGGTGTGTGATTACTAAATCAGTCCACTGAATGTTTGTCATATTTCTGGGAGTTGATAATGGGAAGGCCCACCCTAGGTGTGAGTGCTGCCAGCCTTAGGGGCAGGTAGCCTTGGCAGAATATAAGGGATAGAAAGAGGGCTGCTGGGGTCACTTGTCCCTTGCTGCTTGCTGCTTTGCTGCTCCCTGCCTTCCATGCTACAAATTGTTTTTTTCTCCTCTATGATGCTCCTCCGCCATGTCACCCTGCCTTGGAGCCAGCCAACTATGAACCAAAACCTCTACAAACTGTGAACTAAATAAACCTTTCCTCCGTTAACTTAGGTTGTCAGGTATTTTGTCTCAGCAATGAGAAAGGTAACTAAGACACCCATCATCATTTCTTAGCTCAAACATGGTGGCTAGGAGAGTCACAGTGGCTCATATTGATCTTACTCAGTCATTTTGCTCCTTCTGTTGAGCTGGTGGTTCTTTCTGCAACTTTTTATTCTCATAAGTTCATATGTACATTTGTCTCTGAAAGGGGGAATGGAGGATGAAGTCATCCGTTTGTCACCAGAGTGGGCTAGAGCCATTTCTCTGGTTCTTGAGGGATTATACCTCAGAACTCCTGTGTTCTGTCTCTGTTCAACCCTATAGCTGAATTACTAATGGGTTTGTGTAAATTGAATCTTAATGGTTATTTCAGAGATGTTGCCTCTTTTGGCTTTTGGTTGATTCTTCTTGGCAGGTGCTTTTAGCTCTTTACATTTATTTAAAATCTTGACACAGACTTGAGCTCAAGCATGTGCTGAACCCTGACGATCTTGTGTGTGGTGGAAGGAGTACCCTTAGAGGGAAGATAACCGAGACCAAGGCAGCCGAAGGCACCTTGGGATGTCCATCCTGGAGGAAAGCAGATCCAGGCAGATCCTTGCAGGACTTCCCTGGACAGTAGGCGCCTGAGCGACCTCGGAAAATGATGGGGAAGGCTCCAGGGAGGTGGCTTTCAGTCCAGTGACTAAGAAGTCTTGTTAAGAATTTGGAGAGTTCAAAGGTAGCTGTTTTTTTTTTTTTTTTTTTTTTTTTTTTTGTTGTGTTTTGGTACTGGAAGTTGAACTCAAAAGGTGGCTGTTTTGAAAAGCTGTAAATTTCCTGTTGCTAGAGCTGTCTGAACTTGAACTTGGGAAGCAGCGATTTTCATGTGGTAGAAGTACTGGGCCAGACAATAGCTGGTACTGGGAATCTGAGATCAATATGATTTGCCTCCAGGGGTTTCAACATGTTGAGGAAGAGTAAAATCCCTGTCCTCTCCCTTCTGCAATCATTTGGTTTTCTAAATGCCTACCCCCATTTTGCAAGCAGGTTTGTTTTTGTTCTCAAGCAGTCATGAACAGCTTGTTCCTTGGACACTGGCCAACTGAGCTTCGGGTTAACTGGCCAGCAGGAAGAACCTCAGTCAGGATCCCTGACTCATCTGCGATAGTTCCCTTTGGTCTTTGGGTTGTGCTATTCCCACTTATAAAAAGAGCTCATGGTTTGTCGGGACAATGTTGATGTCGTTTTCTGATTCGATTCTTGGAGCAAATTTTAGCCTTCTGGGGAGCAGAGAAGAGGAGTGACATGTGCTCACTCTTTCAATCCCTCTTATTATTTATTCCTGGAAGAGTAAACAAGGAGGGCAAATGAGAGGATGAGGAGGGGTGGAGCTGGAGAGCTGAGTTCAGCGAATTATCTTTATACCCTGCATCTTCCCTGCTTCTTTCCTTCTGGAGAAAAACAGGCTGGCCCAGACCTAGTAAGTGTCCCAGCTCAGAGCATGTGAGGATAAGTCTGAGGCATCCTTTTATATAGCCCAGAGGAGCTGGCCTGCAGCCATATGACACCCAGAAGGAAGACATCACTGTCCTTTTGAAGGGGCTGCAGCTGCAGGAGTTTGGTCAATGAATGCTGGGAGCTATTCTCACTCTCCTTAAGTTCCTGGGGCAGCCAGGAACACATAGGAGAAAATGGGACACGTAGGAGAAAGCTGGACACAGGGACCCCATGGCAACTTGCAAGTGTCCAAGGCCAGGGTTAATGTGAAGTCAGTGTCTCCATGGTAGGGAGGCTGCAGAAGAGTACGGCATGGCTGGTAAGGAGGGAAGCAGGATTCAGACAAATGAGATGAGCCATAAATTCTTTCCAACTTCAAGTTCCTCGAATCTGGCTTTTCTGGGTTTTAAGCCATTGTCTGCCATGGTGTGTTAAGCTTCCTGGACCTGGGAGAGAAGGGGAGTGACCACGGTGATCAGAAAGTTGGTAAGGAAGAAAGTTGTTCCAGGAGACAGATGGAAAAATAGAAGAGACATAAGGGCAAGTAACATTGCCAGGGATATCAGCTAAAAAGGAGGCAGGGACATCAGAAGTTTCTCTTTATCCCTGTGTGCTCTTGCTGACATTGTGAGCTCAGGATGATGAAAAATCTTAGAACCACTTTGGGTTGAATTTGGAGGGATGAATTTGGGGGCCTGGGGAGTGAGGACCCCCCAGAGAAGGCACAACTAGTAGATGTGCTATTAGGTTTTGGATGCTGGAGTCTCCTTCTGGAGGTGGTCTCTAAGGTCTTTCTTCCCTGAGCAAGGAATTGGTCAAGATAAGCACAAACAGTAGCAAAGTCTTAGTAAAGGTAGGAAGAGAAACAGGCTCTGCAAAGCAAGTTTGGGTCAAGTAAAAGTAAGAAAAGAAGTACACCTTACAGTGTGATGGTGAGCCACCATGCAAGAGCGAACACAGCAGCCAAAACTCAGTGTGGAGTGTCCTTTTTTGTGTCATCCTCTCCTCGGGCTGACGTCAGGTCTGGGACATTGGATTGAAGTCCTCCTGAGAAGTTCTCACGAGAAGTGCACGAGCAGGGCTTTGGGAGCTGTTCTGCAAATGTGTCCTGGGATCTTGTTAAGCCTCCTTTCTCAGACAATTTTAGCCATGCCCTACCTTGCTGTCTCAGCTGAAGACCAAAGAAAGCCCAATCCTGAAGGCTCTTGGGGCTAGTGCTTGGAGGCAGACAAGGATCCCTGGACATAAAGTAGTGGATGTGGGGCTGGAGAAGTTACTGTGCCAGAGACGTTCAGGAGAGGGGGTGCAGGAGGAGGGAGGGAGGCCCTCAAGCCTGTCTAGGCAGCCTCCTCCTTTTCCCTGGCCAGGGACCTGGGGCCTGGCTGGTGACTCTGGGTTCCTGAGGGGGCCTGACCTTCTGTCATTTCAGATCCAGCAGACAGGAAGCCTGGACAAGGTGGTATCCTGGGCCCACCAGTTCCCTTATGCCTACCCATTCTGGGTGGGACAGTTTCTTGGCTTCCTGAACATCTATGAGCCTGACTACGCCAAAGCTGTGTATAGCTGAGGTGGTGCGATATCTCCGAGAGAGGGTGGGGCTTCCTGAGGGCAAAGGGCTTGGGACATGATGTGGGGAGGAGGCCAGGGCTTGTGTCCTAAGTTTGGGTAGAAGATGGTCAAAGGCACCACCCCATTATCAATGAGCCACCTCGGAAAGCCCCGTCCCCACAGATCCCCTTTTTGACCCACTTCTCCTTTTCCTGCAGACCCTAAGGCCGCAGATGTGTATGACTTCTTCCTCCAGTGGATTGGTGAGTGAGCACCTGCTTTCCTTGCCTTTCCCTTCTCACCTGTGGTACTGGGTGACCAGGATCCTGGCCTACCCAGCCACACTCAGTTGTCCTAAGCTCCTGGCTGGCAGGGGAAGAGAAACATGGTATTGTACTTTTCTCGTTGGGGCTGTCACCTTCCCTTCTTTGCAGACAGGGCAGGAATGTGTGGATGTGAAGAATGCTTCCTAGAAGAGCTGGCCTTAGAGCTGATCCTACAGGAGATTTTAAAAGGTGGCTCTGTCTAGGGCAAGGGCCTGAGACAATGACGGAGGCTGCAGCTGTCTGGGTGGCTGGGGGGCTGACCTCCACTGGGAGGCGAGGCTGGGCTGGGAATGGCTGCCCTTGGTTGTCAGGATGAAGCCTATGGATTGACGTTAAGATGAGTGGGAGTCATTGAGTATTCTTGAACCAAGGTCAAATGCTTTTCCAAAGCCCTTCCTTTATTCACAATCCCCAGGAATCTTCAGCAGCTTCCTGATATCTGAGAAAGATGAGGAAAGAGTAAGAAAAGAGTGCAGGCTATTTACTCATGGAGTAAACCAGGGAAGTCTTTTTGTGGACTCCAGTAATTCTTACTCTCTCTTCAACCACCAAAGGGAGGATAAAAGAAAAGATGAAAACCAAAAAGGCTTAGCAACTTTTGAGGCAGTTTTGAAGAGCGGAACTCATTTCCATGGTTGGGTATGTGTGGAGGGGAGGAGGATAGATTCTGGCCTGAGGACGCAAAGGCCAGGCTTGGGACATTATTCCTCAAGTCCTGAAGCTGTGGCCACAGTCTCAGCAACTTAAGAGTCAAGGCCCAGCAGGCTTCTCTTCTGCCTGACTGTCCCAAGGAGCCACGTTCTCCTTTGTCTGAGTCCAGTGTCACCCAACACAGGTTCCTGGAGCCTAAGCTTTGTGGTGCAGTCAAGAGGCAGCATGGAGTCATCCTGCCCTGAGGAAGAAGCTTGCTCAGCAGAGAATGGCTGCCTGGGGTTCTGGCAGCCTGGGGGTGGATGTGCTGGGCAGCCCAACCCTGGAGGCCTCCAGGCTCAGAGAGGGGAGGCGGTGCTGCTGGGGGTGGAGCAGGACTGCCTGGACTCAAGATCCTTCCCTCTCCCATTCCTTCCCAGGGAAAGGCCTGCTCATTCTTGAGGGGACTAAGTGGTTCCAGCACCGCAAGCTTCTCACACCTGGCTTCCATTATGATGTGCTAGAGCCCTACGTGGCTTTGTTCTGCGAACGTCATGCTGGTGAGCTGCCTGTGACAGGCTCCTGGAGCTGTGGGCTACTGGGCCAGCCCTCTGCTCCCTCATGGGGGAGGACAGATGGCATGGGGAGGGTCCCTGTGGCCCTGAATCCATAGTCTTCCTGTAACAGTGGTGCCAAAGTCCTGCTCTGGGGCCCGCTGCTGTATGCTGCTATTGGCTAGTGCTGGAGCACCTCGTGTGCGGGCAGCCCCGGTCCTTGTTTCTACCAGAGCACCTGGTCCTCTGTTCTTGCCAAATCAAAGTGCTCTAGGAAGCCTCAGTAAGGTGCCCCCTATTTCAGATGTGAGGACTATTTTATTTGAGAGTATCAGGAAAGCCCTCCACATCTAAAACGTGTTTCTTTTTCACTACTACTACTGTAGCCTACTGTGTGGCTACAACTCATCTCTAAGAGGTGTGTCAAGTCAGGCTAAGAGCCCCAGGGCTGGAGAATTCCCAGAGCTACCCAGGCTACCTTTGAAGGAAACACTTTCCCCGCATGACATGACTGTAAGCCTGACTTACACACACACAGGCTGTGCTGGGGAGCTCATCACCGCCCAGCCCTCCTGCTTGTTTATCTAGGCTGCCCTGACTAGGAAAAATGCCTGTGCTGTGGGAGATCGGCCTCCTGGTCCTGCTGTCTGAGTCTGATGCCCAGAGGCTGCCAAACTCTACAGTCCAGCAGGATGCAGGGCAGGGCAAGACTGGGAGTAGGTGTGGAGATGGCTTTGGTGGTGGAGGACAGGATATGCATCCTGGAGGGCAGGGTGGGGTGTCTGCCTTGCTTCCTATCCCTGGACTCCAGGACAAGTGGGAGAAAAAAGCTCAAGAGAATAAAAGCTCTGACATCTTCTGCGATGTGGGCCACATGGCACTGGACTCCCTCATGAAGTGCACCTTTGGCCAAGGAGACAGCGGCCAGTGTCACAGGTCAGGGGGCACCTCAGGGATGACCATACCCCTTCCTCCCCAAGCCAGCTCAGAGAGGAGAGCTGGCAGGGCTTCTGGGCCCTGGTCAGAGAGGAGGCAGGGTCTTACCAGGCCTTGGTTGTGGTGGGGAGACACATCAGCTTTAGTGAGGGAGCTTAAGGGAGGGAGAGGAGGTGCTGGTTGGAAGAGAGTTGCACAGGGCTCTGCCTCTGGATCAGTGTCTGAACTGTCCCTTTCTCCACACTTGCTGTGCAGGGACAGCAGCTACTACCGGACAGTGTATGACCTCACACTGCTGGCGCAGCAGCACATTGACTCTTTCCAGTACCACAAAGATTTCATCTACTAGCTCACGCCTCATGGCCGCTGCTTCCTGTGGACCTGCCAGGCGGCTCATGACCATATGGGTGCATCTTCCTGCGGGGCCTACCAATAGGAGGCCTGTGTTCTTCCTCCTGGCCCCTCTGCATCCTGCCACTTGCAGGTCCTTAGCTCGCTTTCGAGCAGAGGAGGGTTCCCAGGGAGTGACAGCTGTGCTCCTGGCCTACACCATGTCATCAGGAAGTGGAAGGCAGCCCTGCAAGACAAGAAGGAGCAGGAGAAGATCCAGCACCAGAGACACCTGGACTTCCTGGACATTCTTCTGGGTGCTCGGGTGAGTACCCACTGCCCCCCACCTGAGGGCTGCTCCCAGAGGGGTCCTCAGACCGTCTTGCTAGGACAGGGTGTGCTGCCCAGCAGAAGGAGCTGTTGAGTACTCCTCCCTTTCCCCAGCAAATGCGACCTGCTTCTTGTCCCTTGACACATATCACTAAAGGCTCAGAGGTGCGGGGTGTGTCTGACTGGACTGTGGAATCTGGGAGCTGGGGGCCTGAGTCACATGGTGGTGGCCTGAAGACATTTTTAGACTTCTGAGATCCCCAAGAATCTTGACATTGTAGAATCTTAGAATTTAGACTTCATTTATTCATTCCTTCATTCAGTTCTTTATTCCTCTACTCCATAAACTCAGTGAGTGCCTATGCTGAGCCGGTTCCTGTGTTAGGATGTCAAGATGGAAAAGACCTGGTCCTTGCCCTCCAGATCCTTACAGTCTCGTGGAAGGGACTTACAGGTGGTGGATATTGGTGGATGTTGACAAGATGTCTTCCTCTACTAGGTGGCATTCTGTGTGCCAAGGAAGCAGGGCTGCCAGTTGGGGCTGGGTAAGGTCACAGGTCATTTGGCCAGAGGGATCAAGGAGGGCATCACGGAGTAGGAGACATCCAGGGTGGGCTTAGAAGAAAGATATGACCCTGGGGAACGCTTTGATTCCCAGTCTGCAAAGCAGCCTTCACTGCCCTTTTCAGACCTGCTTTTGACAACTACTCTTCCAAGTTCTTCTTGGCACCGACCTGAAAGCCTTGAGCCCTGCTGTTATGCCTTAACCCAGGATGAAAGTGGCATCAAGCTGTCTGATGCAGACCTCGGGGCCGAAGTGGACACATTCACGTTCGAAGGTCATGACACCACCAACAGCGGTATCTCCTGGTTTGTCTACTGCATGGCCCTGTACCCGGAGCACCAGCAGCGTTGCAGGGAGGAGGCCCGTGAGATCCTAGGGGACCAGGACTCATTCCAGTGGTGAGTGAGGTTGAGGGGTGTCTGGCCTGTCCTGCTCAGCCCAAGGAGAGGCTGTGAAGTCCTGGAAATAAGGTGAGGGTGGCAGCAGTTGTCCTGCTCCCTCCAGTGCCACAGCTTTTTGGAGGGCTGAATATCCTTTACCCCATTCCCTGTAAATGGAGCCTTTTCAGTGTCACACAGAGAAAATTATCAACAAGAGGCTGACTTTTCTGAGCTGAATTCCTCTGATGGAGAACATGAATACACTTCTGGGTTCCTGAATAGGGTAAGGAGGGCTGGGAGAGAAAGAGGAAGACATAGGGGGCTGAACAGGGAGAGGAGAGTTAGGAGAGCCAAGCCCTTGCCACCTGCCTTTGGGCGGCAGCACTCAGCCACCAGACCTTACATCTGTCCTTTGGGTGAAGGAGTGGAAACTGCTTCCCAAACTCCAGCACAAAAGAACTTTAGAATATTCCTCCTGTTTCTCAGCTCCACGAGAATGACCTTACACAATTCCAACCTCTCTTTTTTCTTTCTTTTTTTTTTTTTTTGTGGGTACCGGGGGGTCGACCTCAGGACCTTGCGCGCCAGCAGGCGCCCGTGCCGCTGAGCGATATCACCGACGCCTTTTTCGTATGTGGGTTCCGGGAGTCGAACTCGGGCCCTCGCACTTGCCGGGCAGGCACTTAAGCCGCTGAGCCATCTCACCGGCCCTCCAACCTCTCTTTGAAGTGAGATCGCAGGGAATCCTTACAGGCATCTCTCCCCCTTTGTCTACACCTCCTCCTCCTCCTCTCAGGTCTTCACGGCCTGTCAGTCTCCTCCATTCTGGTCTCTTGTACTCCCTCCAGCATGGGTGCGAGGCACATAGCAAGGGCACAGAAAATACCTATCAGTGGTGGAATTTTAGATTTACTCGAAAGGGACCAACCTATAATTCCACGATCTGAGACTTAGAGAACAGAGTCTCCATTACTCATTTCTATTGGTCAGATGTTGGAAACCTAGGGTATCCAGCCTGGTGCCAGGTGCAATCTGGGGTGAAGGTGGAAAGAGCAGGAGGAGGCTAATTTCAACCCTTGGGGAGTTTTTAGAGAGACAAACTCACATAACTGAAAAGCAGGAGAAAATCACAGCAGGGAGGAAGACTGAGTGTCCTGGATGTTGTAAGCAGTGGGATCAGAAGGGGTAAGGCTTGAAGTGACTTCTAAGGTGGATTAAAACTCAGGCAAGAAGAGAAGCAGGCATTCTAGGCTGGGTAACATTGAGAACACAATGTGAGGCAGGAAATTAAAACATTTGTTCTTCATTCTGTCTATAATTTGAAGCATCTTTGAGGACATTTATTTTATAAAGTAGTACAACAAATGAAAACCAGGACCAGGAGAACAAGACTTGGAATTTTGGGTCTGAGCTTCCTGGTAGCCAAAGGAAAAAGAGAAAAAAAATGTAAGTTTATCATTATTCATCTATTGAACAGTTCATGCACATTGGTTGGTTCAATCAATCAACGTGTATCAGCCACTGCCTTTCCATTCCATGCCCACAGGACAGCTAAACAGAACCTCAACAGTCCCTAATGGGGGCTTTGGTGTGGCACTGAGAGACATAGAGGTGACCTTGTCTTTGATAGCTGGGTGCACATACATCTAGGGTGCTGTGCCTTCCCCTCCTGGCAGTAAAGATGAGGAAGGGATAGAGGGATGTGCAGCCAGATCACTGGGTCTGAGTGGCCACCCTCTGTCCAATCTGGCTTGGGCACTTGTAGCCCTTGGATCCCTCTAACTCCTGGATGTACGCTGGTGCTGAGGGGGAAGGCAACATGGTGAGGTGTGAAATTGAGGCTGGGCCTCACCTTTCCCCAGGATCCCATTGCTCGCCATTCCCAACTGTCCTGTGTTGCTGGCAGGGACGATCTGGGCAAGATGACCTACCTGACTATGTGCATCAAGGAGAGCTTCCGCCTTTACCCACCTGTGCCCCAGGTGTACCACCAACTCAGCAAGCCTGTGGATGAGCTGCTCTCTACCTGCAGGTGAGAGGGGTGGGCTGGGGGGTGGAATCAGGATCCCCTGGATGCTCCTTTGACGCCTCCTGCAATGTTGGCTAAAACTTTGCAAGGGGGATAAGCTTAGGCTTTGTGTTCAGAGAGCCCTGGATTCAAATCCTAGGTCCACAACACATGAGTTAATTGCTCTCCCTCTAAATCTCCACTTCCTCTTCTATAAAATGGGGGTGAGAAGAGTATCTACCTTTCAAGGTTGTTGTGAGGATGAAAGAGACACAGCTCAGCAAGGCTGACCCGTAGCACCATGTATGTTCAGGTTGTGCCTTGGATAATTTCAGGGCATGATTCACGTAACTTGAAATTAATGCAGAGCTGTGTACAACATGTAAAACTGTATGTGGTGGCTTCATAAGGAGTGTTTATAACTATACCTGATATGTAGTAATCACCCAATGAAACACTTCATAAAGAGTATTTAGAACTATGCCTGACATGTAGTAATCACTGACTACTATTGATAGCATAATATTATGAATAATAACTTCTTGAGAGTTAGTTAATGGACAGCAGAAAGGTTACAACAGTTCCTGCCTGTCCTACTTCATGGTAGGGTGGGTTCACCCTTCCTTTTCTTTTCTCTTTTCATACCACAGAGGTCTGTGTCAGGTGCTGTGCTCAGCGCTGGGGCTACAGGAACTGGACAGGATGACGATCAAAATACTTTGAGGAGTTGAGTATGGTCAAGAGCTTGAGGTCACTGGCAATGGTCAGGCAGGGGCTAGTGCCCCAGTGAGGGAGACACTAGGGCATTCAGGTCCTACGTGGTGGTGAGACTATCTGCTCTAGGACCACTTGGTCACCAAGCCACTCTTTTTTTTGGTACCGGGAATTGAACTCACGACCTTGCGCTTGCCAGGCAGGCACTGTGCTGCTGAGCTATATATCCGGCCCAAGCTTCTCCTGTCTCCAGGCGGCCTGGTCTCTCTGCACATCTATGCCCTCCATAGGAACAGTGCAGTGTGGCCAAACCCTGAGGTACCTCATTTCTGTGCCAAGATCAGTCAGGGTGGGGGCTATGGGGACTCCCACATGCCAGGACTTGGTGGGTGTTTAAGCAAAGCCTGTCTCCTTAGGTCTTCGATCCCCTGTGTTTTTCTCCTGAGAATGCATCTGGACACCATCCCTTTGCCTTCATGCCCTTCTCTGCTGGGCCCAGAATCCCCAAGTCCCCAGGATTGAGGAAGAAGGTGGGAGGAGATGTCATGAGGGAGATATTATTATTATGGGGTATTCTGTGATGAGGGGACCATGTTGAGTTTGTGGTTTTCCTAGATGCCTGGAAAACTTCAGGGATATCCCTGCTGTTATATTCCTGTCCCTGGGAAGTGGGTGGATGGCAGTCATTCCAGGAGAGATCCCAAACCAGAATCTCCATCATGCAGCTACTCAGTCGAGGCCCTCATTACATCCCCAAGACCTCTTTCTTTCTTTCTTTCTTTCTTTCTTTCTTTGTTGCTTGCTTGCTTTCTTTCTTTGTTTCTTTCTTTCTTTTTTTGTACCAGGAATTGAACTCAGGACCTTGCACTTGCCAGGCAGGTGCTTATGCCGCTGAGCTATATCCCTGGCCCCCAAGATCTCTTTCTTAAGCCAAAAAATGGTTATTGATTTTTGTTGGCAACTAAGATCACTGAAGTTCATCACTCTGGACACCTCATAGCCCAGTGCCTCTCTGTACTGCTCACTGCAGGAACTGCATCGGGCAGCAGTTTGCCATGAATGAGATGAAGGTGGTCATAGCTTTCTGTTTACTGTGCTTTGAGTTCTCCCTGGACCTCTTGCAGCTGCCCATCAAGATGCCTCAGCTGGTTCTGCGCTCAAAGAATGGGATCCACCTCCACCTGAAGTCACTTGGCCCTGAGTCTGGGAAGTAGCTCTGCAGAGAGTAAGGCACCAGCCAGCCCAGGCTCGTCCTTCTCCCTGGGTGCTGCCCTCCTAGGTGAATGTGGAGTAGTTGTGGCTTCCTGCCTTCAGGAGGCTTATTGTCTGGGAGGGGAATAGGCACTGGCATAGACAACCTCCCGGAGGACAGTGCCACTCAAACATGAGTGTCTATAAATACTTGTTACCCATATATTCGAGATCTCATTCATTTAGTTGGTGAGCACCTACTCATCTCAAGAAACTTCATTTATCTCCTATACTTAGCAGTCTTTCTAAAATGTAGGAGGAATGCACATTCCAGCCTTAATGCCGTAGTGAACACAGTAGAAGCTTTGATGAGGAATTCACTGTTATGAATGAATGAATCACACAGTGTGTGATTGTGGGATGGCTCAGGAGATTGCCCCTCATGGAGAGGTGTTTTTATGTTTAGCTGTGTGTGTGTGTGTGTAATATAATTAAAATGAGGAAAAATTACCTAAATCAAAACTGTACAAAATAATGAGTAATTCTAAAGCAAATTCCCACTACCAAGGTCAAAGAATATGCAGGATGGCTTCTGCTTCTCCCGGGATGGGTCTCTGTGGTGTCCCTGCAGTCTCAGCATTAGGTCTCAGTCCTATGGTGCTCTGGGAATTCATAGTTAGGCCAGGGAAGGTGGCAGAGTGGCATTAGAGGGGGACTTCCTAGGAGAAAGAAAGCCCCCCTTGAATCAGGTGCTGAGTCATGGGCGAGGTATGAAGGTAAAAAAAGAACTTTTGGGGAGAGCCTCAAGCATGGGGTCACACGAAGATTTAGGGGTCTTTCACTGGCAGCTCCTGCAGCAACTGCATGATGGTTGTGGGCACACACACTTCTAGGGTTCAAGGTGTAAGGACAACAGGAGCCTCCAGTCCAGGAGTTAGATAGTTATAGAAGGAAGAGGACTCAAGATTGGGGTTGGGGGCAAGAGAGAGGAATTCCAGCTTTGGGATTTGGTCATGTCTCTGTGGTGCCCTGAGGGTGCACCATGGCTGATAAATCCTTCATGCTATTGATTTTTTCACTCTCGGA
The DNA here is from genome assembly GCA_028451465.1 of Erethizon dorsatum. Lineage (NCBI taxonomy): Eukaryota > Metazoa > Chordata > Mammalia > Rodentia > Erethizontidae > Erethizon > Erethizon dorsatum. The sequence goes on along the minus strand of CM051827.1, from coordinate 96,644,311 downwards.
AGAGGGCCGCAGCCCTGGCTGACCTGCCATAGGCCACCTGCTGAAGATCCAAACCTCCTTGCCCAACGGAGTATGATCCAGAGGACCCAGCCAGGGTGTGCCTCTTGGCTGTCTGTCCTGTACCCCATGCTACCAACAGCCTGCTGTGTTCCGGCATCTCAATAGACTGCTCTCTGTACAAGTGAAGATGAGGTTTCAATCATCACCACTTTGTGCCCCTGGGTGGCAGCTTAGCCTCCAGCAGTGACCACCTTATGCCCGTAGGTGGGAGCTAACTAAGCCTTGAGGTCATAACCACCTTGTGCCCCGGGGCGGCACCTGAGCACAACTGCATCCATTTCCTATATGTCTTTGGACCTTCAGCACCCATGCAGTGAACCAAGTGTGGGCAGGGTCGATGCCCCCTGATGGGAGTAGGCTATGATCCCTTTTCAATACTAATGGAGCCTGTGAGACGCTCATGTGCGAGAAGCTTGAACTGAGGCCTCCCGACTCTACCCCGAGGTTGGCACCGACAGTCTCCTGAGGGTGTGTGTTGGTGGGAAATAGAGCTGAGAGCTCTGGTGCCAGAGGGGAGAGAGGCTTCATGGAGGATGGAGGCTGTGAGTGGTGGGAACCACAGATGAGTTCTCCTTAACCCCTCTAGATCTTCAAACACACCCTGCTGCCTCCTGTGACCCTGGCAATGTGTGTCGTGTGTGTGGCTAGTGTGGAGTGTGCAAAGGGTGTATACAGGAGTGGCTTACATATCTCCATTCATGTGTCTGTGAGGGATGTGCGTATGAGTGGGCCTCAACCTGGGTCTTGCCCATTGCTTGGAGTCGGCAAGGTTGCTTCTCTGTCACGCTTTCACACCCTGTGCAATCCTGTAGTTATAGCACATGCCCATGGCTGGCCACCCAGAATCCTGAGCTCCTACTGTCCTGTGCTCTGAGCATGGCCAGCACCACCTCTTGCATCACCTGCTGCTGGAGTCCCTGCTGGGCATCCTGTTTGTGATGCCCCAGCTAACTATTACCCAACTCTCCCCTTCCCCTTGGTCAAGAGTCCAGCCTGCCCTCTCCTGCTCTTTTTCAGAGCAAATGAGCCCAGTGACTTAGGAGGCCAGGGGGGTGGGATGAAGGTCTCGGCTTCAGGTTCCAACTTAGAGAGAAGATATAGACCATAACATACTGGGGACACCAGATGACTCCAGGAAGTTCTGTCAATAGCATCCAGGGCCCTGGGCTCTGAATGGTTGAAGTAATAGGGGAACCTGTGCTCAGAACCAGCAAAAGAGTCTCATTTAATGGAGGTTAACAGAAGCAAGAACAGCTGCCCAGGGAACCTGGTGGTAGTACATAAAGGGATGTGAGCAGGGAGCAGCACCAGGGTCAGAAGTACCAGCAACTGGGAAGTCACCAAGTGTGGGCAGAGTTGCTCATGCCCCTCACCCTTCAGGGTAGCCAGCCAGGGAGACTGCCATGGGGCTGTCCTGTATGGGAGGAGCTGCTTGGGTGCTGACACCCTCTCCCACCAGATGAGGCTCTTCCCAGCTCTTGTCAAACAGCTGTCCACTCCCTGAGCCTCCTGAGGAGCTTTGAGGTCCTATATGTGAAGGAGGCTGACAGGTGACTTGGTGACATGGCCAGGCTGGACTCTCTCCTTACATCTCATTGGATCTGTGAAGAGCAAGGTCCTGAGGCCCTCATGCCAGATCAGACCTGAAGGCTTTCCTGGTCAGCTCAAGATGGGCTTTAGCTGGAACCTCTTCTGAAAAATCTAGTGCAAGAAATGTTAGTTCTTGAATATAATGGAGGCCTTTGTCTCCTTCCTTGACAGATGTGAGCTTCTCCATGTAAGGTCCCAGAGAAAAGCCCTTGGTCTAAACTCAGCTACTGGAGCTTCAGCAGCTGGGCTGGTGTGCGGCATGAGGGGTCACATGTATGAGGCCACTCAAAGAGGGTGGGCTCCATAAGGCCAGGCAGAAGCCCAGGCACCACAGGTCACATGTCACTTCCTCCTTCCTAAGAAGGGACTTGTCTGCTCTCCCTCTATCTCTTTTTTCCCACCATATCCTTCCAAGAGACCAAGACACTCCATATGACATTAGGAACTTTATTGCAGGGAGGAGGGAGATGGAGATGCTTCAGTGAGAGACGCACAGGTAGACAGAGGCCATGCAGGAGAAATCAGGAGACAGTTGGTGAGGGACAGTGGCAGGCTGAATGTCTTCCCAGGATGTCCAAAACCTCAACACTGAAGCTCATGATTATGTTATCTCATACGCCAAACAGAACTCTGAAGGTTGAAAGGTTAAGCAAAGGATTTTGAGGTGGGTAAATTATTCTTTAAAGAAAGAGGAAGGAGCCAGTTCCAAGGAATGCAAGGAATGCATCTGTAGAGTGGAAAGGCAAGCAAAAGGGTTCTCAGACACCCAGCAGAAGCTGGCTATTGACAACTGGATCTTCTCCATTTCGGACTTCTGATCTTCAGAACTATAAGAGAATAACTTTCTGTTACTTAAAACCATAAAGGTTATGGTAGTTGATTATAGCATTAGTAGGAAGCATACAGAGAAAAATCAGCAAGCAGAAAAGAAAGAATGGGTAGAGAGGTAGGTAGGCTGGAGGGTAGGCAGGTGATCGGGGCCTAGATAGGCAGTCAGAGATGCAGGCAGGAAGGAGACAGGTAGACAAACAAGCAGGTAGGAAGCTTGAAGAAAGAGAAGGACACACAGAAAGGAGGCAGGACAGCAGGAAGGTGAGCAGATAAAAAGCAGGAGATGAGCAGACAGGCTGGGGACAGCAGCAGGTGACAGGAATATAGTATGGTAGGCAAGAGACCCTCAGAGCCTGTTCTTGACTCACCAGGGTTAGTGGAGCTTCCTGAGATGCAGGTGGATCCCATTCTTGGATTTCAACACAAGTCGTGGTATAGGGAAGGGGACCTTGGTGGGGTCTGGCAGCAGCTCAAAGCGGAGCAGGGTCAGGGCCACAGCCAATTTCAGCTCATTCATAGCAAATTGTTTCCCAATACAGTTTCTGGGCCAGACAAGGACAGTGAAATGAGATGTGGCCTCAGAACTGGTTCTGAGCTGGTCACAAACTGGTGCTTGAGCCCCAGCCCAGAGCTGGGCATTCAGGGTGTTCATATGCCCAGTTTGACCCCTTTCCTTACACTCATGCAAAGCTCTGCCCCAGGCCTTGGTTTACTCTCACCTGGCCTTTGACAAAGGCTTCTAGTTGTGCATGGCTACCCCTGGCCCACTTCTGCTGTCACAGGCACTGAATCTATGTCTTAGGTCAGGGCCAGTCTGATCCCTTGAGTCATTAAAGAGTTAATTATTGGTTAGTTCATTCCATTTAGGGGATCCAAGAAAGTTCTTCAGAGAGTAGTCAAATGTTAATGAGAAACCTCTTTTTGGGGGCATCAGTTTGGGGATCTGCAAAATGCAGCCCCATCTGCCTCCCACTCAGTGGTCAGGCTCCTGCCTCCCTCTCCCACCGCAGGCCACCAACATCTGTATCCTTCTAATTCCATTCCAGAAATGTCCCTGTTTGCCTTTTTCAGTGTTTTTGTCCTAGACTTCTCTGGTGTCCCTGCCTCCCCTCCTTCCACACAGATTCTCCAATGTCTTCCATCAGGCAGGACAGTGTCCAAATACCTCAGCTGCTTCCACATCCTCCATGTCTGCTGTGTCACCCACCTCTTACCTGTGCGGCCCCATGTTCTAGCTCAGCTCATGAACGTGTTCTCCCTCCACCTCTGCCTGTACGTCCTTAAGGCCCAGGCAAATGTCCTCATCTCTGCTCCACTGTCCCTCTCCTTCCTGGGCCCTCAGTGGCACCATTAGTGCTTTATTCAAGGACACATCACAATCCAGAGACTGAGACAGTGCCAGGAACGTGGAACACCCCACTAAGAGTGAAGGAATGAAGGAAGGAACGATGTCTGCCTTAAGCATGGATGTTTCTTTCTGTAGAACATATTTTTGTCCTTGACTGAATTCTTGAAGGGAGGAATGGTATCTTTAATCTGTGTTCTTATAATCTAGTATAGGACTTGGCACACAGAGGCTGGCCTAAAGTCTTCTTTTATATTTGAATTAAGTTAATTAACTTCACTAGATTTAAACAATTCAATTTAGTTGAGTTTAAAATAATGTAAGAAATATACCTAAAAATTGAACTATAGTACTCTCGTGTTCTCTAGTGGCAGCAATATGATTTGCAGCCAATGTAGGAGGAAGTACTCAGTCTTAGGATAAAAACCAAACCCTAGAAAGTCAAGTTCTGTAAAAACAAGTTCCTTAAAGCCTGTTCTTTGAAAGTTGTTTTACCATTTGAAGAATTCATAGAAATACTGACTGAGAAAAGCCTGTTTCTACTACTTCTTTATAAAGAGTAGAGTAAGTTACATCCTATTGGGCAATTCCCACATCCTTTGAGGGTCACAGCAGCCTTTTTGGAGTGTGCTTGTCCAGCTTAGCACGTTCTTCAATTTTGTTTTATATTTTACATGCCAGGAATCTGTCAAATGCTATGTGGTATATACAAGATAGTGGTTTTCTCTCAAAGGCAGTTTACTGTTCCCACTTTAATGCTTTTTTTTAAATCCAAAGTTGGGCTATCCGGGTCTAAGTATAATTTCAAGGTGTTCACACTGGACTTCATCTGTCCCGTTCTGACAACTGGGAAAACTGTAAGAAGAATGTGAACATTAACATTCAGTCAAAAATTGTGTTGCTCCGAGAGATTGAAAATGTGCTATAGGGGGCCGGTGAGATGGCTCAGTGGCATAAGCGCCTGCCCGGCAAGCGCAAGGGCCCGAGTTCAACTCCCGGAACCCACATACGAAAAAGGGGCCGGTGATATCGCTCAGCGACACGGGCGCCTGCTGGCGCGTGAGGTCCTGAGGTCGACCCCCGGTACCCACAAAAAAAAAAAAGAAAGAAAATGTGCTATAAAATTTTCTTTGAAGGCTTACTGTAAACTTTCAAAATCTGACTGGAGAGTTGGCCAATAGCAGGCACCCAGAAAACAAATCCAGGCAAACCAATCACTTGCTGCAGCGATTTGAGAAAAAGTGATTAAATGGAAAGGGTGGTGGCTGGATTGCGAATGTGTGAGAAGAATCTACCCTTCGAGATTCCTGGCAATCAGAAAGCGTACCATCTGAAGAGTTGGTATGCCATCTAATTCCTAACATCACACTTCTAAATTGAGGAAAGCACTGGGAAACACTGGAATGTGTAATGTCTACTGACACTGGATTTGACTGGCCACTGGGAAGGGCACTGGGCCACGGTCTCCGTGGTATGCCCCACAATGTTCCCTTTCTTTTGTACACAGATGCGTCCCCACGAGGCTTCTTTTCCACAACACCAACAAAGAAGCGGGTATCTGAAGATGTCACAAACAGCAGGGTATGCTACAGGAAATTACCTTCATCCCCTGCTACCCGATTACCAACACAGGACACCTCACCTTGATCCTCCTGAGAAGGGCAGGAACGAGTGGCTGTGTCGGGCAGAATCAGGTGCAAATCGGGAAGGGTCAAACACCTGCAGAAAGAGAACCAGGGTCAGGACAGATAGGGGGGCCAAGTCCCTGGTTCCAAACCACAACGGGACAGGAAGCCCAGAGAAAGGAGTAGGAGGAGGTGTTGGTCCTGAGAAATCATCCCCTTCCCTCCCCTCCCTTCCTCTCGGGGACCTCATACCTCAGGGTTTGGCCACACCTTTGGGTTGTGGTGAAGAGCATAAAAGGAGAGTGTGACTGGGACACCTGGGGGTAGCAGGAGACAGAGAAAAGACTGATTATGCCCATCGTGTGAGTTCCTGGCCCCTCAGCCAGCAGGAGACAGACATCCACAAAAGGTCTGCATGCCACAAATCATCATTTTGAGCAGGGTGATCCTGTTGCAAAAGATATGGGTGGACTTGTAAATAAACTACCTGAACACAGGTGAGGAGCAGGAAACTATGTCTCCGAGAGAGAAACAAGAAAGAATTGGACCTTACTTTTTGGAATAAATCAAATGAGAACTTATGTTGATAGAAGATTTCCACTGAGAAGCATACATTAATTCATTTAGTCCTCACAACAACCCTCCAAGGAAAGCACTGTTATATCCCCATTTTTCAGTTGAGGCAAATAATTTCAGAGAGGAATTGTCAAGGATTGCACAGGTAGGATGTGGCAGGGCTGGGATTCACGCCTAATGGAAGTGTGAACCAACAGGTCGTTTGCTACCATAGCAGGGTTCTTAGATCTGGATATCAGCTGCTTTCTGCCTTCAACCTGAGGGCTCCTCAGTGACTGGACCACATCTGACCCATGACGTAGAATTCACTGATCATTTGTCTTGACTCAAGGCAAGAACCACATCTCCTTAGTCTCTATCTCATTCTCTTGTCATCCTCCACATTTTAAGGAATAGAATTTTAGAGGCTAAAATCTAAAGGCTAAGATTTCTCTGTGGAGAAAATTCCACAGATTAAGTTGCATCATATTTACTGATATATATATATATATATATATATATATATATATATATATATAGTTTTTTCATCAAGTACTCAAAACATTATATCAAATATAGAGGATGATAAAAAAGGTGTGACAATGGAGACACATGAAGGACAAGTATGGTCACAAATCATAGAGTGTTGGCATCTAGAATTGGAGTCTAGAGTACTACAATCAAAGAATGTCACTACCACCAAACTGGAATTAACTGCAACATTTTTAGACCATGGATTCTAAAGAAGAAAGAATGTTAACTGAAGAACAAGAGAAGCGTAGGGTGGTAGTCATGCGGAATATCACAATTAGAAGGAACTTTACAGGTCATTTAGGCTTATGTCCTACATGGGAAAAATGTACTCTATGAGTACAAAGCATTCATTTACTGACAATAAAGAAAGACCCAGCCAGATTCAGAACTGCTGAAGCACATGCAGATTTCTAATTCTTCCTTATCTTTGAGGAGAGCTTAGGCTATTCTGGGAAGGTTATACCTTTGGGTAAAGAGTTTCCATCAGGGAAAGTCACAGGCTTGGCGAGCTCTCTGATAACAGCTGGAACTGGTGGATAGAGCCTCAGGGCCTCCTTGATGCACATGGTGGTATAGGGCATCTGGTCCATGTGTTCCCTGAAATGAAGCCCATCCTGAAGGGCAGGAAGGGTCTGGAAAGACCAAGGTCTTCCCCTACAAAAGAGGCTGTGTTTTCCCACCTCTTGAGCTCTTACTCACCAAGTGATTGAGGCTTCATCCCCCAGGAGACTCTGGATCTCCTCCCTGCACCTCTGTTGATGCTTGGGGTGCATGGCAAGAGCATAGAAGGTCCAGGAGATGCCACTGGCTGTGGTGTCGTGGCCCTCGAACATGAACGTGTCCACCTCAGCGCGCAGATCCTCATCAGATAAGCTGCTCCCATTCTCCGTCTGGGATGGGACACAAGCAACTGAAGAGGGTTTGTCCCTGCTCTGTGATTTTGATCAAAGCCTTAGGCCTCTCCCACACACACTCACTTTGGCAAACAGGAGGATGTCCAGGAAATCCAAGCGCCTCTTTTTTCTGACCTTCTCCAGCTCTTCCTCGTCCTGCAGCTGAACCTTCCTCTCCTTTATTACTCGTTCTATCCCAGAACAAAAGTTACCAGGTAGAGCCAAGAGCTACAGAAACCTACAGTAATTCCATGTGTATGCCCCCCTGACCCTATCTGGAAGTGCTGCGGAGCTCAGGATAAATGCGCCGTGTGGGTCAGGAGTGGGAATTCAGCACCGTTTGATGCAGGTCAAGTTTGCCTCAGGAACACAGCTCACAGAGCCCTTCTTCAATGTTGCTCAGCATCACCAATGTGAGAGCACAGGTAGTTCCCTTCACAGTACCTGACGCCTTCCCTCTCAGCTCCCTTGCACCAGGGAATTACCAGCGTGAGTGTGTCTCAGGTTCTGCAGGTGCACCAGAGGGCTTGGCTCTGCCTGAAGGGTAGACAGCCAGTTCTACTGGGCTAAGTCTGGTAAAGGAGGGGGATAGGAGGAGGAGACAGAACCTGTGTGCTCATGGGCAAGCTGGCTGGCATGTTTGGACTTTCGGCCATTTGAAGATAAATTGTAGATGGTGTCATTCTGGTGAAAGTGGTTCCTTACACGGGAAAAAAACAGGTTGTTCAGGTCCCCAATGGCTTGGATGTAGGACTGGGATTTCCTGAGGGAGAAGATACAGAACAGATTGATCTGAAAGGAGGTCTGACCTGGAGGTAGAGTGGTGATTCCCTCAAAGGTGGTGACACAAAACACTGAGGCATGTGTTACTTCTATCTTACAGCCCTTGTGACCCTCTGGCCCTTAGAAGATGGTGAGCAGCTGGGCTTCTAGCCATGCTAGGAATCAGGGATATGTGGCTGGGGCAGGGTTGGATCTAGAGTGGAATCACAGTTGGCCTGGGGCTAGAACCAGAATCTTGCTTTGTAGTAGGAATAGTGCAAAGCAAATGTGGCTGGATGCACTAGGTGAACTGCCCACCTGCCTCTCATGAGTCCATACCAGTAGCAAGAATAAGGACCTTTCAGCTGAAAGGCTGTCACTCACCCATCCAGCTGGACACTGCCCTGGTAGCTGAAGGCGCACTTCATGATCGAGTCCAGTGTCATCAAGGAAACATATTGAAAGATCTCCAGAGGGGAGTCCTGACTGACAAGCTGTTCCCATTTGTCCTATGGTGGGAGGGTAACATTTACCTTCTGGTTTTCTTCAGAATTCCTATGTTAAATAGACTAGGCTTTTCCCCTATATTTCTAGATTCTCCCAAATTATTTAAAAATTAAACATAACATTCTATAAGACCCAAAATAAATTTGGAATTTTGGCAACCAGCTATGTTTTTCTTTTCTTTTTCTTTTTTTTTTTTTTTCCTTTTTGACAAGCAAAATGTATTTTCAAGAGATAAAGAGGGAGAAGATTCTTCAACATTCTGAGAGTGGAGCTTGACCTGAGGGACTAGTAGGACTCCAACTTTAGGAGATGAATGTGTCAAAGCAAAAGAAAACCTAAGTTTAGGGCCAGTGAGATAGCTCAGTGGCATAAGCGCCTGCCTGGCAAGCTCGAGGTCCTGAGTTTGACTCCCGGTACCCACATAAAAAAAAAAAAAAAAAAAGAAAACCTAAGTTTCCACTATGGGCACTTCTAATGGGGGCCATCAGGGACTTTGATTCGTATTTACTCATTAAAAAGTTTGCTGAGAACAGTTGGGTCAGAATCAAAGTCTTGTTGAGACATGATGGGATTGCAGGTTGGCTGTGAGAATGGGGCCCTATTGTCCATTTCACTGCATGTGTTACTCAAAATCCTTGCAGAAACTGTGAGCCCCAGGCAATTAAGTGATATGCTGTGAGGTTCACTGGGCCACTGCAGCTGCTGCCATGAGCAAGTAGTCTTGCTGTTTGGCAGGAATGACTCCTCCTCTAGTCCACTGCGCTGAAGACCTGGAAGTGGAAGGTGGGTCACGTATCCGCCATGACACTATGCTGTGGACGATGAGCACAGTGTGGCTTGACCCTGATGCTTGGGTCCTTTCTGTCCTATCTACTGTCACAGGGATAACTTAAGAGTGTTATTGCATGTGACCGTCTGAGGACACATGTGTTTGAGACCAGCATCTGAGGTTTGCTGTGTGTGTAAATTGGTGAGACAGACTCACCAGCATCACTCGAACAGAATTGGCTGTGATTTCCACATAGGGCTTCAGGATGTCATAATGGAAAGCTGGGGTCAACATCCGCCGATGCTGGAACCACGTCTGGCCATTCAACAGGAGCAAACCATACCCTGGACCAGAGATAGGTGTGTGCACTCTGTGTGCAGGTGTGTATGTGTGTGTGACACAATCAGATCCCTGGAATAATTTGGGAGGAACTGCGGAACTGTGATGTGGAACTGGGGAAGGCAACCTTCATGAAGGTGGAACTTCTTGGACAAAGGCAGGAAGGACACTGTACGTTCATGAATGTGGATTTCCCAATTGGGCTGGTCCATCTGCTCTGATTATGACAACTCTTGGATAAAAGTTTAAAAAGGTGTTGGGGTTAGGTCAAGGAGGGGCATAAATAAATGCCGGGTAGGAATGTTTGAAGGGATAGGGCAGAAGCTGATCTTCAGAAGGGCTCATTTCAACATTAGGAAGGTATAAGTGTCTGATGAGAAGAAGAAAAATGAGGGTTGATTTAGGAATGGTTTATGACAGCAGTGGCTGGGTGTCTGTTGTTCTCTGTAAACCAGAGAAGTGGCACTTAGGGAACTTATTTGGGCAATAACTGTACTCCTAATTTAGATTTACATACCAATCCAGGGTGCCAGGAATTTGTAGGAAGAATTGGCCTTTGGATCTGAAAGGAAAGCAAGGGCTTAAAAGGAAACTGAGGACCAAATAATGTGGCCTGAGGAAACTGTTGTTCAAACGGTGGGATGTCAGAATTCTTGATGACTGTCAGGTGGCAGTTTGTGCCACATTACCTCCTGCTGCTTCCAATCCCTTCTAAATCTGCCCCGACAGTCAGTGTGTCTCAGGAAGGTGGCTCCTTGTACTAGAAGCGGAACACTCCCAGGACTGTGATGAGGAACTGGGGAGAAACAATGGCTACAGCCTCAGTGCCAAGGAACCAAACAGAGCTTATTGTTTTTCTAGCGTGGATACTGGTTCAGTCATCTCATGACGTAAGACAGGTAACAATTAGAAGTTTCAAACCCAAGTTGGTGTAGAAACAAAGGTTGTTTTTCAGATTTAGATCAATTTATACAACAGAACTCTTTGATTTGATTTAAAAGAGAAAGGTAAAAAAGAAAAAAGAAAAAAGAAAATTGGCCCCACACAGTTGTTTTAGAACTTCAGTACTGAGTAAGAATTGTTGGCCACGTGCTGAGCTGTGGCCTGGGTGAGTGGTGGGTATGTTTAGGGTTGATGGCTGAAGTGTCACTCTACTATGGAATTTGATGGGTCTGGGGCATATACTATGGAGGAAGGAGCTTCTCTTCCTAGAATGAGGCTTTGCTCTCACCTGATCTCCCCAGAATCACTTTCATGTAGTCAGGGTCGTAGATCACCAGGTGAGCTCTACTCCCCCAGAACCAGCGAGGAAAGGCGCTTGGGAATTCCTCTACCCATTTCAGTATCTGCGGCAGCTCCTGGTCCTGCTGGACCTGTCACCAAGGGAAAGACAAATCAGCAAGTACTTTTTTTTTTTTTTTTGTGGGTACTGGGGGTTGACCTCAGGACCTCCTGCACCAGCAGGCGCCCGTGCCGCTGAGCGATATCACTGGCCCTTTTTTTGTATGTGGGTTCCGGGAGTCTAACTCGGGACCTCACGCTTGCCAGGCAGGCACTTACGCCGCTGAGCCATCTCACCGGCCCCCAAGCACTTTTGTTTAGTTCTAGTCCTTGCAGCGGAGTGAAGGGTAGGACTACCATAGGGACACAGTTGTGGATCATTCAGCAAAAGTTAGAAATTTGGAGCTGGTTGCATAACCTATCTATGCCGTCATCCAGACTTTGCTGTCTCCCAGGACTTTCCTTAAGCCAGATTCTGTGCCCCACTAGGTGAAGCTGTGTGCATGAGAGAAGCGATGGGCACCAGAGACTCAGCTCCATATCTTTCACCTCTCCTTAAGTGTATTCAACACACAATCACTCGCTGAGCTCCTCTCCCTGCAGTCCCTTATCTAGCCAAGGGGTGGTGTTGCAGGGAGTCATTGCTGTCTCTCTTCAGGCCCCAGGCTGCTTCTTTCTCTCCTTCCTGGGGGACTCCACAGACTTGTGCCAACTCTAACAAGCTCATAGCATAGGGAGAGTGGAGGCTGAGCTGGCAGCTAAAAAGACTGTTTAATGAGTGATTCTAATGTCAGTCCCCCTCATCAGCAGGAATCGTGCTGTTCTCTCACTCCTGTGCCCATGACTTTCAGTACATTAGCCTCCAATATCATCCATTTTGGAGATTCCCCCAGTCTTGGGCAAATCTAGCTAGTTGTTCCCTCCACCTGATGTCATATACCCTCCCTGTTAGAGTTTGCCTATGGCCTCACACCTCCTGAGATTCGTGTTTACCATGAGCCCCACAGGGCAGGGATTCCATCACACTGATATCTGTATCCCCACACAAGCTCAGGCCCAGGCACAGAGGTTGGCATGAAGTGACTGGAGCAGGGTGGCAGCCTGGTTCTAATCCAGAGGTATTTAGAAGCCTGGCTGGTTCTAGCACTCTGGGATCCTAAGGCAGGACTCGCAAGTTTGAGCCCAGCCTGGGCAACTCAGAGACTAAGCAAGGCCCTGTCTCAAAATAGAAAATCAACAAGGTCTGGTTTGTTGAAAACAGCTGAGGGAGCTAGGGGTGCTCAGCTTGGCGGAGATGAAATTCAGGAAGGGCCAACCACAGTCCCTCCAAATGCAGGGCTGCCAGGTCAGGTGGCAGATCTGCATAAGGAAGGAGAGTGTGACAGAGCTGAGTCACAGCTGGACCAGCTTCTTGTGAAGGAGTGAGCTCCCTGAGGCTGAAATGAGCCCAGCCTGAGAGAGAAGCTGGGTGCTCCTTGAAGACCACATGCTTGCTACATGGTAGCTTTATCCTGCGGATTGATGGCCAGGCTTTGAGAGCCCCAGCTTCCCTACTATCCCCCTTCCTACTTCTTCTTACCTTGTGCCCAAAGAGCCAGTGTGAGGGTGGACACGGGAACTGCTGGAGAGCCTTGAGCAGCCATTGTCTTTGCAGGTAGAACTGGGCTGCCTTGAACAGCAGCAGAAGCAGGCTGAGCAGGACGGCCACTTGGAGGAGCCCAGAGATGCCTCCTGGGAATCTGGTGGGGCTGAATGCAGAGATGCTCATGGTGCAGTGGCTTCTGGATCACTGACTAGTGCCTCCACCTGGCCTGTTTTGTGGAGGATTGCCCACCCACTTGTGGGAGGGAGCAGCATGAGGGTAGAGATTTATTAACAATTTACTTGGATAATCTACCTTGGGAGACACAAATGCTTTGTCAGCTGACTGTGATAATCATCATTCACACACCCACTTCCCCTCCTCCATATCATGCACAAATATTTATTTATTAATTTACCTGTTTATTTATTTTCCTTTTCCTCTTTAAATTGAATGTCATTTATTATTATTTTTATTTGTACATATATAAAGGGCACAGCGTGATATTTTGATGCAGTGTGTTCTGATCAAATCAGGTTAATGATCACTTTCACATCTTTAAACATTTATCATTTCTTTCTTTTTTACTTTTGCACAAATTTTATGTTTTAATTATCAAACATGATTGCCACCAAAAAAATAGCTATACTGCTAAAGTGGTAACTCAAGTGAGGGTCCCAGGCTCTGGGCCTCTTCCACATGTTTATTTTATTTATTTTATTTTATTTTTTGTGGGTACCGGGGGTCGATCTCAGGACTTCACGCGCCAGCAGGCGCCCGTGCCGCTGAGTGATATCACTGGCCCTTTTTTTGTATGTGGGTTCCGGAAGTTGAACTCAGGCCCTCGTGCTTGCCAGGCAGGCGCTTATGCCGCTGAGCCATCTCACCGGCCCTTCCACATGTTTATTAAGGCTGCCACTTTATTTGCCTCAGTGGAGCGTTCCTTAAGTTCTCTCAATAAATCTGACACCTGCACATTATTCTCTGAATTGCCAATGCCAAGTTTTCCCAGTAGACGGTAAATGATTATCAATTCAGACATCTAAGCACCGATGCCTGTCTCCCTCCAGGAGAGACAGGCGGATCAATCTCGTAGGCATCTGGTGCCTTTTGGTGGCCAGGCTGTGGGGGAAAGTCTTATATTGCTCCTTAAAGCATCCAGTCTTTGCCTATGGGAGCTCTGCTTTGCCCCGTGGGTGCTGAGCATGTGTGCCAGCTCCTCATTCCTTAGACAGAAGTTTTCACTTCAGCCCACAAGACTGTTCCTGTAGCTTCTCCTTTCTTTGCACATCATTAATACATTCTTTTCTGTCTTTTCTTTGGACTTAGTGAGACATTCTCCGTCTTTATGGTTAGCAGGGTCAGCCACTAATGTTTGGGATTCCATCATTTCCATCACTTCAGATAAATCTATCTGGGCTCTTCTTTTTTTTTGTTTTTTGTTTTTTGTTTTTTGTTTTTTTGTGGGTACCAGGGGGTCGACCTCAGGACCTCGCGCGCCAACAGGCACCGGTGCCGCTGAGCGATATCACCGGCCCCTTTTTTTCGTATGTGGGTTCTGGGAGTCGAACTCGGGCCCTCGCGCTTGCAAGGCAGGCGCTTATGCCGCTGAGCCATCTCACCGGCCCTATCTGGGCTCTTCTTGCAACACAGTAAGTGACGTGGACTTGGGTTTCCTTGATATTATCTTTTCTGATTGTGGAGTCTTTCTGACCGTGCTTCTGTCATTAATGGCAGAGATTCAGCTCATGTGGGGCCATGCTCCACCCTCCTGGCAACATGGACTGCAGGTTTCCCTTCCTGACCCCACTGCTCTCTATGTTTTTCTGGAGCAGGATGGGTTTCCTTCAATCTTTAGACATCTTCTCACTGGTTTTTAACCCTTCTGCTTAGGAGACATTTTGATTGTTTTCTTCTCATACTTAAAATATGGGGACTTGATCACTCTTTCATCTTTTGTCTAGGTGTCACTATGTGTGTTGGAACCAGTGGTGGAAAACTTCCCAGTGCTGTGACCAGAGGAATCTGCCATTTTCCTGCCTTCCACTCAAAGACTGGCTCTTCTTTCTTTCCCTCTTTCCTCCCTTCCTTCCTTCTTTTTCTCCTTCCCTTACTCCCTCCTTCCCTCCCTTCCTTTTTATCACACCTTGTAAAGACACAAAAGAGGACTTCCAGAACTGCTTCAGAAAATGGCGAGAATTATGGGATAAGTGTGTTTGAAGTGAGAGGATTATTTTGAAGAGGGATTAGTGGCATGTGTCTTTTACTATAATAAATTTTTTTTTATTTGGTTACTGGGAATCGAACTCAGGACCTCATTCTTACCAGCAGGAGCTTGTGCTACTGAGCGATATCACCGGCCCTTTTTTTCCTTTATGTGGGTACTGGGAGTCGAACTTAGGATCTCGCGCTTGCCAGGCAGGGGCTTACGCCGCTGAACCATCTCACCGGCCCAATAAGTTTTTAAAATTTTTAAAATTTCAACGTTCACCATATTTTTGTTACACCTGATACACTTAGGTCCTTGACCTATTTTGAGTTGGTTTCTGTAACTGGTGAGAGATATATGGGTCTAGTTTCATTCTTCTTATGGATATTCAGTTTTCCCACAACCTATTTGTGTCCTTTCTCCGACGTTTGTTTTTGACACCTTGTCCAAGATGAGTTGGGTGTAGATCTGTGGATTTGCTGCTGAGTTGTCTCTTCTATTATATTTGTTTATGTGTTAATCTTTATGCCAGTATCATGATGTTTTTGTTACTATAACTTTGTAGTGTGTTTTTTGGTTCAGTATTATAATGCCTTCAACTTTGCTCTTTTTGCTCAATATTGCTTTAGCTATTTGGGGTCTTTTGTTTTTCTATATGAAGTTTTGGTGTTTTTTTCTATTTCTGTGAAGAATGCTATTGGTACTTTGACGGGGATTGCACTGAACACATGAGTTGCTTTAGGTATTATGGACCAATATTTTAGCATTATTTAGTCTTCCAATCCATAAATATAGTATCTCTTCACAATTTTTGCATTCTCAATTTCTTTCACCAGTGCTTTGTAATTTTCATTGTAAAGATCATTCCTCTTCCTTGTTAAACATATTCCTAGGTAATTTATTTTATTTCTATGGCTATTGTGAGATTGCTTTCTTTTCTTTTTGAAAAAATTCATTATTGGTGTACAAAAATGTTACTGCTTTTTGTATGGAGATTTCATGTTCTTCACATTTACTGAATTTTTTTTATCAGTTGTAACTTTTTTATGAAATCTGTAGGTTTTTCTAGATATAAAATCATCCTCATCTTTGAAAAAGGATAATTTGACCCCCTCTTTTCTTATGTGGATGTCCTTTATTTCTTTCTCTTGCCTGGTGCTCTAAGGCTTCCATTACTATGTTGAAAATGAGTGGTGAAATTTATCTTGCTCCAGATCTTAGTGGAAATAATTTCACATTTTCCAATTCAATATGATGTTGCCTGTGGGTTTGTCACATATAGCCCTCATTGTGTTGTGGTAATTTCTGCCTATAACTAATTTGTTGAGGACTTTTTAAATAAAGAGCTATTGAATTTTATTAAAAATATTTCTGCTTCTATTGAGGTGATTGTATGGTTTTTATCCTTTATTTTGTTGATGTGATATATTACATTTATTGATTTGCATATGATAAACCATCCTTGCATCATCTGAATAAATCCCACTTGATCATTACATATACATATATATGTATAAAATCTTAATGTGCCATTATTTTTGGTTTTCCCATATTTTGTTGAAAATATTTGCATTTATGTTCATCAAGAACATTGGTCTGTATTCTCCTTTGTGGTGTTCTTGTCTGGTTTTGTTATCAGGATAACGCTAGGTTTATAGAGTCCATTTGAAACAATTCCTGCTCTTTCAATTTTTTGAAATAGTTTGAGAAGAATTGGTGTTAATTCTTTAAAAGTTTGGTGAAATTCAGCAATGAGGCCTTCTGGTAGTGGTATATGCTTTCTTGGGAGACAATTAATTACTGAGTTAACTGTTGACTTGTTAGTAGTCTGCTCAGATTTTCTATGTCTTCATGATTCAATTTTGGTAGAATACATGTGCCTAGAAATTTAACAATTTCTTCTAGGTTTTTCAATTGGCATATAGTTGTTCATAATTATCCCTAACGATACTTTGTATTTTTGTGGTATCGGTTGTGATGGCTCCTTTTTTCTTGCTCTTTTTTCTTGTTTTTACCTCATTTTTTCTCGGTTAGCTTAACTAAAGATTTGCCAACTTTGTTTGTCTTCTGGAAAAACCACTTCTTCATTTCGTTGACCTTTTGTATTTTTAAAAATCTCAATTGTATTTATTTCTTCTCCAAACTTTGTTTTTCTTTCCTTCTATTAACCTGAGGGTTGGTTTCTTTTACTCTTCTAGTTTCTTGAGTTACATCATTATGTTGCTTATTTGGGGTTTTTCTATTTTTCTTTTTGTTATAGACTCTTGTTACTGTAGATGTCCCTCTTAGTACTGTATTTGCTATGTTCTATAGGTTTTAGCAGGTAGTGTTTTCATTTTCATTTGTTTCAAGAAATTCTTAAATTTCTCCTTAAATTTCTTCAATGACCCATTGGTTGATCAAGAGCATGTTTAATTTCCATCAATTTGTATAATTTCTAAAGTCCATTTGTTTATTTTTGCTTTTATTTCACCATGGTCAGGGAGGATATGATAAGATATCTATTATTTAGAATTTGTTGTGACTTGTTGCCTAATATGTGGTCTATCCTGGACACTGTTTCATGTGCTGATGAAAAGAATGTGTAACCTGCAGCTTTTGCTTGGCATGTCCTGTCACTGTCTGCTAGGTGCATTTGATCTACAGTGCTGTGTAACTCCAGTGTTCCTTTGTGTTTTTTTGGTCTGGATGATCTGCCCAGTGATGAAAAGGAAGGGTTAAAATCTCCAACTCTTACTGTATTGGAGTCTACCTCTCCTTTTAGGTCTAAAAGTGGTTTTTAAAAATATGATTGAGTACTCTGGCATTGGGTATTCATATATTTACAATGGTTATTTCCTCCTATTGAATCAATTATTATATAGTTACTTTCTGTGTCTTATTTTACATTTTTGACTTAAAGTCCATTTAATCTGCTGCTTATTTTTGGTTTCCATTTATGTGGAATATCTTCCTCTATCCCTTCACTTTCACCTATGTATGTCTTCATTGGTGAACTGAGTTTTTATAGGCAGTGCATTGCTCAACTTTCTTTCTTTCTTTCTTTCTTTCTTTCTTTCTTTCTTTCTTTCTTTCTTTCTTTCTTTCTTTCTTTCTTCTTTCTTCTTTCCTTCTTCCTTCCTTCCTTCTTTCCTTCCTTCCTTTCTTTCTTCTACTCAGCTAGTCTAAATATTTTAATTGGATGGTTTAATCTCTTTACATTGAAAGTTACTACTGATAAGTAAGGGCTTACTCCTGTCATTTGTTCTAATTTTTTCCTGGTTGTTCTGTGTATCCATTATTCTTTTCTTCTGCTCTGTTCATCCTTATGGTTTGATATTTTCTATATTGATAAGATTTGATTATTTTCTCTTTTTATATTATGTGTCTGCTCTAATAGTGAGCTTTATACTTTCACATGTTTTCATGATGGTATTTATTGTCCTTTTGTTTTTCGATATAGGAATCCTTTAAACATTTACTGTAAGGCTGGTCTGGTGGTAGTGTTTGCTTGCCACAGACAGTTTTTATCCTTTCCTTATAAGGGATAGTTTTGGCTGCTATTTAAAAAAATTTACTAGTACATGTTGCAGTACATAATGATTACATTAGTCATGGGGAGCTGGTACATGTATATAACACACTTTAATTTATTTTATTTCCCCTTCCCTTCTCTTCCTCCACTCCCCATTGCCCAGCTATAATATCCTTGGCTGGCTTTTTTTTCTTTCGGGACTTTGAATGCATTGTCCTAGACCTTTGGCCTGTAAGGTTTCTGCTGAGAAATCTGCTGTTACTCTAATGGGAAATTATTTATATGTGATGATGTATTTCTTTTGCTAGTTTTAGAATATTTTTTTTTATCTTGAATTTTTTAGAGTTTGACCATAACTTGCCTTGGTTGAATCTAAATAAGGTCTTTTGAATTTCCTGGACCTAGATCTCCAAATCTTTCCCAAGATTTGGGAAGTTTTCAGCTCTTACCTTGTTAAATTGGGTTTCTATGCCTTTTTCCCTTTCTTCTCTTTTTGTAACTCCCATAATGTGAATATTTGTTCATTTAACTGTATCTTATAAATCTCATAGATCTTCTTTCTATTTTCTTACTTGACTAGGTTATTTCAAAAGACTTGTTTTTAACTTCAGAAATTCTTGTTCATGATCTAATTTGTTGTTGGGGTGCTTGGCTGTATTTTTATTTCATTTACTGTGTTGAGTTCTTTAGCTCCATGGTTTCTGTTTGGTTCATTTTTTATTATCTATGTCTCTTTGCTGAATTTCTCCTTCAGATTATAAATTGTTTTCCTAATTTTGTTGAGTTGTCAGTCTGCATTCTCTTGTATCTTGTTGAATTTTCTTTAAACCATTATTTTGCATTATTTTCCAGTCAATTTACCAATTTACTTTTATTTGGGGCTCTCGTTAGAGAGATATTGTGTTCTTTTTGAGAGGTCATGTTACTAACTTGCTCTTTCATACCTGTGCCTCTATGTTGATATTTGTGTATCTGGTGAGTCAGTTGCCTCTCCTGCTTTTATAAGGTAGCTTTTTAATTTTTAAACATTTTTTATCAGTATATGTTTGTGGTACATAATGTTTACATTCCTTGTGAGGAATTGGTACATGTGCATACACCTTAGTTCCCTTTTTCATCCCCTTTCCCTCCCTTCCCTCCCTTCTGCCTCCATAGCTTTTGAAACTTTTCTCGTGGAGATATGTCCTAGAGTGTCAGCTGGGTAAACCACATGGACTTGGGTTGTAGGTGAGTACAGCAGTGTAGCCTCCATGCGTCTTCTTCAGTTGTTATCAACATTGGTGTTGACTGCAGCTGTCTTAGTAGCCTAGGCTCTTGGAGTTTGTGAGATTTTTCTGATACCTGGATATAGTTCTCTTAGGACAGGTGGCTGCTTTGGGTACAATACATGCTTCTGCATGTGGGTGCATTGGTTAGTTTCCGTAGGCTGCATCATGTGGAACTGATCTATTTGGCTCAGGTAGGTAAGGCATGGCAGGGATGGCCATGGAGGGAGTGTATTTGTCAATTTATGAGCCCTTGAGGGAACCATGTTGCCCTCATGTGTTTAGGAAAGTGCAATTTTGGTTGCCTGATAGCAAAGGTGGGGCACCTGTCAGTGTCTAAAAGCCACATAAAAGCCAGGGTGGCTCTGTCAGGTCTGGACATGAGGGGCATTACACTATCAGCCGCATAGGTGAACACTCCTCTGTGTTTAAGTGCCATGCAGGGGCTGAGACACACTGATGGCTCCAGCTGGGGTGCCAGTTAATGCCAAAGGCTGCATAGGTACCTTCATGGGGACTTAGCCCATTAAGTTGCTCAGAGCGAGCTGCCCAGTTACTTCCCAGAGGACCTGGTAGATGGGCAGGGCCATTCTGCCGCTTCTTGTGGCCTTGGTGATCTGAACAATGCAAGCTGCCTGGCCACTTCGTGATATCTTGGGAAGTTGGATGTAGCTGAGTGGCTGCATCATGGGACTACAGATGGTGCTGTGTAGCAGAAGCTTGGGTGGTTCAGGGCATGGGCTGGGATCTTTCTCTTGGGTAGATTCCTGGTTGTTCTGGAAACTGGATTCAGGACCTGTGAGGGCTGCAGGTTTCTCCAGTAGCAAATACTTTAGGTGTTTGTGGGGATTTCTGAGGGCGTCCTGCTTACTCAGTCCCTATGGCGTGGAGCGTAGGTTTCATCTGGTTTGACGAGATGTGATGGTAGATGCTGCATTCTCCATTTCCTTCTTTACAAAGCTATCCCGGACTCCATCACGCTCCCTCAAATACTCTAGAGTAATAGTAGTTATATTTTCTTTGTTTTGTCCCTTGTTTGGGGAGGGAAGCGTGCCAGGCACTGCTAGTTAGCCATCTTGCTGATTACATTTCAATGAGCACATACTATATGCCAGGCAGGATGGTAGGTAGTGGGCACAACAGCAAAGAAAGCAGATATGAACCTTAAGAGAATTCTTTCTACCAAATATTCAAATACCTACCAAATACCAAATATTTCTACCACATATTAAGTGGATGGGACTTGTCTTGTAACCTTTTGTTCACTGATAAGCAATTGGTGACAGAGGCAAAAATGACATTTTTAAGAGGGAAACAGCCATTAGAAATCCATGGCTGTATTAGAATTCTATGTTGAACTACAAAACAGCTCCCCTCAAAAGCTTCTGGAATGCTCCTGCAGGCCTTCACCTTTACCCTTCCTAATCACAAATAATTCATTACATAACCCAGGGATCTGAAGTCCTTTTCTTTGTCTAATGTTTTCCGAGCTCTTTCAAAATCCAGGGTAAAGGGGAATGCACCTATTTACACCTCATTCTACTGAACTTTCCCCTAGTCCGGTGATTACTTTCTAGCCCTACCTTTTGCTCCTCCCCACCTACCTGGGACTCTTAGACCTTGACTCTTACCCTACCTAACTCCGCTCCTGCTTTTCAACCACAGCGTAAGGGACAGAGGTGGAAAGAACTCTGGAGTCAGAACCTGGCTCTAAATTGTGGTTGTGACAATTTCTTTCCCTCTCTGAATTATGAGTTTTTTTTTTTTTTTTTTTTTTTTTTTTTTTGTGGGTACCGGGGGGTCGACCTCAGGACCTCGAGCGCCAACAGGCCCCCGTGCCGCTGAGCGATATCACCGGCCCCTTTTCCGTATGTGGGATCCGGGAGTCGAACTCGGGCCCTCGCGCTTGCAAGGCAGGTGCTTACGCCGCTGAGCCATCTCACCGGCCCCTCTTTTTTTTTTCTCTTTTCTTTCTTCTTCTTTTTTTATTTTAAAGACAAAAAAATAAAAACAATGATACAGAATTTCTAAACAAGATAATAGGAAATTAACAATTGTTAATATACAGCATATTGTTATCTTCAAAGCAGTTGCTCAGATTACAAGATATAGGCATGCAAAATTGATCAAACGATGTAAGCACAAACTGTTCTTTTCAATGAACTAAACGAAATTAGCAGTGTAATTATCTTAGCTATCTTGTATATATATATATATATTTTTTTTCTTTTCCCTTCCTTCTTTTCTCCTTTCCCCCACCCCAGTTGTTCTTTCCTTTTGAGCATTTTCTTCCCCTTCCACGATATCTATTGTACATTTTGAAACTTAATTACTCTTTCAGTTTCTTACACTAGGGAGACACTACAATGTTTATACATGCAAGTCTGATTTATTTCACTTATGAGTATGGTCTCAAGTTGCATTCCTTATATCTATAAGAGCCTTGATTTTATCCTTCTTTATAACTGAGTAGTACTCCATTATATATTAAAAAAAAAACATCTTTTTATCCATTCCTCCGTTGATGGGCATTTGGGTTGTTTCCAAGATTTAGCTATTACGAATTGTGCTGTTATAAACATGGGTGCACATATATCGCTGTTCTATGATGTTTGTAATTCTTCTGGGAAAATACCCAGAAGGGGAATAGCTGGATCAAATGGGACCTCCAGTCCTAGTTTTTTGAGGAATCTCCACAGTGATTTCCATAGTGGCTGCACCAGTCGACACTCCCACCAACAGTGGAGAAGGGTTCCTTTATCCCCACAGCCCCTCCAGCATTTGTTATTAGTTGATTTCTTGATGAAGCCATTCTTTCTGGGGTGAGATGGAATCCTAGTGTTGTTTTAATTTGAATCTCTCAAGTGACCAATGATGTTGAACATTTTTTCATATATTTATTTGCTATCTGTATTTCTGCATCTGAGAAGTGCATATTCATATCAGATGCCCATTTTTGGACTGGGTCTTTGAATGGGCCTGATTTTTTTCAATTCTTTGTATGTTCTAGATAGAAGTTCTTTGTCTGAGGGACAGTTGGCTAAAATTTTTTCCCACTCTGTGGGTTTTCTTTTCAGTCTGTTGGTGATTTCTTTTGATGTGCAAAAACTTTTTAATAAAATGAGGTCCCAGTTGTTGATTCTTTGAAGTACTTCCCATGCAGTTTGGGTTTTGTTCATGAACGGTCTGCCTAAACATATGTCTTCAAGATGTCTACCTACTTTGTTTTCCAGTAGATTTAGTGTTTCTGTTTTAATATTTAGATCTTTGATCGTTTTTTGTGTGTGTGTGTGTGTGTGGGTACTGGGGGTTGACCTCAGGACCTCGTGTGCCAGCAGGCGCCTGTGCCGCTGAGCAATATCACTGGCCCTTTTTTCGTATGTGGGTACTGGGAGTCGAACTCAGGACCTTGTGCTTGCCAAGCAGGCGCTTATGCTGCTGAGCTGTCTCACTGGCCCCTTTGATCCATTTTGACTTTAGTTTAGTGCATGGTGATAGACATGGATCTAGTTTTAGTCTTCAGCATGTGGAAAGCCAGTTTTTCCAGCACCATTCACTAAATAGGCTATCTTTCCTCCAGTGAGCATATTTGGCACCTTTTTCAAAGATAAGGTGGCTTCAAACATTTTAATGAAATTGAAAGGGAAGTAATTCTCCCTAACTCATTCCTGGAGGCAAGTATTATTCTGATACCCAAACCAGAGAAAGACCCAACCAAAAAAAGAGAACTACAGGCCAATCTCCCTAATGAACATAGATGCGAAAATCCTCAATAAAATACTAACAAACAGAATGCAGCAAATCATCAAGATTATACACTATGACCAAGTGGGATACATCCCAGGAATGCAGGATGGTTCAACATACTCAAATGAATGAACATAATAAACCATATCAACAGAGCCAAAGACAAAAATCACACGATCATCTCAATAGATGCAGGAAAAGCTTTTGATAAAGTCCAATGCCCATTTATGATAAAAAAAAACCCTACAGAAAATCGGAATAGATGGTCTTTACCTCAATCTGATTAAAGCCACCTTTGACAAACCAACAGCCAACATCATACTAAATGGACAAAAGCCGAAAGTTTTCACTCTAAAATCAGGAAGAAGACAGGGATGTCCGCTATCACCACTCCTATTCAATACAGTTCTGGAAACATTAGCCAGAGCAATTAGACAAGAGAGAGAAATAAAAGGAGTTAGGATAGGAAAGGAAGGAGTTAAATTATCATTATTCACAGATGACATGATATTCTACATAGAAGACCCCAAAAACTCCACCAAAAAACTTCTAGATTTAATAAGTAAATTGAGTAGCATAGCTGGATACAAAGTCAACACTCTAAAATCAATAGCATTCCCATACACAAACAACAAACTCACTGAGAGAGAAATAAGGGAAACCACACCCTTCACAATAGCATCCAAAAAAATGAAATACTTAGGAATCAATTTACAAAGGAAATAAAAGATCTATACACTGAAAATTACAGCATTCTGAAAAAAGAGATCGAAGAGGATATCAGAAGATGGAAAGATATCCCTTGCTTGTGGATAGGAAGAACCAACATTGTGAAAATGGCCATACTCTCAAAACTGTTATACAGATTTAATGAAATCCCAATCAAAATACCATAGATCTAGAGAAAATACTCCTAAAATTCATTTGGAAACAGAAGGGACCTAGAATAGCACAGGCAATCCCGGGCTACAAAGGCAAGGCAGTAGGCATCACAATCCTTGACTTGAAATTATACTACAAAGCTACTGTGATAAAATCAGCATGGCACTGGCAAAAACAAACAAACAAACAAACAAACAAAAAAAACAGACCTGAGGATCAGAGGAACAGGTTAGAAGATATAGCCACAACTACGAACACACTCAGCCTCCTTATCTTTGATGAAGGGGCCAAACATTTCCCTTGGAAGAAAGATAGCCTCTTTAATAAGTGGTGCTGGAAGAACTGGCTTCCCACATGCCATCATCCCCTTTGCCCTTGTTTTCCCTTCCTCTTCTCTAATATTCTCCCTTTTAATTTCACATTCTCCCTTAGGTTCTACGTATGAGAGAAAATGTGATCTTTGTCTTTCTGAGCCTTTTTTTTCCTTTTTTTGCTTAACATGATGATCTCCAGTTCTATACATTTTCCTGGAAATGACATGATTTCATTCTTTTTTATGGCCAAATAACATTCTCTCTCTCTCTGTCATCTATCATCTTTTCTTTGCCCATTAATCCATTAACAGGCACTTAGACTGTTTTCTAGCTTAGCTATTGTGAATTGTTGCACAATAAACATGGGTATGTAGCTATCTCAATCATTTGCTGACTTTAATTTTTTCATGCAGTGGGTCAAACAATAGCCCTATTTTTTAGTGTTTTGAGGAAACTCTATACTGATTTCCATACTGGCTATAGTAATTTACATTCCTCCCAACATTGTGGAAGGGTTCCTTCCTCTTGCATCCTCACTAGTATTTTTAAAAAATATTTTTGATGATAACCACTCTGACCGCCATTGGTAGTCCAAGATCATGTTAGAAATATTTTCTAAGAAAAAAAAAAAAAGAAGAAATATTTTCTATTATCCTCCAAAACGGCCTACATGCTGCCTCTGTAATGTTTCCTGGGGGTTGTTATCAAATGGAATCTCAATGTAGCTTTGATTTGCATTTTCCTGATTGCTAAAGATATTGATTTTTTTTTGTAAATTGAAATAAATAAATTTTATTTAGCAGTTAACATCTTAGCCATTTAGGTGGGCTTCTCTTTAGAATTTAGAATGCTGGGCAAAAGGAAGTGGACATCCAAAGAATTAGGGAGGGGAGACAACCTTGATAAAAGGCAAAGGTAGAAAGGAGTGTAAGTACCTCTGCCAAGGATAACTCTCAAAGGAGCAGCCCCGTCACAATATTCAGCATCATCGGTCATTGGGAAACACAAATCAAACCATAAGCAGATACATCTTCATACACACTAGGATGGCTATTACCAAAAATACAACAACCACCAACAATTTATAGAATGAAGAGACAGCCAGGAAAAATCTTTGCCAAGAATGGAGTGTCCAGCAGGTCCTTTCTTTCCCCTTCCAAGGTTGAGATTTTGAGGAATGAAAGCAGAGTTTACATCTCAGGTTCCAGATGTGATTAATCTGAAGGATCTGCCTTGGGAAATAATGAGAGAAAATGTTCATCAATGGACAGCATTAACAGCCACGTACATGCTCTCCTCTTTCCATATAACTCACAAGTATTTAATGAACCCCTACTATGTGCAGGCAGGATGCTAGTTGTTCTGGCACAGTGATACAGAAAGGTATTCATTGTCTAGTTTATCAAATGCTCATTAGGTGTGGCTGGTTGTACAATTATCCTAATTTTAGTAGTAAGAAAATAATTATATGTAAGTGGAGTGTTCAAGGGAAAACAGCCATTGATAGTCCAAGATCACATTAGAAATATTCTCTCCTGGACTCCAAAACTGTCTTCCTAGCTACTGCTGTAATGTTCTCTGGGCCTTGTCAGATCTGCTCTCCAGTCATGACTTAGGGTTATTGCATTGGTGGCTGGAGCGCTGAACTTGGGCTTACGAGGCTCAAGACCCAGGTCAGCCTCATTACACATGTTGCCAGCTTATTCAGTCTGAGCTCATTGTACTATTTTTTAAGGTGTGATAATCCTTTCTTGAATGCTCTATAAGGCAGCTCATTCTTTCAATAATTTGCTGATTTAATGAATATTTTTTAATCACACAGTCTAGTGGAAAAGGGCAGAAAAGGAAATTGGTACAATAAAATATGATAATACTGTACTGGAGGAATGAAATATCCACTAAGGATTGAGAAGACTAAATTAGAAGAATGGGGTCTTGAAGGATAAATAGGAGTTCATGAGGAGGAGGGTGTTAGAGTAGTGGTCACCAAAACAGTCATGGAGAGCAAGTCATGGGGAACACTTTTTCCCCTGTATGGGGGATTAAACCCAGCTATAACTCACTGAGCTATAGCCTCAGCACTTAAAATTTATTTTTAATTTTGATATACGGCCTTGCTAAGTTGCTAAGGTGCCAGGGTTGGGCCTGAACTCATGATCCTCCTGCCTCAACACTTTCATCTTCAAGTTCTTCATCTTTGCTTTTTTCATGATTATCTCCTCCAAGGTCAAACACAATGTGCAAAATGCAGACAGTTAAAAAGAAAATGTATTTCAGGGCCGGTGAGATGGCTCAGCGGCTTAAGCGCCTGCCCGGCAAGCGCAAGGGCCCGAGTTCGACTCCCGGATCCCACATACGAAAAAGGGGCCGGTGATATCGCTCAGTGGCATGGGCGCCTGCTGGCGCGCGAGGTCCTGAGGTCGACCCCCCGGTACCCACAAAAAAAAAAAAAAAAAAAAAAAAAAAAAAAAAAGAAAATGTATTTCAGAAAGGATCTCTTGGAAGCCAGCTCTCCCAGAGGCTATGAGTTTACTCCTAACTGATCCCTCACCCATTCAAACACTTTTCCCCAACCCTTTCCTTCTTCACTTTACCTCGTGACAGGTGATTCATTACTCAACCCATGGGGCTTTGTTCCCTGAATTGTGATCCTTGTCAAAATCCAGGGCAAAAGAGAAAGCAACTATTTAGACCCCATTCTAAACTTTGCCCCTGTTCTGTGGTTACTTTCCGTCTTCAAATATTTGTTGAGAGAAAGAAAGAATGAATGATAAAATGAACAGTTCTATGAGGTATTTAGGAAAGGGGTTCACCCTCACCTCTCATGGGCTTTTGGACCTCGACTCTTGCTCTACCTGGCTTAGCACCATCTTTTCATGCACAGCATAATGGACATTAGTGGAAAAATCTATGAAATCAGAGAATCTCATCTTGAATTATGGTTTTGAATACTGTTTCTTTCCCCTTGAAGTCTTGAGTTCTTCTTTGTAGTTGGGCTCATAGTGTGGTAGTCATTACAATTTAATGAGTAATTAATATATTCAGGGCAATGAACAAAGTACTTAGTATGCTTCTTCTCACAACAACCGTACAGGATTTTTAAAAAAAATCTCATACTATATATGGGAAATCTAAGGCAGAAATCAGCTAGTGGTTTGTCCAAGATTACATACTGGCATGAGGTTCAGCCAGGATTCTACGCCAGGCAATTTGGCTCCAGAGATTTCGCTGTTGACTATTTACGTAAAGGAGATAATAACTAGGTTGAGCCTCCAGTTTAGACGGTAGCCCCGAACTTTGCAGGAGGTACTTCATGTGCTTCACCCGTTGTTTCCAAGTAGCATGAGTGTGTAACAATGAGTTGCTCTCCCATTCTGGCATAAATGTAAGAATTAAGATGTGTTATGTGCACATACAAACTCCCCATAATAAATGTAATCATTTTACTATAAACATGTACTAAAAAAATTGAGGGTGAGGGCCTTGAAGATGAACATTTTTTCAATCTTTCCTTTCATGATTTTGTTAGTGACCATTCCTTAATTGTATATATCTATTAAGTCCATTTGTTAAAAAGTTTGGTTCAACTCTCATATTTCTTTGTCTTTTTTTGTTTTGTTGATCTATCTGTGATTGTGGGGTATTGAGATCCCACATTATAATTTTATTGATGTTTATTTGATATTTTATTTCCAGCAGTGTTTATTTTATGAAGTTGGGTACACTGTTGTTTGGTGCGTGTATTTTTGTAATTGTTATCTCTTCTTGTTGAAGAGTTCTCTTAACTGATGGGTAGCATCCTCTTTTACCTCTTCTGATCAATCTTGACTTAAATTCCACTTTGTCTGAAAATAGGATAGCTTCTGACTCTTGCTTTTGGATTCCCATTGCATGGAATATTGTTTTCCATCCTTTGACTTTCAGTCTATGAATTTCTTTCCTTTTTTTTTTTTTTTTTGTGGGTACCAGGGGTCGAACTCAGGACCTTGTGCACCGGCAGGCGCCCCTGCCGCTGAGCGATATCACCGGCCCTTTTTTCGTATGCGGGTACCGGGAGTTGAACTCAGGACCTCGCGCTTGCCAGGCAGGCGCTTATGCCGCTGAGCTATCTCACCGGCCCTATGAATTTCTTTTTGGGTTAAATGTGTTTCCTTTATGCAGCATATTGCTGGATTTTATTTCTTGATCCATTCTGCTAATCTGTGTCATTTGATCGGTAAATTGCAATAATTCCATAGATAATTATAACTGACAAATATTGACTTATTCCTGTCATTGTGTTATTTTTCTGCTGCTGATTCACTTTCTTTCTCTTCTACTTAATTGCTAGCTGTGGTATATTCATTTTATTGGACATTTTGGCATTGTTAGCTTATTGTCTTTTTCTAGCATACCTTTGAGAATTTTGGGAGGTGCCGGTTTGGTGTCATGAATTTCTTTATGTGCTCTTTATCATGTAGATATCTTATTTCTCTATCAATTTTGAAAGATAATTTTGCTGGATATAGCAGGCTGGGTTGGAAGTTGTATTTGGGGGTGGGGCTTGAAACAGTTCAATCTAAGCTCTTCTTGCCTTTAATGTTTGTAAGTCTGCTATAATTCTAATTGGTTTTCCTTTATAAGTGATTAATTGCTTTTCTCTAACAGCTTTTAAGATTCTGTTCTTTGTTGTATTTCTGGTATTTTGATGTGTCTTGGGGGTGGTTCTTTTCTGATCATGGTTATTTGGGTTCTATATATCTCACTTATCTATATGTTAAATTAATTTTCTGAGTTTGGAAAGTTTTCTGCTTTTGTTTTTTAAAACAAGTTTTGTATGCCCTTTATGCTCTCTTCTAACTTCTTGCTAATTCCAATTAATCTTAGGTTAGTCTTTTTTGCATCATCCAGCAGCTGTTAGATACATTTTTCATGTTGACTTGTTTTTAATGTGTTTTAATTAATTGATCAACAACCACAGCCCTGTTTTCTAGAGCTGACACTCTGTCCTCACATTGATTGGTTCTGCTGCCCATACTTTCAATAGAATTTTTAGTTTTCTGAATTTCTGTTTGGAACTTTTTTATGAACACCAATTCTTTCTTACGCTGAGCATTCATGTTTTGCATCTCTTTCTCTAGCTCTGCTAGTTTTTTTTTTTTTTTTAGTAGTATCATCTATTGAGTTGGCGATTGTTTGTTTCATTAGGATCATTATCTGTTTAGTTATAACTTCTTTGAATTCACCAAACACCTTATTGATCTGTTTTGTTACCTCCACTGTTGTACTTTCAGATATTTTTGCTGAGTGGCTTTTGATTTCCTCCCCCTTGATGTCCCCTGAATGAACTTTGGGGGAGTTGGGAGTTTTTGGAGACATTTTGTTGCCTTGTTTTCTCACGTTTCTATTTTTTGTTTGTTTGTTTTTCTCTGCTCAGGCTTGTGGAGTGATTATAGTGGGTAGCTTTGTAGCTAGTATGGAAACCTCTTTAGTTCATGTCTACTTTTCAGGGATATCCTTAGGGCATAGCTAACTATTGGCCTTGGCCTCTGTCCCAGGATCCAACCACCACGTCCATTTACTTGGGAGGGAATGTTGCAGTTTATTTGCCTCAGTACTCGGTTCTTTGGGTATGGGCTGCAGAATAACTTTTGACCCCCAGGGAATCCAGAAAGTAGCATGCAGAGAAAATTAATTGATAGCAACAACTATGTCACCTTGGCTATAGTGTAAAATTAACAATAGCATAAAGTACAAGCCAGGTATTGACAAACCCTAAGAACCAATAATACTTAGTCACAGAAAAGAAATTTATGATTATAGCATAAACACTATATGACAAAGCAGATATTGACCTACAGTAAATATCTGCTAAAAGGAACAGCTTTGCCTCCACTTAGAATACAACAGTGTTCAACCATAGTAAGATATAGTTAACTATCTACGGATTCATAAAGCTTGATGGCTATTCTAGTAAGGATAGATGTTGCAGGGAATGGGAGCATGAAAAAAATTGAATTTGAAAAAGTAAGCGATGGAAGATGAGAAAAGGTGATAAAAGTGAAATGAAGGATCCTATTAAGAAATAAAAGGAATTTAGTGGTATCAGATAAAAGTAACAGAAAAAACTAACAAAGGAAAGGTTAAATAAAAGAGAGAGAGTAAAATAAAGAAAAAATATTAAGGAAATAAATTAAAGGAGAGCAAGAAAGGAAAAGAAAGAGAAAAACAGAGGGCCAAATCAAATGAAGATAATAATAACTTTTTTAAAAGGAAAAAAGAAAATAGGAGATAAAACTTCGAACACCAACAAAAAATGGAGAAGAAAAAATTTGGTCAAAAGAAAAAAGTTTCCTATGTAGTTCCAAATGAGTGGTTTCCTTCCAGGATCTGCAGTCTTTGGAAACGAGGCACAGTCCTCTCTGCCCTGTTTTATAGGCAGTGAGCTTGTGGGGTGACCCCTCTGCTTAAGAGGTCCCCCCATCTGTAAACCCCACACCATGGCAACTGTCCAAGTCAAGATATTTCCATACTCATGTTGGTACCTGGGGAAGCAATCAGAGCACTGGTCTCTGCCGGATGTAGGCAGCGGGGTGAGGGCTAAAGTAAAATGCTGGACTCAGTGTCCTCACCTTCAGGTCTGTCCACCTCTGAATACCACACCTGCCCACCACAGAATGGAGGCCCCTTGTCCTTCCTGGCCCAAGTTTTAACATCTCAGGGGAAATATGTGTGGCCCTCACCCTCCTCCCACCAGTCGGCATAAAATATAAGAGAGGGAAAGAGGCTTGCTCCTCCCTTTTGCCCCTTTTGCTCTCGTTGCTTTTGTTGTCTTCTGCCGGGGTGAACAATTGCCCCTCTGCCACACCACCCTACCTTGGAGCAAGCTGATTATGGACTGAATCTTCTAGAAACTGTGAGCTAAATAAACCATCCCTCCTTTTTTTTTTTTTTTTTTTTTTTTTGTGGGTACCGGGGTCGACCTCAGGACCTCGTGCACCAGCAGGCGCCTGTGCCGCTGAGCGATATCACTGGCCCCTTTTTCATATGTGGGTTCCGGGAGTCGAACTCGGGCCTTCGCGCTTGCCAGGCAGGCGCTTATGCCGCTGAGCCATCTCACCGGCCCAAACCTTCCCTCTTTTAACTTTGGGTGTCAGGCATTTTATCCCAGAAAAGAGAGAAATGTAACTAACACACATGGTATGCAGTGGGTGGGGCCACCCTCATTTTTTTTGTAATTTTTCTCTCCTAAGGTCAAATTCAGTGTGTAGAATACAGAGAGTAGGACACAAAAATTATTTCTGGAAGAGTCTCTTGGAAGCTAGACTTTCCCAGGGGCTATGAGTTTGCTCTTAACATGGTTCCTCATCCATCCAAACAGATTTTCCCAACATCCTTCTTCTTTGCATTGCCTCATGACAGGTGACTCATGACATAATGCATGGGGCATGGTTTCTTTTTTTTCCCCTCTGAATCCTGAGTTCTGTAAAAACACAGGGGAAAAACACAGGCTATGCAAATATTTATACCCCATTCCTCTTGCCTTTACTCTGTTCTGTGGTTACTTTCCATCTTTAAATATTTGTTGAACAGTGGACTGAAATATTGAATAATTCTGTGATATGCTTAGGATAAGGTATATTTTCGCATCTGTCTTCTCCCATCAGGGACTCTTGGATTTTGACTCTTATCTGCCTAGCTCAGCACCAGCTTTCATTCACAGCGTGAGGAAGAGTGGTGAAAGACCTGCGGTGTCAGAGAGTCTGGCCTTGAGCTGTGGTTGTGATTGTTTCTTTTCCCCTCTAAATTCTGAGTTCTTCTTTGTAATTGGGCTCATAGTTTGAGGATATCTAACGTTTAGTGAACGGTTAGTATGTTTAAGACATGGAGCATAGAAATTTACAGGGGTCTGCACAATGAAAACAAAGTTGTTTTTAAAAAACGTCACATACTGTAGATGGGACATCTAAGGTAGAAAAAGTTAGCAGTTTGCCCAAGATCACCCAGCCAGTTAGAGGTAGAGCCAGGATAGTAATCCAGGCAGTCTGACTTCAGACTTTGCTGTTAACCACTAACATAAAGGAGATGATCACGTTGAGCTTCTAGTCCATATAGCCATCCCCAAACTTCTGGGAGACATTTCTATAAAGGCTTGAATCGGACATGACTCTCCCAGCACCCAACCTGTTTGCCAGCAGAGGCATTGTTCTCAGTGGAGACTCAGCTCAGCACCGAGGCTGTCATCAGCAAACACAAGATATTGTAAAAGAGATAAGATAGGACAAGGAATCCTGCAGCTCCCCAGACATCTGGAGACACCCAAAACTTTACACTGGACGCCTCAAGGACTCTGCCCACTGGGGTGCAAGACAGCCAGCGCACTTTGACCACTGTTAATTGACATCTTCCCGCCTGATGTCCCTTGCCTTCTTTCAATCCTGATAAAAAAGACCCACTTCTCTTTTTCCCCTACAGATGGCCTTACTGCCCTCCGTCTGCCCGCACCCAGGTATTAAACCGTGTGCCTTGCTGCTTTCACAAAAGCCTGTCAAGTGGTCTCCATCTTGCCTTATTACAATGTCATTACAATGTCATATTTGCTATATTTTAACTGGTGTTTCCAAGGAAGGTGTGAAAGATTATCTACTAGGCATATTGGCATGAATTTAAGCCTCAGTATCTATGGAAGCTCCTGTAAGAAGGTACATGGGAAATGATGTACTTAAATGTACATAGTCATTGAAAATGATGTTTATGCAGAATTTTGACAGATATGAACAAAGCTGATAGCAAACATTGTTAGACTATTAGACCTAAAGGGAATGATTAGTTTCAAAATAATAAGAATAAGAATAATAGATTTCAACATCTCACTTTTGTCAATGAGTATATCTCCCAGATTAAAAAAAAAATCAACACAGAAACAATAGAGCAAAACAGCAGTATAAATGAAATGGACTTAACAGATATTTATAGAACATTTCACTTAAAAGCTACAGAATACACATTCTGTTCATCAACAAATGGAACTTTTTAGAAGAACAGACCATGAAATGAAGAGTAGCTTTTTTTAAAAAAAAGATGAATAAAAGAGAGAAAAACTTTTTGGTAGACTAAGAAAAAGAAAGAGAAGACCCAAATGAATAAAATTAGAGGTGAAAAAGGAGACATTACAACCAAACCATGGTAGTGGAAAACATAATTAGGGATTATTCAGAATAACCCTATAATAACAAATCAGGAGACATGGACAGATGTCTGGATGCATATAACTTATCAAAATTGAACACTGAATACAGAAAAAACTAAACAGACCAAAAATAAGTAATGAGATTTGATTAGTGATAAAAAGTCTCCCAACAAAGAAAAACCCACAATCAGAGGGCTTCAAGGCTTAATTTAACCAAACTCTTAGGGAAAAATAAATGTCAGTTCTTTTCTTTATTTAAAAAAATTTAAAATATTTTTATTAGTGAATGTATGGCGTATATAATGATTACATCCATTGCAGAGAGTTGGCCCATGTATATCACACATCTTAATTCTTTTTATGTCTCCTTCCCCTACCCAGGCTCCTCCCTCCCTCCATCTCTTTGTCCCCTTCCCATTTGCAAAAGATCTCTCTCCCTGTTTCCTATTAACTATCATTTATTTTGCTCTTTAATTTATTTACACTTTGGGTTCCTCATATAAGAGAAACCACGAAATATTTAAACCTTTGAGTGTGACTTATTTCATTTAGCATTATGATCTTTATATGCATCCATTTTCCTACAGTTAACTCAAATTTATCCTACTTTATAGCACAGTAGTACTATACTGTACATGAATACCACATTTTCTTTATTCATTCATCAGTTTATAGACATATAGGTTGCTTCCAACATGTAGCTATTATGAATTATGCTGCTGTAAACATGGGTATGCATGTATCATGTAATATGTTGTCTGTAAACTCTTTTGGGAAGATACCTAGAAGGGGAAGAGCTGGATCAAGTGGAATTTCTATTTGCATTTTTTTTGATGAGTTTCCGTATTTATTTCCATAGTGGTTGTACTAGTTTACATTCCAATCAACAGTGTAGAGTAGTTCCTTTTCCCCCACAATCTTACCAGTATTTGTTCATATTTGATTGCTTGATGATAGGCTTTCTTTCTGGAGTAAGATGGAATCTCAGTGTTGTTTTAATTTGCATTTCTCTAATGTTCAGAGATGCTGAGCATTTTATCATGTATTTATTGGCCATTTGTATTTCTTCTGAGAAGTGTCTATTCGTTTCAGTCACCCAGTTTTTGACTGGATCTTTTATTTTGGGGGGAAGTTCTGAAATTTTCATGTTCTTTATATATTCTAGGTACCTGGCAAAATTTTTTTCCCATGTTGTAGGTTGTCTCTTTACTCTGTTGGTTGTTTCCTTTGCTGTGTAGAAGTTTTTAATTTGATATAATCTCATTCGTTGATTCTTGATGTTATTTCTTGTGCAATTGGGGTTCTGTTCAGATAAAGGGAGGTTGAATTTGACTAGTGCAAGCTGCATGCATATGTGGAAATCTTATACTGAACCTCATTAATAGATATTAATACATAGTAATAAAAATAATATAATTGTTGAATAATTCACAATAATATAATTCTTGAAAAATTCACAACTAAACTTCAAATGTGCTTAATTACATTTGACCTAAATTGAGAAACCTATAACTACAAGGTATGTAGTGCTTAAATAAAAGTATGAGTTTAAAGATCGAACTTACCATAACTTCTGAATTATTTCAGGTTATTAACCAAGGAAATGTATGTTCAAGGATCACTTGGTGGAACTTGCACTTAGAGTCTAGGAAAAAAAATTGAGATCTTTATCATGTGTACAAATTCTCTATAACTGCTACAAAGTAGTTGACATTTCAACAGCTTTGGAGGATAAAGCATAAGAATGAAATTTGTGTTAAGTCTCAATCATTATTTGTCCCTTTTTGGGGGAAAAATTTGTCCAACAGTCACTAGCTTTTTGTTATGGTTTAGATAGAAAATGTCCCCCAAAGCCCTCAAGTGCTCATAGGCAGTGCTTTTGGGGGTGGTTATAGCTGACTTGCTGTTAGGAAGAGGGTCACTGAAGGCATGACCCAGATGGGTGCATCTCCCTTCTGGGCACCTCACTTCTCTCCCTGCTTCCTGGCTGCCATGATGGGAGCAGCTTTTCCCCTGCTGTGAACCTCTGCCTTCATGTTCCTGGCTTGGGGCTGGCTAACCATGGACTCTAACCATGAACCAAAAGAAACCTCCCTTGCTTTAAGTTGTGGGTGTTGGGCATCTTGTCTCAGCTTTGGAGGAAAGTGACTAAGACACTTCTCCTTACTGAAAGCTAAGCAATCACATTTTTAGATAGATTGAATAATGCAACTGTTTCTTTTGGTTCAAGAGTGTACCACAATTCTCTCTTTTCCTCAGTTTACCTTTTAGTGGTTTCACATATTCACAGTCAACTTCGGTCCAAATATATTACGTGGAAAATTCCAGAAATAAGCAACTCGTAAGATTTAAACTGAGCATCATTTGGAGTAGTGTGATGAATTCTTGCATCATGCCGCTCCATCCCACACTGGATATGAATCATTCCTTTGCCAGTGTATCCATGCTCTATGAGCTATGCACTTATCAGTCACTTAGTAGTCATCTTGGTAATGAGGTGGACTGTCACAGTAGCAGTGCTTTTTAAAATTTGCCCTCATTTTATTTAATAATGGCCCCAATGCACTTTCATCCAGTATATTGTTATAATGGTCCTTTATTATTATTATCTTACTGTTCTTAATATCTTACTGTGCCTAATTTATAAATGAAGCTTTATTTTAAGTGTATATTACAAAACAAAATACATTATAATATAGTAGGGTTCAGTGCATCCCCTGGGCATCTTGGAATGTATCCTCCATGGATAAAGGGAAACTGCTGTACTGTACTGTCATTAAAGGTTTGTTAAATTTGATTGTATATAATTATTGGATTAAAGTAAATGGTGATTATATATTTTGTTCTAAACATTGAATTTAAGTAATCACTTTCAGTAGTGCTGTTTTCAATATAAACAGAACTAAAATCTGAAATTAATTACTGGAAACTTTCATGTTTTCTATAATTAGTACATGGTTACCACTTAAAGTTTAGATTATAAATTAAATTCAACAACAAAACATTTTCTTCTTCCACTTCAAAAAAACTGTCAGACATCTGATATTATAGCATATAAACACAAATATGTAAAAATTATTATTATGCTTACACCTTTAATGACAAAGACAATGACTTGCTAAATTCATTAAAATTATCACTCTTCTCCTTACCACCAAGAAAAGCACAAACAAAATATCTGGTACTTTTCCTTGTTTTTGTTTAAAAAATCTTTTTTTTTTTTTTTTTTTTGTGGGTACCAGGGGGACGACCTCAGGACCTCGCGCGCCAACAGGCACCCGTGCCACTGAGCGATATCACCGGCCCCTTT
The DNA here is from genome assembly GCA_028451465.1 of Erethizon dorsatum. Lineage (NCBI taxonomy): Eukaryota > Metazoa > Chordata > Mammalia > Rodentia > Erethizontidae > Erethizon > Erethizon dorsatum. The sequence goes on along the minus strand of CM051827.1, from coordinate 96,607,228 downwards.
TTCGTATGTGGGTTCTGGGAGTCGAACTCGGGCCCTCGCGCTTGCAAGGCAGGTGCTTACGCCGCTGAGCCATCTCACCGGCCCGTGTTTAAAAAATCTTAATATAATTTTTATATTTTCCTAAAAGGATATATATATATATATATATATATATATATAATGTGGGTACCAGGAGTCGAACTCAGGACCTCTCACTTGCCAGCAAGCGCTTGTGCCACTGAGCAATATCACTGGCACTTTTTTTCCTTTATGTGCATACCGGAAGTCGAACTCAGGACCTTATGCTTGCCAGGCAGGTGTTTGTGCCGCTGAGCTATCTCACCAGCCCCCTAAAAGGATATTTGTTTCAATTCAATCCCAGGTGGTTTCAAAACAGAAAAGAAAAAAAAAAAAAAAAAAAGCTACAAGCAGAGTCATCACTAACAAGATTCCTGAGAATATACAGATTATTAGGGAGCAGGGCAGGGATACATAAGTGGCTGATGTGTTAATTACTTCACTGAATATGCAGAAATATTCAAGCACTGAAAGCTGACAAAGTCATGCACTACATGCTATCACATTTTCTTAACTGTCTTTCCAAAGGATCTCATCCTTCTTTTTTTTTCATCCTTCTATCTGTAAGAATCATAAATAAGAAATGTATATACCTTTCTAAAATGTGACCATCATTATATTTATTTTTTGGTAGTACTGAAGTTTGAACCCAGGGCCTTTGCACTGAGCTACATCCCCAGCTCTCCATTAAAAATATTTTTTCTTTTTTAAGTTTTGAGGCAAGGTCTTGCTAAAAGCTAAGTTGTCCAGGCTAAGCTTGAACTTGCGATCCTCTTGTCTCAGCCTCCCAGCATATAGGTATTATAGGCATGCACCACCATGTCTGGTTCATTATAATATAAACACTTAAAATTAGGAATTATCTAAATACCCAAATATGGATTAAGTGATGCTACGTCAGTGTAGTTAATATAACATTCACAAACTATTTATTACTAGCAGCTTAAAAATGTATTTTTATTTTTAAAATAGTTGCATATATTTTGGGGGTACCTTTCAATACATGTACACAATGTGTAATGATAGGATTAGGATAACCAGCATATTTGTCAGTTCAGACACATATCATTTCTTTGTGTTTGGAACATTCAAAATCCTCTCTATTAGTTCTTTTAAAATAATCAGTTGTTGTCTACCCACAGTCACCCTACTGTGCTACATCTCAGAAGTTATATTCCTTCTACCAAACTGCATTCTGTACCATGGACTGCCCTCTCTTCATCCCTCCCTTTTTTTATATATTTGTTGGCCATTTGTATATCATTTTTTGAAAAATGTCTATTCAAGTCATTTGCCCATTTTTAAAGGAGAAACATTTTATATAATCAAATTCATTTCAGATCTAGACGTACAAGTTCTCATTTTTAATACGTGAGAAGAAGAATACAGTAGAGCTCATTTGGCATAGTATTTTAATCATTTTAATGATTTTAAAGGATAGAGCAATATTTCCCTATTAATCTATAAGTGTAATTGTATGATTATGCCAGAACAAAGACCTTTATATTATTATTATTTTATTTTATTATTATTATTTTGCTTTTTTGAGGCAGGGTCTTGCTACATAGTTCAGGCTGGCCTTGAACTCACTCTGTAGCCCAGGTTGGCCTCAAGCTCAGGAATGTCCTCTTTTCTGAGACTTCCAAGTCCTGGGATTACAACACTCAGCTTCACATTCTGTTTTGAAATCTTCGTTTTCATTATTACATTATGGATTAATCTGAACCGGCTGAAAATGATTGTAAAACATAATCAAAATACAAACATCAGGGGCTGGTGAGATGGCTCAGTGGCTTAAGTGCCTGACCGGCAAACGCGAGGGCCCGAGTTTAACTCCTGGAACCCACATATGAAAAAAGGGCCGGTGATATCACTCAGAGGCACGGGCGCCTGCTGGGGCGCGAGCTCCTGAGGTCGACCCCCCGGTACCCACCAAAAAAAAAAAAAAAAAAAACAAATATCAGTAAATATGTATTCTTTGTTCCAGTTACTTCTCAAATGACAACATCAGTATTATTTACAAGAAATCTATCATGGTACATCTTGTTTATAATTTTAAAAAGCTCCATTTAGTAATTATTTTAACAGAAAAAATAGTAATACCGAGGATATACTCAATTTAACATATGACTTACTTGCTTACTCTGAAACAAAATTGTCATAATTAATATCATCTGAAATGGGCAAGATGTCATTTACTTATTTTGAAATCAGATTATTTGCTTTTTAAATGTCCAGTTGTGTTCTTTACATATTCTGGAAATTAATTCCTTATCAAATGAATAGTTGGCTAACATTTTCTCCCATTTTGTAGGTTGTCCATTCCCTCTGTTGACTGGTCCTTTGCTGTACAGAACCTTTTTAGTTGACGTTCCTATTTGTCTATTTTTGCTTTTGTTACCTGTGCTATTGGGGTCATATCCAAAATGTTTTTGCCCAGCTCAATGTCCTGAAAAGACTCTGTTATATTTTTTCCTGGCACTTTCATAGTTTGGGTTTACATTGAAGTCTTCGATTTTTGCCAGGTGTGGTGGAACACGCCTATAATCCCAGCGCATGGGGGTCTGAGGCAGGAGGATTTCTGTGAGTTTGAGGCCCTCCTGGGCTACACAGTGAGTTCAAGGCCAGCCTGTACTATATGGCAAGAACTTGTCTCAAAAAACAAAACAAGACAGCAGAGGCAGGTGATGGTGGCAGTGGAGCTTGTAAAGCAACGAATGGGAAGTTAGCACCCCACCTCAGGAAAGGAGTAAGAATTGGGACTGAGCAGCTTTGGATTGCAACAGCAGGAGCAGAGGACCAGACCTCATCACAGCAGCCCACCCCGCCCTGCCACAAACGACCTGAGAGGACAGAGCCTTGCCAGGGGAAGAGGAACTCAGAGGGCTGAGCAAAGACTAGGAAGAGCCAAAGGTGCATGGGACTGAGAACAGCCCCCTGCCTCTGTCTGAACACAGCACAGCAGCTGGGAGAGAGACACCGCCAAGAGAAACAGGGTAAGGAGTGGGAAGCCGCTAAGAGACACAAGAAAATACTGGCTGAAGACTCTGGCCCCAGGCCCCAGGCCCCACATCTGGAGGCCAAGATCAACCTAAAATCCAGCACAAATTCTAGTGCAGGCTTGGCAGAGTTATCCAGAAGTTTTGGACTCTCAGCGGACACCAGAGGAATTTTGTTTATTTTATTTTATTTTCCTACTTTTTTATTTTTATTTTTTTTGCTGGTTTGTGGTTTGTTTCCCATTCCTTTTCCTTTTTGGAGGGGGGCTTTTACCTATATTTTTGTTCTAATCTATTCATCTTCCTGCCCCCTTTCCTCAACTTACCTCTCTACACTTAATCATATTTTCATACGGGTGAATAGTCTCTCTAATTCTTCTGGTCAACTTCAATAATCCCTTCCTTACTCCTTCATTCTTTCTCTTCTGTCCTCTTCTCTAGTTTCCCGAGGCTTGTGTGATCATCCTTCACCCACCAGCCTGGCTTCTACTTTATTTCACAAGCTCCCAATTTACAATTGGTTCTGATATATAACTGTAGATTTTGCTTCTATGGTTAAAGGTACAAAATTAATAGTTACCACAGTTTCTAAACTGTGCTTGACGCTATCATCAGTGCTAATTATACTACTGTAGCTAGGATGTCATATCTGTTGTAATCAGTTCTTTTCACTTCTGTAACAATACTAAGAGATTCTGTGGTAATAACTTCACTACACCCCAGCACCAAAGGACTGGGGACTGAGCCAAACAGATACCAACATCTCACACTTCATTAATTGGAAAGATAGGATCTTGGCATAGGATAGGAACCAAGAACCTCCTTCACACAGAAGACATCCAGAAGAACAAACGTTGCTTAGACAGGTCTTGATACTAGTGATAAAGCTACCTATTACAAACACTTACAATGATCATTACTAAAAATAAAAACTTTTAAAATAGAAAATGACAAGACACAGAAGCAAAATGCAACCTCAGACCTCCAGCCCACCTAGAACAAGTCCAGGAGATAATGAGATAGGGGAAAATGGAAGACACACACCTGATATTTCTGAAATAATAGCAACCAAAGTAAAGAAACAAATCCATGAGGCTATAGAGGAAATCAGATCAGAAATAATCTCTCAGGTAAAAAAAGAAATGTCAATGTTCATAAAGGAATTGCTCAGCAAATCTAGAGATGAGATAGATAAAAAAAAGATGATGATAAGGTGAAGATTGAGACCATGATGACCAATATAGGAAAGAAATAAAATGCATGAAACTGATCCAAACAGATATCCAGGAAATTAAAAATTCCATTGAAAGCTGGCCAAATCACGTGAACAAAACAGAAGACAGACTTACAGACCATGAAGTCAGGATCTAGGCTAGTGATCATGAAAGAAAAAGTCTCTTGAAAATAATAAAAGATCAGGAAATAACAATTCAACAGCTGCAAGATGATGCAAACAAAAATAATATAAGAATAATTGGTGTCAATGAAAAAGCAGAAGCCAAGACAAATCACATAAAAAAACTATTTGCAGAAGGAATAGCAGAAAATTTCCCAAAGATGGGAAAAGAATCTGACATGCAGACAAGTGAGGCATATAGAACTCCAATTAGCCATAACCAAAATAAATCTGCACCCAGACATATGATATTCAAGATCCCAGAAATTTAGCACAAGAACAGAATATTAAAAGCTGTTAGAGAAAAGAAACAGATCACCTATAAAGGAAAGCCCATCAGAATCATGGCAGACTTCTCAGCACAAACCCTCTAGTCAAGAAGAGCTTGGAGTGAAGTATTTCAAGTCCTGAAAGAAAACAACTTCCAACCCAGATTGATGCACCCCACAAAACTATCTTTCAAAATTAATGGAGAAATAAGGTATTTCCATGATAAATAACAACTGAAGAAATTTATGACCACCAAACCAACACTACAAAGGGAACTGACAGCTATTCTAGGCAGAGTAAAGTGACTACAGTTCCAAGAACAACAACAGAAAAACCACCAAGCAGGGCAAGCAATTAAATGGAGAGGAATAGTAAGGAACCAACAGTGGGAAAATAACATGACAAAGATAAGCCAATCCATATCAGTTATAACCATCAATGTAAATGGCCTCAACTCACCAATCAAAAGAAACAGACTGGCAGAATGGATCAAGGAACAAGATTCAACAATATGCTGTATACAAGAAACACATTTACCTCAAAAAGAAATTCATAGACTAAAAGTCAAAGGATGCAACAGGAACTCAGAAAAACAAAACAAAACAAAAAAAAAAAAAAAACACAGGGGTAGCTATTCAATTTGCAGACAATGTGAACTTCAAACCAAGAATGATCAAAAGAGATAAAGAAGGTCACTACATACTTCTTAGGGGAAAACTTCAAGAGGAAGAGATAACAATCATAAATATGTATGCACTAAATACGGGAGCACCGAACTATATAAGACAAATATTAATAGACATGAAAGACCAAATAAGCAATAACACAATTGTAATGGGAGACCTTAATACCCCATGGTCACAAAGAGATAGATCAACCAGACAAAAAAAATCAGCAAAGGGCCGGTGAGATGGCTCAGCAGTGTAAGCGCCTGCCTTGCAAGCGCAAGGGCCCGAGTTCGACTCCCGGATCCCACATACGAAAAAGGGGCCGGTGATATCGCTCAGTGGCACAGGTGCCTGTTGGCGCACGAGGTCCTGAGGTTGACCCCCCGGTACCCACAAAAAAAAAAAAAAATCAGCAAAGAAATATCATACCTGAACCAAACCTGTGAACAAATGGACTTAGTAGATGTTTACAGAGTGTCCCACCCAACAACATCAGAACACACATTCTTTTTTTATATTTTTTGTGGGTACCGGGGCTCGACCTCAGGACCTCGCACACCAGCAGGCGCCTGTGCCACTGAGCGATATCACCGGCCCTTTTTTCGTATGTGGGTACCGGGAGTCGAACTCAGGACTTCACACTTGCCAGGCAGGTGCTTATGCCGCTGAGCTATCTCAGCGCCCCAGAACACACATTCTTGTCAGCTGCAAAGGGGACATTCTCTAAAACAGACCATATACTAGTCCATAGAAAATGCTTAAGTAAATGCAAAGGAGTTGAAATTTCCCTTGCATATTATCTGATCATAATGCAATGAAATTGGAAATTAATGGAAAAAGAAACCACAAACATCCATAAATACATGAAAACTAAATAACGCACTCCTGAACAACCAATGGGTCACAGGTAAAATTAAAGAAGAAATTCAACAATGTCTATAATTAAACAAAAATGCAGATGCAACATACCAGAACCTGTGGGACACAATTAAAGCAGTCCTAAGAGGGAAATTTATAGCAGTGAATTCTCACATCAGGAAAACAGAACAAGCACAAATAAATAACCTAATGTTACACCTTAAGCTTCTAGAAAAAGAAGAACAAGTCAAGTGCATACCCATAGAAGGGAGGAAATTATAAGGATCAGAGCATTTGGGTTGTTTCCAAGATTTAGGTATTAAACTTGTGCTACTATAAACATGGGTGCACATGTAGCACTGTGGTATGATGTTTTTAATTCTTCTGGGAAAATACCCAGAAGGGGAATAGCTGGGTCAAATGCAACCTCTAGTCCTAGTTTTTTGAGGAATCTCCACACTGATTTCCACAGTGGTTGTACCAGTCTACACTCCCAAAAAAGGTGGAGAAGTGTTCCTTTTTCCCCACAGTCCGCCAGCATTTGTTATTTGTTGATTTCTTGATGATAGTCATTCTTTCTGGGTGTGATGGAATCTCAGTGTTGTTTTAATTTGCATCTATTGAATGACCAATGATGTTGAACATTTTTTCATATATTTATTTGCCATTTATATTTCTTCATCTCGGAAGTGCATATTCATCTGAGATGCCATTTATGGATTGGGTCTTTGAATTTGGGGGCCTGATGTTTTTCAGTTCTTTATATGTTCTAGATAGAAGTCCTTTGTCTGAGGGACAGTTGGCTAAATTTTTTTCCCACTTCCTGGGTTTTATTTTCACTCTGTTGGTGATTTCTTTTGATGTGCAAAAACTTTTAAATAAAATGAGATCCCAGTTGTTGATTCTTTGAAGTACTTCCCGTGCAGTTTGGGTTTTGTTCATGAGCTCTCTGACTACCCCTGTGTCTTCAAGATTTCTACCTATTCTGTCTTCCGGTAGATTTAGTGTTTCTGTTTTAATATTTAGATCTTTGATCCATTATGACTTTAGTTTAGTGCATGGTGATAGACATGGATCTAGTTTTAGTCTTCAGCATGTGGAAAGCCAGTTTTTCCAGCACCATTTGTTAAAGAGGCTACCTTTCTTCCTGTGAACATGTTTGGCCCCTTTGTCAAAGATAAGGTGGCTGAGTGTGTTTGGAGTTGTGTCTGCATCTTCTAATCTGTTCCGCTGATCCTCAGGTCTGCTTTTTTGCCAGTACGATGATGATTTTATCACAGTAGCTTTGTAGTATAATTTCAAGTCAGGGATTGTGATGCCTTCTGCCTTGCCTTTGTTGCCCAGGATTGCCTTTACTATTCTAGGTCTCTTCTGTTTCCAAATGAATTTTAGGAATGTTTTCTCTAGTTCTGTGAGATATGCTAATAATATTTTGATTGGGATTGCATTAAATCTGTATAACAGTTTTGGGAGTATGGCCATTTTCACAATGTTGGTTCTTTCTATCCATGAACAAGTGATATGTTTCCATTTTCTGATATCCCCTTCAATCTCCTTTTCAGAGTACTGTAATTTTCCATGCATAGATCTTTTACTTCCATTGTTAGATTGATTCCTAAGTATTTCATTTTTTTGGATGTTATTGTGAAGGGTGTTGTTTCCCTTATTTATCTCTCAGGGAGTTTGTTGTTTGTACAGGAACACTATTGATTTTTGAGTGTTGTTTGTATCCAGCTATGCTACTGAATTTGCTTATTAAATCTAGAAGTCTGTTGGTGGAGTTTTTGGGGTCTTGTAGGTAGAATATCATGTCATCTACAAATAATGATAATTTAAATTCTTCCTTTCCTGCTCTTATTCCTTTTATTTCTCCCTCTTGTCTAATTGCTCTGGCTAATGTTTCCAGAACTGTACTGAATAGGAGTAGTGATAGTGGATATCCTTGTCTTCTTCCTGATTTTAGAGTGAAAACTTTCAGTTTTTGTACATTTAGAATGATGTTGGCTGTTGGTTTGTCATAGATGGCTTTTGTCAGATTGACGTAAAGACCATCTATTCCAATTTCCTGTAGGGCTTTTATCATGAATGTGTTGGACTTTATCAAAAGCTTTTCTGCATCTATTGAGATGATCATGTGATGTTTGTCTTTGGCTCTGTTGATATGGTGTATTATGTTTATTGATTTGTGTATGTAGAACCATCCCTGTATTCCTGAGATGAATTGTACTTGGTCATGGTCTATAATCTTCTTGATGATTTTCTGCATTCTATTTGCTGGTATTTTATTGAGGATTTTTGCATCAATATTCATAAGGGCCTGTAGTTCTTTTTGGTTGGGTCTTTCTCTGGTTTTGGTATCAGAGTAATACTTGCCTCCAGGAATGAGTTAGGGAGGATTCCTTCCCTTTCAATTTCATTAAAGAGTTTGAGGAGCATTGGCATTACATCTTTTGTAAATTTGATATAGAATTTATCAGTGAATCCATTAGGGCCTGGGCTTTTCTTTGTTGGTAAGTTTAATTACATTTTCAATATCATTAATTGATATTGGGCTATTCAGAATTTTTATATCTTCTTGATTCAGCTTTGGTAATTCATGTATTTCTAAGAATCTGTCCATTTCTTCTGTGTTTTCCATTCTATGTGAGTAAAGATTTTCAAAGTAGGTATTGACAATTTTCTGAATTCCCACAGGATCTGTAGTGATTTCACCATTTTCATTCCTCATTGCATGAATTTGAGTTTTTTCTTTCCTTTTTTTGATAAGGTTGTCTAGGGGTTTATCGATTTTATTTATTCTCACAAGGAACCAACTCTTCAATTCATTAAGTCTTTGTATTGTTTTCTTAGTCTCCATTGCATTAATTTCTTTTTTTTTTTTTTTTTTTTTTTTTTGTGGGTACCGGGAGGTCGACCTCAGGACCTCATGCACCAGGAGGCGCCTGTGCCGCTGAGCGATATCACCGGCCCCTTTTTCGTATGTGGGTTCCGGGAGTCGAACTCGGGCCCTTGCGCTTGCCAGGCAGGCGCTTAAGCCGCTGAGCCATCTCACCGGCCCCATTGCATTAATTTCTGCTCTGATCTTTATAATTTCCTCCCTTCTATGGTCTTTGGGCTTGACTTGCTCTTCTTTTTTTTTTTTTTTTTTATGGGTACTGGGGTCAAATTCAGGATTTCGCTTGCCAGCAGGCACCCATGCTGCTGAGCGATATCACCGGCCCTTTTTTCATATGTGGGTACCAGGAGTCAAACTCAGGACCTTGAAACTGCCAGGCAGGCGCTTATGCTGCTGAGTTATCTCACTGGCCCCTGACTTGCTCTTCTTTTTTGAGAAGCTTGAGGTGCAACATTAGGTTGTTTGTTTGCACTCATAATGTTTCCCTGATGTGAGAATTCACTGTTATAAATTTCCCTCCTAGCATTGCTTTCACTGTGTGCCATAAGTTTTGGTATGTTGTATCTGAATTTGTGTTTAGTTATAGATATTGTTTAATTTCTTCTTTAACTTCATCTGTGACCCATTGGTTGTTCAGGAGTGAGTTATTTAATTTTCATGTATTTATGGATTTTTTGCCTTTTTTGGCCATTAATTTCCAATTTCATTGCCTATGGTCAGATAATATGCATGGGATAATTTCAATTCTTTTGCATTTATTTAAGCCTGTTCTGTACTAGTATAAGTTCTATTTTAGAGAATGTCCCATGTGCAGCTGAGAAGAATATGTATTCTGATGTTGTTGGGTGGACAGTCTGTGAACATCTACTAAGTCCATTTGTTCATAGGTTTGGTTCAGGTATGATATTTCTTTGCTGATTTTTTTTGTCTGGTTGATCTATCTCTTTGTGACCATGGGTTATTAAGGTCTCCCATTACAATTGTGTTATTGCTTATCTGGTCTTTCATGTCTATTAATATTTGTCCTATATAGTTCGGTGCTCCCTTATTTGGTGCATACATATTTATGATTATCTCTTCCTCTTGAAGTTTTCCCCTAAGAAGTATGTAGTGACCTTCTTTATCTCTTTTGATCATTCTTGGTTTGAAGTTCACATTGTCTGCAAATTGAATAGCTACCCCTGTGGTTTTTTTTTTTTTTTTTTTTTTTTTCTGAGTTCCTGTTGCATCCTTTGACTTTTAGTCTATGAATTTCTTTTTGAGGTAAATGTGTTTCTTGTATACAGCATATTGTTGAATCTTGTTCCTTGATCCATTCTGCCAGTCTGTTTCTTTTGATTGGTGAGTTGAGGCCATATGGATTGGCTTATCTTTGTCATGTTATTTTCCCACTGTTGGTTCCTTACTATTCCTCTCCATTTAATTGCTTGCCCTGCTTGGTGGTTTTTCTGTTGTTGTTCTTGGAACTGTAGTCACTTTACTCTGCCTAGAATAGCTGTCAGTTCCCTTTGTAGTGTTGGTTTGGTGGTCATAAATTTCTTCAGTTGTTATTTGTCATGGAAATACCTTATTTCTCCATTAATTTTGAAAGATAGTTTTGTGGGGTGCATCAATCTGGGTTGGAAGTTGTTTTCTTTCAGGACTTGAAATACTTCACTCCAAGCTCTTCTTGACTAGAGGGTTTGTGCTGAGAAGTCTGCCATGATTCTGATGGACTTTCCTTTATAGGTCATCTGTTTCTTTTCTCTAACAGCTTTTAATATTCTGTTCTTGTGCTGAATATCTGGGATCTTGAGTATTATATGTCTTGGTGTAATTCTTTTTTGGTTATGGCTAATTGGAGTTCCATATGACTCACTTATCTTTATGTCAGATTCTGTTTTCATGTTTGGAAAATTTTCTTCTATTATTTCTGCAAATAGTTTTTTTATGTCATTTGTGTTGACTCCTGTTTTTCATTGACACCTGTCAGTCTTATATTGTTTTTCTTTGTATCATCTTGAAGCTGTTGTATTATTATTCTTTCTTTTTTTTTTGTGGGTACCAGGGGTCGACCTCAGGACCTCACGTGCCAGTAGGTGCCTGTGCCGCTGAGCGATATCACCGGCCCCTTTTTTCGTATGTGGGATCCGGGAGTCGAACTCGGGCCCTCGCACTTGCCAGGCAGACATGTAGGCCGCTGAGCCATCTCACCGGCCCCAATGTATTATTATTCTTGATCCCTTGTTATTTTTAAGAGATCTTTCCTTTCATGATCACTAGCCTAGATCCTGTCTTCAAGGTCTGAAAATCTATGTTTGGTTTTGTTCAAGCGGTTTTGCCAGCTTTCAGTGGAATTTCTAATTTCCTGGATATCTGTTTGAATCCACTTCATGCATTCTACTTCTTTTCTATTTGATTGTTCACGGGTCCATCCTTTTGCTATCATCATTTTTTTAATTCTATCTCTCCTCTAGATTTGCTGAACAATTCCTTTATGAATGTTGACATTTCTTTTTTTTTACCTGAGAGATTATTTCTGATCTGATTTCCTCTATAGCCTCATGGATTTGTTTCTTTACCTCAGTTGCTATCATTTCAGAAATGTTGGGTGTGCATCTTCCATTTTCCTCTATCTCACTGTCTCCTGGACTTATTCTGTGTGGGCTTGAGGTCCAGGATTGCATCTTGCTTCCGTGTCTTGCCATTTTCCATTTCAAAAACTTTCATTTTGTTTTCTGTGTTTCTGTAGCAGGTAGCTATATCACTAGTATCAAGTCCTCTCTAGGAAAAGTCTGTTCCTCAGGGATGTCATCTGTGTGTCGGAGGTTCTTTGCTTGTGTCTGTTCCAAGATCCTACCTTCCCAGTTAATTAAGAGTGAGATGTTGATATCTGTTTGGCTTAGTCTCCAGTTCTTTGGTGCTGGGGTGTGGTGAGGTTATTACCCCACAGCTGGAACTCTCCCCAGCCATTTAAAAAAGCAAGAAAAAAGAAAACAGGAAATAAAAAGAAAAAAAAAGAAAAAGAAAAGAAGAAAAACAAAAACAAAAAAACCCCAAAAATGAAACAACAACAACAACAACAAAACAGCAAAAAGGACAGAATGGGGTGGCCCCACCTGCCTGATTCTATTCCATGTGGCTTTGTCCCCAGGCACAATGCTGGTTCACCTAACTTATCACCTGTTGCCTCGTATTGTTATTGTTGCTTTGGGCTTTTCATGCCACTAGTCTCACCTGTCCATCCTGTGTGCCTTAGTTGGTACCCTACTGCATTGCTGGTGTTCCCTCTGGTCTCTGTGCCTTCCCAAGCAGTTCACCTCAGTCATGGCAGCAGAGAGGGGAGGGGCCATTCTCTGGGCCTTCTGGCACAGTTCACCTGGGTAGTGGCAGCAGAAATGGCACTGGGAGAGGCTGCCCTCTATGCCATTCACCTTGGTTGTGGCAACAGAGATCAAGTTTATCCTTCTTTATGGCTGAGTAATACTCCATTGTATAAGAAGACCACATCTTTTTTTATCCATTCCTTGGTTGGTGGGCATTTGGTTTTTTCCAGGATTTAGCTATCACACATTGTGCTGCTATAAATATGGGTGCACATATATCACTGTGGTATGATGTTTTTAATTCTTCCAGGAAGATACCCAGAAGGAGAATAGCTGGGTGGAATGGGACCTCTAATCCTAGTTTTTCTGAGGCATCTCCATGTGATTTCCACAGTGGTTGCACCAGTCTGCACTCTAACAGTGGAGAAGGGTTCCTTTTTCCTCACAGCCCCTCCGGCATTTGTTATTGGTTGATTTCTTGATGGTAGCCATTCTTTCTGGAGTGAGATGTAATCTCAATTTTGTTTTAATATTCATCTCTCAGATCACTAATGATGTTGAACATTTTTTCATATATTTATTTGCCATTTGTATTTCTTCATCTGAGAAGTGCATATTCATCTCAGATGCCCATTTTTGGATTGGGTCTTTGAATTTGAGGGGTCTGAGTTTTTTTAATTCCTTATATGTTTGTCTGAGGGACAACTGGCTAAATTTTTTCCCACTCTTTTTGGTTGACTTTTCACTCTGTTGGTCATTTCTTTTGCTGTGCAAAAGCTTTTTAATAGGATGATATCCCAATAATTTAGCTTTTGTATTATTTCTCATGTGATCAGGGTTTTGTTCATGAAATCTTTGTCTACATCTATGACTTCAAGGCTACTGCCTATTCTCTCTTCCAACAGATTTAGTGTTTCTGTTTTAATATTTAGATTTTTGCTCCATTTCAATTTTAGTTTAGTGCATAGTGATAAACATGAATCTAGTTTTGGTCTTTGGCATATAGAGAACCAGTTTTTCCAGCATCATTTATTAAACAGGCTATCTTTCTTCCAGTGACTGTACTTGGCTCCTTTGTCAAAGATAAGGTGGCTGAGTGTGTTTGGAGTTGTTTCTGACTTCTAATCCGTTCCATTGATCTTCAAGTCTGTTTTTGTGCCAGTACTGTGATGTTTTCATCACAGTAGCTTTGTAGTATAATTTCAAGTCAGGGATTGCAATGCCCACTGACTTGCCTTTGTTACTGAGACTTGTTTTCACTATTCTAGGTCTCTTTATTAAAGATATTTCTCATAAACGATCATGGTATTTCAGCAGGACATGGGCACGTAATCATTAACAGTATACAGCAACTTTCAAACTCCCTTCTTCAGTGGACTACCAAAAATCAGGAAGCCACTATAAAGTCCAGTGCCGTCTTCATTTGATTCTCCGAGTAGGGAAATTTAGAGTGAGTGTTGACATGTCACATTATCATGTTATTTAACAGCTTTTCATAAGCTGACCCTGACTTTCAGGAAATGAAATGAAAATGGCAGAATTATCAATCTGAAGATCCACAATCTAGAAGAGGAGATCATTGCTTTTGTGGGACACCATCTCTATGTCACGGGCAGGTCCAGATTGCCTGACACACTGGTAACATCAATTTTTGAGGAGTCAGGTCCCAGTAGGTCTCTGGGCTTAAGGGAGTTTAGTCTATGCTGATGGCAGAGCAAGGGAGGACATAAAATGAACTGGGAGTTTTCCCATGCCACAAGGCATTTATGCGAAGGAGCATATGTGTCACACTTCAGGGAATCCCTCCTTCTGGGAGCCAAGAGGAAGTCTCTCAAAACTAGCAGGCAAAGGTGCTTTCCCCACATTTATCCAGCATTGGAGACATTGTAGTAGTGACATATGCTCCTTCCCCCCAAAATAACAATGAAGTGTTCTGTGTGCTAACAACATAGCTTTTTAAAAAAAAGTAAAACAAAATTCTGCATTTTAATAAAACTTGATAAAAATAGTACCATCACCAGAAGTACATAGTTATAAAAAATGCACATGCTTCACTTGGCATCTCTAGCACCATCAGCTTTTTGTGCCTGGCCTGGTTTGGCATTTCCATTTTCTGCAGGGTTATTTCCATTCTTGCTGGCATCAGCTTTGCCCTTTTCCCTGTTGGGTACCTTCTCTCCCTTCTTTGCAGGGGTTGTTTTAGGCTTGGGCTCTGGCTTTGGAAGAGCTGGTTTAGCAGACAACATTGCAGACCTCTGTGGTTTGTCCTTTACCTTGGCCCTATCACCTTCAGCATCCACTTCAGCCTTTCTCTTGGCCATGTGGGGACAGCAGCAAGTCGCAGGCACTGGATACAACATACAGCAGCATGAGTCTTGCTGGTCCAGAGGTTGTTCTCACCTCTACTTTTTCACACTGCTCCTATAGCATACTGTTGGTTCTTGTTTCTTGACCCATTCTGTCAATTTGTTTCTTTTGATTGGTGACTTGAGACCATTTACTTTGATGGTTATAACTGATAGATATGGAAGTATCCTTGTCATATAATTTTCCTGTTGTTGTTTCCCTGTCTTTCCCCTCTGTTTAATTGCTTGTCTTGCCGGTGGATTCATTCTATTGGAGTTCATGGATTGTAATCTTCACTATCTCTTTCTAGAATATCCTTCAGAACATTTTGGGGTACTGGTTTGGTGGTCATGAATTTCTTCAGGTGTTCTTTTCTTGGAAGTATCTTATTTCTCCATCAATTTTGAACGATAGTTTTGTGGAGTATGTCAATCTGGGTTGGAGGTTGTTTTCTTTTAGGGCTTGAAATACTTCACTCCAAGCTCTCCTTGACTTGAGGCTTTGTGTTTAAAAGTCTGCTGTGATTCTGATAGGCTTTCCTTTATAGGTGATTTGTTTCTTTTCTCTAACAGCTTTTAATATTCTGTTCTTGTGTTGAATTTCTGGAATCTTGACTATTGTATGCCTTGATGTAGATTATTTTTGATCATGGCTAATTGGAGTTCTATATGCCTCACTTACCGGTATGTCAAATTCTTTTTCCTTGCTTGGGAAGTTTTCTGCCGTAACTTATGAGAACAGTTTTTTTTTTTTTTTTAAATTTTATGTCACTTGCACTATCTCCTGAGTTTTCATTGACTCTGGTCAATCTTTTATTATTCTTTGCATCATCTAGAAGCTGTTGGATTGATTTTTTGTGGTCCCTTGCTATTTTTAAGAAATTTTTCTTTTCATGATTACTAACTGCAATCCTGTCAGCTAGATTTGATATTCTGTCCTCACAGTTGTTGATTCTGCTGTTTATACTTTCAATGGAATTTTTAGTCTCCTAGATATCTTTTTGAATTTGTTTCATGGGTTCCATTTCTTTTCTATGTTGTGCATTCATGGCTCCCATCATTTTCCTAAGCTCCTATATTTTTAATCTGTATCTACTCTAGACTCACTATGTCCTTCATTATGATCATCATATCTTTAGTTGTCTGAGAAATTATTTCTGATTTGATTTTTTCTAGAGCCTCATACATCTGCTTTGTTACTTCCACTGTTACCATTTTATATAGTTCAGATGGGTGGCTTTCAAATTATTCCACCTCACTGTCCCCTGGGTTTGCCTTTGGCAAGCTGGAAGTCTGGGCTTGCATCTTGCTTCCATGTCTTCTCATTTTCTACTTTTTTAAAGTTTAGTTTCTGTGTTGATGTTTGTAAATTGCTTATGGAAGGTAGCTTTATTGCTAGTATCAAGAACTCCTTAGGAAATGGCTACTTTTCAGAGATGTCTTTTATATGTAGCTGGCTTTTGTGTCTTGAGTCCATTGCAATATCTTATCTCTTCAATTTATTGGGGATGAGAAGTTGCTGCCTCTTTGGCCTAGCCCCTGGTTCTTTGTTACTGGCCTATAGTATTGTTTATGACATTCAGGCGATCTCAGTCTCGACATACAAGGAAGAACAACTGAATAAAACAACCATGTCACCTTGGCTAAAGTAGCACAATCAGTAATAATAGCATCAAGCACAACCTAGAAAATGACAAACCGTGGTAACTATTATTTTGCCACCTTTAACTGTAGAAACAAGATTTGTAGTTATATAACAAAAATCTAAAACAAACCAGAAAATTATGTACAGTAAATATCCCCTCAATAGAGCAATTTTACTCTCAGGGGAGAAAATTTTAATGGGGCAAGAAGAAAATACAGATAAATAGAAGATGAGAAAGAGATTAGAAGCAAGGCTGAAGGACAAAGGAAGATTATGCAAACTTTGGGAAATGGGTGAAGACAGGAGGGAAAGAAAGAAGGAACAAACAGAAACGATAACAAAACAAAACAAAAAATACTTAAAAACAATGTTCACACACATATAAAAACAAAAACAAACAAGCAAGAAAAAAGGAAAAAGGCAAAGAAAGGAAGAGAAAAAAATGTCCACTTCAGGGTGTGTCGCTGCTGTCACTGATAGACAAATGGGACAAACAGAGCCCAGATCTATATTGGTTCCCAGGAAGCCTGCAGTAGAATTACGGTGGGGTGGTGGGTAATCCCAGCAGGCCTGAGCTTTCAACTTTACTGATGTTCAGGATGATCCTGATTTCTGGCTGTGAGGCTGGGACCCAAGTTGTTCAGCCCACAATAGTTCAGGTGCCTCCTGCTGGCTTGAACTTGGTTCCCTGACCTTGGGTGTCTCCCATGGCTGTGCCTCAACCTGACACTGGGAACCCCCAGATGGAGCCAAGCCAAAGCTGCTCTGAGTCCTGGGTTCAGTTGGTCCCTTTCCAAAATGGCAACCAGTCAATCAACCTGTCCTGGGGGACATTTGAATTAGGATCACTCAGCAGCCACTGCAGCCTGCAGCATCTACTGCTGTGTTCCACAGGTGTGTTTCTCCATGGCGGCCTCTGGAGTTACCCATGATCATCATGCCTCTGTAGGTTCAAGCCACCTCTCTCACACTGTGAGCTGGGATTCGGGGAGAAAGCACTGTTTGCCACCTCTCTCTTCTGCATCGGGGCACCTCTCTTTGCTCTCCCCATGGGCTCCAATTCTCACTTCAGATCCCCGCTGGGTCCTGCTATATTCCAGTGTCTGGACTCCAAATCTCATAGAGGCTAATTTGCCACTGCTCAACACTCTGCCATCTTCCCAGAAGTCTAGTAAGATATTTCAAATTGCAATACTTTTATTATTGCAAATGATTCAACAGATACAACTTTTAAATACTTCCCAATTTTTAAAAAATATGTACACACTTAATGAGGTTCACTGTGATATTTTCATACATGCATTGATCATGTGTATTCTCACTTTCTCTAACCTCTCCCTTTCCCCACACTCCTTCTTTCCAAGGCATCCTTCTTGTCCTTAATAATTCATTTTCTGCTTCCAGATTGTCCTTTCACTGCCCTCCATTTCTCCTTGTTCCTCTTTCCCCTCCTCCTTCCCCTCCAGGTGGATTACTCAATCAATTGACTTTGAATTCTGAAGTTAAAGTTTGCTCTCTTGTTTCTCCCTCCCACCAGTAGGCAGGGCAATACTGTTATGATTTAGGCAGGAAAGACTGGGGAGTTCAGTGACAGTGAGGGAGAATCAGTGACCCAGAAGCCACTGCATCATGAGTGTCTCGGCACTCAGCCCCACCAGATTCCCAGGTGGCATCTCTGGGCTCCTCCAAGTGGCTTCCCTGCTTGGCTTACTTCTGCTGCTGTTCAAGGCAGCCCAGCTCTACCTGCACAGGCAATGGCTGCTCAAAGCTCTCCAGCAGTTCCCGTGTCCACCCCCACACTGGTTCTTCGGGCACAAACAGCAGGTAGGAAAGAGATGGACAAGGTGGTGGGAGGGGAGGGAAGGACGGGATTCTAAGACACTGGTAAGCAAATACACAGGACAAAACCTCCAAATTCAGTGCTTCACATGCTATGCAAGTACTCTACTATTGAGCTACACCCACAGTCCTACAGGACAAAGCCTCTTATATGATGATCATCTGTCTTCCAAGGAACACCCAATATAACTCTCAGGCTGGGATTGTCAAAATGATGAAGAGTTCGCTCCTTCACAAGAAGCATGTCTTGCTATCACACAGCTCTGTCGTATACTCCTTTCTTATGCAGATATGTTGTCTACCCTGTCAGCTTTGTACTTAGAGGACTGTGCTTGGTTCTTCTTGAGTCTCCTTTTCTCCAGGGTGAGCATCTCCAGCAGCCTCAGCTGTTCTCAAAATAGTAAGACTTCTAGATGCTTCCCTGCACCTGTCACTCAATTAATTCTTTGTACCTGTACCCAAGCTTGCCTAGGAACAGAGACACCAGTTTGCTAGAATCCCTGCCCTGTGAGTTTCTTGGTAGTCAACAATAGACAAATCTCAGAAGGTATCAGATCACAGAAAAACCTCAGAAGGTATCTGCTGGGGTGGGTAGACGATGTTAGTTGGAAAGAACACTCACTACATTTGCCTGAGAGTAAGGAATTTTCCAGAATGGGTGATTTTTGGGAGGTATAATGCTCACAGTGGTAGACACAGATGAGGTACAGAGCTGCATGATGTCCTGAAGGTGAAGGAGACAGATATTTGACCTTCCCAATTAAACAGGAACTATTTTACTTAATTTTCACTTACACACAGAACTGTGAGGGCTCTGGAGTTCAGCACACTCAGACCTTTCTATACTGGCAGAGAGAGAGCCTGGTACACTCGTGTGGGCTCTACAAGGAAGTAGGGTAAGGAGGAACCTGAGCTCTGAGTGTGGATTTTGCTGATCCCCTGTACTTGCCAGTCCTGAGGGGAGAGAGGGAAAGCTGTACCACTCTTGTCTACAATGAGGTGAAATGATTGGCAGCAAAGGGAAACAGAATATGGACACTATTACAATTAGCTAGAAAGAAATATCTAAACTCTGATAGCCAATGTTTGATGATACAAATTTTAATACTAATGACTTCCAGAGTATTTGTTGATTTCTAAGACATTGTAACTTTTGTAGCTGTCATCAGCTGAATGATGCTCTTGAGTGGCTTAGATTATTTATAGCGTCAACTTCTCTTTACATAAATAATATTACTCATGGTGCTGAATCACCTCTCAACTGCTATTGGCTAACAACAATTTCAGCCAAATATTTGCATCTCTTATAATGTGAGACTTTTATTTACTCACCATCTCTATTAATGGCTAACCAATGGACAAGAATGCCACATGTAATTAGGCTGAACCAATGGCAGTGTCCAGGAGCAAGATTTGTAGGTAGCAGACCTAGAAAGGAGTGTTGAACAAGGTCTCCCAAATCCCTTCAGGGCCCAACATGAGGGGATCCCGGGTGACAAAACCTTGTAGCTAGGGGTTAAAGATTCCCATGGGCCAGTCCCTCCAATGGATCAAATGACAATGAAGTTTTTCAAAGGACATATCCAGGGACTATAGAGCAGCCTTCTTAAGGAATGTAAGCAAGACAATTCTCAGTTCAGGTCAGCACTCACTGCCCTTCACACATCTCATTAGAATATAAGCTCCAAGATAGGACAAATTGTATTTGTTCACTGATTACTCAGAGAGCAACTGACACAAAGTAAGTGCTTAATAAATAAGAGCGAATCCCTCCATCCTTCTACTTATTCATATATTTACTCAATGATCGTCATAGAAATAGTTTCAGACCTCTACCTAGTTCTGTCTTCTTTCAGGCTTCTACTTCCCAAACAGGTTAACCCTAAAGCCCTCTGCAATCCCAGCCACAGGTGATGGGACCAGATAGACACTATGACTGGCACAATCAGATTCTCAGAACAGATTTTAGCATGCCATGCAGACTTAGTGAGCTA
Organism: Erethizon dorsatum; assembly: GCA_028451465.1. NCBI lineage: Eukaryota > Metazoa > Chordata > Mammalia > Rodentia > Erethizontidae > Erethizon > Erethizon dorsatum. Next base: position 96,586,956 of record CM051827.1, on the reverse strand, counting down.
TTGGTGGACAAAGACCAAAGAATCCCTGGTCACCATGTGAACCTGAGCTGCAGGAGGGCAGGGAGTGTTTCTATTGACTCATGGTTGTCTCACTTGTGACACAGCTCGTCTGGTACACAGAAAGGCCTCAACAACTATTTGCTAGATGAATAAACAGGCATGGATGTGCAAAAGAGAGGAGAAACTCAGAGGCCTGGCACCTCGTACTCCCTGGTTCTGTCCCTTCTGCACTCAGTAGCTTCCTGTCCTTGGGCTTTAAGGGACACTGCCATGCCCCAAACCTTCTTTCATTATTTCTTTTTTTTTTTTTTTACATTAGTCCAAGAATTTATCTGTTTCTTGCAATAGAAATTTTAATGAAGACTCACTCGTTCACTTTCCCACATGCCGTCATTTGTTTCCTCATATTTTTTTTTAAATAAGGCACGATTCATACAAGTCATGCTGTATGTGGGGCTCTAAGAACACAGAGATGATAGATATCAAAGGTGAGTTTGCCAAAACAGGTTAAGGATTAGAACACTGAGTAAAAATATGACAATAGAGAGACACCCAGGAGCACATGGAAAGGACACTGTGGGGTAAGCAGGGTTGAGTTTCATGTAATCACACGAGCAAATGAACGTTGGTTTCCTCATTCTTCAGTGAAACAGGTGAACTAATAGTCCATCCTTGACCACAGAATGGCCTTGAGCATTATATAATTGTATCACTTTGCTGGGGCTACCATAACAAAGTCACAGACTGGGTGGGGAAAGCAACAGAAATGTATTGACAAGGCTGGCTCCTTCTGTGGGCTCTGGAGTAGCACCTCCTGTATACCTGTCTCTTCAGCTTATAAATGACCCTCTCCTCCCTATTCCTTCACACTGACTTTTCCCCATCCAAATCACTGTGTCCAAAGTTCCTCTTTTTATAAAGACACTATTACACTGGTTCAGAGCCCACCCTAATGATCTCACTTTATATTGGTTACCCATATAAAGACCGTATGTCCAAATAATCTCACATCTGATATATTAAGTATTAGCATTTTGATACATGAATTAATGAAAAACATAAATTATCTATAATTCTAATGTGTCTTTGAAACAGTTTTGTGCACCATGGAGTTCATTCCTGAACAGTGATCGAGCACTTGCTATGTGTAAGGTTCTAAGGACAATTCTAAGGGACACCCATTGGTGGCACAATAGGGAGACAGAAGCTGAGCTTAGGTCAAGTCCTAGAGAAGCAGTAAGAGTCTGGATCAGAACCCATGGCCTCAAAAACAGTCCGAGTCTCTGATCCCTGTGGATAGGTCCAGTTCTACAGCCCCATGGTCTTTTAAGTGTTCATCCCTGCTCCAAGAAATGAACTTTTAAACATGGCGTTATTAAATTTCTTTCCCTCCATAACAGTTCCAAAAGGATCAGGAGCTGCAAGCATTGTTAAAATGGGTAAAGGAATTCCCGAGTGCCTGTCCTCGCTGGTTCTGGGGGAGTAAAGCTGCCATCCTGCTCTATGATCCTGAGTACATTAAGGTGATTCTGGGGAGATCAGGTGAGAGTGAAACCCCATCCCAATGGTAGCGTCTCTTCACTCCTGAGTCCATGCCCTAGAATCTGTAAAATTCCAGGACAGAGTGGCAGTTCAAATGTCAATATGTGACTCTTCTGCCTGCCTCCCTTTCCTCCCAGCCCATAGCCCAGCCTAAGGCCAATATTTACTCAATACTGAATGTTTAAAACAGCTCCGTGTGTCTGAATTTATTTTCTTCCTTCCTTAAATGAGGTGATCTGTTAGCATGTTGCCCCATATATAAAAATGTTACTTCATATTCACAGGGATGTTGGTTTAAAAGCTCTGATTTTCTCCTTTCTTCAGTAACAAAATCATCACCCATTGTAGAAAAACCACAAGGCTCTGTCTTATTCTTGGGCACTGAATATATGGCTTGCATTTTTCACCAACTCTTCATCTATGTCACTGGGGTGTTCAGCTGCTGGTACACAGAAGTGGTGTTTCTGAGCCCAACTGACTGTTAGGTCAGAGATAGAAGAAGATGAGAGGCCATGGGAGGAGACATGGGACAATTTGCCCACTGACAGTCATCAGGAACTCATGCAAGCCCATTGCTTCAACTTTAGCTCTCTTGAAGCTGCATTATTTGGTCAATGTCAATTTCTTATAAAGCTCTTGTTTTTCTTTCAGACCCCAAGTCTCATGATATCTACAGATTAATATCTCCCTGGATTGGTATGTACATCTAAACATGATCACTCCCCAGTTAGGGTTCCTGAAATATATCTCTCTGACCCACAGAGATCAAACCCTTATGGGCCACCACTGTAATGGCCAATCTGTAAATCAAGACTTATTTCTCTCCTAACTGAATCTTCATAATATCCTCATCCTGACGTGAGTCTTCCTGAGAGTTAGCTCCTTCCATATTTCTTCCTACTTCTCTACACTCTGAGACTAACATTTACTTGTGTTTCCTTGCCCTGTCTTCAACACTTTACAACCTTTATCTCCCAGCTGTCATAATCATGTCAGATTACCAGAACAATTGGAAGATTTACATTCTTGAAAACCATCAGTCTTTACTGTCTTCATCCAGGAAATTCTGCTTTCCTGATTTTTTTTCTGCAGAACGTCACCATTTATGCCACCCAAATTGTCCCCATTCTTCCCTCTGATCTCATTGCTCACACACTTAAGCACACACCCATCTCCTGTACAGGCTATGGTTTGCTCCTGTTGAATGGGCCAACATGGTTCCAGCGCCGGCGGATGCTGACCCCAGCCTTCCACTATGACATCCTGAAGCCCTATGTGGCTGTCATGGCCAACTCTGTCCAAGTGATGCTGGTGAGTCTATTATTTCCACATCTCCACTCACAGCACACATTCATATTCTACTCTCTAACACAGACAGCCCTCAGTCATGATCATATGAATAATACCCCAAGGCCATGGCTGAGTTAGTTCCTCAAATCAGATATGACAGAAAGGCATGGTGGCACATGCTTGTAATCATAGCACTTGAGAGACTAAAGCAGGAAGATGATGAACTGAAGCCCAGCCTGGCTCCATAGTGAGTTTGGGGCCATCCTGACCTACATAGCAAGACCCTCTAAAAAATAATTAGATGGGACAGACAGGAGCCTGGCATTAAGACGAAGCCACACTGTGCTCATCATCCAAGGCAGAGGCATGGTGGACATAGGCCCTACCTCCCATTTCTAGATCTCCATTACAGTGAACAGAAGTAGTCAGTCCTACCAGACAAGAGGACTACTTGTCCCTGGCTGTTGGGGCAATGGCAGCTCCAGTGGCCCAAGGACCTCATAGTGTGTCATTCAGTCACCTGGAGTCCGTGGATTTTGATTGACACATGCAATGAAATGGACACCAGGCCTGCATTCTCACAGCCAACCTGCCAGTTGATGTCTCGCCCAACTGTTCTCAACAAAATTTTAATGAGTAAACAGGAATCAAAGTCCTTGATGGCCCCCTTTGGCCAATAGTGGAAATTTTGCCTTGACACATTTACCTCCTAAAATTGGAGTCCTACCAATCCCTCAGGCCAAGCTCAGCTCTCAGAATATTGAAGAGGTCACTTCCTCTTTCTATATAACTGGTTGCCAAAGTTCAAAATTTTTTTCAGACCTTATGGGATGCTATGTTTAATTTTTAAATAATTGTGAGAATATCAGTGTCATTTAACAGAATTTACTTTTGCAGTCTTTGATGCATCTGCTTTCTAAAGTAAGGAACTCAGAACAGGATATCTGAAAATATAGGGGAAAATCTTAGTTTATTTAGCACAGAATTTCTGGGGAAAAGAAGGTCAATGTCGCCTTCCCACCATAGGACAAATGGGAGCAGCTCATCAGTCAGGAATCCCCTCTGGAGATCTTTCAACATGTTTCCTTGATGACACTGGACTCAATCATGAAGTGCGCCTTCAGCCACCAGAGTTGTGCCCAGCTCAACAGGTCAGTGACAACACTTCATCTACAAAGTCCTTTTTACAACTGGTGTGGACTCAACTTCTTTTTACTACTGAGAGGCAGGTAGGCAGCTTGAATGCTCATCTCCACACAAAGCAAGATACTGACTCCAGCCTCAGGCCTGCACTAAATCCTGACCAGATCCAACACTGTCCAAGTCACAGACACCTGGTCCCTAGCTTGGCTGGAAGCCTGGATATTTATGGCATGTTCTTAGGGTCTGAGAGTCACAAGGGCTGTAACACAGAAGTAACATGTGCCTCAGTGTCCCCATCATTAAGAGAATCACCACTCTAGCTCCATCCAGGTCAGACCTCTTCAGACTTAAATCTGTTCTGCATCCTCTTCCTCAGGAATTCTCACTCCTACATCCAAGCCATTGGAGACCTAAACAACCTGGCTTTCTCCCGTATAAGGAGCATCTTTCACCAGAATGACACCATCTACAGTTTATCTTCAAATGGCCGAATGTTTAAACAAGCCTGCAAGCTTGCTCATGAGCACACAGGTTCTGTCTCCTATTTCTCCTCCTCCACTAGGCTCAGACCGATGGAGTTGACCATGACCCCTCAGGCAGAGCCAGGGCCCCTGGTGCTCCTGGAGGACCTGGGACACACTTATGTTGGTAGTGCCTTTATGCAAGGGAGCTGTGATATTAATATGTCAGGTGGAGTGCAGAGGATTACTTGTGCCCTCACACTGGTGATGTCGAATGACCCCATCTGAGAAACATTCAAGAGGGGCTCCATGGGTTGCGCTCCTGCAGTGAGAACTGACTTCCATCAAATGCTACTGTAGACTCCCAAATCCTGACCCACACATCCACACTCATCTCGAGCTCTGCAGGGCTTCCAGATGGGGCAGGGGAGCAGACACATGGCGCTACTGTGGGTTGCTGTAGCTCTCAGTTCTACCTGGTAACCTCTGTCCTTCAACAGACCAAGTGATCAAGCAGAGGAAGTCTCAGCTGCAGGATGAGAGAGAGCTAGAAAAGATCAAAAGGAAGAGGCACTTGGATTTCCTGGACATCCTCTTTTTTGCCAAAGTGAGTGTGAGTGGGAGAAGCCTAAGGTTTTACCCAGAAGCCCAGAGGGAGGGACAAACCCTGATCACTTACCTGTGTCTGCCCCCAGATGGAGGATGGGAGCAGCTTCTCTAACAAGGACCTGCATGCTGAGGTGAACACATTCATGTTCGAAGGCCATGATACCACAGCCAGTGGCATCTCCTGGGCCCTCTATGCTCTAGCTACACACCCTGAGCATCAACAGAAGTGCAGAGAGGAGGTCCAGAGTCTCCTGGGGGATGAAGCCTCAATCACTTGGTGAGTAAGAGCTCAAGAGGTGGGAGAGCACAACCTCTTTTGTAGGGGAGACCTTGGTCTTTCCAGACCCTTCCTGTACTTCAGGATGAGCTTCATTTCAGGGAACACCTGGACCAGATGCCCTATACCACCATGTGCATCAAGGAAGCCTTGAGGCTCTATCCACCTGTACCAAATGTGAGCAGAGATCTTAGCCAACCTGTCACCTTCCCTGATGGGTGCTCCTTACCCAAAGGTATGACCTTCTCAAACTCATTTAAGCAAGGACACAAGGGCAGATTGGAAGTTGACCTGTCCTTCAGGTGTTCTGAACCTCGTGGAATCTCCCTTTCCTCATCAGTAAATTGGATCCTTAACTCGAAATTAGGAAAGGATTTATGAAATTCTTGACCCAGAGCTTGAATTCATCAACATCTCAGCAAGTCAGTGTGAAGCTCTAGATTAGATGTTGGCCTCAGGACATTAGCCCTGCAATTCCCATTCCTTGATTTGTGTGCAACAGAGAGAATCAGATAAGAACTAAGGAGGTGTGGCTGTTTCCATTTATGAAAGCAAATATGGAAGATCATGCATCCCCATGTCATGGATAAAATATGTTCCAGTCTCTGGAAAGCTCTTGGGTTAATTGAAGAGAGCAGCTGACGATCTGATCTAAGATCCCCCACGGAGGGAAATCACCCACTGGCTCAGTCAGTATTGGGTCTGATCCCAGCCTGCCGCATCCAACCCACATGAACATGGAGAAGATCATCAGCCTCACTGAGACTTCATTCAGTATCTGAAGAATAGGTACAGAACAGTGTCTTTCTTGGAGTATGCTTGTGCGTAGTGAGTAAGCTAATGCATGTTTTGCAATGGCTCATGGAAGGCATTTGATTGATGTGAGTTGTCATAAGCCGAGATCCTCCAGTTCTTTCTTTTCCAGCTCTTGTTTATCAGTTCACCATCTTCTGCCCCTTGCCTCTTACAGGTGTTTTTCCATGCCCACCCTTCCTCCCTATAATAAGATCATCTTGCTAAAAGCAATGATTTGCAGCACCCAGGCCTTTTGTGTATGTATGTCTCCTACTGGCTCAGGCCATGGCTCTACCTCATGGATGTAATCAATCTCCTCTGTCTCCTGCCTGCCCCACAGGTATCACGGTCTCACTCTCCATTTATGCCCTTCACCACAATCCGAAGGTGTGGCCAAATCCAGAGGTACGAGGGCCCTGAGGAGTGGAGGGGCGACCTGTCGGAATGAATATCCCCCTGTTTGTCCTCCTGCACTTCCTGCTCCCACCTCTGGGCTTCCTGTCTCTTTATGGTTTGGAAGCAGGGGCTTGACTACTCCCTATCCTGGCCTGGTTCTGTCTCTGCAGGTGTATGACCCTTCCCGGTTTGCACTGGATTCTACCCGACACAGCCACTCATTCCTGCCCTTCTCAGGAGGACCGAGGTGTGGCATCTCATGAGTAATATTGTGTGTGGGGGGGATCCTCTTGGCATGTATCTGATATTTGTGAACCTCTAGGTTCCTATGTGGCATCTGCAGGTGTGTCTTTGTTTGTGTTTGTTGGTAAGAAGCATCATGTGGATGAGTCTGTGCCCCAAAGAAAGGTGGCATTTCAGGACACACTGTGGAGATTTGTGGCCAAATCACCACACCAGCCAAAAATCTATGTCAGTGTATGTTTCAAACTCCGTGGTTTTTTTTTTTTTTTTGTGGGTACTGGGAGTCGACCTCAGGACCTCGTGCTTGCCAGGCAGGCGTTTATGCTGCCAAACCATCTCACCGGCCCAACTCTGTGTATTTTGGAGTTTTCCTCACTTTTGAAGTTTGAATTTTCAGACTTATATTATCTCATGTAAACTAGCCTTCACGTGTTAGTTTTAATCAATTGCCAGGCATCTTAAAGGTTAGATATATCTCTTCCCACATTCTCAGCAGAGCCCACCACTTTTCTCCTTAATTCCCCAGTCACTGTAATGAATCATGGAAATGTTGTTATATATTTAGAATTCCACCAGTCTTGCTGGTGCTACTGTTGAAGCCACATATCTGAAAATTTGTTGCCTATTACATAGAGAGAGTTGGACAACAGTGAATGTTGTCTCATATATTTTGAGCTTTTGGACCCCCAAATTTTACTTTATATTGATACTACATATCTGAGTCAGCTAACTCAGTCCACCACTGGCCTGAGCCTTGAGGAAGTGCAGGAAGAGGTGGAGGGAGAATATTCTCAGTGCCTTTAACATGACCAATGATGTAGAATTGGACAGGCATTAAGTGGGTGAGTTGACAGTACATAGAGGGTGTAGCTGAGGCATTTGGACACAGGCCTGTGTGGTGGAGGGCATGAAAAATAATGTAAGTGAAGAGGGGTTGCTACACATTCAGCTAGGCCAACTTTGACAAAAACACAAGAATGAACTATTGAACTGCCTCTGAGAGAAAACCCACAATTTAATTATGACCACAGCCTATACTGGGGTGTACAATAACAGACACGCCTGAAATAGTTCTGAGCTGGAAAAGCAAACTCCAAATTGTTGCTGTGAAAATCCAAAAGAGCTGCAGGATTCATCTTGTGGAATATGCGTTGGTATAATACTTGTAAATAATTAGTAAAAGGAAGATTTTTCTGAGTCGATTCTGTGAATTCCACCATGCTATGTAAACTTTTACAGAACAGGCTTTACAGTATGTTGTTTTTCCAGAAATCAGTTTTCTAGGATCAGTTTCCCCAAGTTTGAGTACATCTTTTTATCCATTAGGTACAAATCATGACACTATCATTTGAGGACAGGAGAGTATGAGGTAGCTCAGTTACTAGCTAGAAAAATTTACCCTCTGTGTATTCCTTTGCATTTTATTTTATTTTATTAAGTTCAATTAACTTCATGAAAATACAAAGGTATTTGAAAGTACATTTATCTGTGCCAGGTTCTATGCTAAGAAATAGGAATGCAGACCTGCAGGTTTCTTCCCCTGGTTCAGTGACAAGAACAGAAGGTGTTATATAGAATTAGACACCTATATACAATACGGACCATTCCTTCCATCATTCTTTCACTCTCTCGTGTGGAATGTTCCATGTTCCTGACACTGTCCTAGGCCCTGGATTGTGGTGTGCCCCTGAATATAGCACTGATGTTGCCATGGGCACCCAGCAGGGAGAGGGACAGTGGCAGAGGGGTGAGGGCCAGCTGGTCATTGGCCTGAGCCTTGAGGAAGTGCAGGAAGAGGTGGAGGGAGAATATTCTCAGTGCCTTTAACATGACCAATGATGTAGAATTGGACAGGCGTTAAGTGGGTGAGTTGACAGTACCTAGAGGGGGTAGCTGAGGCATTTGGACACAGGCCTGCGTGGTGGAGGGCATAGGAAGGCCAGTGTGTGTGTGGAGGGGGAGATGCACATGAGAGAATTCTAGAAGAGGAAACTCAAGGTAGCAGGCAGGGACACTTCTGAAGTAAAATGAGAAGGCTACTGATGCTGGTGTATAGCATGGATAAATGGGAAGATGCTGACTCAAGGGCAAGATGCTGATTATTGGGTGAGAGGCAGATGGGCTGCAGTGTGAGGATCTTCATCCCAAGAGCCTCTCCACTGACACCTGACTACTCTTACGAATGCAGATACTTTATCCACATAGACAGTGATCCGTGGGAGTGTGGTCCGCTCTTTCCTGTGTGGCCTTGGTCAGTAATCTCCACATTAGGAAACCAAAGACCCTTAGTAAGGAAGTGAACTAACCATGGGATAGAACCCTGTCCCTTAGAGCACCGGCCCTGTCCTTATGGAGATTTCATGCCTCTGAGAGCAGAGAAGGTTCAGGGAGAGCCCTGGAAGACTCAGAGGCATTGACAAAGGTCAAGAGAGCATGAACTAAGGCCTAGAATAGAAGTTTGGGTGACTACGAGGAAAGGGGTTGGTCTGGGCCCATGAAGGTGCACCCTGAACGCCCAGCTCTGGGCTGTGGCTTAGGGGCCAAAGCCTGGCCATCTTTGAACAGGGCCTAGGGTCACTTCTCATTTCATTGTCCCTTCCTGACCCAGGAACTGCATTGGTAAACAATTTGCCATGAATGAGCTGAAGGTGGCTGTGGCCCTGACCCTGCTCCGCTTTGAGCTGCTGCCAGACCCCACCAGGATCGCGCTCCCTGTGGCACGAATTGTGTTGAAGTCCAAGAATGGGATCCACCTGCATCTCAGGAAGCTGCAATAATCCTGGTGGGGATAAGAACAGCTCTGAGAGTCTCCTGCCTGACATCCCATTTCCCTGTACCTGTTCCAGTCCATTCTTCCACATCCTTCTTTCTATCCTCCCACCCTCCTACCTGCCTACTCTATGCTTCCTGTCTTCCCGCATGTCTGCTCTTAACTCTCTGTCCACCCATCTCCCATCTTCCTGCATCTCTGACCATGCAACCCCTGATTATTTGCTTTCTCTTTAACAGCCTGCCCCTCTACGTGTCTTTTTCCTTTCTGCTACTTGACTGTCCTTGTATTAGCTTCCAAGTGCTGTATAATAAATTACAAAAAACCTTGATAGCTTTAAGTTCTCCTTTTAGTTCTCATGATCAGAATTTTAACATGGGTTTCATTGAGACACAAGCAAAGTAATTGCAGGGCCATGCTACCTCCACGCTTGTTCATGTGCATTCTCCTTTCCCTTTTCCATTATGTAGAGCTGCATTTCTGGGCTTTGAGACCTTTCCTTGATATTTGAATCCTGCAGCATCTTCAAATCTCTGTCATTCTGTCTTCACACCACTTATCTATTATTAAGGATCTTTCTGATCACAGTGTATCCACTGTGATTATACAGGACATATTCACAGTTGTTCCTGTGATTAAGATCTCTACATCTTGGGAAGCCATTATTCAGCCTATGCATTGTCCCACCCTGACTGTCACCCAATCTCTCCATCTAAATCTCTCTCTCCATGGTCTCTGGCTACCTGATTATTTCTCACTCAAATCTCTCTATCTCCCTCTTCCCTGTAATAAAATTTCCAAAGTCACATATAGTGCTTATCTTTTCTTGGAAGGAGGGAGACCCAGCTTGGGTCTTCAGTCCCCTCTGAAGTAAGACAAGGAATTGATACCTACCCTGTGGTGTCAGAACCTCATGGCAGCCTGACCCAGCCTACCCATTCCAGGTGACTTCACCTTGTGACCCCTGATGACCCGCATCCACCTAGCTTCTGAGTCTCCCAATGTGGCTGTATTTAGAGAAAGGATCCTTCTCTGGGAGCTCAGAGGGAGACACTCACACCAGTCAGGAAAAAAGATCAGGCCTCCATTCTATTCAAGGGTTAACACTTCTCACACTAGGTTTTTCAGAATAGGTTCCAGCTAGAGCCTATCTTGAGCTGAGCAGGAAATCCTTCGGGTCTGGTCTGGCATGAAGGCTTCAGGGACCCTGTTCTTTACAGACTCACTGAGACACAGGAAGAGAACCCAGCTTGTCAGTCACCAATCACCTGCTGGCCACTTTCATTCATAGGGACTTCAGGCTCCTCAGGAGGCTCAGGGAGTGTACAGCTGTCATTCAAGGGCTGGGAGGATGCCAGGTAAGCAAATAGGTCAGCCCCTGGGAGAGGATTTCAGACCTCAAGCAGCTTCTCCAATAAAGGACAGCCCCTTTGCAGCCCCTGCCTCCTTAGTTGTCCCCTCTGAGGGAGAAGGAGCTTCATCAAACCTGTCCATCTTTGATGACTGAGTTCTGGTTCCCCTAACAGAGAGAGAGAGAGAGACAGAGAGAGACAGAGAGAGAGAGAGAGAGAGAGAGAGAGAGAAAGAGAGAGAGAGAGAGAATAGATAGACAGATGTTAGATAGAGAGATGATAAATAGATTGATGATAGGTAGATACAGATAGATAAGTAGAAAGTAGGGAGATCTTTTTCAGATGAATGGGGAAACAAGAGATGGGGGAGGCAGGAGGAAAGGGGATAGAAAAAATAATCGATGGGAAAAATGATGATGAAAATAGGGCTTTTGCAAATGAGAAGGGGGCCAAGAGTTGGAGGGAGCAGGGAGTTGAGGGGAGGAGGAGGTAGGGGATGAGAAGGAAAGAAAACTTAAAATGTATCGTGCATATGTACCAACTCCCCTCAATAAATGCAGTCATTATGTACTGAGACCTGTACTAATGAAAAAAGAATATATGTTCTGTAGCTGTTGGATAGAATGCTTTGTGAGTGTCCAGTAAGTCCACTTGAACTATAGTATAGTTTAATTCTGGTGTTTCATTGTGGATTATTTTTTGGTCTGGATAACCCATTTATTAGGATAAGTGGAGTATTTAAGTCACCCACTATTATTGTAATAGGGTCTATCTGTGTTTATAGCACGTGGTGTTTGTTTTATGAACTTGGGTGCACTTGTGTTTGGTGCATATATTTATAGTTGTTACATTTTCCTGGTGTGTATTTCCCTTTACCAATGTGTATTGACCTTCTTTGTCTTTTCTGACTAATTTTGTCTTGAAGCCTGCTTTGTCAGATATGAGTATAGTTAATCTTGCTTATTTTTTGATTCCATCTGCATGTTCAGAAAAAGTACAAATGTCCAATAAGTATGTGAAAAAATGTTCCGCATCTATGGCCATTACAGAAATGCAAATCAAAACAACACTGAGATTCTATCTTACTCCAGAAAGAATGGCTACCATCAAGAAATCAAATAATAGCAAATTCTTGCAAGGCTGTGGGGGAAAGGAACCCTTTACATTGTTAGTGGTAATGTAAACTAGTACAACCACTATGAAAATTAGTATGGAGATCCCTCAAAAAACTAAAGCTAGAAATTCCATTTAACCCTGGTAATCCCCTTCTGGTATCTTCCCAAAAGAGTTAAAGACATCATGTCACAGTGATGCATGCCTCCCCATGTTTATAGCAGCACAACTCATAATAATTAAATCTTGGAAGCAGCTTATATATCCATCAAAAGATGAATGAATTTTTTCAAATGTAGTATTTATACACAATGGAGTACTACTCAGCCATAACTGAAGATAAATTTGATTTATTTGTAGGAAAATAAATGGATCTTGACATTAAAATACTAAGTAAAATAAACCAGACACAGAAGTTTAAATATCTTATGGTTTCTCTTATATGAGAAGTCCAAAATATAATTTTAAGAGAAAAGTAAAAAAAAGATTGTGAAAAATAAGGAAGTACAAACTGTGGAGATGGAGAGGAGATTTGGGATGGAGGAGATGAAAGGATGGAGCGGGGAAGGGGAGCTAAAATGATTAAGATGAGATATGTCTATGTATTAGTTCCCCAAGATAATTATTATGTATTGCAGGTGTATACCACTAATACGTGTATAAAACTATACCACCAATAATAATAGAAAAGAAAGCAGCAATAATAATATAAAATTCCTCTCTGACATGTGTGGCTGGGTAAAATTTCTTTCCAGGACCTTTAGTATTGGAATCCACCAGATGTGGGGTGGGAATTATGTGTCGTAATTATGTGTCTTCTCTTTCCAAACCCACTCAGCGCGGTGTTGCTGTGTGGCTACTGAGTCCTGCTCGGCAATACTACGCCATCTGCCTCCGGGGTGTATTTACTCAAGAGGTGTTTGTTGTGTCACTCTGTGCACCCTGAGCCAATGTTACCCCTGACTAGGTCTGTGACTTGTGGGTTCATGAAGTGCCACACTCGCTCCCATGGCCCTCTGTCCTTACACTCAGGCGTGTGGCAAATGTCCGAGCAGAAGCATAAGAGAAGGAGAACAGATAAGGTGATCATCCACATATTGTATAATAGTCCCCGTTAATTAAGGTTTGGTTACTTATGTTCCTGGCCAACACCTGCCCCCAAATAGGAGACTGATCCTGAATCCTTGAGGAAGCACAGTCCAACTATCCTGATTGTTCCAACCCGGCTCATTGGTTCTCTCAAAGGCAAAAAGGAATCGAGACTCAAGTGCTACTGGGATAGAAAAGAAAGCGTAGTAAGTCCCCAACTTATGAATATTTGAGTTGCTAACTCACAGATACAAACCGACTTCACATTATGAACATTTGTAGATGTGAACCAAGAGCAGTAGCTCACATGTCTGTCAGACACTGTCATAAATGTGCTGCTGTGTGTTTACACCAATACGATGGCATACAGTAAGTAGTACAGAGTGCAGGAGGTCCAGAAGCAAGAGGAAAAGCAGTGGTGATGTGGAGGGGACTGCTAGGAAGCACAAAGCTATATACTGTACATTGTATATTTGTGCCAAAGGTGTGTAAGACCCACTTTGTTGGACTATGACAAATCCGACTTACAAATATTCTCCCAGAATGAAACTCATTAGTAAGTTGGAGACTTACTGCATCTTTAATGACTAGGACTGTAAACAACTGGGCACTTGCAGCAATCTGGCTCAGGAGAGTATAGGAGTTAGGGACTACTGGCTGTATAGGGACAATGGCCTCATTTATAGCATGGAGATCTTGCACTCAGTGGTAATTGTCACTGAGCTTCCTGACATCTAAAATTGAGGCATTACAAGACACCTGACAAGGCAGTGAAAGCCCATAGCAAAGGAATTCATTTGAGTCTGTAGCCTTGCTTGGGTCTCAGGTAAAAAAAAATTATATTGTTTGCAGTGTGGGGATATATGAGAATATTTTAGGTTAATTACTATCAAGGTGAAAGTAATAACTCCCCCAGGTATGTCAGTGGCTCATTCCTTGGATTCAATAGAAAGGTCAGTAAGGTCAGCAATGTCAACATTGCTGGGAGAGGCAACTATTGTTGGGGCTATTAGTGAGCCAAAAATAATTTGATCCCTCCTCTTTCTTAATAAGTTGTAGCCAAGTAAAAGTACTGGATATTTGGGCATTAACAAAAAGCACAGGTAAGAAGAAAACGTAACACAGAAGAGGGATAAAAAGTTTGGTCACCTGAGTCCCTGTGGTGCCTATGACCCAACATAAGCCATAAGCAGTTGCCTGGAATAAGAGGTAAGAACAGAATAAGAGGCCTCTCTTCCACTGTTGAGGTGGAAGATTATGGTTCTACCTACAACGTCCCATTATCCCATTGATGGTGGTAATTTGGCTGGGGCCAACTGGAACCTTGAGCATCTTCATTCCAGGGGCAACAGTTGAGGCTCTGGACAAGGTTCCTTTGATTTATAGGACAGTAAGTCCTCCAGTGTTCTGTTCTGCCACATTTAGGGCTTAGAAAGTTGCCCAGCATTAGAGTATTCTCTCTTTTAGTGACTCAGCTGCTAGCAGACATGACACTTACTAGTTAACTTACATTCCTTGGGGAAAGAGCCAGAAGGCAATATTTGGTTGTCCCGTGATACAGTGAAAAGCTCTGTCTTTGTCCTCTCATTCTCATTTAGTCTTAGCTTTATTGTCACATCTTTGTTCCTCCTCTCTATCTCAGTTATAAAACTACAGAATCAGCAGTATTTAGTAAGTCATTAACAGAAGTTATGGGTCCCAAAGACATTTTTTGTGATTTCCTCATAATATCTGAAGCTGACCAGCTAAAAAGTTATTTGGCCTTCATTGATATTTCTGTAGTTTGGCATCATTCTTTTTCCTTTCAGTTTCAAGGAAGAGTTTGAAGAGTCTTGCCATTATTCTTTTTTGAAGTTCTGAGTCTATATGATGAGATTAGTGCTCCCACTATCCAACAACTTCCTAACACATGAGATTTTGGAGACATTTTAGATCTGAAAATTTAGATTAGAAAAATTCAGGCCCTGATGAATTCACCAATGAATTGTACCAGAACTTCTGAAAAGAATAATAGCAATACTCTTCAAACTCTTCCTTGAAACCAAAAGGAAAAAGAACGATGCCAAACACATTCTGTAATGTGGGCTTACCCTTATATCAAAACCACATAAGGACTCAACAAAAAGGGAGGAAAGAAAACTATAGGTCAATATCATTGATGAACATAGATGCAAAAATCCTCAATAAAATACTTACAAACAGAATTCAAAACACCATTAAAAAGATCATACATCATGATCAAATTGGCTTCATCCCAACAATGCAAGGATGGTTCAACATACATAAGTCAATAAATGTAATGCACCACCTAAATACACTCAAGGATAAAAATTACATGGCCATCTCAACAGATGCAGAAAAAACCTTTGACGAAATCCAACATTTGTTTATGATAAAAAAAAAACTTGATGAAAATGGATATAGAAGGACCTTATCTCAAACTGATAACAGCCATATATGAAAAACTCACAGGCAACATACTAAAGGAAGAAAAACAAAAAGCTTTCTCAGTAAAACCAGTAATGAAACAAGAGTGTCTACTCTCACCACTCTTCTTCAATGTAATACACAAAACTTTAGCCAGAGCAATCAGGCAAAAGAAATACATAAAAGGAAAATTCATAGGAAAGGAAGAAGTCAAGCTATCTTCTTTTGCACCTGATATGATCCCTTATGTAAAGGACCACCCCCCAAAAAACTACCAGAAGACTGTTGGAGCTAATAAACAAATTCAGCAAGGTGGCAGGATACAAAATCAACAAACAAAAATCAATAGTGTTCATGCACACCAATAATAAACCCACTGAGAAATAATTTAGTAAAATAGTCCCATTTATAATAGCTTAAAAATATTAAATACCTAAGAATCAACCAAAACAAGGAGGTGAAAAACCTCTACAATGCAAACTACATACTACTCTGAAGAAAGAGACTGATGAGGATGGCAGAAAATGGAGTAACATCCCCTGTCCCTGTGTAGGCAGAATCAATATTGTTAAAATGACCATATTACTAAAAGTGATATATACGCTTCATGAAATTCCTATTAAAATGCCAACAACATTCTTCACAGAACAATAAAAAGTGATCCTAAAATACATATGCAATCAGAATGCACCCAGAATAGACAAATCAGTCCTAAGCATAAAGAACAAAGCAGGTGACATCACGGTTCCAGATTTCAAATTATACTACAAAGCTATAGTAAAAAAACAGCATGGTACTGGCACAAAAATAGACATGTAGACCCATGAGACAGAATAGAAGACACAGAACAACCACAGCCCCATGCACCTTTAGCCATCTAATCTTTGACAAAGAGACCAAAATATATACTAAAGAAAAGATACCCTCTTTAACAAGTAGTGCTGGAAAAACTGGTTATTCACACTCAGAATAATGAAACCCATATCTCTTGCTCTGCACTAAAATCAAATCAAGATGGATCGGACTTAGATATAAAAACAGAAATGCTGAAATTGTTGGAGGATAACACAGGGAAAATAATAAATTCCTGGGCAAAGGTAAGGACTTCCTAAGTAGAATTCCAATAGTGCAAGAAATAATACCAAGAGTCAGTAAATGGTTGCATCAAATTTAAAACCTTCTGTATGAACAAATGGTGCTAGTAAAACTGGCTGTCCACATGCAGAAAATTGAATCTAGATTCACATTTCTCATCACATATTAAAATAAAATCAGAATGGACCAAAGATCTAAATGTTAAAACAGAAGCACTTGATTTTCTGTTTTGTTTTGTTTTTTTGGTACCGGAAATCAAACTCACGACCTCGCACTTGCCAGGCAGGCACTATGACACTGAGCCATATCCCCAGCTGATTTTCTGGAAGATAAAATAGGTAAGACACAGGCAAAGGTAAGGACTTTCTGAACAGATCCCCAATTGCATAAGGAATAACATCAGGAATCAACAAATGGGATTATATCATATTAAAAGACTTCTGCACAAAGAAGGAAAAGACAGAGAAAAGAAAACCTATGGAATGTGAAAAATTTTTTTTGCCAGCTATTCTGCAGACAAAGGACTGATATCTAGAATACATAAAGAACTTTAAGAATTAGGTCCCCCTGAAATCAAAGATCCAATTAAAAAAAATGGGCAACTGAAATGAATCGACACTACTCAGAAGTACAAATGGCCAATCAAAAAGCCAATAAATACATGAAAAGTATTCAATATTTTTGGCCATTAGAGAAAAACAAATTGAAACACTAAGATCCCATCTTGGAAAGAATGGCTATCATTAAATGATAAATAATAACAAATGATGGCAAGGCTGAGGGGGAAAGGGAACCCTTCTACATTGTTGGTAGGAATGTAAACTAGTATAATCATTATGGTAATCAGAATGAAGATTCTTCAAAAAACTAAAAATAGAAATTCCATTTGACCCAGCTATTCCCCTCATAGGTACCATCCAATATGTAGTGACCCTTTTTGTCTCTGTTTTTTATTTTAAAGAGAAAAAACAATAAAAAAAATGATACAAGATTTCAAAACAACACAGTAGGAAAGTAACAATGGTTAGTACATTGCTTATTATCTTCAAAGTAGTTGCTCAGATTACAAGATATAGGCATGAAAAATTGATCAAACAATATAAACACAAATGTTTCTTTTGAATGCACTTATAGAAATTAGTAGTTTAGCTATATTAACTATCATGTATGTACACACACACACACACACACACACACACACACACATTTACTTTTCCCTTCCTTCTTTTCTCCTTTCCCCCATCCCAGTTTCTCTTTTCTTTTGAACAGTTTCTTCCCATTTCCCAATATCTATTTACTCTTTCAGTTTCTTACACTAGGGAGACAATATGATGTTTACACATGTGAGACTGATTTATTTCACTTGTGAGTATGGTCTCAAGTTTCATCCATTTACCTAAAAACCTAAAAAGTCTCAAGTTTATCCTGCTTTAAAGCTGAGTGGTATTCCCTTGCATAAAAATACCACATCTTGGCCGGTGAGATGGCTCAGCAGCATAAGCGCCTGCCTGGCAAGCGTGAGGTCCTGAGGTCGACTCCCGGAACCCACATATGAAAAAAGGGCCGGTGATATCGCTCAGCGGCATGGGCGCCTGCTGGCGCGCGAGGTCCTGAGGTCGACTCCCGGTACCCACACCAAAAAAAAAAAAAAAAAAAAAACCACATCTTTTTTATCCATTCCTTTGTTGATGGGCATTGGGTTGTTTCCAAGATTTAGCTGTTACAATTTGTGCTGTTATAAACATGGGTGCACATATATCGCTGTTCTATGATGATTGTAATTCTTCTGGGAAAATACCCAGAAGGGGTATAGCTGGGTCAAATGGGACCTCTAATCCTAGTTTTCTGAGGAATCTCCACACTGATTTCCACGGTTGTTGAACCAGTCTACACTCCCACCTACAGTGGAAGAGGGTTCGTTTTTCCCCACAGCTCCTCCAGCAATTGTTGTTGGTTGATTTCTTGATAAAGCCATTCTTTCTGGTGTGAGATGGAATCCTATTGTTGTTTTGATTTGCATCTCTCAAATGACCAATGATGTTGAACATTTTTTCATATACTTATCTGCTATCTGTATTTCTGCATCTGAGAAGTGCATATTCATCTCAGATGCCCATTTTTGGATTGGGTCTTTAAATTTGGGGGGACTGATATTTTTTCAATTCTGTATATGTTCTAGATAGAAGTCGTTTGTCTGAGGGACTGTTGGCTAAAATTTTTTTCCATTCTCTGGGTTGTTTTTTCACTCTGTTGATGATTTCTTTTGATATGCAAAATCTTCTTAATGAGATCCCAGTTGTTGATTCTTTGGAGTATTTGCTGTGCAGTTTGGGTTTTGTCATGAAGTCTCTGCCTACACCTATGTCTTCAAGATTTCTACCTACTTTCTCTTCCAGTAGATTCAGTGTTTCCGTTTTAATATTGAGATCTTTGATCCATTTTGACTTTAGTTTAGTGCATGGTGATAGACATGGGTCTAGTTTTACTCTTCAGCATGTACACAGCCAGTTTTTCCAGCACCATTTATTAAAGAGGCTATCCTTCTTCCAGTGAACATGTTTGACCTCTTTGTCAATGATAAGGAGGCTGAGCGTGTTTGGAGTTGCGTCTGCGTCTTCTAATCTGTTCCACTGATCCTCAGTTCTGTGTTTTTGCCAGTACCATGCCAATTTTATCACAGTAGCTTTATAGTATAATTTCAAGTCAGGGATTGTGATGCCTCTTGCCTTGCCTTTTTTGTCCAGAATTGCTTTTGCTATTCTAGGTCTCTTCTGTTTCCAAAGGAATTCTAGAAATGTTTTCTCTAGTTCTGTGAGGTATGCTAATGGTATTTTGATCAGGATTGCATTAAATCTGTATAATGATTTTGGGAGTATGGCCATTTTCACTATGCTGGTTCTTCCTATATATGAGCAAAGGATATCTTTCCATTTTCTGATGTCCTCTTCAATCTCCTTTTTCAGAGTACTGTAATTTTCAGTGTATAGATCTTTTGCTTCCTTTGTTAGATTGATTCCTAAGTATTTCATTTTTTTGGGTGCTATTGTGAATGGTATTGTTTCCCTTATTTCTCTCTCAGTGTGTTTGTTGTTTGTGTACAGGAATGCTATTGATTTTTGAGTGCTGACTTTGCATCCAGCTATGCTACTGAATTTGCTTATTAAAACTAGAAGTTTTTTGGTACAGTTTTTGGGGTTTTCTATATAGAGTATCATGTCATTTGCAAATAATGATAATTTAACTTCTTCCTTTCCTATCCTTATTCCTTTTATTTCTCCCTCTTGTCTAATTGCTCTGGCTAATGTTTCCAGAACTATATTGAATAGGAGTGGTGATAGTGGACATCCTTGTCTTATTTGTGATTTTAGAGTGAAAGCTTTCAGTTTTTGTCCATTTAGAATGATGCTGGCTATTGGTTTGTCATGGATGGCCTTTATCAGATTAGATTTAATAGATTTACCATCTATTTCAATTTTCTCTAGGGTTTTTTTTTTTTTATCATGAATAAGTGCTGTACTTTTTCCAAAGCATTTTCTGCATCTATTGAGATGATAGTGTGATTTTTGTCTCTGACTCTGTTGATATGGTCTATTACATTTATTAATTTGCATATGTGAAACCATCCCTGCATTCCTGGGATGAATTGCACTTGGTCACGGTGTATAATCTTCATGATGATTTGCTGCATTCTGTTTGCTAGTATGTTATTGAGGATCTTTGCATCTATGTTCATAAGAGAGATTGGCCTGTAGTTCTCTCTTTCAGTTGTGTCTTTCTCTGGTTTTGCTATCAGGGTAAAACTTGCCTCCAGGAATGAGTTAGGGAGGATTGCTTCCCCTTCAATTTCAATAGAGTTTGAAGAATATTGGCATTAAATCTTCTCTAAATTTCTTTTAGAATTTGGCATTGAATCCACCAGGACCTGGGCTTTTCTTTGTTGGTAAGTTTTTAATTGACATTTTCAGTCTTATTAATTGATATTGGGTTATTCAGAATTTTTATATCTTCTTGATTCAGCTTTAGTAATTCATACATATCTACAAATCTGTCCATTTCTTCTGTATTTTCCATCCTATGAGAGTAAAGATTTTTGAAGTAGGTATTGATGACGTTCTGAATTTCCATAGGATCTTAGTGATTTCACCCTTTTCATTCCTCAATGCATGAATTTGAGTCTTTTCCTTCCTTTTTTTGATAAGGTTGGCTAACAGTTTATCAATTTTATTTATTCTTTCAAAGAACCAACTCTTGGATTCATTAATTCTTTGTACTGTTTCCTTAGCCTCCATTGCATTAATTTCTGCTCTGATCTTTAAAATTTCCTCCCTTCTATGGGCTTTGGGCTTGTCTTGCTCTTCTTTTTCTAGAAGCTTGAGGTGCAGCATTAGATTGTTTATTTGTACTCGTTCTGTTTTCCTGATGTGAGAATTTGCTGCCGTAAATTTCCCTCTTAGGACTGCTTTCATCGTGTCCCACGGGTTCTGGTATGTTGCTTCTGCACTTTTGTTTAATTGTAGATATTGTTTAATTTCTTCTTTAATTTCATCTGTGACCCATTGGTTGTTCAGGAGTGTATTTAGTTTTCATGTATTTATGGATGTTTGTGGTTTCTTTTTCCATTAATTTCCAATTTCATTGCACTATGGTCAGATAGTATGCATGGAATAATTTCAACTCCTTTGCGTTTACTTAAGCATTTTCTATGGACTAGTATATGGTCTGTTTTAGAGAACATCCGCCTTTTCAGGTGACAAGAATGTGTGTTCTGATGTTGTGGGGTGGGACACTCTGTAAACATCTACTAAATCCATTTGTTCACAGGTTAGGTTCAGTTCTGATATTTGTTTGCTGATTTTTTTTCTGGTTGATCTATCTCTTGTGACAATGGGGTATTAAGGTCTCCTATTACAATTGTGTTATTGCTTGTTTGGTTTTTCATGTCTATTATTAATTGTTTTATATAGTTGGGTGCTCCTGTATTTGGTGCATACATATTTATGATTGTTATCTCTTCCTCTTGAAGTTTTCCCCTAAGAAGTATGTAGTGACCTTCTTTATCTCTTTTGATCATTCTTAGTTTGAAGTTCACATTGTCTGCAAACAGGATAGCTACCTCTGCTTTTTTCTGGGTTCCTGTTACATGGAAGATTGTTTTCCACCCTTTGACTTTCAGTGTATGAATTTCTTTTTTGAGTTAAATGTGTTTCTGGTATGCAGCTTATTGTTGCATCTTGTTTCTTGATCCATTCTGCCAGTTTGTTTCCTCTGATTGGTGAATTGAGGTCATTCACGTTGATGGTTATAATTGATACATGTTTGTTTATTTTTGTCATGATATTTTCCTGCTGTTGGTTCCCTGCTTTTCCCCTCTGTTTAATTGTTTGCCCTGTCTGATGGTTTCTTTCTGTTGTTCTTGAAATTGTGGTCATTTTTATCTCTGTCTAGAATATCTTTCAATACTCTTTCCAGGGTTGTTTTGGTGGTCATGAATTTCTTCAGTTGTTCTTTGTCATGGAAATATCTAATTTATCCATTAATTTTGAAAGATAGTTTTGCAGGGTACATCAATCTGGGTTGGAAATTGTTTTCTTTCAGGACTTGAAATACTTCACTCCAAGCTCTTCTTGACTTGAGGGTTTGTGTTGAGAAGACTGCCGCGATTCTGATGTGCTTTCCTTTATAGGCAATCTGTTTCATTTCTCTAACAGCTTTTTTTTTTCTTTTTTTCTAACAGCTTTTAATGTTCTGTTCTTGTGCTGAATTTCTGGGATCTTGAGTATTATATGCCTTGGTGTAGTTTTATTTTGGTCATGGCTGTTTGCAGTTCTATGTGCTTCATTTTTTGTATGTCAAATTCTTTATCCATGCTTGGGAAGTTTTCTGCCTTTATTTCTGTGAAGAGTTTTTTTTTTTTTTTTTTTAATGGCATTTGTGCTGTCTCCAGCCTTCTCATTGACCTCAATCAATCTTATGTTATTCTTCTTTGCATCATCTTGTAGCTGTTGGATTGAGTTTTCATGGTCTCTTGCTATTTTTAAGATATCTTTCTTTCCATGATCACTAGCTGCAATTCTGTCTTCAAGATCTCAGATTCTATCCTCTCCTTTGTTCAATGTGTTGCCTATAGTTTCAATGGAGGTTTTAATCTCTTGGATTTCTGTTTGGATCTGTTTCATGGATTCCATTTGTTTCCATTATTTTTCTAAGCTCATCTATTCTTTTATCTGTGTCTTCGCTAATATCTTTGATTTTAAGCATCATTTCTTTTTGTACCTGAGAGATTATTTTCTCTATAGCCTTTTCCGCTTGTTTTTTCACTTCTGTTGCTATCATTCCAGAAAGTTCCAGCGTTTGAATTCCAGTTTCATCTATCTCATTGTATTTTGGGCTTGTCCTGGGTGGGCTGGGGGTCTGGGGTTGCATTTTGTTTCCGCATCTTGTCATTTTCTAATTTCTCTTTTTTATTTTATTTTGTTTTCTATGTTGATGCTTGCCAGTTTCTTATGATAGATAGCTTTATCACTACTATTGAAGCTTCCCTAGGAGATGTCTGTTCTTCAGTGATGTCCTCTAGACATAGGTGGTTCTTTATAGCTATCCCAAGAACCTACCTTCCCAATTTGTGAAGGATGCAAAGTTACTATTTGGCTCAGCACCAAATCCTTTGGTACTGGGCTGTGGCAGTGATTATGACCTCATAGAATCACAGTGTTATCATACAGGGGAGAAAAACTGATCATAACATGTATGACATCCTGGCTAAAGAAGTACAGTTAGTAATAACAATAGTTTCAAGTACAACTGAACTACTGACAAACTAGGTAACCATTAACCTGCTACCTCTGACCACAGGAGCAAACCCTGATGTTATATAACAAAATGAAACATATACCATGTATTTGTATGCAGTGATTTTCCCCTTAGTGGAGTGAATTTACCTTCAGGGGGTGGGGAGGTTAAGATGGGCAGGATAAAGTGATGAATGAGGTCAAGTACAGTAGAGTCATGGCTGGCAGTCAAAGGATGATCACCCGAGTTTTGGGAAACTGGAAGACACAAGAGGGAAAGAATGAAATAGAATGAGAAGGAGTAATCAGAAAGGGAAGAGATAGTGTTTACTTACTTGAAAGTTTAAATTCAAGAAGTAGTTGAGGAAGGAGGGGAAGAGGAGCAATAGAAGAAAATGAAAAAGAAAGGTAAGAAACCTAAATAGTGAAAAAAACAAAAAGGAAGAAAGAGAAGAATGGAAAAGAAAAGAAGAAAAGAAAGAAAAAAAAGTAGATCCGAGAAAGTGATGAGAGGAAAAAAGAAAAAAAAACCCAAAACAAAAATAACCACAAAATACAAGACAAAATAAGATAAATTCCAACCAGACAAGAAAGGGATATCCAATCCGACAAACAAGGGAGAATAAAAGTTGTAAAATACCTCTGGTGTTTACAGTTCTGTGATAGTGTCCACGTCAGATAGCAGAAATGTGCTGTGTACTCCAGCCAAATTTGCCATGGGAATCGTGCTGGGTATGGAGCTGATCTCGGCCTCTGGATGTGGGGGCTGGGATTGGTCTTCTATTGGATGGACTTCTGCAGAGACTAGCTGCTGGCTCCTTGCTGCTGCTTCAGACACTTCCATGTTGCTGGTCCCACTGGTTACTCCACCCGCCCAGGGATGGCTGTCCTGGGTCTCTGGGTGCTGGTTGGTCCGCCTGCCAAAGGTATGTGTGCACCCATGTGCCTGGGGCCTGTCCTGTCCTGGGTGTCAGGGTTCCAGTGGCCTCCACCCACCCCTTTTTTGTCTCTTCTGATCAGTTTTGACTGTCAGAAATTAAGATAGCTACTCCTGCTTTCTCTCATTTGAGTAATCCAAAATACAAATAAAGAGCAAAATAAAAGATTGTTAAAAGGAAATGGGGAGATTGATCTCTTGCAAATGGGTAGGGGACCAAGAAGAATGAGAAGACATGATAGTGGGTGGCAGACCTACAGAGCTTTCCCTGACCCATCAGGGTTAGGGGAGCTTTCTGAGATGCAGGTGGGTCCCATTCTTAGTCTCAACACAAATTCTGCCAGGTGGACAGGGATTCTGGTTGGACCTGACAGCAGCTCAAAGTGTAGCAGGATCTAGGCCAAATGCACCTTCAGTTTAGTCTTAGAAAAATGTTTCCCAGTGCAGTTCCTGGGCCAGGAAGGGACAGTGAAACAAGTGATTTCAGGACCCATTCTGAGCTGGACCATTTTGACCTCTGAGCCCCAAACCCAGAGCTGGGATTCAGAGCCCTCCTCCATGGGTCCAGGCTCAGTCCAACCCCTTTCTCTACAGGTCATTCAAACCTCTACATTTCAGATTGTGGTCCATACTCTCCCTGACCTTTGGCAAGGCCCTTCACTCTTCCATGCCTAGCTCTGACCCTACATTGGGTTTTTCAGGCATTAAATCTTTGTTAAGATAGCACCAGGCTCTGAGGGACAGTCCAGTTTTGTGAATAATTTATAGTTAATCACTGGTTTGTTCACTCCTCCACTAACAATTTCTAGTTCCCCATTGTGGAGAGCATTTTTTAGGGCTACATGAAGGCAGATTGGCCACACTATCAGGGGTCACTATGTAGGGGGACAAAAGGGGAACCAGGTTCTGAGTGAGACAGGACAAGATGAGTAGGAAAACTAGAAAACATTTGGCAAGCATTGTGGACTGAAGGATGCTAGGAAAGTTTGGAAGCTACCTTCCCTTCTCTCTGTTATCCTATCTGCCTCCCATTGAATGGTCAACCTCTTACCTCCTGTTGGATTAATATCCTGGAGAGACATAAAAGAAATGTCTGCTGCCAAATTGAAAGGGGACTAACAATCCAAAGAATGATGGACAGGTCCAGCTTCACATGAAAATGAGTTCCTAAGGGTTACTTACAAATCATAGAAGACTTGCAGGCTATAACACTACCAAAGTTGCCAACTCCTCTTTGCTAAGCTACTGGTTTTATAGGGCAGTAATTAAGACAGCAAAAGCAAGAAGGACCCTTGGGAGAAGTGTGTACTCCTTTCCCTTCCCATTCTTATTACAAACTCTGGTCATGGGAAGCACTCTCTAGTCCCAGTGGTGGATGTCTTTGTGCTCGGGTCTGGTACACAACCTCAGTATCATGTAGGGGTCCCCCTGGACTACTAGATACAGGAAGTGCCCATCACAAGATGAAGTTGCTTTGGCTAAGGTTTGCATGACAATTCTCACTACATCTACTCTTCATATTAGTTTTTTTAATTAGTGAAGCAAAATAGTAGGGGCTCCATGGCCTACAGCACAGTGTAGATACACATACAAGAAAAAGAAATACAACAAACCAATTTTCATGCATTTACTTGTGTCAAGGGAGCACGTCAAATGTAATAGCGTTGGTTTAGAGCATTTAAAATGGAGCTGGGAGGCCATTGGTAATCAAATCTCAGTCATGTCCACAGCTGAACCTTTGAACTGGACCAAACCAGTTTCCTGGAACATTGTGAATGGCTGATGATCTGTATTACAGACCCCTTCCTCCAAACTACCTGACAATGAGATTCCACCCAATCCTCTTCTTACAAGACATCTTAACTTTTGCCAGGACCAATCACAATTTCTGACTAACAAGTGACGCAATTTCCAACTGCTCTTGGCAGCCCAATGCTATAAATATAGCTGCCATTTTATAAAACCTCAGGGTACATTTTCAAGACTTCTTTAATCTGTGCTTTCCTGGATTGCAATCCTAACTAGTCCCCCAAAAATGTAACTCTCCTTCTTGAAAAAAATTAGTACATTATATGGTACACAAAGTTGGGCACTTTAATTTTAATTGCACAATCAAAGACATTAATTACATTCCCAATGATTCA
This sequence comes from Erethizon dorsatum, assembly GCA_028451465.1. Lineage (NCBI taxonomy): Eukaryota > Metazoa > Chordata > Mammalia > Rodentia > Erethizontidae > Erethizon > Erethizon dorsatum. The sequence continues at coordinate 96,560,485 of CM051827.1, read as the reverse complement.
CCACTGAGATAGAATGAGGAGGCCCTATTCTCCCACCAATGTTTCTTGCCTTACATAAGGTATTTCAAATGTTGTTTCCAACAAGTTTCAGGTTTAGGAGCTGGTAGGTCTCTCTCCCAGGTTTCCTGCAACCCATACATGTCAATATGTCTGAGCATGACCAATATATAAGCCTCCTACAGTGACAGAAATTAACTTCAACATCTTTTGTCAGCTGAGAGTAGACAGACCTAATGAGCACAAGCATCACCCTGTCAAGTGCACATGGTTTGCTGAAATCCTAGGATCCTCATAGCCTTGCTGAACAACTGTCACTTCTGAACCTCCTGAGGAGCTTTCAAGCCCTATGTGTGAAGGATGCTGATAGGTGACTAGTGACACGCCAGGCTGAGCTTGCTCCTAATGTCTCATTCTGTTTGTAAAAAGCAGGGTCGCCATGGCCCTCATGTGAGATCTGACCTGTTAAGGCTTTCTTGCTGAGCTCAAGACAGGTTCCAGCTTGGAACTATTCTGAAAACTCTAGTTTGCGAACCTTGAATAGAATTCACCCTTGAATAGAATGGACACTTTTCTCTTTCCCTGACAGGCGTGAGACTCTCTCTCTCTCTCTCTCTCTCTCTCTCTCTCTCAGCTTCCAGAAAGAGACTTTTGTCCAAACTCAGCTACCTGAGGGGATTGGCAGTTTGTGTGAGAGACGATCAGCAGAGATTACACAAAAGAGGTTAGATCGTGACAGGGATGGACTTGAATAATGTTGGTTGAGTAATAACTCCTCGAGATATACATGCCCAAATAATGTTGAATAATAGTTGAATAGTGACTCCTCAAGATACACATGTCCAAATCCCTGGAGAACTATGACTATGTCCTTTATTATCGCCGTGGACACAAAGTAATCACAAAGTTCCTTATAAGAGAGAGGTGGTGTGAAGACATGAGCAGAAAAATTTGTAGGTGTTATAGGATTTGAATGTTGAGGAAAGGTCTCAAAGCCCAGGAATACAGTGCTAAGTAATGGAAAAGGAAAAAGAAAGAGGCACATGGACAGCCCTGGATAGTGGAGGCCTGCAATTACCTTGGTTGTGTCCCAGTGAAACCCATGTTAAGAATTCTGACCATGAGAACTGTAAGGGAGTAGAATTCTGTCTAAAACCATTAAGTCACTTAAAGCCACTCAGGTATTCTAGCACCAGTAGGAAGTTCATAAGGGAAATAGACAAGGAGCTGAAAGGAAAAAGACAGGTAGAGGACAGATAGCCTAGAGGGAATGCAGGTGATCAGGGTTGAGGGCACAATAAGAAATTCAGGGAAGTGGCAGACAGGTAGATGTACAAGTAGGTGGTGAGCCTAGAAGAGGGTAAGAGGGATAAGCACAGACAGGATGACTGGAGTCATGAAAGTAGGCAGATGGGCAAATAAAAATCAGGATGTGGGCAGGTAGGCTAGGGAGAGAAGCAAGTGACACAGAAATTGGTTGGCACGGAGCAGACATGCAGAACTTTCATTGTCCCTGAAGGGATTATTGTAGCTTCTTGATGTGCAGTTGGATCCAATTCTTAGACTTTAACATAAGTTGCATCATGGAAACGGGAGCTGTGCTAGGATTTGACAGTAGATCAAAGCAGAGCAAGGTCAAGGCCATGGCCATCTTCAGCTCATTCATGGTAAATGCTTTTTTGATGCGTTTTGTAGGCCAGACAGGGACAGTGAAATGAGAAGTGACTTCAGTTTCCATCATGACCTGGTCAGCCACTGGCTTGTGAGCCTCACCCCGGAGCTGGGCATTCAGCGTCCTCCTTCACGGGCCCAGCCCAAACCTTTCCTTACAGGCCACATACCCCTCTGCCCCAGGCCTCAGTTCATGCTCTCCTGACCTCTAAAAAGACTCTTTCCAGTTACCTTAAAGATCCTATTTCTGCTTTCATAGGCATGAAATCTCTGCTGGTACAGGACCAGTACCATAAGGGACAGAGTCCAGTCACAAGTTGTTTAAAGAGTTCATCATAATAGCTAAATCTTTTTTTTTTTTTTTTAATGTGGGTACTGGGAGTCTAACTCTGGACCTTGTGCTTGCCAGGCAGGCGCTTATGCCGCTGAGCCATCTCACTGGCCCCATAATAGCTAAATCTTGAAAGTAAACCTGTATGTCCATCACTAGATGAATGAATAAAGAAAATGAGATATTTATATATAATGAAGAACTTGGCCATAAGGAAAGATAAACTTGAGACATTTATAAGAAAATGGATGCACCTTGAGACCTTACTGGCGAAAAGGGAGGAAAGGGGATAAAAAGGGGAATTAAAATGTGTTATGTACATGTACCAACTCCTCACAATAAATGTCAACATTATGTACTGCAAACATGTACTAATAAAAATGGAAAAAAGAGTTAATCATTGGTTAGTTCACTCCCTTTACTAAGGCGTTTTGGTTCCCCAGTGTGGATATTGATGGTCAGGGTCACATGGGAATGGGTCAGCCACACTTCCAAGGTTCAACATCTGTGCGGACAAGGACCTATGATCCAGGGAGATGTCTCAGGTAGCAGTAGGGTAGCACCTGCATAAGCTATTGGGTTAGGGATCCATAAACTTCAGTCTTATCTCCTTCCCACTCAGTGGTCAGGCTCCTGCCTGCCCCTCATCTGTTCAGTCTGTTGGCATCTGTAACCTTTTAATTCTACTCCAAAAATGACTTGCTTGGCTTCTTCAGTTCCCTGCCTTGAACTTTTCCCATATCCTTGCATTCCCTCTCTCCACACTGAAATTTCCATGCCCTCCATCAGGCAGGACAATGTCCAAATGCCTCAGGTGTGTCACATACTTTATGTGCTGATGCCACACCCACCTCTTACCTGTGCAGCCCCACTTCCTAGCTCAGCTCATGTTGCTGAAGTCACCAAGCATGTCCTCCCTCCACTTCTGCCTCCATCCATGCTTAGGCCAATGTCCAGCTGGCCTTCACCCCTCTGCTCCTTCTCGGGCCCCCAAGGTACCATCAGTTCTCTATTCAAGGACACACAAGAGTCCAAGGCCTGGGACAGTGCCAGTGACTTGGGATATTTCACAAACTCCCAATGAGTGAATGAGAGTGTGAAAGAGCGATGGAAGGAGTGATGTCTGTCTTGCTTACATGTCTGGTTTCTGCACACCTTCTCTCTGTTCTCGTCACTGAACCAGGGGCAGAATCCTGCGTCTCTGTTCCTGTCTCTTAGCACAGTACTCCTCCTAGAGAAAGATATTTTTAAAATTTGAATTAAAACCCCACATAAGGAATGTACACATTATGTACCACAAACATGTACAAAAAAGGAATTAAGATGTGTTATACATGTACCAACTTCCCACAAGAAATAGAAACATTATATACTACACAGACATACTAAAAAAAATAAAATATTCAAATTAAAAATTTTAAATTCAGTTAGCTGAACTTTAAAAACAAGATAAAATTTAATGAAATCCATGAAGGCTAATTATTTCTAGCTAGAAATTGAGCACCTTGTACTCTCTTGTCTTCCACGGATAGCATCATGACTTGGAGCTAATGTCTGAGGACTCAGCCCTAGAAAAACTTGATCTTAAAAACTGGTTTGGGGAAAACCATATGCTTAATTCCTGTTCTGTGAAAGTCATTTCAGCATTGTAGAATTTACAGAATTATTGACCCAGGAAAAGTTTTCTTTCTAATAATTATTTATGAGTTCTACGGCAATTTGTATTCCACGGATGAGCCCTGCAGCTGCTGTGATTTTCACAGTGGTCCTTTTGGAGTTTGCTTGTCCAGGCCAGCAGCAGCTCATGTGCATTACTGTACAAACTACTACACACCCCACGTTATAGAGAAATAGTGGGTTTTCTCTCAGAGGCAGTGGAGAGCCCTCTCCATGTACAGAATTTTGCCAACTGAGAAAGTAGAAACAGATATGTAAACATTAATATGCAGCCTGAATTTTGTTGGGCCAGGAGCTACAAATGTATCAGATGAAGCTCATGAGCGTTCAACCTTCTGCAACACATTGCAAACTTTTATATATATGGCTTCCACAGTAGGACCAGCAAGACCTCTCCAATTCTAAATACATGAAAATATTCGAATAACTCATCTCAGTAGCTGAAGAGTGAATTAAGAAGAAAAGGTAGTACACTGAGAATGTGTGAAGAGAAACACACCCTTTAAGATATCCGACATTCGAGAAAACCAAACACCTCAAGGTTAGCTCACACAAGAAAATCTAATTCTGAAAATTCACCCTCCAAAAGGAAAACAACAAAATACACCAAAGTGATCCTGATGGAATTTTGCTTAGCCTTCAGCAAGTGCCTTGGGTCAATATCCTCACTGCATACTCTAAAATGCTACCTTTCTTTTGCTTACATAGACAAACCTACGTGGGGTCTCCTTTCTGAAAAGACCAATGACATGCGAACGCCCTGAGACACCTATACGGGGATGTAGGGAAACTCAAATATGGGGATGTGCCAGAGACTCTGCTTTCTCCCCACCCCATTACCAGTGGAAGGTATTTCACTTGATCCTGCCCAGAAGGACAGGAATGAGTGATTGCATTGGACAGAATGCAGTCCAAACTGAGAAGGGTCAAACACAGGGAAGAGAAAGGAGAGCAGCAGGGCCGGGACAGGTAGGGGGCAGTCCCTGCTTCCCATCCATAAAGAGGCAGGATGCCCAGAGTTGGATGTGTGAGGAGGTGGTGCTCCTGAGAGATCTCCCTTTCCCCTCCCCTTCTTTCCTCCCAGGGTTCTCACACTTCTGTTTGGCTACACCTTCTGATAGTGGTGAAAGCCATAATTGGAAGGTTTGACTATGACAATAGAGGGACAGGTAGGAGATAAAAAGGTGTTAATAGGATAGGGTTCTGGTCCCTCAGCCAGCACGAAATATTCATGCACAGATGTCCTGTTGCCAGGTTCATCATTTGAGCAGGATGATCCTATTGTAGTCCTGTCAGGTGGGCTTGACACATCACCTAGCACAGGTTAGGAGCAGAAAACTATGAAGCTGGGAATGAGAGCAAGAAAGTATTGGAGGCTCTCTCTAAGACTCACTGCTTATAGTAAGTAAGTGAAATAACAACTCACACTTATATTACTTCCATGAGCCATTTCAGAGCATATGGAACATACATTAACTCACTCAATACTCACAGCCTCTCCAGGTAAGACACTGTTTTATACTTATTTTTTCAGATGTGATATCAGGGTTTTGAAGAGGCTGAGTATCTTGCCTATGTTCACACAGCTTTGATTTGGCAGAGCTGGGTTCATACCCAAAGGTAAGTGAGCCAGTGGGTGTTTTTCTACCACAGTGGGGTCTCATATCTGATTATTAGCTACTCTCTTCCACCACCTGAAGGTTCCTCAAACACTGGACCACATTTCATTGGTGAAATGGGATTCCTGATTTCTTTCCTTTTTTTTTTTAATTCTAATTTTGTTTTTTGGTACTGGGAATCGAACTCAGGACCTTGCGCTTGCCAGGCAGGAACTGTGCCACTGAGCCATACCCTTGGCCCCTGGGATTCCTGATTTCTGTCATTTGCCCTCACACATGGGAAGAACCACATTTCCTGAACCTACATCTGACTCTTTTTCCACCCCACGCATGTCAAGGAATAAGAAATTCAAGTCTATTTACTGGAAACTAATATTTACTGTAGTGATTGGTATCTATTGAGGTTTGGTTGAATTCAGACTCTGTGTCAAGCATTTCATACACTTCATACTAACTTAAAGGAAGAGAGCCAATTGCTGATGAACAATTGGACACAGCCAGGTTCAGAATTCTTGAAGGACACGTAGATTTCCAATCCTCCCTTGTCTCTGCTGAAACCTTAAATGAGTGAGTCTGTGAAGGTCATACCTTTGGGTAAGGAGCGTCCATCAGGGAAGGTGACAGATTTGCTGAGCTTTCAGCCAACAGATGGTCAGGTGGATAGAGCCTCAGCATATCCTTGATACATGGGGTGTATGTGGCATCTGGTCCAGGTGGTCCCTGAAATGAAGCCTATCCTGAAGGGCAGGTAGGGCATAAGCTGACCAAGGCCTTCCCCCACTTAAGAGGCTGGGCTCTCCCACCTTTTGAGCTCTCACTCACCAGGTGATAGAGGGTCCATTCCCAAGGAGGTTCTGGATCTCCTCCCTACACCTCTGCTGAAGCTTATTGAATTGCCCCAGTAAAGAAGACCCATGAAATACTGCTGGCCATGATATCATGACCCCCAAACACGAACATGTGCACCTTAGCTCTAAAGTCTTTGTCAAACAAGCTGCTTCCCTTATCTATCTGGTGAAGGCCATAGCAAAAGAGCAAGGTTTGTCACTTGCTCTGCGCTTTAGGAAAAGCCCTAGCTCCCACATACACTCACCTTGGCAAAGATGTCAGAAGAAGGATGTCCAGGTAATTCAAGTGCCTCTTCTTCCTTACCTTCTCCAGTTCTTGCTCATCCTATAGCTGAGCCTTCCTTTTCTTGATCCCTCAATCTGCCCAAGGACAGGGGTTACCAGACAGGCCCAGAGCTACCACAACTCCCTGTGGGACCATGTACTCCCTGTCCCAATCTAGATCCCCTATAGTGCTCAGGCTGAGGTTGTCCTTGGTTGCGTGGGTCAGTGGTGGGAGTACAGGACCATCTGATGAGGTGCTCTGAGGAGCACAGCCAGTGGAGCCCTTGTTGAGCACTACTGCAATGGGTTTCATTCAACACCAGCAATGTGTGGTACCTGGCATCCTAACATCTTCACTCCTAACACTTGCTCTAGGCAAATATTTGGCATGAGTGCATACAAGGTACTGTGAGACAACCAGAGGCCATTCAGGATCTGAGTGGCCGTAGCCATGTCCTTTGGGCTGAGCCTGGTAAAGAAGAGAAGCAACCTGGGCACCGTGCCACACGCCCGTAAACCTAGCACTCAGGAGGCTGGGAAAGAAGGATCGCCATGAGTTTGAGGCCAGTCTGGGCTACATAGTGAGCTCAAGGCCAGCATGAAATATGTAGTGAGACCCTGTCTCAAAAAGAAAGAAGGAGGGGGAGGAGAAGGGGAATCGGGCGGAGAAAGAGAAGAAGAAGGAAAAGAAAGGAAGAAAGAAAAAAGAAAGAAAGAAGAGGAGGAAGAGGAAGGAGACGCAGATCCTATGCAACTTGTGGACAAGCTAGCAAGCATTGTGGGACAAGGGGCCATCAAATGTCAACCTATAGATGATGTCATTATGGTGAAAGGAATTCATCACATGGGTGAAAATCTGGTTGTTCACATCTCCAATGGCCTGGATTCAGGATTTGGAATTCCTGAGGGAGAGGAGGCACAATGCACTAGAGAGGGGAGTTCTGCCCCTATGATAGGGTGGGCTATACTTGAAGATACCCTCTATATTAGGGAAAGACAACAATCAAGCACACTTCACTTCTTACAGCCCCGGTTACCCTCAGTCCTTTAAAAGATGACATGACCAGCTAGCATCCACTTGATCCAGGGATCAATGGCCTATAACTGGGATAGGGTTGGGTCTGGACTGATATTAGAGCTTGGTCTGGGGCTGGGGTCAGAATCTTGGTTAGTATGGAGGTGAGAATCAAAACTGTCCCACCTCCTCTCAGGTGTGTCTAGCCTACCTGGTAAGAACAAGGACCCTGTAGCTAAAAGGTTGTCACTGAACTGTCCAACTGAATACTGCTAGCTTCACGTGAAGGCAGACTTCACGATGGTGCTCAGGGTCATCAAAAAGATGTGTTGAAAGATCTCCAGGGGAGAGTCCTGGCCAATAAACTCTCATGTGTGCTGTGGTGAGAGGGAGACATTGAAGTTTTGGTTTTCCCCAGAAGGTACGTACTAATTAGATTAGGCCCTTTCCTGTCTCCAGATTTACTGTTCTGAGTTCCTGGGTCAGATGTTTTTAGCAAGTTAAGAGTGTGAAGAAATATTTGTAATCTGATGGCTATTTCTCATAAAATTTCTTACCAGATTAAACATGTCTTCCCATGAAGGCTGGTGACATTTGGGGAATTGGTTATGATCTTTCAGTTAACGAAAAGTCTCAGGGTGCCTAGGGATATAGCTCAGTGCTAGAGCACATGAATAGTTTGTGTGAGGCCTTAGATTTGGTCCCCAACACTGAAAAATGTCCCTGAGACACCTTTCTGTTTCCTGAAAGGTGAGCTAGACTTGAAAAACTGATCAAATCTGAAATATGAGGACAAAATCTGTCAAGGAAAAGAAAGCCTACTGGGCCTAATAGGGGGTAGAAGGTCTTTAATTCCTTTTCATTCATCAGATGTTTGCTGAGCACTGTCAGGTCTAAAAACAGAGTCCTGATTGGTGATGATGTGGCAAGTTCGATTGTTACAATCTAAAAAAGATGATATGAAAGTAACAGGGAGACTATTATGAAATGAGGGCAAGGTATAAGGGGGAGAGGGTCATCTAAGGAATGTATAGAGGGGATGGATATGATAAAAATATGTTGCATACATTTATGAAAAACCACATAGAAACCTAATATTTTATAAAATTAATAAGCACTAAAAAATTTTATTTAAAAATATCCACACAGGGCTGGTGAGATAGCGCAGCAGCATAAGCACCTGCCTGGCAAGCGTGAGGTCCTGAGTTCGACTCCTGGTACCCACACACGAAAAAAGGGCAGGTGATATCGCTCAGTGGCATGGGCGCCTCTGGCGTGTGAGGTCCTGAGTTCGACCCCCAGTACCCACCAAAAGAAAAAAAAAAATCCACACAGAAGCCCTGAGTCCCATGCCAGAGGCTGATTGAGTACATTCTGGGAAGTTCACCCTGCCACTGAAGCTGCCTTTGCTCAGGCCAGCCAGGAACAACTGATCTTGCTGTCTGTAGGAACTGACCACTCCTCCAGTCTATTAAAGACTAAGAAGGGGGAGGTGGGGCTCATATCCACCATGGTGCTCTTTGCCTTGGACAATGAGCACAGTGTAGTTCAATCCTGATGCCTGTCTTTTTTGTCCTATCAGCTTTTGAGGAATATACTCTCACAGAGTGACCTGAGAATGTAACAGTAATAACAACATGGAGAAATTTGTGCTATAGACCATTGTGTTTAAATTTTGAATCTCTAGTCTGGCATTGTATGTATTAGTAGGAACAGGGTATGATTTTTACTTCTAAATATCCTAGGACAAGCTTAATCCATAACACGAGATCCCTGAAAATGTATTGCTTTTCACATTGATGTGTAGATATCAGCAAAGAAGATAGCTAAAATATAAGATACAATTATAAAACAAGATTTTTTACCCCAGACAGAGCACACAGAACATAGAGTCCAAAGCTTACTTTATTAATAAATGATCTCCTGGTAGTAATAACAAACTATGTTGAAAAAGTAATGGGTAAAAGTTAGATCTGATCTATACCTCCTCAAGGAATGTACAATCTATTTAAATACCAATTCTCTCATATGGAAATCATATCAGTGATATTTGTGACTGTAGCAAGTGCTTCTGTGTCTGCACGAGGGATATTAATTCTAGTTTTGAAAGTCAAAGTTGCATTTCCGAAATGAAAGAATGACCCAAGAGCAAATGACTAGTGTATGACTAATAGTGAAAAAAGATTGAAGCAAAGATCTGAAGCTCTTCATCATATATTTTGACAATTAACCTGGATTGTCAATTTGATTGTGTTGAAAGCCACCAAGGGAATTAGTAAAGCACACATCTGGTATGTCTGGGTGGATCATGGAGGCATGTTAGATATTATATCTGGTCCTTGGACCCTTCCTCTGTTGGTGTTGTTCCCCTGTTCTGCTTCCCAGTTGCCATGAACTAAGCAGCTTTTCTCTACTTTACCCTTATACCAATATGTTTCTTCTTTGGAGCCATCAGATGTTATTGATTTCTTTGGCCCAAATGGTTAGCCAAATAAAATCTTTCCTCCCTTAAGTTGCAGGTCTCTGCTATTTTGTTCCAGCATTAGAAAAGCTGGATAATACAGAAAATTGGTCCTGGAGAAGTGGAGTCATTGTTGTGACTATTCCTAACCATGTGGTTCAGAAGTCTTTGGAACTGGTTTGCAGGAGAAATTTGGGAAAAAATTGGAGATGCAGGTTATAAAAGTCCTACAATGTTGTAAACAGAACTTGATGGGTAATTTTTGTTGGAGCTCAAATGCTGATAGAAGTGTGGACAGTAAAAGCCAGGCTCATGAAGTTTCAGTTGGGAATGAGGGCCTTATTGAGATTTGGACTAGAGGCACTGCATATTACACTCTGGTAAAAACATCAAAATTTTATCCATGTCCAAAGACTTTGTGTGAGGTTGAATTTAAAGGTGGTGGCATAATTGAGCTGGCAGATGAAATTTCAAAGCAGCCCAACATTCAGGCTGTGGCATGGGTATTGCTGGATGCTTTTAGTGAGATTTATAGTGAAAATCTGGAGCAAAGGACAGAGCAGAAGAATTTGAAAAACTTAAATTTTGACCCAGAAGGAACCATGTATAAGTTATAGGCAAAGGAGGTATGACTACTAATGAAATTACTGCCATTAAAAATGAATCAAGTAATTTATATAGGGACAAGACAAAAGATCCTTTGAGAGAATCTCAGGAATCAGCAAGACCCTACCCATTGCAGGCTAAATGGTAAAAACTTGTAAACCTTTCATTGGAGAATAGAGCCCCTGACCACCCTGCTCTAAAAGAGATGCCTAGGGAATTGTTTTCTAGGGTTTATTTCACCAGGCTTAGCCATCCAGTCATGCAGAGGCCACTTCAGCCATGGTCCAAGGGAGCTCAGCTACTGCTCCAGTTGATGGTAATCCTTGGCATTGTGTACATGATACTGGTTGTTTTGGTAGGCAAATGTAAGAGGTGTGGGGCCATGGAGGTTTCCACCCATATTTCAAAAAGAGGCCTTGGAGGTCAAGCAATATGTGAGAAATGGGCATGTGAAGCTGTAGGAATGAAGCCAAAGATTCAATGGAGACTTATAAAGTTGGAAATACTAAGGATATGGAACATTTGCTAAGGCAAGCTACAGGCTTTTAAATTTGATATAATGTCATTTGTTGAAACTTGGTATTAATTCCTGTGCAATTGTTTAGAAAGTCCTTGCTTATGCATATGTCTTCAAGAGTTTTACCAGTTTTACCAAGAGTTTTCTTCTAGCAGATTTAATGATTCTGTTTTGATATCTAGGTCTTTGGTCCTTTTTAATTTTGTTTTAGTACAGGATGGGAGATATGGGTCTAAACTCATTCTTCTGTATGTGGCTAATCAGTTATCCCAGCACCGTTTCTTAAGAGACTAACTATTCCAGTGTATTTTTGACTCTATTGTCAGAAAATCAGATGGCTGAGGTATTTGGGATTGTCTCTGCATCCTCAATTCTGTTTCATTAGTCAACATGTCTGTTTTGTACCAATATCATGATGCTTTTATTATTGTAACTTCGGAGTATAAATTGATGTCCAGGGTTGCAATGACTCCTGCTTTGCTCTTCCTCAGGGTTGCTCTGGCTATTCTGGATCTCTACTTCTTCCATATGAGTTTTAGGATTATTTTTTCTGATTCTGTGAAAAATGCTATTATATTTTGATTGGAATTGCATTAAATCTATATATCATCATTAGTAATATGGCCATTTTGACCATATTGGTTTTGCCTAACCAGGAGGAGAGAATATGTTTTTAATATTTAATGACATCTTTAATCTCTTCTTTTCAGAGTACTGTAGTTTTCATTTTTTAGGTATTTTACTTCTTCGTTTAGTTTAATTTCCAGATTTTTAATTTTTTAAGCTACTGTGAATGAGATTATTCTGATATTTTATTGGTGGATTCATTATTGGTATATGTGATCACTATTGATTTGTGTGTTGATTTTATATCCTTCCACTTTGCTGAATTTATTAGTTCTAAGGGTCTTCTGGTGGAATTTTTTGGCTCTTCTATGTAAAGGATCATGTCATTTGCAAATAAGGATAGTTTGACTTCTTCCTATTTACTTCCCTTTTATTTCTTTCTCTTGCATGATTGCTGCGGCTAACGTGTCAAGTACTATTTTGAACAGGAGTGTGCATTGGGACACTTGTCTTGTCCCTGATTTTAGTGGGAATGGTTTCAGTTTTCCCCCTTTAGTATGGAATTTTCACGAAAGGCTTCTATCTGTCAGAGATAGGGTACTTCTATAACTATTTTCTGCAGGGACCCTAGAAAACTGGAGTCACATTAGAAATAGGTGGGAAACAGAGGTATTTTACTACTTTTATTCTCCCTTGTTTCTCTGATTGGCTATCCCTTTCCTGTCTGGTTGGATATCATCTAGTTTTGTTTTGCATTTTGTGGTTATTCTTCTTTTGGGGCTTTTTTTCTCCTTTCTTTCTTTGGCCTCCTTTTTCCTTTTTTCTTTTCTTTTCTTTTTTTTCCCTTTCCTTATGGCTTTTTTTTTCAATCTCCTTCTCTTTCTTCTTTTTTCACTGTTTAGTTTTCTTACCTTTCTTTTTAATGTTCTTCTATTGATCTTCTTCCTCTCTTTCCTCAACTACTTCTTGAATTTAAACTTTCAAGTAAGTAAACACTGTCTCTTCCCTTCCTGATTCTATTTCACATTCTATTTCATTCTTTCCCTCCTGTGTCCTCTGGTTTCCCAAAACTTGGGTGATCATCCTTTGACCGCCAGCTTTGACTCTACTATACTTGACCTCATTCATTTATCCTGCCCATCTTAACCTCCCCACCCCCCGCAGAAAGGTAAATTCACTCCACTAAGGAGAAAATTACTTCATAAATATACATGGTATATGATTCATTGTGTTATATAACTTCAGGGTTTGCTCCTGTGGTCAGAGGTAGCAGGTTAATGGTTACCATAGTTTGTCAGTAGTTCAGTTGTACTTGGAACTATTGTTATTACTAACTGTATTACTTTAGCCAGGATGTCATACGTGTTATAATCAGTTTTTCTTCCCTGTATGATAACACTGTGATTCTATGAGGTCATAATCACTGCCACAGCCCAGTACCAAAGGATTCGGTGCTGAGCCAAATAGTAACTTTGCATCCTTCACAAATTGGGAAGGTAGGTTCTTGGGATAGCTATAAAGAACCACCTATGTCTAGAGGACATCACTGAAGAACAGACATCTCCTAGGGAAGCTTCAATAGTAGTGATAAAGCTATCTATCATAAGAAACTGGCAAGCATCAACATAGAAAACAAAATAAAATAAAAAAGAGAAATTAGAAAATGACAAGATGCGGAAACAAAATGCAACCCCAGACCCCCAGCCCACCCAGGACAAGCCCAAAATACAATGAGATAGATGAAACTGGAAGTCAAATGCTGGAACTTTCTGGAAAGATAGCAACAGAAGTGAAAAAACAAGTGGAAAAGGCTATAGAGAAAATAATCTCTCAGGTACAAAAAGAAAAGATGCTTAAAATCAAAGATATTAGCGAAGACACAGATAAAAGAATAGATGAGCTTAAAAAAATAATGGAAACAAAAAATGCCCAACATAGGAAACAAATGGAATCCATGAAACAGATCCAAATGGAAATCCAAGAGATTAAAACCTCCAGTGAAAGAATAGGCAACATTGAATGAAGGAGAGGATAGAATTTGAGATCTTGAAAACAGAATTGCAGCTAGTGATCATGAAAAGAAAGATATTTTAAAAATAGCAACAGACCCTGAAAACTCAATCCAACAGCTACAAGATGATGCAAAGAAGAATAACAGAAGATTGACTGGGGTCCATGAAAAAGCTGGAGACAGAGCAAATGTCATTTAAAAAATTTTCATAGAAATAATGGCAGAAAGCTTCCTAAGCTTGGATAAAGAATAAAACTCCAAATGGCTGTGACCAAAATAAAACCACACCAAGGCATATAATACTCAAGATCCCAGAAATTCAGCACAAGAACTGAATATCAAAAGCTGTTAGAGAAAAGAAACAGATCACCAATAAAGGAAAGCCCATCAGAATCACGGCAGACTTCTCAACACAAACCCTCAAGTCAAGAAGAGCTTGGAGTGAAGTATTTCAAGTCCTGAAAGAAAACAACTTCAAACCCAGATTGATGTACCCTGCAAAATTATCTTTCAAAATTAATGGAGAAATAAGATACTTCCATAATAAAGAACAACTGAAGAAATTCATGACCACTAAACCAAATTATGAAGAATGCTGAAAGATATTCTAGACAGAGATAAAAATGTCCACAATTTCAAGAACAACAACAGAAGGAAACCACCAGACAGGGGAAACAAACAGAAGGGAAAAGCAGGGTAACAACAGCAGGAAAATATCATGACAAAGATAGGTCAATCCATATCAGTTATAACCATTAGTGTAAATGGCCTCAATTTACCAATCAAAAGAAACAGACTGGCAGAATGGATGAAGAAACAAGATCCAACAATATGCTGTATACAAGAAATACATTTAACTCAAAAAGAAATTCATACACTGAAAGTCAAAGGATGGAAAACAATCTTCCATGCAACAGGAACCCAGAAAAAAGCAGAGGTAGTTATCCTGTTTGCAGACAATGTGAACTTCAACCCAAGAATGATCAAAAGAAATAAAGAAGGTCACTACATACTTGTTAGGGGAAAACTTCAAGGGGAAGAGATAACAATCATAAATATGCATGCACCAAATACAGGAGCACCCTACTACATAAGATGATTATTAATAGACATGAAAAATCAAATAAGCAATAACACAATTGTAACAGGAGATCTTAATACCCCATTGTCACAAACAGATCACCTAGACAAAAAATCAGCTAAGAAAAACCAGAACTGAACCCAACCTGTGAACAAATAGACTTAGTAGATGTTTTCAGAGTGTTATACCCAACATCTTCAGAATATACATTCTTCTCAGCTGCACATGGGTTGTTCTCTAATACAGACCATATACTAGCCCACAGAACATGTTTAAGTAAATGCAAAGGAATTAAAATTATCCCATGCATATTATCTGACCATAGTAGAATGAAATGGGAAATTAACAGCAAAAGAAACCAAAAAAATCTCCATAAAAACATAGAAATTAAATAACATCCTCCTAAACAACCAATGGGTCACAGATGAAATTAAAGAAGAAATTAAACAATATCTACAACTAAACAAAAATGCAGATACAACATACCGGAACTTATGGGATGCAATGAAAGCAGTCCTAAGAGGGAAATTAATAGCAGTGAATTCTCACATCAGGAAAACATAACAAGCACAAAAGAACAACCTAATGTTGCAGCTCAAGCTTCTAGAAAAAGAAGAACAAGGCAAGCCCAAAGCTATAGAAGGGAGGAAATTATAAAGATCAGAGCAGATATTAATGCAATGGAGACTAAGAAAACAATACGAAGATTTTATGAATCAAAGAGTTGCTTCTTTGAAAGAATAAATAAAATTGATAATTAGCTAACTTTATCAAAAAAGGAAAGAAAAGACTCAGATTCATGCATAGAGGAATGAAAAGGGTGAAATCACTAAGATCCTATGGAAATTCAGAGCATCATCAATACCTACTTCAAAAATCTTTACTCTCACAGGGTGGAAAACACAGAAAAAATGGACAGATTCCTACATATGTATGAATTACCAAAGCTGAATCAAGAAAATATAAAAATTCTGAATAAACCAATATCAGTTAATGAGATTGAAAATGTAATTAAAAACTTACCAACAAGAAAAACCCACGTCCTGATGTATTCGCTACTGAATTCTACAAGAAACTTAGAGAAGACTTAATGCCAATATTTTCAAACCTTTTAATGAAATTGAAAGGGAATCAATCCTCCCTAACTCATTCCTGGAGGCAAGTTTTACTCTGATGGCAAAACCAGGGAAGGACCCAACCAAAAGAGAGAACTACAGGCCAATCTCCCTAATGAACATAGATGCAAAAATCCTCAATAGAATACTGGCAGACAAAATGTAGGAAATTATCAAGAAAATTATACACCATGACCAAGGGCAACTCATCCCAGGAATGCAGGGATGGTTCAACATATACATATCAATAAATGTAATAGATAATATCAACAGAGTCAAAGATGAAAATCACAAGATCATCTCAATAGATGCAGAAAAAGCTTGTGGTAAAATCCAACACTCATTCATGATAAAAATCCTAAGAAAATCAAAGTAGATGGTGTTTACCTCAATCTGATAAAAGCTATCTATGACAAACCAACAGCCTACATTATACTAAGTGGACAAAAAATGAAAGTTTTCACTCTAAAATCAGGAACAAAACAAGTACCACTCCTATTCAATATAATTCTGGAAACATTAGCCAGAGCAATTAGACAGGAGAGAGAAATAAAAGGAATACGGATAGGAAAGGAAGAAGTTAAATTATCGTTATTTGCAGATGACATAATACTTTATATAGAAGAGCCCAAAAACTCCACCAAAAGACTTCTACATTTAAGAAGTAAATTCAGCAGCATAGCTGGATACAAAGTCAACACTCAAAAATCAATAGCATTCCTGTGCACAAACAACAAACACACTGAGAGAGAAATTAGGGAAAAAACACCCTTCACACTAACAACCAAAAAAATGAAATACTTAGGAATCAATCTAACAAAGGAAGTAAAAGATCGATGCATTGAAAATTACAGTATTCTGAAAAAGGAGATTGAAGAGGATATGGAAAAATGGAGGTCCTATGAGATGGCTCAGCGGCATACGCGCCTGCCTGGCAAGTACGAGGTCCTGAGTTAGACTCCTGGAACCCACATAAAGGGAAAAAAAAGTGCCAGTGATATCGCTCAGTGGCACAAGTGCTTGCTGGCAAGCGCAAGGTCCTGAGGTCGACTCCCGGTACCCACAAAAAAAAAAAGAAAGAAAGATATCCCTTGCTCATGGATAGAAAGAAACAGCATAGTGAAAATGGCCATACTCCCAAAATCATTATACAGATTTAATGCAATCCTGGTCAAAATACCATTAGCATACCTCACAGAAGTAGAGAAAGCATTCATAAAACTCATTTGGGAACAGAAGAGACCTAGAATAGCAAAAGCAATTCTGGACAAAAAAGGCAAGGCAAGAGGCATCACAATCCCTGACTTGAAATTATATTACAAAGCTACTGTGATAAAATCAGCATGGTACTGGCAAAAACACAGAACTGAGGATCAGTGGAACAGATTAGAAGATGCAGACACAACTACAAACACACTCAGCCACCTTATCTTTGATAAAGGGGCCAAGCATGTTCACTGGAAGAAAGATAGCCTCTTTAATAAATGGTGCTGGAAAAACTGGCTTTCCACATGCTGAAGACTAAAACTAGACCCATGTCTATCACCATGCACTAAACTAAAGTCAAAATGGATCAAAGATCTAAATATTAAAACAGAAACACTAAACCTACTGGAAGGCAAAGTAGGTAGAAATCTTGAAGACATAGGTGTAGTCAGAGAGTTCATGAACAAAACCCAGACTGCATGGGAAATACTTCAAGGAATCAACAACTAGGATCTCATTTTACTAAAAAAGCTTTTGCACATCAAAAGAAATCACCAGCAGAGTGAAAAGAAAACCCACAGAGTGGGAAAAAATTTGGCCAACTGTCCCTCACACAAAGGACTTCTATCTAGAACATATAAAGAATTGAAAAAATCAGGCCCCTCCCAAATTCAAAGACTCTTTCCAAAAATGGGCATCTGAGATGAATATGCACTTCTCAGTTGAAGAAATACAAATAGCTATAAACGTGAAAAAATATTTAACATCGTTGGTCATTCAAGAGATGCAAATTAAAACAACACTGAGATTCCATCTCACCCCAGAAAGAATAGCTATCATCAAGAAATCAACCAATAACAAATGCTGGAGGGGCTGTGGGGAAAAAAGAACCCTTTTCCACTGTTGGTGGGAGTGCAGATTGGTACAGCCAATGTGGAAATCAGTGTGGAGATTTCTCAAAAGAGTAGAATTAAAGGTTCCATTTGACCCAGGTATTCAGCTTTTGGTTATTTTCCCAGAAGAATTGAAAACATACCACAGCAATATATGTGCACCCATGTTTATAGTGGCACAATTTATAATAGCTAAATATTAGAAACAACCCAAATGCCCATCAACCAAGGAGTGGATAAAAAAAGATGTGGTATTTTTATATAATGGAGTACTACTCAGCTATAAAGAAAGATAAACTGGAGACTTTTATAGGTAAATGGATGCACCTTGAGACCATACTCATAAGTGAAATAAATCAGATTCACATGTGTAAACACTGTATTGTCTCCATAGTGTAAGAAGCTGAAAGAGTAAATAAGACCCAAAATGTACAATAGATATTGTGAAATGAGAAGAAACTGTTCAAAAGGAAAGAAAAAGGGGGATGGGGGAAAGGAGAAAAGAAGTCAGAGAAAAGGAACAAAAAATAAATAAATACACAAGATAGTTAAGATAGTTATAGTACTAATTTCTATTAGTTCATTGAAAAGAATGGTTTGTGCCTGTGTTGTTTGATCAATTTTTCATGCCTATATCTTGTAATATGAGCAACTACCTTGAAGATAACCATACGCAATGTATTAACCATTGTTACTCTCCTACCTTGTTTTGAATTTTTGTATCCTTGTTTTTACTGTATTTTCTCTTTAAAATAAAAAAAAAATGAAATAGATGGGAAGACAGACAGGTGCATAGAGAGAAAGCAGAATGTGGGTGGAGAGATAGAAGACACCAAAAGGTGACAAGAAGATGGCATAGTAGGCAACAGGCTTGCAAGGTTGCCCTTCTCCCCACAGGCATTTTGGTAACTTCCAGAAATGGAAATGGATCCCATTCACTTTTTCTATTTCTTTTATTAGTACATGTTTGTAGTACATAATAATCATATTGTTTTGGGGAGTTAGTACAGTACATTTACATAACACATCGCAAATCTTTTTTATCCCCTTCTCCACCCCTCTATATCCCTGTTCTTCATTTCGTTGTACCCTCATCATTTGCAAAAGGTATATCTCCCTATGCCCTTCAATCTGTCTTATTTTGCTCTTTATCTTTTGGGTTTTTCAAATAAAAGAAACCATGCAATATTTAAGATTTATTTGCTTAGAATTATGGTCTCAAAATGCATCCATTTTCCTACAAATGACTCAAGATTATCTTTCTTTATGGCAGAGTACTACTACTCCATTGTGTGTAAATACCACATTTTCTTTATCTGTTCATCTGTTGAATTATATACAGGCTGCTTCCAAGATTGAGCTATTGTGAATGTGAGGTGTTTGCTGCTAGAAACATGGGTATGCATGTATCACTGTATGACGTCATTAGCTCCTTTGGGAGGATACCTGGAAGGGGAATACCCAGGTAAATGGAATTTATAGTTTTAGCTTTTTTTGAGGAATCTCCATACTGATTTCCATAGTAATTGTAATTGTTTACACTCTCACCAACAACGTGGAAGGGCTCTCCCTTCCCCCTGCAGCCTTGCCAGCATTTGTTATTATTTGATTTCTTGAAGATAGGCATTCTTTCTGGAGTAAGATGGAATCTCAGTGTTGTTTTAAAGTGCATTTCTTTAATGGTCAGAGATGTTGAACATCTGGTGGAGTGGTTATATTGCCAGATGCAAGAAAAGTGCCTGATAAACGGTGGGGGCTCAACAAAAACTTGCTGGATGAATGAATGTATGGACAAGCAGAAGAGAGGAGAGACTGCAGATGAACAGCTCATATACCTGCTTCTGTCCCTTCTGCACCTTGGAGATCTTTGGCACTTGGACTTCATGGGACACCACAGTGTCTGTCCCCAGCCTTCTTTTGTCTCTCTGCAGTTGTGTTGATGGTTCTCCACCTTGGATTCACACTGTTAATAATCACTTAGCCTCTTCTTTAAGAAAAGTGAGACCTCAGCTCCCAGTAAACCCCTATCTCCTAGCATTTTCTCAGATCATGATCTCTTGCTGAGCCCCTCTCCACATACTTCTTACCTTGCTCTGAACTCTTACCCCAAAGACTGGCAGTGCGGGAGCTCAACGCTGTCCTTCCATAGCCCTCACAGTGCTACTTTCTCACTTCCCCCTGTCACTCCACAGCCCTGTTCTAGGCTTTGTGCTGGGTGCTGGAGTATGAGGAGAGGATGATGTGCTCAGCAGAGCTCCTAGTACAGGGTGTTCTGCAGGAGAGACGGGAAGTAAACTTACCCTGATTAACGAGACAATTCAAACATGACATGATGGACATTGGTCAGGTGTCCTTTGTCCCAGTGCCCCAAACCTTCAACCTATAAATTGCTAAAGAGCAATTTCCTCTTCTGGAAATTGCTTCAGTGTTGGAAAAACCAGGCCAGTTGATCCTCTACCTGAAATCACTTACTCAACAAGGCCGAGATCTCTGAAACTAAGATGTTTGAGTCTCATCCTGCCAGTGCCTATTATAACGCAAATTGAATTCTCAACCTTTCACAGTATTTTCTACTAAAGTGAGAGAACTGATTGGGAAGTAATGGGAGATTAAAATTTGAAATGAGTATAAAGAGAAGGAGTCAATGACTCTGGGAATATCAGCTCTCTAAATTCTGCTATGTGCATGTACTTCAATTGTACACATTCTGGAACCAGAGAAACAGCCTCAGAGTGTTTTTTTTTTTTTTTTTTTTTTTTTTTTGTGGGTACCGGGGGTCGACCTCAGGACCTCGCGCGCCAGCAGGAGCCCATGCCGCTGAGCGATATCACCGGCCCTTTTTTCCTATGTGGGTTCTGGCAGTTGAACTCGGGCCCTCGCGCTTGCCAGGCAGGCACGTACGCTGCTGAGCAATCTCACCGGCCCCTCTTAGAGTGGTTTTGGTGTACAGTACCAGCTAGGTGGCAATATCTTTCAAGGCTGGGGTAAGCTTATCTAGGAGCCTGTATATGGTATAAACTAATGTCTGTTTCTGCCCAGAAACAGGATTCTTACATCCAGGGATCAAGGTGTGGAAATGGGAATGGCACCACTTTGTATTACACTTAGTGATCCAACAGCAAAATTGTTATGGCCTGTCCTACAAGCTTGTTCTCTGTTGGGCTAGAGGTCTTTGTTCCAAGGGGGAAATACTTCCACCAAGACTCAGTAATTATTCTGTTGACCTTGAAGTCAATTCTGCTGCTTGGCCATCTTGGCTACTAATGTCTCTGAATCAGAAAGTTACTGTGCTGGCTAGATGACTGATTTTTGTTCTCAAGGTGAACTTTGTAGGGTCTTTACCAACAAAGGTGAGGAACACAGGAGATATCATGGGGCATCTCCTAGTACTAACACACCATGTGATTAAAGTAAATAGAAATACAACAACCTGTTTCAGGCAAGACTATGACTGGCCTAGAACCTGCAAAGATGTAGGTTTAGGTCACCCCACCAGGCAAAGTCAGCATGATTTGCTGAGGGAAGAGGGTGTACAAAATGGGTAGTAGAAGAAGACAGTTACGAATGCTACTGTGGTCAAATGGGCAGTGGCAGAAACAAGGATTATCATCTTACTTTCTGTGTGTGTGTGTGTGTGTGTGTGTGTGTGTGTGTGTGTGTGTGGTTTTTTGTTTTTGTTTTTTGAGACAGGGTCTCACTATGTCATTCAGTCTGGCTTTGAACTCATTATGTAGTCCAGGCTGGCCTTGAACTTGCGGCGATCCTCCTGCTCAGTCTCCCAAGTGCTGGGATTACAGGCATGCGCCACCACATCTGGCAGGACTGTCTTCATTAAGTGTACAACCTCCTCGTCTTGTTATGGATGTTTTTACTGTGTGTGTGTATCAGGTTTTTTCTCCCCTCTAACCCATTCACATCTAACGTGAAATGCATTGATAATATTTAATGTTTATTACATCACATTATGAAAGTCACAGAATATCAAGGAGAAGAATGAACATCATGCTATTTTATTTCTCTTAAGGGAAAATGTTAGTGTATTTTTAATACTATGCAGGATAATTGGCAGAAGCACATGTTTTTCATACTTCTGAGGATTGAAAATAACCTTAGGGGGCCAGTGAGATGGCTCAGCAGCATAAGCACCTGCCTGGCAAGCGCAAGGTCCTGAGTTTGACTCCCGGTACCCACATACGAAAAAAGGGCCGGTGATATTGCTCAGCGGCACTGGCGCCTGCTGGTAGGCGCGCAAGGTCCTGAGGTCGACCCCCAGTACCCACAAAAAAAAAGAAAGAAAGAAAGAAAGAAAAGAACCTTAGGATGGTCTGGGCATTCAGCAATTCTTTATTTACAGATTCCAGTAGGTGTATGGAAAAGTGTATGAATGCCAAGTTGGCAAGATTGGAGTGCAATGCTTGATGATTCACAGGTGGCCTAATCTAGGTGGCCTTAATCCAATCACTGAAAGGCTTTGTGAACAAAGCTCTAGAAGCTGGAATATGGGGAGAAATAGATTCTCCCTGACAGCTTCGGCAACACTTTGGTTTTTACCCGGGGAAAGCCATTACAGATATCTGACTATCAGAGCCATAAAACTACACATCTTTGTTGTTTTAAGTCATTAAAATGGTGGTATCTTTCTCTAACAAAATAGGAAGATCACACAGGCACAGAGGAGCAGCAGAAAGGGAAAAGACAGGTAGAGGATCACGCAGACTAGAGGGCAGGCAGGAGATCAGGAAATAGCTGGACGGTCAGAGATGCTGGCAGGTCTGGGACAGACAGAAAGACAAGCACGTAGGGAAAAGAAGAGAGAAGAAGGATATAGGAAGCAGGACCGCAGGCAGGTGGGAAGAAAAGGTGAGCAGATAAAAAGCAAGAGGGAGATGGTCTGGAGATGTACACAGGTGACAGGAAGACGAGGCGGCAGGCAGCAGGTCCACAGAACTGTCCTTGGCTCCACCAGGATTAGGAGAGCTTCCTGAGCTGAAGGTGGATCCCATTCTTGGACTTCAATAAAGCTTGTGGTACAGGGAGGGGAATCCTGGTGGGATCTGGCAGCAGCTCAAAGCGGAGCAGAGTCAGGGCCACAGCCACCTTTATCTCATTCATGGCAAATTGTTTTCCAATGCAGTTCCTGGGCCAGGAAGAGCCAGTGAAATGAGATGTTACTTCAGATTTTCTACTCAGTGGGGCAGGCATTGGCCCCTGAGCTTCATTTGGGGTTTAGAGCTGGCATTCAGGGTCCTCCTTCACAGGGCCATCTCAACCCCTTTCCTTACAGGTCATGTACACCTCTGTTCCAGGCATTGGTTCATATTCTCCTAACTTTTGAGAAGGATTCCCAGTCACCCAGAGCTATCCCTAACACCATTCTTGCTCTCAGAGGTGTGAAATCTCTGTTAGGACAGGGCCAGCATTCTGAGGGACAGAGCTCAATTCCATGAACCATTTAATCATTGGTTTAGTTTACTCCCTGCACTAAGGTTTTTGGTTCTCCACTTGGAGACAACTGGTTAGGGCTATCTGGGAAGAGGCCCGTCACACTATCAGGGATGACCTTGATGGGGATAAAGAACCTATGACCATGAGAGGGGAGCCAGATGTCAGGTGCAGCACCAGGAGTGGACATCTTCAAGTCGCAGACCCATCTGCCTCTCAGACAGAGGTCAGACCCTGCCTCCCCCTCGGCAGCTCAGTTCACCAACATCTATAGTCTTCCAGTTCTACTCCAGAAATGTTCCTGTTTAAAATCTTTAGTTTCCTCTTCTGGGCTCCTCTGGTTTCTCTGCCTGCCCTTCACCCTGAAACCATGGCTCAACTCAGACATCTCCTTTCCTTTCGTGATGGTAGGACTGTATCCAAATGCATCAGCTGCATTACCACCCCCATGGGCTGCTGCCTCACCCTCTCTTGCCTATCCAAGCCCACTTCTAGCTATGCTTCTGTCGCTGAGGTCACTGAGTGCTTCCTTCCACCACCTCTGCCTGCCTGGTTAAGGCTCAGGCCAATGACCAGCTGACCCTCACAACTCTGCCACTGTTCCTCTCCCTTCCTAACCCTCCCCACCCCCAAAATCAGTGCTTTACTCAAGGACATACCAGTGTCCAAAGCATAGGACAGTGCCAGTAATTTGGACTATTCCACAAATGCTCGGTGAGTAGTTGGTGGATGGATGATGGAAGGAATTCTGGCTCATGTGAAGGTATCTGATTTTGTACAACAGCTTTCTGTTGTCCTTGAACCAGGGGTAGAATCCTACATCCCTGTGTTTCTATGTCTTAGCATAGAACTTAGCACAGAAAGACATACCTTTTAAATCTTCGCATTTGAATTAAGTTAATTAAATAGAAAAGAATGCATTTGAATACACTAAAAGTCAGTATTAGTTCCACCTGGGAACTGATGAACCTTTACCTATATTTCCTTTCTCCTGGTGTTGGCACAATTATTTGAGGCTAATGACCAGTAGGAAGTAGCCCTGGGATGAACCAAATATTGGAAAGCCAATTATAGATGAACAATTTGCTCAGAGCCTGTTCTATGAAATTTGATTTAGCTTTTGAAGAACTCACATAATCCTGATCCTGAAAATCCTTGTTTTCACTAATATTTACCAGGTTTATGGCAATTCGTATTCCACAGGACAAGTCCCCTAGCCGTTGTGGATTATCACAACAGTCCTTTGGAGTATACTCATCCAACCAGCTCTAAAGCTGCTTCACATGGTTATATATTGTACACATTGGAAACCTTTCAAATGTTATGCATCATGTACAAAATAGTGGATTTTCTCTCAAAGGCAATCTTGAGGGTTTTTGACTTGTTGGGCAATGTGGGTTCTAAGTGTCATTTCAAGGTATATACATTTTACTTCATATTTCTTGTTCTGACAACTGGGAAAGTTGTAAGAATGTGAACATTAACACGTAGTCAAAATTGTGTTGACAGAGACTGCAAACATGTAAAACCTTCTTCAAAGGACTACTGTAACCTTTTGGTATCTGGCTGAACAGTTGGCAGATGCAAACCCAGGCAAACTATTTACTTGCTGAACTAATATGAGCATTAGTGAATGAACCAGAAAGCACAGTGCTGGTTTGAGAATGTGTGGGAAGAAAGGAATTTACCATTTGAGGTCCCTGGAAATCAGAAAACACAACACCTGAAGTTAAACTAATGTCCCTAATTTCATAAAATCATCCCCCTAACATGATTCACTGAAGTCTGGGATGCTCACTGACACACAGATTTGGCTGTCTCCTGGAAAGAGCAATGGGCCAACATACCTGAGGTGTGCCCTAAAATACCATCTTTCTTTTGTGCA
Organism: Erethizon dorsatum; assembly: GCA_028451465.1. Taxonomy (NCBI): domain Eukaryota; kingdom Metazoa; phylum Chordata; class Mammalia; order Rodentia; family Erethizontidae; genus Erethizon; species Erethizon dorsatum. The sequence goes on along the minus strand of CM051827.1, from coordinate 96,535,279 downwards.
TAGACACACCCACATGAGGCTTTTTTCCCCACTAACACCAACAAAGAAAGGCATACCTGAAGATGCCATTTATGAGTGTGGGAGGTCACAAACAGCAGGGTCTGCTATAGGTATTACCCCCACTACCCAATTACCAACACATGACACCTCACCTTGGTCCTCCTGAGAAGGGCAAGAATGAGTGGCTGTGTCGGGCAGAATCAGGTGCAAATCGGGAAGGGTCAAACACCTGCAGAGAGAGAGCCAGGGCCAGGACAAGTAATGGTCAACCCCCTGCTTCCAAACTACAAAGAGACAGAAAGCCCAGAGGCAGGATTGGGAGGAGGTGTTGGAGCTGAGAAGTCTTCCTCTCTCCCACCCTCCTGTCCTCTCAGGGACTTCATACCTCAGGGTTTGGCCACACTTTCGGGTTGTGGTGAAGAGCATAAATAAATATTGTGACTGTGACACCTGTGGAGCAGGTAGGAGAGAGAGAAAACTGATTATGCCCATGGGGTGAGTTCTGGGTCCTTAGCCAGCAATGGACATACATGTCCAAAAGGTCTGAGTGCCATAAATTATCACTTTGAGCAGATGATCCTGTTACAAGCAGTTGAGAGGGCTTGGCAAAGCACCTGAGCATAGGGAGGAGCAGAAAATAATGGTACAAGAATGAGAAGCAAGACAGTATTCGATACTCAGTCTTTGTGGTAATTCAGGTGAAACTTGCATTCATCAAATGCCTTCCATAAGTCTTTAGAGAACAGAAATTTATTTACTTACCATCACCCTCCAAGGAAGGCACTTATATTCTTTAGATAACAAAGCAGAGGCTCAGAGAGACTGAGGAAGTTTTCTGTGATGACTCAGATAGAATATGGCAGGGCACAGATCAGACCCAGGGGCAGATGAGGCAAAGGTGTCTTTTTAGCATGATAGGGGATTCAAATCTGACCATCAGCTGGTCTCTGGCATTCATCTGAAAGCTCCTCAGACACTGAACTACATCTGACCCATGATACGGATTTCCTGATTTCACTCATTTGCCTTGTCTTAAGAAAAAGAATGATGTCTCCCTCTGCCTCTGTCTGATTCTCTCCACACTTCAGAAAAGGAAAAATCTGGGCTTCAAGTCCAGAAACCATAACTGGAGGCCATGGTTGTGAGTATCCATATGGAGAAGTTTCTGAAGATTGAGTCGTCATCAAGTTACCTGACGTTTATCCTCTTCCATACATCACAATGGAGTTATCTACACCTTCTATCAAATACAGAGAATTTTTTAAAAGTGTGACAGTGAAGATAGAAGTGGTCTGTGTGTACTGTAATCTCTACAACAAATCAAAGTCTGGAATGTTAGAATCAAAAATTCTGTCCAAATAAATGGAGGTAACCACAGTCATGGGACCCTGGACTCTAAAGGTGACTGAGCATTAGCCCTGGAGAATGAAAGAAACTTCTGATTCTATTCCTGAGAAATTACAAAACTGAAAAAGATATTACAGGTAATTTACATCAATGCCACAAAATAAGAAACAAACATTCTTTACCTGTTCAAGGGAAACTGATGTTAATTTTGCTGTGGTCCAGCCATGTGCCACCATTTTATAAACATCATTCAAAGTATAAAATAAGCACTAACTTACTGACAAGGAAAGAAAAACTTAGCCAGGCTCAGAACTGCTGAAGCACACACGCATTTCTGATCTTCTCTTGTCCCTGCTGAGAGCCTAAATGAGCCTGGGAAGGTCATACCTTTGGGTAAGGAGCGCCCATCGGGGAAGGTGACAGGTTTGCTGAGCTGTCTGTTCACACTGTATACTGGTGGATAGAGCCTCAGGGCCTCCTTTATGCACATGGTGGTATAGGGCATCTGGTCCAGGTGGTCCCTGAAATGAAGCTCTCCTGAAGGACAGGCAGGATCTGAACAGACCTGGGCCTTCCCTCTACCAGAGAGGCTGGGCCCCCTACCACTTGAATTCTCACTTACCAAGTGATGGAGGATCCATCCCCAAGTAGCCTCTGGACCTCTTCCCTGCACCTCTGTTGATGCTTGGGGTGTGCAGCTAGAGCATAGAGAATCCAGGAGATACCATTGGCTGTGGTGTCATGGCCCTCAAACATGAATGTGTCCACCTCAGCGCGCAGGTCCTCATCAGATAATCTGCTCCCATTCTTGTTCTGATGAAGGCCACAGTTAGAGACTAGGGAATGTCTCTCACTCTGCTTCTGGGCAAAGATTCAGGCCTCTCCCATAGATGTTACCTTGGCAAAAAGGAGGATGTCCAGGAAATCCAAGTGTCTCTTCCTCTTGACCTTTTCCAGCTCTCCCTCCTCCTGCAGCTGAGCCTTCCTCTGCTTGATCACTCGGTCTATCGCAGGACAGAAGTTAACTGGTGGAACTGAGAGCTATAGCAACCCATAGTAGCTCCATGTCCCTTCCCTGCTACCCCATCTTGGCACCCTATAAAACTCAAAATGGGTGTGGGAGTGGTTGTGTTGGTCAGGGGTGGGAACTGAGCATCGTCTGCTGCATGTCAGTTCTTTCCTTGCAAGCACAGTTCATGGAAGCTGGGATGGGTCTCATTTATCATCACCAGAATGATGACACAGGCAACTACCTGCATGCTGCCTGGCACCTTGACATCTCAGCTCTCAACATTTACACTAAGTGTCTAAAATGAATGTGTCTCAGGTATTTCAGAGCCACCTTGGTGGTCTGGCCCTGCCTGAGAAGTCATGGCCAGCTTGTTTGGTCTCAACCTGGTAAAGGAAGGGCTAGATGGAGAGGTGACAGAACCTGTATGCTCATGGGCTATTTGGCAGGTGCGTTTGGCCCTTCGGCCCTCAGAGGTTAGCCTGTAGATAGCGTCATTCTGGTGAAAAATATTGCTCAGACGGGAAGCCAACAGTTTGGTGAGGTCATCAACAGCCTGGATATAGGACTGGGAATTCCTGAAAAAGAAGATGTGAAACATATAGAAGGTGGGAGGTCAGACATGGAAGCAGAATGGTGATTCCCTCCATGTGGGAACATGTAATTCCACGGCACACATTACTTCTATCTTCTGTTCATGCTTGTACAAGATGGCGTGAACAGGCAAGATTCTACTTATGTTAAGGATCACAGGAATGTGACTAGGGCAGAGTTTGGTTCAGAGAATTAGAGCTTGGCCTGTAGCTGGGGTGAGAATCTTGCTTTGTGTGGAGAAAGAGCATAGAGAATCCAGGAGATGTCTCACCTGCCCTTCTTTTGAGTCTACATCAATTGGTAAGAACAAGGACCTTGCAGCTGAAGGCCTGCTACTGACCTGTCCAACTGGACACTGCCCTGGTAGCTGAAGGCACACTTCATGATGATGTCCAGGGTCATTAAGGAGACGTATTGAAAGATCTCCAGGGGGGAGTCTTTAGTGGCGAGCTGCTCCCATTTTTCCTGTGGTAGGAAAGGAGCACCATTTCAATTCCCCCAGAAGGCCTGTGCTGCCGTTTCACCTTTCCTGTATATCTCTAAATCATCTCATTGGATTTCCTCATTTTATAAAGCTAGGATATATTGTAGCAAATTACGGCTCTAAAGCACATGTTTGTAAGCTCATGCCTATTTTCTTGCGATCTATTATTCTAAAGTTAAACATGTTTTCTAATAGTAGTCTTAGGTTTGAACTTCATGAAGAAGTGATTATGAAAATTATCTTTGGATCATTATTTTTCTGATAAGTCAGAGAACAGTTTTTGGGTAGCACAGAGCAGGAGCGCTCGTCCTGAGAGCTGAGCAAGGCAGGAGGGCATAGGACCTCATCTGAGGGAATAAAGGTTCACAGCAGTATAAAGCCCACAGTACCAGGATACGACATCTAAGGGAGCAATATCAGGGATTTTAATTAATTTTTATTTTGCAAATTTTGCTGAGCACATTTTGGTAACACAGCAAACAAAAAAATCATGATGAGAGGTGATGGTGTCCCGGCTGGTGTCCATTTTACTGCACCCTGATGCAGAAGTTGTTTTTGCATAGCTCAGCCAGGGACAAGTCATCTGTCTACCTGACAGGACTGACTACTTCTCTACCCCAGCGTGCTAAAGATTAGAAGTGGGAGGTAGGGCCTGTATCCACCATGACACTCTCTTCCTCAGACAATGAGCACAGTGTGGCTGGATCCTGATGTCCAGGTCCCCTCTGTCTCTTCTACTTACGAAGAACTGTGTGGCCTGCAAGTGTTATTGATGTGGCTATGTCTGACGGCGTCTGTGTTAGAGAATACAGTATGAGTGTGTGCTGTGGAAATGAGAGAGACAGACTCACCAGCATCACTTGGACAGAGTTGGCCATGACAGCCAGATAGGGCTTCAGGACTTCATAGTGGAAGGCTGGGGTCAACATCCGCCGGTGCTGGAACCACTTCGGCCCATTCAACAGAAGCAAACCATAGCCTGTGCAGGAGATGGGTGTGTGCATAAGCGTGTGAACAATGAGATCAGAGGGAGGAATGGCAACATAAGCCTATAATGCCAGGATAAGACATCTAAGGAAGGAATGTCAGGGACTTCAATTTGGGAGATAATTTGGAAGCAATATCAAGGGACTATTTGGGAGACAAACGGTGGAGCAATGAGGAAAGAAAACCAGAAAGGAAGAATTTCCTGAATAAAGCCTGACGCTTTTCAGGAATGTGAATTTTCCAATTGGGCTGGTATATCTGATGTGATCATGACAGCTGCAAGGTAAAGGTTGAGAAATATTGAGGGCAGGGCAAGGAAGGACTTAAATAAATGTCAGTCTGAGAATGTTTATAGAAAATCAGGAGGAAATATAAAAGAAGCTATGTCTCAGGAAAACTCACACCAGCATAGGTTTAAGGTGAGAGTCCTGTTAGAAGGAGAGAAGTGAGTCTTGATTTGGGGATTGGCCATCAGAGTGGTGGCCCATCAGGACTCGGGCTCTGTGAGTCAGAAAGCTATGTCTCAGGAACCCGAACTGGGGAGTGATTATGTTTAGATGTACGTACCAATCCAGGGAGCCAGACATCTATAGGTACCATGAAATTTGGGGTCTGAAAGAAAAGCAAGAGCCTTTTAGGAAATTAATTTTCATCAAATAAGGCAGCTCTGAGACAACTGTGGTTAAGACCATGGGCACCCAGAAATTCATGATGACTCTTTCTTGGAAGTTTGTCCCATGTCACCTCCCACTGTTTCCCATCCCTTCTATCTCTGTCCTGACCATCAGTTGGGCTCAGGAATGCAGACTCTGAGTACAGCATCTGAACACCCCCGGGACTGCCATGACAAGCTGGTGAAAAGCATAGTCCATGTCCTCAGTGCCAAAGAATAAAACAGAGCCTTAGGATTTTTCTATAATTGGTGGTGGCTTTGTTATCCCATTACTAAAGATAGGAGAAAACTAAAGGTATCAAACAATCTGTGTGGGTCTAAAGTTTCTTTTTTTTAGGTAGGGGGCAAATATATAGAAGATGTCCATATTTAAGGAAGAAAATAAATCCAGATACACAGAGCTGCTGTAAACATTCAGTGTTCAGTTAATATTATTGGTCATAGGTTCACCCGTGGGCTGGGAGGAGGGTGGAGGGAGGTAGAATGTTCACATGTTGACATTTGAACTGTGTCTATCTTCTAGAATTTTACAGATTCCAGGGCATCTACTCAAAGGGGAAGAGCTGTCACTGTGAGGATGGGGTTTCACACTTACCTGATCTCCCCAGAATCACCTTCATGTAGTCAGGGTCATACATTACAAGGTGAGCTCTGCTACACGTGAACCAGCGAGGAAAGGCACTTGGGAATTCTTTTGCCCATTTCACAATCTGTTGTAACTCCTGATCCTTTGGGAACTGTAACCAAGGGAAATAAACCCAATAAAGCTTTTCATTTTATGTCCAGTTCTTGGAGCAGGGATGAATGCTTCAACAACCATGAGGCTGTAGTACTGGATCTATTCACAGGGACCAGCGGCCACGGGTTCTGATCCAGACTCTTGCTGTGTCCCCAGGACTTGACCTAAGCTCAGGTTTTGTCTCCCTGTTGTGCCACCTGGGGACCCTCACTTAGAGCTCTTTTTGAAACTTACACATAACAAGTGCTTGATCAATGTTCAGGAATGCACTCCACAGTGCGCAAAACTTTTTCACAGATTTACCTTAGAGTTATGAGTTTACCTTGTGCCTTCAAATTCATATGTATAAGTGTTAACCATTAACACTTTGGCTCATGATTTTATTTGGACATAGAGTCCTTACAGAGGTAATCAAGGTAAATTTATTTGATTAGGGTGAGCTTTAATCCAGTTTGATGTTGTCTTTATTAAAAAAGGAATTTTGGACACAGTGATATGGATGGAGAGAAGCCAGTGTGAAGAGACACAGGGAGAAAATGGTCATTTACCAGCAAAGGTGACTGTTTTGCAACCATGACTTAGGACTTCTACTCTCAACATTGTGAGACAATACATTCCTTTTGTTTTAGCCTCCCCAACCTGTGGTGTTTCATTACGGTAGTCCCAGCAAACTAGTACAGTTATTTAACACTCAAGGCCATGCTGTGGTCAGGGAGGGAGTATTAGTACCCATTTCACTGAAGAGTGAGGAAACCAGTGTTCAATGACATGCTTGTGTAATTGTGTTAAATCCAACCCTGCTGACCTGGTTCTCATTACCCCCAGGCACCTCTCTGCTATCGTATTCAACTCAGTGTTCTAATCCTCTAATCCTGTATTGGCAAATTCAGCTTCAATGTCTGTCATCTCTATGTTCTTAAAACTCAGCATATAACGTGGGATAGAAATCATTCCTTGTTCTCTAAGAAATGAGTAAGTGGCCGGTGAGATGGCTCAGCGGCGTAAGCGACTGCCTTGCAAGCGCGAGGGCCCGAGTTCGACTCCCGGAACCCACATACGAAAAAGGGGCCGGTGATATCGCTCAGAGGCACGGGTGCCTGTTGGCGCGTGAGGTCCTGAGGTCGACCCCCCGGTACCCACAAAAAAAAAAAAAAAAAAAAAAAGAAATGAGTAAGTGCATAAAGGAATAAGTAAGAACGTGTGGGAGAGTGAGTGAGTCTTCATTAATTTTCTAATTGCAAGGGACAGATATAATTTTGGTCTGAGGTTGAAAACAAAAGAAGTGCCCTATATCAGCAGGACCCAGCAGCGATGGCGGGAAGGCCAGGAACTCCTTCCTCCCTCCATCCGCAGGGCCCCTGGAGACTGGCAGGAACACCAGCAACACAGCAGGGTGCCAGGTAGGGCGCATGCAATGGACAGGCAGGACTAGTGGCGTGGAAAAGTCCGAAGCAACGGTAACAGTAGTAGCCAGCAGATGGTAAGTTAGGTGAACCAGCGTTGTGCTTGGAGACAAAGACACGCAGCATAGAAAAGGTCAGGTAGGGCCGCCCCGGGTACCACCCTCTTTTTCCCCCTTTTCTAAATGGCTGGGGGGAACTCCAGCCACAGAAAACTAATCCCATCCCCCAAATTCAGAGACCGAGATCAGACTCATAGCCAGCATAAATCCACCTGCAACCTGGCCAGAGCACATATTTCTAGAATCCGACCTGGACATACCACACAACTGTAGACACTAGAGGACTCTCACTGCGTTTATTTTTCTCTGTCTGATTGGTTTTCCTCTTTGTATTTGGCTGGGTTGGTGTGTTTTGTTTTGTTTTCTCTCTGTTCTGTTTTGTCCCATTTTGTTTATCTTTTTGTATGTTTGTTGTTTTTTCTCTCTGTGTGGTTATTTTTGTTTCCTTTTTTTCTCTTTTCCTTTTTCTTTTCTCTTTCTTACATGATTTAGATCTCTAATCTTTCTTTCTGTTTTATTCTACTTGTCCTCTTCTTCTCTTTCATCAGTTATCTCACTTGATTTTATGATACTTTCATGTGTGTAAACATTGTCTCTTCACTTTCCGGTTCACTTCAATTCTACTAGGCTTTCTCTTCCAGTCCCTCCCTCTTGTGTCATACAATTACCCAAAACTTGGATGATCATCCTTTGCCCTCCAACCTTGCTCCTACTATATTTAACCCCGTCCACCTCTTCATCCTACCCCCTTCCCTCTTAAACCACCCCCAACAGGTAAAATCACTCTACTAAGTGGAAAACCATTGCATACAAGTTCCTGGTATAAGTTGGGTTATATTCTATAACTGTAGAACTTGCTCCTATGGTTAAAGGTATCAGGCTAATAGTTACCACAGTTTGTCAGTAGCCAGGCTGTGCTTGAGTCTATCTTTTTTTAAAATAGATTTTATTGGTACATTTTAGATATATATAACAATCACATTCATCATAGAGAATTTGTACCTGTACATTATATAACTTGTTTTTTCTCCCCATTCCCCTACCCTCCCTTCAACCCCTCCTCCCCTCCCCATTTACAAAGCTTCATTTTCATGTTTTCCTTCTTTTACCATTTCTTTTTTACTTTTCTCTTCTTTTCTTCCCCCTTCTCTATCTCTTATTCCCCTCCCCACTTGAACATTTTCCTCCTATTTCAAAATACATTTTAGTCCTTATTTACACTTTCAGTTTCTCACACCAGAGAAACAATGTGGTATTCACACATGTGTGTCCAACTTATTTCACTTAAGAGTATGGAATCAAGGTGCATCCATTTTCCTAGAAATGTCTCAAGTGTATCCTTCTTGATGGCAGAGTATTACTCCATTATATAAAAAAAAACCCACATCTTCGTTATCCATTCACCAGTTGATGGGCACTTGGGTTGTTTCCAAGATTTGGCTATTACAGACTCTGCCACTGTAAACATGGGTGTGCATATGTCACTGTGGTATGATGCTTTTAATTCTTTTGGGGAGATACCCAGGGATGGAATGGCTGGGTCAAACACAACCTCTAGTCCTAGTTTTTTGAGAAATCTCCATACTGATTTCCACAGTGGTTGCACCAGTCTACATGTCCAGCAACAGTGGAGAAGGGTTCCTTTTTCCTCACAGCCCTGCCAGCATTTGTTATTGGTTGATTTCTTGATAATAGCCATTCTTTCTGGGGTGAGATGGAATCTCACTGTTGTTTTAATTTGCATTTCTCGAATGACCAATGATGTTGAACATTTTTTCATATATTTATTTGCTATTTGTATTTCTTCATCTGAGAAGTGTGTATTCATCTCAGATGCCCGTTTTTTGGATTGGGTCTTTAAATTTGGGAGGTCTGTTTTTTTGAGTTCTTTATATGTTCTCAATAGTAATGCTTTGTCTGAGAAACAAAGTGACAAACATTTTTTCCCACATTGTGTGTTGTCTCTTCACTTTGTTTGTGGTTTCTCTTGCTCTACAAAAGCTTTTTAATAAAATGAGATCTCAGTTGTTGATTCTTTGCAATCATTCCTGTGCAATCGAGGTTTTATTCATAAAGTCTTTGCCTACACCAATGTCTTCAAGAGTTTTACCTATTCAGTGTTCCAGCAGATTTAATGTTTCTGTTTTAATATTTAGATCTTTGGTCCATTTTGAATTTAGTTTAGTGCATGGTGAAAGATATGGGTCCAGTTTTAATCTTTGGCATGTGTAGAGCCAGTTTTTCCAGCACCATTTATTAAAGAGGCTATCTTTTTCCAGTGAATGTGTTTGGCACCTTTGTCAAAGATAAGGTGGCTTAGTATGTCTGGGGTTGTTTCAGCATCTTCTAATCTGTTCCATTGATCTTCAGGTCTGTTTTTTTGCCAGTACCACACTGTTTTTATCACAGTAGCTTTATAGTATAATTTCAAGTCAGGGATTGTGATGCCCCTGCCTTGCTTTTGTTGCCCAGAATTGCCTTTGCTATTCTAGGTCTCTTCTGATTCCAAATGAATTTTAGGATTGTTTTCTCTAATTATGTGAGATATGCTGTTGGAATTTTGATTGGAATTGCATTAAATCTGTATAACAATTTTGGAAGTATGGCCATTTTCACTATATTGGTTCTTCCTATCCAGGAGCAAGGGATATCTTTCCATTTTCTGATATCCTCTTTAATCTCCTTTTTCAGAGTACTGTAATTTTCAGTGTAGAAGTCTTCTACATCCTTCACTAGATTGATTACTAGGTGTTTCATTTTTTTGGATGTTATTGTGAAAGGTGTTGTTTCCCTAATTTCTCTCTCAGTGAGTTTTTTATTCATGTACAGAAAGGCTATTGATTCTTGAGTGTTAACTGTGTATCCAGAGAGGACTTTTGAAGATGGCAGCGTGGTGAGCAGTAGAGAAAGAGCCTCTCTGAGAGTCGCCATCCAGATGCTGGAATATAGCGGCCGGGGAGGACAAGAAGGAGGGAAGTGGGACCCCTGGACCCAAAAAGGATCTGAAGTGCAGTTTGGGGCCCATGGAGAGGGTGAAGAGAAAAACTTCAACAAAGAAGAAGGAGGGGGCTGCCGCACCTTCTCCCTGGGTTGGGACTCGCTACACGACAGAAGCAGTTCAAACCTGCGGACACGCGGTGACTGCCCGCAGCCCCAGGGGCCTCTGCAGAAAGACAAGGTGGTGCGGGGGAGCAGCACACATGAAGGACTGCGCTGGCTGGTGGTGAGTGCTGAGGGCTCAGCCATCCTGCATGAGAGAATGATTGGCTGGGAGCCATCTTGGGGGGCAGCTGAGCTTGGAACCCAGGGCAGCTGCCAGCTCCATCTACAGCTCCCAGCTGAGCTCAGGCCCGTGGAAGGTGCACTGACAGCTACAGGCTGAATGAGTCTGGTCTCAGCCAGAAGGTGCAGATCATCCACTACCCTGCCAAAAGCTACTGCTGGCTTGCTGGGACAGATCCACACGGAACAGGACTCTGTCTCCACATGTTGTCTACCAGAGACAGCAGAGAGAAACCTGGAAGTGAATTTTTTATTCTCTCTCTCTTGTTTGTTTTCTGTTGTTGTAGTGGTGATTTTGTTTGTTTGTTTTGTTTTGTTTTCCTTCATTGTTTGATCTTGTTTTTATATGAGTGTAAATGGAGTTTCTAGCCTCTTTGTGACAGTGGTTCTGTTCTGTTCTTCTTTTTATTCCTTCCTTCTTTCTTTCCCTCCAGGGAAAATTTTCTCCTTAACTCATTTTAAATTTTAACCCCTGAGGGCAAAACTGACATATTAAGGACTTGTATACTGCATATAATTTTATGGTTTGTTTTAGATTTTGTTATATGACCACAAATCTAGTTAAAAGTGGCAAATAACTAGTTAGCTCAGTCTGTCATTTTCTAGGCTGTGTTTGATGCTTTTGGTACCACTGTAGCCAAAAGTGACATAATTGTTCTAAACAGCTGTTCTTCCTGGTATTCTATGACTGAGATTGGCTAAGGGTCACACAAAATACTGTGGCACAGTACCAAAGAACCAAGGACTGGGCCAAACAGGCAGCAACTTCTAATTTCCAACAAATTGAAGAGGTAGGCTCTCACAACAGACTCAAAACCAAAAACAAGCTGCACCTGGAAGATATGTCAGAGAAGTAGCCATCTCCTAAGGGTTCTAAATACTAGCAATAAAGTAACCTACCACAGGCAATTTACAAGCATCACCCCAGGAATTAAACTAAAGAAAGAAAAGAAAATGAGAAGACACTTAAACAAAATGCAACCCCAGACATCCAGTTCACCAAAGGCAAACCCAGGGGGTAATGAGGTGGGACAATCTGAAAGCCACCCACCTGGCATCTCTGAAGTGGTAACAACAAAGCAATTGAATGAGGCTCTGGAAAAAATCAAATCAGAAATAATTTCTCAAATAACTGCAGAGATGATGTCCACAACGAAGACCATGCTTAGGGACTCTAGAGCAGATACAGACAAAAAAATTGAAGAGCTTAAGAAAATTATGGAAGCCCTGAATGCTCAGCATAGCAAAGAAATGGAATCCATAAGGCAGATTCAAGCAGATATCCAGAACAAAAATTCCATTGAAAGTATTCACAGCAGATTAAGCTAATGTGAGGATAGGATCTCAGATATAGAAGACAGGCTTGTGGTTAGTGATCATGAAAAGAAAGAATTCTTAAAAATAGCAAGGGACCATGAGAAATCAATCCAGCAGCTGCTAGATGAGGCAAAGAAGAATAACTTAAGATTGATTAGAGTCAATGAAAAAGTAGGAGATAGCATAAATGATATTAAAAAAAAACTGTTCACAGACATCACACAGAAAACTTCCCTGGTAGAGAAAAAGAATTTGATATACAGATAAGTGAGGCATAGAGAACACCAATTAGCCATGATCAAAAAAAAAAAAAAAAAATCTTCAGCCAGGCATATCATAGTCAAAATTCCAGAAATTCAACACAAGAGTAGAATCTTAAAAGCTGTTAGGGAAAAGAAACAAATCACCTATAAAGGAAAGCCCCTCAGAATCACAGCACAAACCCTTCTCAGCACAAATCCTCAAGTCAAGAAGAGCTTGGAGTGAAGTATTTCAAGTTCTAAAGGAAAATAACCTTCAACCCAGATTGATGTACCCCACAAAACTATCTTTCAAAACTGATGGAGAAATAAAATACTTCCATGACAAAGAACATCTAAGGAAATTTATGACCACCAAACCAACACTCCAAAATGTTTTAAAGGACATTCTAGAAAGAGATAACAAGGACTACAACTCCATGAATCCCAAAAGAAGGAATCCACCAGACAAGGCTAACAACTAAACAGAGAGAGGAAAAACAAACAAACCAAAAAAAAAAAAAAAAAGATGGGGGGCCAACAACAACATGACAAGGATAAGTCAATACATATCAGTTTTAACCATCAGTGTTAAAGGTTTCAATTCACCAATAAAAAAACAGACTGGCAGAATGGATCAAGAAGTAAGACCCAACAATACGCTGCATACAAGAAACACATTTAATTAAAAAATAAATTCATAGAGTGAAAGTCAAAGTGTGGAAAACAATACTCCCTGTGACAGGAACCCAGAAAAAAGCAGGGGTAGCTATTCTTTTTGCAGACAAAGTGAATTTCAAGCCAAGACTGATTAACTTTGTATCCAGCTACACTACTGAATTTGCTTATTAAATCTAGCAGCCTTTCAGTGGATTTTTTTGGGTCTTCTATGTAGAGTACTATGTCATCTGCAAATAGTGATAATTTAACTTCTTCCTTTCCTATCTGTATTCCTTTTATTTCTCTCTCCTGTCTAATTGCTCTGGCTAATGTTTCCAGAACTATATTGAGTAGGAGTGGTGATAGTGGACATCCTTGTCTTGTTTGTGATTTTAGAGTGAAAGCTTTCAAGTTTTGACCATTTAGTATGATGTTAACTGTTGGTTTGTCATAGATAGCTTTTATCAGATTGAAGTAAAGACCATCTATTCCAATTTTCTGTGGGGTTTTTGTCTTGAATGGGTGTTGGACTTTGTCAAAAGCTTTTTCTGCATCTATTGAGATGATCATGTGATTTTTGTCCTTGGCTCTGTTAATGTGGTGTATTATGTTTATTGATTTGTGTATGTTGAACCATCCTTGCATCCTTGGGATGAATCCAACTTGGTCATGGTGTATAATTTTCTTGATGATTTGCTGCATTCTGTTTGTCAGTATCTTATTGAGGATTTTTTGCACCTATGTTCATAAGAGAGATTGGCCTATAGTTCTCTTTCTTAGTTGGGTCCTTCTCTGGTTTTGGTATCAGGGTAATACTTGCTTCCAGAAATGAATTTGGGAGTATTGCTTCCCTTTCAATTTCATTAAAAAGTTTGAGAAGTAGTGGTGTTAGGTCTTCTCTAAATTTCTTGTAGAATTCAACAGTGAATCCATCAGGGCCCAGGCTTTTCTTCATTGGTAGGTTTTTAATTACATCTTCATCCATCAGGGCCCAGGCTTTTCTTCATTGGTAGGTTTTTAATTACATCTTTAATTTCATTGATTGATATTTATTTATTTAGGATTTTTATATCTTCTTGATCCAACTTTGGTAATTCATACATATCTAGGAATCTGTCCATTTCTTCTGCATTTTCCATCTTATTAGAATACAAGTTTTCAAAGTAGGTATAGGTGATCTTCTGGATTTCTGCAGGGCCCTTTGTGATTTCACCCTTTTCTTTCCTAATTGGGTGGATTTGAGTCCTTTCTTTCTTTCTTTCTTTCTTTCTTCCTTCCTTTTTTTTTTTTGATAAGATTGGCTAAGGGTTTGTCAATTTTATTTAATCTTTCAAAGAACCAACTCTTTGACTCATTGATCTTGTATTATTTTCTTAGAGTCCAATGCATTAATTTCTGCTCTAATCTTTATAATTTCCTTCCTCATATGAGCTATGGGCTTGGCCTGCTCTTCTTTTCTTAGAAGTTTGAGTTTCAACATTAAGTTGTTTATTTGTACTTGCTCTGTTTCCCTGATATGGGTATTCACTGCTATAAATTTCCCTCTTAGGTCTGCTTTCATTGTGTCCCATAAGTTCTGGTATGTTGTATTGTCATTATCATTTAACTGTAGAAGCTGTCTAATTTCTTCTTTAATTTTTCAGTCTATTATTATTGCTAACTGTACTACTTTAACCAGGATGTCATACCTGTTATAATGAGTTTTTCTCCCCTGTATGAAAACACTGTGATTGTAAGGGGTCATAACTATCACCATAGTCCAGTACCAAAGAAATGGGCCCTGAGTAGAATAAATAGCAACTTCACATTCTTAATATATTGGGAGGGTATTTCTTGGGATAGACATAAAGACAAAGAACCACCTACATCTAGAAGACATCCTGAGGAACAGACATTTCCTACAGAAGCCTCAACACCAGGGATAAAGCTATCTAACATAAGAAATCTATAGGCACCAACACAGAAAACAAAAGAAAATAGAAAGTAGAAAATGACAAGATGAAGAAGCAAAATGCAACACCAAATGCCCAGCCCACTCAGGACAAGTCCAGAGCACAAAGAGATAGAGGAAACCAAAAGCCAACCACTGGAACTATCTGAAATGATAGAAGCAGAAGTGAAAAAACAAATGGAAGATGACATAGAAAAAATAATATCTAAGGTACAAAAAGTAATGACAATCAAAGTGAAAGACACTAAAGCAAACACAGATTTAAAAAAATAGAGGAGCTCAGGAAAATGATGGAAACCGTGAATGCCCAAAATAGAAAAGAAACAGAATCAAACAGAAGTCCAGGAGATTAAACACTCCATTGCAATTATATGCAACAGATTGAATGAAGTCGAGTTTAGAATATCAGATCTAGAAGACATGATTGCAACTAGCAACCAAGAAAAGAAAGAAATCTTAAAAATACCAAGGGACCATGAAAAGTCAATCCAACAGCTACAAGATGAGGCAAAGAAGGACAACATAAGATCAATTGGAGTCAGTGAGAAAGTTGGAGACAGTGCAAAAGCCATTACAAACCTCTTCACAGAAATAATGGCAGAAAACTTCCCAAACATGGGTAAAGAACTTGACATACAAATAAATGAAGCATATAGAACTCCAAATAGCCATGACCAAAATAAATCTACACCATGGCATATAATAATCAGCATTCCAGAACTTCAACACAAGAACAAAATATTAAAAGGAGCTAGAGAAAAGAAACAAATTGCCTATTAAGGAAAGCCCATCAGAATCACAGCAGACTTCTCAACACAAACCCTCAAATCAAGGAGAGCTTGGAGTGAGGTATCTCAAGCCCTAAAAGAAAAAAATCTTCAACCCAGATTCATATACCCTCCAAAAGTATCTTTCAAAATCAATGGGGAAATAAGATACTTCCATGACAAAAAACAACTGAAGAAATTCATGACCACCAAAGCAGCTCTTCAGAATGCTCTGAAGGATATATTAGAAAGATAAAATGAAGACCACAAGCACAAGAACAACAATAGAAAGAAGCCACCAGGAGGTGCAAGCAATAAAACAGAAGAGAAAAACAGGGAACCAAGAACAGGAAAATAACATGAAAAAGATAAGCCAATACATACCAGTTATAACCACCAATGTAAATGGTCTCAATTCACAAATAAAAAGAAGCAGACTGGCAGAATGGATCATGAACTAAAATCCAATGATATGCTGCATTCAAGAAACACATTTAACCCAAAAAGAAATTCATAGACTAAAAGTCAAAGGATGGAAAACCATAGTCAATGCCACAGGAACCCAGAAAAAAGCAGGGGTAGCTATTTTATTTGCAGACAATGTAAACTTTAAGCCAAAACTGATCAAAAGAGACAAAAAGGTCACTAATACTTGTTCAGGGAAAAACTCCAAGAAGAGATAACAATCATGAATATATATGCACCAAATAGCAGTGTACCCATTTACATAAAACATATATAAACAGAAATGAAAAAACAAATAAGCACTAACAAAATTGTAGTGGGGGAACTTAATACCCCACTCTCACAAATAGATAGATCAACTAGACAAAAAAATCCACAAAGAAATATCAGAATTAAACCAATCCTGTGAACAAGTGGACTTGATAAATGTCTACAGAGTGTTCCACCCCAAAACATCAGAATACACATTCTTCTCAGCCACATATGCAATGGTCTCCAAAAGTAGACCACATATTAGCGCATAAAACATGCTTAGGTAAAGGTAGAGGAATTGAAATCATCCCATGCATAGTATTGATCATAGCTCAATAAAACTGGAAATTAATGGCAAAAGAAATCACAAAAACTACATAAACAATGGAAATTAAACAACACCCTTCTGAACAATCAATGGGTCACAGAGAAAATTAAAGATGATATTAAACAGTATCTACAATTAAACAATAATGGTGATACAACATACTGGAATTTATGGGACACAGTGAAAGCAGCCTTCCAAGAAAAATTTATAGCAATGAACTCTCACATCAGGAAAACAGAATGAGCTCAAATAAACAACCTAATATTGAACCTCAAACTTCTAGAAAAGAAGAACAAATCAAACCCAAATCTCATTCAAGGGAGGAAATTGTAAAGACAAGAACAGAAATTAATGCAATTGAGACTAAGAAAAAAATACAAATTGTTTGAAAATTGAATTGAAAAGTTAGTTCTTTAAAAGAATAAATTAAATTGATAATAAGCCAACCTCATCAAAAAGAGGAAAGAAAAAACACCAATTCAAGCAATTAGGAATCAAAAGGGGGAAATCACAACAGACCCTACAGAAATCCACAAGATCAGCAATACCTACTTCAAGAACCTATACTCTAATAAGATGGAAAACACAGAAGAAATGGACAGATTCCCAGACACAATCAAATTGCCAAACTAAATCAAGAAGGTATAAAAATTCTAAATAATCTGATATCAGCCAATGAAATAGAAAATGTAATTAAAAACTTACTAATAAAGAAAAGCCCAGGTAGTGATGGATTCACTGCTGAATTGTACAAGAAATTCAGAGAAGACCTCATCAAGAAGATTATACACCATGACTAAATAGGATTCATCCCAGGAATGCAGGGATGGTTCAACATACATAAATCAATAAACGTAATACACCACATTAACAGAGCCAAGGACAAAAATCACATGATCATCTCAATAGATGCAGAAAAAGCTTTTGACAAAGTCCAACACTGATTCATGACAAAAACCCTACAGAAAATTGGAATAGGTGGTCTTTACTTCAATCTGATAAAAGCCATTTATGACAAACCAACACTTAGCATTATAATAAATTGTGAAAACTTGAAAGCTTTCACTCTAAAATTACAAATAAGACAAGGATGTCCACTATCACCACTCTTATTCAATGTAGTTCTGGAAACATTAGCCAGAGCAATTAGACAAGAGAAGGAAATAAAAGGAGTAAGGATAGGAAAGGAAGAAGTTAAATTATCATTATTTGCAGATGACATAATATTCTACATAGAAGACCCCAAAAAATCCACTAAAAGGCTGCTAGATTTAATAAGCAAATTCAGTACTGCAGCTGGATACGAAGTCTACACTCAAAAATCAATAGCATTCCTGTACACAAGCAACAAACTCACTGAGAGAGCTATTAGGGAAACAACACCCTTCACAATAGCACCCAAAAAAATGAAATACTTAGGAATCAATCTAACAAAGGAAGTAAAAGATCTATACACTGAAAATTACAGTACTCTGAAAAAGGAGATTGAAGAGGATATCAGAAAGTGGAAGATAGCCCTTGCTCATGGATGGGAAGAAAATGGCCATACTCCCAAAACTGTTATACAGATTTAATGCAATCCTGATCAAAATACCCATAGCATACCTCACAGAACTAGAGAAAACATTACTAAAATTCATTTGGAAACAGAAGAGACCTAGAATAGCAAAAGCAATTCTGGGCAACAAAGGCAAGGCAGGGGGCATCAAAATCCCTGACCTGAAATTATAGTACAAAGCTCATAAATCAGCACATTACTGGGGAAAAAAAAAACAGACCTGAGGAACAGTGGAGCAGAATAGAAGATGCAGAAGCAACTCCAAACATACTCAGCCACCTTATGTTTGACAAAGGAGCCAAATATGTTCACTGGAAGAAAGATAATCTCTTTAATAAATGGTGCTGGAAAAACTGGCTTCCCACACTGCTGAAGACTAAAACTAGCCCCATGTCTATCACCATGCACTAAACTAAAGTCAAAATGGATCAAAGATCCAAATATTAAAACAGAAACATCAAATCTACTGGAAGAGAATGTAGGTAGAAATCCTGAAGACATAGGTGTAGACAGAGAGTTCATGAACAAAACCCAGACCTCACAAGAAATACTACAAAGAATCAACAAATGGGATCTCAACTTATTAAAAAGCTTTTTCTCAAAAAAGAAATCACCAACAGAGTGAAAAGACAACCCACAGTGTAGGAAAAATTTTAGCCACTTTTCCCTCCAACAAAGGACTTCTATCTAGAACATATAAAGAACTGAAAAACATCAGGGCCCCCAAATTCAAAGACCCAGTCCAAAAATGGACATCTGAGTTGAATACACACCTCTCAGATGAAGAAATACAAACAGCAAATAAATACATGAAAAAAACATTCAACATCATGGGTCATCCAAGAGATGCAAATTAAAACAACTCTGATATTTCATCTCACCCCAGAAAGAATGGCTATCATCAAGAAATTAACCAATAAAAAATGCTGGCTGGGCTGTGGGGAAAAAGGAACCCTGCTCCTTTTGCCCCTGTTGGTGGGAGTGTGGACTGGTGCAACCACTGCAGAAATCAGTGTAGAGATTCCTTATAAAACTAGGATTAGAAGTCCCATTCAACTCAGCTATTCTCCTTCTGGGTATCTTCCTAAAAGAATTAAAAACATCATAACAGAGCGCTATATGTGCACCCATGTTTATAGAAGCACAATTTGTAATAGATAAATCTTGGAAACAACCCAAATGCCCATCAACTGAGGAGTGGATAAAAAAGATGTGATTTTTTGTATATAGTGGAATAGTATTCAGTCATAAAGAAGGATAAACGAGACTTTTATAGGTAAATGGATGCCACTCGAGACCATACTCATAAATGAAATAAGTTAAACCCACATGTGTAAACATCATATTGCCTCACTAGTGTGACAAGCTGAACAAGTAAATAAGATCCAAAATGTACAATAGATATTGTGAATCGGGAAGAAAGTGTTCAAAAGAAAAGAGAAACTGTGATGGGGAAAAGGGGAAAGGAAGGAAGGGGAAAGGAAAAATATATACACAAGATAGTTAAAATAGTTATACAGCTAGTTTCTCTTAGTTTATTGAAAAGAAAATTTTGTGCTAATATTGTTTGGACAATATTTCATGCCTACATCTTGTACTCTGAGTAATTATTATAAAGATAACAATACACAATGCATTAATTATTGTTACTCTCCTATTAGCCTGTTTGAAAGTCTGTTCTACTTATATTTTTATTTTTTCACTTTAAAATAATAAAAATATGTAAAAAAAATAACAAAAGAAGACAGAAGGTACATAGGTGTCCTCAGAAGCCCATGACACAAGTCCATCAGGACATAGAATGGACAGAACCAGGGTCTGTGTGGCGTCAGGCCTCTGAGGCTCTCCTTTCTTCTACACATCAGTGCATTCATTCATCCAAATATTTGTTGAGGCCTGTTATGGTTTGAGTCAAATGTCCTCCAAAGCCTCATGCGGTCATAGGTGGGGCTTTTTCAGAGAGGGCTGTATCTAGAGTGTGTGGATTAAGGGCGTGTGATTACTAAATCAGTACACAGATTGTTTGGCACTACCCTAATCCCAGTAGTCTGGATACAATATAAGGGACAGAAAGAGGATTGTCTTCTCCCTTGTTTATTTGCTTTTGATGTGTTCTGCTTGCCATGAACTGGTTCTCCTCTGTGATGCCCCTCTGCCAAGCCACCCTGTCTTGGAGCCAGCTGATTAAGTACTGAAACCTCTATAAACTGTGAGCTAAATAAACCTTCTCTCCCTTAACTTGTGGGTGTTGGGTATTTTGTCTCAGGAATGAGAAAGTAACTAAGGCAGGGCCCTACTCTGTGCCAGGCATTTTTCTGGAAGCTGCCAATACATCAGTAGTCAATAGACACACTCCTTGCTCATGTGCAGTTTAGGTTCATGTGGTACCCTTCCTCCATTGACACATCACCATACTAGAATATGTCGTGTCTGTGTGACATGCTGAATCTGCTCTGGGATCTGACTGTGACCCCATGGTCACAGTATCCACCTGATCCAGCCAATTGTGACTGGAATTAAAGAGTTCTTCAGAGTTTAGCTTTTGGAATAATATAAACCTAAAAGAAGGGTGAGTGATGTAGAGGTGTGAAAATGTTTCCATCTCAGTCATTGGGTGAATATATGAATGCATAGAAGAATAAATGAAGAATAGTCAAGTTTGCTCTTAGCTATTTATTGAGCACTTTGTGTTGATTGCTCTCTGAGGAGCTAGGGATTAATCAGTGGATGAGTACAGTTCCTGATATCATGGAACTTGTTTTGACGGAGTGAGTGAAGGTCAGTCAGTGATGACCTGAACTGAGAATTACCCTGCTTACATTCATAAAGAAGGCTGCTCTATGATGCCTGGTCATGTTCACCAGTGAAATTTCCCTTATCATTTGATATAATGCAGGGACCGGCCTGTGGAAATCCTCAACCCCAAGCTACATGGTTTTTTCACCCAGAATCCCCTCACGTTGGTTGTTCAGGGACCTAGAGAACACGCTTCAGCACTGCGGCATGCCCTTTGCTGTGTGCTTGGTGCCCAACGCAACCTGCTGCCTGAAAATTCTGTTCCAGGGCATTGCTATTGGGCTAGCTACATGTGGGATTTTATTTCTTAATTTATCCAATATTAGAAATCGTGAATAAATAAAAACCTTGGTATTATAAGAGGTAGAAATGTTCTATTAGTCATCAGAAGTTGAGAAGTGATTCAGCACCTTCACTAATACTACTAGTGCTTGGTAATCTCTGTTGTTGCACAAATCATCTGATGTTTATCAGTGTAATGGGAATGTCACTGGAGAAGGCTTTAGTCATTTTTTTATGTTAACTAGTAGCTCAGGAAAAGCATCATTCAGCTGGCGACAACCACACGAAGCAAAAGGTCACAATATCTCAAAATCAACTAATAATCTGGAAGTCATTAGTGTAGCAAGCTACAGGATTAAACATTGACTATTGGGCTTTGACTATTTCTCTCTGGCTAATATTAATAGTTTCCATATTTGGTTCCCCTCTGCTGACAATCATTTTCCCTTGTAGTAGAAAAGAGTGGACTAGGGACTTCTGGGAAGATGGCAGAATGTTGAACAGCAGAGAAAAAACCTCTCCAAGATTTGGTGTCCAGATGCTCAAATATAGCAACATGAGAAAGAGAAGGAGAGAAGCTGGGACTCAGCAAGGTTCTGAAGTGAGAATTGAGGCCTGCAGGGAAAGCAAAGAGAGAGACTTCAACAAAGAAGAAGGAGGTAGCAAATGGCACTTTCTCCCTGAGCCCTAACTCACTGCATGGGAGGGGTGGCTCGAACCTGCAGACGCATGGTGACTACTGGCAACCCCAGAGGCCCTCATGGAGAAATGTACCAGTGAAACAGAGTAATGGACACAGCAGACTGTACTGGCTAATGAGTTATTCGGGTTCAGACATCCCCCAGGAGAGGGCAATTGGCTGGTAGCCATCTTGGAGAGGACCAACTGAGCTTGGAACTCAGAGCAGCTGTTGGCTGGCTCTATCTAGCAGATCCCAATGTCAGGATGAAGCAGAAGTGAGTTCAAATTGGCAGGAGGTCAAGGAGCTGAGTTCAAGACAGCAGGGAGCAGATGTTCAACATCACTGGTCATTTGAGAGATGCAAATTAAAACAAATGCTGAATTTCTACCTCACTCCAGAAAGAATGGCTATTATTAAGAAATCAACCAATAACAAATACTGTTGGGAGTGTGGGGAAAAGGAACCCTTCTCCACTGTTAGTGGGAGTGTAGACTTGTGCAACCACTGTAGAAATCAGTGTGGAGATTCCTCAAACAACTAGGACTACAGGTTCCATTCAATCCAGCTATTCCTCTTCTGGGTATCTTCCTGAAAGAATTAAAAACATCATACCACAACAATATATGCACATCCATGTTTATAGCAGCACAATTTGTAATAGCTAAATCTTGGAAACAGCCCAAATGCCCATCAACTGATGAATGGATAAAGAAGTTGTGTGTTTTTTTTTAATATGATGGAGTATTACTCTGCTATGAAGAAGGGTAAGCTTGAGACATTCTAGCTAAATGGATGAACCTTGAGACCATACTCTTAAGTGAAATAAATTGGACATACATGTGTAAACACCACGTTGTTTCTGTGGTGTAAGAAATCAAGTGTGTATGGGCTGGGGATTTAGCTCAGTGGTGCAGCGCCTGCCTGGTAAGTGTGAGGTCCTGAGTTTGATTCTTGGTACCCCCGCAAAAAGAAAAAAGAAATCAAAGTGTAAATAAGGAACAAAATGTATAATAGATATTGGGAAATGGAAAGAAAATGTTCAAATGAGAAGGGGAATAAGGGAGGGGAAAGGGGGAAAGCAAAGAAGGGACAAAAAAAGAATAGAAGACAAAAATGGAAACAAAGCTTTTGTAAATAAGGAGGGAAGAAGGGTTGAAGGGAGGGGATGGGAATGGGAAAAAAAGAAGAAGCAAGATATACCATATACAGGTACAAATTTCCTATGATGAATGTTACCATTGTGTATATAAAAAATGTACAAATAAAATTTTAAAAGAAAATTCTTGCAAAAAAAAATGCCCTAGTTTTGTGACTACACCCTTCCCCAGGCTGGTAGCACAGCAGGTCAGCCCCAGGCTACTGTTTGCCCTCCTTCCTCTGCCACTCCCTGCATCTGTTCCAAGCTCTCTGCTGGTACAGGGAGCAGATGGTATGCTGAACTCTGAAGAGCTCACGGTCCAGTGCATGCAGGAGGAGAGCCATTAAGCAGACACTGATTAACGGCACAACTCAAACTTCTGTCTCCTTCACCCGCAGGACATAATACGACTCTTTCCCTCATGTGTGCCCCAATGTCAGGGTTGCGCCCCCTAAAATGCCCATTCTGAAAAGTTTCTTATTGTCAGGCAAATCAAATCAAGTTGCCCCCCCCACACCTGACAACATACTCTCACCACAAACGAGCCTTATTTGGCTGCGAAAGCCTCCTGCTTTTGTGTCTGTTGTCACCGCACACCAGGAACCCCACACAGCAGGGATTCCAACATCTTGAGGTCTGTGTTCCCAGGAAAGCTCAGGGCTAGGCATAGGGGATAGATAGCACTGAGTGCCTGGGACAGAGGCATGCAGAAATCTGTGTGGTTTTCTTTTTTGTTTGTTTGAAAAGAGGAGACTCAGGGAAGGAACAGCCACAACCCTCCAGATGCTGGACTGTCAGGACAGAAGACAGATCTGCACAAGAAAGGAAGGTGTGACACAGTTGAGTAACAGCCAGACAGGCTTCTTGTGAAGGATTGAGCTCCCTGTCGCTTGGATGATCCCAGCCTGAGAGGTATGCTGAGTGTTCCTTGGAAGGCACAAGCTTATCATGTGAGAGGATGGAGCTGTATAGAGTACTCAACTAGCATGTGAAGGCTTCATGTTTTATCCCTAGCACTGCAACAAAACAAAACAGAGTCTCTATCCTGTGGATTTGCTGACCAGGGTCTCAGAACTCCAGCCCTCCCTTCCCTCTCACTACCTTGTCCATCTCCTTCCTACCTGCTGTCTGTGCCCGAAGAACCAGTGGGAAGGTGGACACGGGAACTGCTGGAGAGCTTTGAGCAGCCATCGTCTCTGCAGGTAGAGCTGGGCTGCCTTGAACAGCAGCAGAAGCAGGCCAAGCAGGGAGGCCACTTGGAGGAGCCCAGAGATGCTGCCTGGGAACCTGGTGGGGCTGAGTGTAGAGACGCTCATGGTGCAGTGGCTTCTGGATCACTGATCTGATCGTCCCTCACTGCAACTGAATCTCCCAACTTTTCCTGCTTAAATCCTGGAAGCTCTGCCCTGCCTACCAGTGGGAGGGAGATGGGTGAGGGCAGAGTTAGACCTCAGAGTCCAGAGTTAATTAACCTGAATGACCCCACATGGGCAAATAGTAAGAGCTAAGGTTTACTAGTTTATAGGGGTGATGGCCATGTACACACTTACATTTCCTTCTCCATAGAGCTCACAAATATTTAACGAGCACCTACTATGTGCGAAACAGCATGCAAGTGTGAGGGAGACCTATAAAAAACAGACATGAACCCCAATTTCAAGGTATTCATGGTCTTGTTTATTAGAACTTCAATAGGAGTGGCTGGTTGTGCTAGTATCATGGTTTTAGTGACCAGAAACTGATTGCAGCATAGTAAATGATGTATTGAAGGAAAAGAGCCATTGAGAGTCCAAGGCAACATTAGCAAACGTCTCTGTTAGAGAATAAAACCGCCTGCTCCAGCTGCCTCTGAAACGTTCCCCACAGCTTTTCCTATCCACTCTCCACATGCGACACAGGTGACAGTGCTGGTGGATGGAGCGCAGACTGGAACTCAGGGGTGCTAGACATGAGTCGGTCTCAGTACGATTGTAGCCAGCCACGTGTCCCTTCTGAGCTTAGTGTCTTCTGTCTGGTGGCATAATAATTCCCTTTTTTAAATACTTCACAGACAGGTTATTCTTCATTCCATAATTCACTCATTTCATAATAAGTCTTGACCTCACAATCTTGTGGTTAATGTCAGAAAACAAAATCAGCACAATATAATGTAACAGCCCTGTATTGAAAAAATAAAATGTCCATGCAGAGAAGGAGAATACTTAAAAAGAACAAAAGAATGGAGTCTTAAAAGATGAAGAGGAGTTTGCAAGGGAGATGTACGTAACTGCCTGGATACCAACAAAGTTATGGAGATCATACATGTAAGAACAAGGCATGAAAACATGTTCATCTTCAAATTCCTGTCTTCACTTTTTCCATGATTATTTTCCCCAAGATCAAATCCAATTCCTAGACATCAGAAGGGAAACATTAAAGATATTCAAAGAATAACATCTTGGAAACCAGCTCTCCAGGGGCCGGTAGTTTCCTCCTGCTGTGATCACTGACCCATTGAAAAAATTTCCCCTGCACTTTTGTCCTCTGGCTACTTCTTGATCGGTAACTCATTACTCAATTAATAGTGACAAAGTTCTTTTTCCCCTCTAGATGCTGGGACCTCTTCATAATCAAGGCCAAGAGGAATATAGTCTCTTATCCATAAACCTGCTCTTTGTCAAACTTCTCCCATTTATTTAATCATTCTCCAGTGTCTACCTCCCTGTTCCTCTGGGGCTCAGGACACTGAGAACTTTCTTAATGCTATG